>OY728128.1:22127500-23377500 GCA_963277665.1 Viscum album
ACCCTATAAATCCCCCACGGCCCGGAAAAAATTAACAAAAGAACTGGGTAAAAGCACCGGAAACCTCTTCTTGGCCCCCTAATGTGGTCCACTCAACTGAGGCAGGCACCACAGCCTTCGCTCTCCTCACTGCCTCTTATGTGGTCGCACCCAAGGAAACTGTGTCGTGTGCCCCCAAGACTTCATAGATCAACACCCCGCGGCGGGACCATTGCGGCTTACAACACTGCCGACTCTTGGTGAAGGCACCCTGAGAACCAGACCCGTTGTGCCGGCCCCTACATGAACTCAAAACGCCTCAAACCTTCACGGGTGGTGCTTTGTGAATCAAACCTCCTCGTGATCCCACAGCTCCCACTGATTCATCGCGGAGCACAAGCCCACGACCTAGACTTCGCAGCAACGCAAGACGGCTGAGGCTTCTTGATGGTGCTTCGCGGATCTGACACACCTTGGTGGCCACTTTGCAAACCCACAACATGATGAATCATTACGGATGGTGTTGTACACATCAAACACAAGCGGTGGAGATTTAGAACAACCATGGAGCTAGAGCCGCCCACGAGCCACCACCTGACTTCGCAGAACAGGTACGAAAGGAAAAAAAGGGGAAAAAAGTCCTCGAACATAGGTGATTGTCTCGATACAAGGAATGATCGGGTTAAAGAGCTGAAAAGGATATGTTATTAGGCTTGTAAAATCCTTGGAAAATGGTGAATGATTCTAGACAAAGAACTCTCGGATCTGTTTTGCTGTTGGAGCTTGGGAATTTTGAGATATGTTATCGCCTTCCCAATCACCGAGTCGGCCCCGATGAAAAGGACGACGATAGGAAGGACTACAAGATCCCTTGGGAGGCTGGAGCTGTTCCTGGAGGCGAGATCGAGTAGAGGAGAAAGCTCGAATCCCTCCAAAACACAGAAAACGGTTCCATGAGCAGGCGGAGAATCACGGGATGCAAATAGAGTATAGATTCTTCCTCACAGAGGGTTCATGGAGTGGCATATCAAAGGTGAAAATGATCCACACACACTGAAACTGAAGAAAAAACTGTAACCCATAGAATTGAAGCGATGTGCACCGAGGGAGAGGAGCCACCGTGAACCAAACGGACAAAAAAAACACAAAACCTAGGAAACACTAGGAGAGAGCTCTCAAGCAGGAGAGACTGCCTTCACTATTTATTAGAACTAATATACTATTGATAAAAATACATTAACTTTATTATTCTCTTGTTTAAACACACAAACAATTAAATAATTAAAATTCAATTATTTTCATAACATAGGACCTTATGAATTTTTCATTGGATTAAGTCTTTGACTCATATAATAATCATTCTCCCCACATCTATTACATTGACTATCAGTGGATTATTTTTCTGAACTTTATTTCCAGCATCTTGTTAACTGGAAACTTCTTTTTTTAGAAATTAGGTACTTTGGTCCCTTCTTCTCCATAGATAAAACTCTTATAGTTCATTTATATAATTTTTTAGGTCTCATCTTCCCATATTTTTTCCATTTATAAAGTTTAATCTTCTTTTCATTATTATCGTTAACACTTGAACATCCAAGAAGGTTCCATCCTCATCTTCCCTAATGTGTTTGGAAATTCAACTATATTCCAGTTATTAATCATAATTAGAGGTAACTCATTTTAAATGATAAGAATATGTCTTACTTTTATTCCCATTAAAATATTCATCTTGTTAGGGAGATCATTAGATTTCACGTCACATTGGATGGGGTTATTCTTTCTCCTATTTTCCATAATTAAATAAATGGAATAAAATAAACAAGATAAGAATAAATTTACAGAAAAAGGGAGAAAGCTAAAACATATAATAAATAACTTATAATTGATATGTACATACTAAATTATGATTCTCTATATTTAAATCTATGTTATCCATGGTAACATTTCCTATTAGAATTTTTAACCTAACAATGTGTTTTCTTCCTTCATAATTTTTCATAAACAATCTATTATTTTCAAAAGCATATCACCTAGGAGTGTGAAGAAAAATGTACAATAAAGCCCATATTCTTGCACTGGGTGATTATTGAGACAAATTAAAAATGATCTATTTTAGAGTTATTATGCCTATGTACTTTTATTCCAAATCCACATCTCCATATATTATTTAGATATATATGTAATTTATTAGAACCCCCACACTCTATAGACAACCAAAATTGCAGGATATTTTTCTATACATAATCTTATCCTTATCCCTTATATTATCAATCAATTATCATAATCCCTTCACCCATAAATAACTATACCATTATTTGATACAAACTATTGTGACCCAAGACTAATGCACATATATGATTATAAAACATAGATATCCAATTATTATAACCACTAATCTTGTGTGTTCTACTGTTCTCAGATGACCAGGTTCACATTATATCTAAGTGAGACTAAAATAAAAATTATTTATATTATTCTCAATAATTACCTCCTAAATATTTTAGATCTCTAAAACTAGATGGGATAACATAGGGAATACAAAGACAAAAGGGGTGGCCTGAAAATCCTAGTAATAGAATAAACATGATATGTATAACTTGTGAGTAAAAGGTATTACATGATTTCATAAAAGGTAATGATCAAGTATAATCACTTAGGTTAATAACATAAATAACATGGTATAGTAATATCATGTTATTTTTGGAAAGTATTAAGAAAAATACGACATGATATAAAAATGAGTGATGGCTAATTTCTAATACAATATCACATGGTGTAAAATCTTCCATAATGGATTAGGTTTACTCCCTTGTCCAATACATTACTCCTCATTAGGATAAATATTTACATAATGAATTGGAGTAATATATTTGTGAACCTATAATAACATGTTGAAGATTATGTGTGCCAAAAAATAGAAATCAAACATAAGGAATAAACATAACAATTTCCCATGAAAATAAGATTGGGCATATAATCTTGACTCATATCATAATCTAAAGAACTATCATAATGATGGAATTTGAGAGATAAAAATAATTCATGTTTTTCCTAGAAAAATTAAAGGAATATAATATTTGTATATATGTGAGATAAATTTATAAATAATTTATAATCAATCCATAACATCAAATTTTATCATAATTTATGAAAATGTATTCAAAATATTTCATAGATTATTTTCTGAGAAAAAAACCCTTTTCACTATGAAACCACATATTCAAAAAATAAAAATTTCAAAAATATTATAGGAAAAAATTCGATAAAACTAACCATATATAGTTATAAATTAATGTTAAAATAATTAATTGTACATGGTTATGGGAAATTCCACACATGTTTTATAAGTTAAAAAAAATTCATTCACACTATTATAAAATGGTTAAAAAGTACCTGATTCATAAAGTTACAAGAATATTTATTTCATAAAGTTTTATAAAAAGTGAAACATGGGAAAAAAATTATTTGATAAATTAGTTATAAAGTATTAAGCAAATTATTTAAATATCTTTAAAAACATTGATATGGAAGAAGATTTATTTTTGATAGAGTAAATAAGTAAAGACATATTTTCATAAAAAAAAATTCTCAATTATATTAAGTAGAATATATAAAAAAATGGAACAATTATATTATAATTTATTAAATAAATAAAGTAATAGAAAATATATTGGGTTTAATAAATAAATATAAAAATTCCACCAAGTAAGTCTTAAATATAGAAAATCCTAAATAATAACGAGATTGGGAAATAGACCCTTGCCACTTTAGTGACTTTTGAATCATAACCCACTTGAAATAGGGAACTTAAAATTAATCATTTAATATAATTAATATAAATATTTTAACTATATAACATTAAAATGGGTGGTATATACACCACAAAAAATAAACAATTGGTGAATAAAGAATATGTCTCGTGGAAGGAAAATTAAGATAAGGAATCCCTTACATTGAATCCAGACTTGTTCTATATGTATATTATCTCTTATATAGTAAAATTATTTTAATTATTCTCTTTACTGATATCCTTTTATAGGTTTAATCCCTAAAACATCAACCATTTACATTATTTATTTGTATAACATATTTAAATACTTATTCAATTACGTCCCCATTGGGGGTTTTGGAGATGCCCTATTCGTAATTTCATAATTCCATCAGGGATTTGAACATGGTCAAAGGGGTGATTATTAAATCATAAAAAATTAATAATTATAATTTTTAAACCAAAAATTTACTTTTTAAACCAATCGTGAAATATGGTTATGAAAAATTATCTATGTTATAATCATGGAGATAGTAAGTCGTATATATGCATGAGTGTATTTTTTGTATTCCTATTATCATGAGTGAATGAAAATGAGTGATTTTTATCATTAAATAATATTATTATTATTATAAATATCATATTATTTCTTTAAATACACTTATAAATACAATCCATGTGATTTAATAAAAAACTGAATCATGTCACGTTGTGAGGTGGTAGTCTGTCGTACACATGAATTATGTTATCATTTTTTAAGGGGTGGTGAGGTAAGAGGGTTTATGAAATGTGAAATTCAATTTGTTTTCAATATTTCATAAATATCCTTTATAAAAAAAATAATCCATTATTGACATCCATGAGTGGCAATGATGGAAAATGAATTACATCGGTTAGTGAGGAAATTGTTCATCTTAAACGTGAATGATGGTTTTGTTTCCCCTTTTTGGAAGAGGATATGGATAAAAATTATTCCATAAACATAATAACAAATTAATATATAGGATATAATAGTGCGTTTATATTTTAACTATTAGTGCATAATTCATAGTTGAAATATAAGATGTAAATACTATATCGATGAAGACGATTTCATTTCCAAATAAGAACCTCCTTAGGATATCATAATAGGCACCCTTGATTGGTCATTAGGGAAGACCTTAAGCTCTGGAATGTTCCTAAGTATATTTTGGTTGATATTTATTTGATAAAAATGGATTTATAGGTGTGATTTAATTAGGGTAGGGGATCCCTTTTATTATTGAGAAGGAGAGACATTTTTGTAAATACCTAAAACTATTATATAATGGGAAGTCACTCACAAGAAAAGGGCCAAAAAAATTGATAAATAATGGATTTTAGGGGGTTTAATTTTTATCTATTCCACCCACCATTTAAAAATAAATACGTTTTTAAAAATATATTACATTTACCTCTAAGGTTACTAACTTTTAACATTATAGATTTTCACCACAGTGACAAGTTTATTTTACATCTTCTATATTCATTATGATCACAGTTATGTTGAGATCATTAACAAATATTAATTATTCTAATTCTAAATATTAAATCTATTTCATAAAATTTTAATCATATAATCTAATTAATTAAATTTAAAATTAACTTGCAAAACATGTTGAAATGGTATATCTATAAATGATTTTTTCATGCAAGAGATGATCTTATAATAAATTTATGACTAGTAATAATCATTATAATAATATGAATTCATATAAATAGATGTATAATATATAAATTTATATTCAATATTTCCATACAAGGGTTTATTTTAAATAAATAAAATAGATAAACTTTATGTATTTGAAAATTGTATGTAGAAAGCTATGTTTCTAAGAAAAAACAATAAACTCTTAAAAAATAAAAATTGAAGATCAAAATGAATTTCTTTTTGTATAATTCTAAAAAAAATGGCTCATATGACACTTTAATAAAATATCCCGTATAAAATGGAACATTTGAATTATTTAAAAAAATGAAAATAAATGATAGTGTTTGAAAAATCGGCAATTTTCAATATTCATTCAAAAAAATCATTTCAGAAAAATAAAAAAATAATTAACCCTGTGTGAATTTTTATATGATGATTTCAAAAAAGATGTTAATTTTATAAAATAACATTTAGAAAATTTCAATGAATTAATTATGATATTTTATCACAAAATGAAATTGTAGCAACTCTGTCCCAAATATCCCTGATCCAGTTCATACTTTATTACATTGGCATCAGATTTAAGAAATTGTATCCTAAAGTATTGATTAGTTTGTTAGTATTAGTATACTAGATACATATATAATTATTACATTACATTTGAAAACAAAAATATAATATAATTTTTTTATGAATATCAATGTTCCCTATAGAATTTTCTTTCAAAACTTTTACAGTACAGTTCATGGATTCCTAATGAAGGGAAAATAAATAAGGGTGATATCAAATGCTCGGTAGGGTTAAATTACAGTTGAATAAGTCATGAATCCATAATCATAGCCAATATGGCAAGATAGTAATTGAACACACAGGACATATAATTAGTAAACTAAAAAGGAAGTGACTCTAGAGATAATATCAATGTGAAAAATTCATGGATAATAATCAATATGGAAGGGTGAATAACTGAAAACACATTATATTTAATAAATAACAATAAAGTCATAATAATTTAATGAATAATCAAAATGGAAAGTTAAATATCAAAAAAAGAGATTCCATTTAATCAATAACCTAATAATGAAAATCATCTAGAGATAATGTCATAGATAAAATCATATGGATAGTAAAAAATGAATACTAAATGAAGGAAATTTTTATTTACTGTACATCATGTTTCTCATGTACATGATACCTTTACCATCAATACCTTTCACAAAATTGTTTAAAACATAATATTTTATAACCCACTTAACTAAGTCTATCCAAATAATTCATTCAATGAGACTTCCAACGAATCAAGGGGATATTATTAAATGATCCCACCTATTTTATAAATATCCAAAGAATTCATCATTTATTTAATAATCTATTTAATTCATAAACAATATTCCTAATCAAAAAACCATAAATAATACAGATTTATCAATAATTCCCCAGATAAAAAAATTAAATTCAATATAGAACATCATATTATGAAATGATATACGATTTATGAAATAATTATATCCATGATAAATAATATAGATATTTAGGGTAAATTTAATTTCTTTGGATCACATGAAAGTAAACATTCCAATGGAATGTTATTGACTACAAGAAATAATTATGTTAGTGAATGTCAATAATTTATTTAGTGATAATGATCATAAACTATCCATAGGAAGAATAAGTTTGGAATAAATATAACATATACCCCTTGAAGTAATAATAAATGGTTGTATTTTAATGAATATAAATACAATAAAAATATCTTTTAATCCATTATTGAGGAAAATATTCTTTTCATTTTGAGAATCATTTTTAAAATCCTTTTTTGAAAATTACTTTTAAAAACTTTCTTTAAAAATATATTCATAAATATAAAATTTAATCATAAAATTAATGATAGTGATTATGCAGGGTATTATTATACATTTAATAAATGTAAAAAAAATTCTTTTTCACAATAAAAAGTTTGGGAAAGTTCCTTATTCCAAAAATGAACAGAAAAATTCATTTCATATTTTCTCTAAAAGAAAAATAGAAATTGTTTTGAAAACTACTTAAGACACCTTTAAAAAACTAAAGATTAAAACTATGTGATATTTCATTTCATACCTAATTTTTCAAATGTTAAAAATATTTTTCAGAGCATTATTAGAAAACATAGTTTTGGTAGAAAACAATTTTCAACCGAAGAGAGAAATGAAGTCATATTATCAAAAATAATTAAAAAATTTTAAGTAATAAAGAGTGGGAAATGGAAATATTACATGAAAATATATAATTAATAATAATATGATAATAAAATTAAAGGTTTTATTCGACAATGACTATATTATTTTAGGTAACTAGAATTTCGGAATTAACAATCTTGATGAAAATGAGATCATGAAATAAACCCTTAGAGTTATCATAATGTTTAAGTGAATATTGGTTAATGAATAGATTATAATAATTATCTAAAAATACACATTACAATTTTCAGAATACAATTTAAAAAAATAATATAGACATAATCATATAATATCAAGGACAATAAAGAAGTAATATATCCCAATGAAAAGAAATTTCAGTTATGAAATTATTTACCACTTGGTAAATTTTCATTCAAATCCCCTTATATTAAATAATTAAAATTGAAATATAAAATAGAAATAATAATGAATTTTCATGATATTAAATTTCAAATCAGTAGTATATGCACTATACAAAAATATATATCTGCATAATAGTATAATATGCTTTAATGAAATGAAATTGAGACGAGATCCCTTAACTTATGTTCCCTTTTGATTGAACATTATTTAACCTAATGTATAATGGCTTTAAATATGTTATTATAGTATTCGTGAATTAAATTTATTCTTATAATATCATATATGATACTTTAATAACATCTTATCACTCTTTTGTTAATAATATTTCATTATTTTCATTGTTCTGGGTGTTAATTGCATTACTTTTCCATTTCTGTTTCTTCATCAAAGTTCTAGTCAAATTGAATGTAATATATATCCATAATATACATAATGATATTATGTTATAAATATCATATTTATTCTGGATATATATTATTATAACCTTTTTATTAAATTTTATTATGGAAAATGAATTGCATTACTTAGTGGAGATGGTAGGCCATACGTACACATGAGCGATGATATCATTCTCTTAATGAGTGAAAGGATAATGAAGTGAGGGATATATTAAATATCCAGAATCAATATAACTTCATATATATAACATTTATTAAGAAATTTTATCCTTATTAAATTCCATGTAATTTATAATTGAAAAATGATTCACACCACTTCATGGGGTGGTAGCCCTTTGTACAAATGAGTGAATTTATCGTATTCTAATAGGCATGGAACATAAAAAATTAATAAGTCATATTAAAATTAAATAAGTATAATAGTATAATAAATATCACATTCATTTGGTAAATCTGTCATTATACCCAACTGTGATAGGTGGTAAAGGAAAAACGTATGACCTTAGTTTGTGATGTGGTACTCCACCATACACATGAAAAATGATTTCATAACCTATTTGATATAAGTGGAGATGAATAATTATTATTAAAAATACATAATAAAATTTAAATATATGCTAGATAAAATTTTTATTATATTTTATTTTTTATAAAACAATTTATAGTTGAAAAATAATATATAAAATGAACGATCGTCATTAAGATGATTATCTTCTCTAAGAGAATCCTCCTTTGGATCTCCTCTTATGGATCCTAGGTATAGTATTTTTGGAGGACCAACAAATCTATAATGTAAAAAATTATATTTTTTGTAGAATAGGGTAGTGTTTTTATCCAATGGTATTTGGATATTTGAATAACTGAGGGGATTGAGTTACCTTTTATAAGTGGGGAAAGGGAACCCTCTTTGGAATTACATGGAAATTTCTCAAAAGAATCCAAAATGTTAAATTCATTCACATGTAAATGATTCCAAATGGACTTATATTCTAAATTTTAAAATATTATGTTTAAATATGTATATCCAATATTATTTTTATAGGTTTCGATTTCATTTTAATCATTATCTTTTTTATCCCCCTCGTAAATAAATTATTACCTTAACAATGGTGATTAATTTTTAATTCATTCTATATACATTTCGGTCAAAAATTTAATTTGATATTGTTAGAAAATATAAATAATTCTAATTCAAAATATTTAATTCATTCTTACAAATTTAGTTCATATATGTAGAATTTTTTAATTTAATATTATTCCTATAGACGTGACGAGAACGTGTGTTTTTAAAGTGAAATTTTTCAAAATCTTACAAAGTATTTATATAAAAATAAAATTTGAAAATGATACCAACAACCTAAATTGTATTAATAGATTTATAATTTTACTAATATGAATTTAAAATTAATTTTAAATATAATATTATATTATTAATTATTTTGACGGAAAGATTATTTTTTATTAAAATTCATTACTTTTCACTATTCATCAAAAAATGAAACTTCATTGAAAAATCAGAAAAAAAATTATCCTAAGATAATTTTGGTATTTTGATTTAAAAATTTATGTTTATTTTTAAAAATAGATTTTATAAAAGATTTAAAAAATAAATTAAAATTATGTGTTCCAAGGGTGACTAAATAGTCTTTTAGGAAAACATAGTTTTTTTAAAATCATTTCTTCTTTTCTTTTAAATGATTCTTATTATTATATATAATTAATGGATAACCAATACATGTGTGTAAAATATAAATTTTTATAATTCATGTAATCTTATTCATACATGTCATTCCAATGGCTAGGTGATAACAATCATATTAAATAATAATATTAATAGTATATTGATGTATGGTACAATTCGGTATTGTGTGTAATGTAATCTATTTAAGAAACTCATTGTTTCATACTACACAAGATAATATTAGTGTCGTGAGAATTGAAATATATATAATATATTGAATTTATATATAATTTTAACTTCTCGGATTTTTCTGGTTCTAATTTTATAAAATTCTTGGGTAAATTACGAGACCAGGCACTAAGGCAGCATGCGATTCCGAGGCCTAGAGTTCCCAGAATGATCTGTAAAAAATGACCAGTCTTTAAATATAGTTCATGGGAGTTTTTTCCTAAAAAACATAAATAACTCTTAAAATGGTTCCCGGATTAAAAATTTGAGGGCACGGTTGCATTTAGAGTAGTGGGTATACCCTAGGTGTGACTTAATTTTAATCGGCATTAGTCTCGAGTGAAAAAACCCAAAAATGGAATAATTCTAAATAAAATAATTGAAAAATATTATTTTATTATTCATGTCCTTATAACTCATGAGTGGTTACTCAGATTGAAAATCTAAGACCATCATTGAGCTTGTGAGGGTGTTCTTTCATTAGGCGGAGCATAACATTGTTCATCATGGGCTGACTGTAAAACATGGTATTTGGGTCGTAACTGTAAATAAAATACTTTAAATAAAAAAGTTACTTTATTTTCGAATCCTCATAACTCATAAACAATAACTCAAATTAAAAATATGAGATAACTGTTGATTTTTTAATGAGATGTTCTCTTTAATCAGGACGTAACATTGATCGACATGGGTTGAGAGAAAAGGTTATTTTTTGGGATTTTTAAAATAATGTTACTTAATGAAATTAAATAAACATGAGGACATTATTTTATTAAAATTTTATTTTCACTGTAACACAGAGACATTGAAACCTGAGTGTAAAAAAAATGTAGTTTCATAAATGAAACAGCATAACGATGTTTTGACTCGGCGTGACATAAACACTTAAATGTGTTTTCCTTATTTAATGGATTAACTGAATATTGGTTCATTGGCAGTGATCCCAGATTGCTTTGAACCTTTAGAGGATTTCTCTTGGAAAGCATCAAATGGAGATGAATGAAGAATCTCTAATGACAATGAGTCAAGGATCAAGGAATGAAGAACAACTATGGTGCAACACTGATCTTCTCCATCGAACGATCCATTCTTGAGGTAGGGGTTGTTATTTAAATCTTATATTTCCCTATTCTTAGATTTAAATGATGAACACAGGTGAACAAATGAACAGGTTGAACTTCAGTCTGATTATTCTTATGGGAGGTTCTTGATTTATGGAGGATATCATGGGAATTGAAGTTTCTGTTTTGATTTTCTTCTTGATCCTTCTAACGGATTGGATTGAGGCCAAAATGAACAAATAGTTGAGGTTTGATCCTAGAGTTTCTTAATGTTCTTTTCTCCCCGACATTCTTCATGTTCTTCATGTGTTGAAAAAATATTGATTGTTGTGTGATTGTTTCTTGGCACAACAATCCCAATTCCAATATCCAACCACATAGTGGCATGACAGAGGTGCAATAATGGTGGTGGTGAACGGATCGATGTGGTGCGGGAGATACCGCCACTCAAGCGTTATTTGTATAAGTGAGTCATGACATGATTTCAAACCCATGGTAATGAAGAACGTGACAAGAGGGTCACATGCATTCTTCATTACCAAATAATGAACCACCAGAGCATGTCTGGTTGCCCACATTAAATCCCCCATAAGTTCTAGTGTCGGTGCGTCACGGTGGTGTGCCACAGCAGCAATTGTCTATGTGGATGAGATCATAGCTTTGGTGATGACGATGACCTAGACCTGTGGCTAATTTTGTGGGCATGCAGAGGATGGTGGATGGTCATGCCGACCAAGTGAGGAGGAGGTAACAGATGAGATTTCCACGTATGGGGATGAAGGAGACCAGCCAGCATCACAGTGGTTCGGGTGAGAGACGGTGGGCTAACAGTGGGCTAGACCCATGACCCTGTAAGTTGGAATCATGGCCCATCCTGTTTGGGTTGGTCTCATTGGGTGAGGTCTTGTTAGATTTGTGGGTCGAACCAGTGGACCCTTGGCTAGGGCGGGTCAGTTCAGTCCGACCGGGGAGGATGAACCTCACAAAATCCTTTTTAGTAAAACAATCATAACATCCAAACCGTACATCCAATTAACAAGATGTTTGAGGCATTGGGACCCATGCGATGACATGATCATTTGAGAATACTCTATGTTTGTTTCTGAGGATTCTGAAATATGACTGATGGCATGAGGATTAGATTCACCATGAATCAAGCATGCTGTGAGTGAAAATCCTATGGGTGGTTGGGACGAGAAGGAAGTGGAAAGCATACCTCAGTGGCCCAGTAGATGAGCGGACCTCAGTGGCCTAGATGTGGAGTAATTATTAGTGGTTTGGGAGATCATAATCCCTCACTGGCTTGAGAGAAAAGAGGACCTTTGTGGCCTGGTAGATGAGTGAGTCTCAATGGCCTGAGAGAGGAGCAGACCTTAATAGCCTGAGAGAAGACCGGTCCTTAGTGGCCCAAAATACGAGTGAACCTCAGTTGCCTAAAATATTAGTAGCCTTAGTGGCCCAGCATACCTCAATGACTAATCGGGGATGATTCCCTCAACAGTATAATATGTTGGGCATTACAACCAAAGTAGTGTACTTTGAGTAGTTCCTAGTTTGTTATTTTGGGTGGGGCCCAGAGAAGTGGGACCTCTTTTTGAAGGTCTCTGATGACTTGGTGGATCAAGGAATGAGTCCTCCTTGGTTGATCATAACTTTTGTTGAATCTTATTTCAAAGGATTGGCTATGATATTGAGACTTCTTGACGCAGTGAGACCAGACATCTTAGGGAAACTTCGTTATGTATCGAGACCTGATGTTCTCTTGGATAGTTCCAGTAGACTTTCTCCATGTGGTTACTATCTGATAGCTCGAGGAGGGGATCTCCTATAATCAAGCATTGTATGCATAGAACCATATGGCTGATTGTGGATGAGATGTTACATGTTTGAATTATTTATGAGTATACAGAGATTTTCTTGTTATATGGGTTGATGGCATATACCGGTGTTGAGCTGACGGTACCTTCTTGGTGGTTTTTACTTTGTGGTATTTTTCATTTTTGTTTTTGGGGTCCCCTACTCAATATTTTTTTACTCACCCCTATACAAGATTTTCCCACATGTGTCGTATCTTGTGCAGTTGACTGACGATTGGTGGAGTACAATGCATGTCAATATTGGGAATAGGATTGGGTAGTGCCTTGTGAGATCAGACGAGCTGAGGGGTTTCCAGCAGCTTACCATAGCAACTTCAGTCCTCATGTCTATAGGATAGAGTTTTTGGTTGTCCTTATTTTAGTGGGCTTATATTCTGGCCCAGTTGTAATTTACTCCTTTAATTTTCATTGTACTATGTAGTTGGGTTGTAGTAGTATTCATTATTTTTTAGGTATTTATTTTTTCACTATCCATCTTTGTGTCTTAGAGTTGGTTTCATGTGTATAGGTTATTAGGAAAATGCCTCCCATCTGTGGGATATGCCTACTCGGCACTAGTCATCAGGCCAGCCTATCGAGGGAGGGTTAGGGTTGTCACAAAATGAGCCACAGGGGATGGGTCGTGACATAGTGTTATTAGAGGGGGTCAGTTCTATTGTAGGACTGTGAGCCTTTGAGAATGGTTTGGGGTGACATAGTTACGTGTTTTGATTTTTTTCATTCAAGACATTGACTCCAATGATATTATGGAAGCCAACATATCCATACCCTAGGACTCTAGGAACATGTTTTCCAACCCGTTACATGAAAGAAATGGTTGCATAGGAAGAAAGCTACATGAATCATATAGAAATGGGTTGTCTTTTCCATGTCATTATTAAGTCAGTTCGCTAGGTAAACTCTTTTAACCATGATACATCATGTTCTCCAAAGGATGTATTCAGGAGACCAGCCTGTGTGGTTTCCACAGTTGGATTGGGGGTTTGTCTTGATTCTCGAGGAGGTCTCTCTAATATGAGCCAGTCACAGAGCAATTCTTCAAGATGGTCAGTAGGTGACAGTTTATCCATATGATCAGCTAGTATACCCACCTATAGTGGTTCATGTGGATGCATATTTCTTGAATGAGTCATGGATGGATCTTTTGGAATTGGGTGATGAGGCGTAGGGTTTGAACACATGTCAAAGGAATATGTGGAATTTATCGCATGGTATGTAGGGTCAAAAAGAACTACTAATAGCAGGTACACAATGTAAGCCTCCGAACTGTAGGTTTCATCGTAAGGGACATGCTAGTTCCTAGAACGGTGGGATTTTCTATTCATGTCGTAAAAGGGGGAATCTCATGCGTGATTTTCCAACCATTCATGTTGTAGTAAAAAAGGTGGTCAATGAACCACAAATTAAGAGGTAGTAGCAACACTAGATAGATTAGTTTGGTTGAGGATGTGGAAAGAGATCTGGGGAATTAATAGAGGGTTGCTGATATTTTGACATGTTACCACCAGCACCTCCAGGTTGTCCATACCAGACTCAAGGAGCTAGAGGACATGTGAAGAGACAGTTACAGGCTATCAGGTCTTATAACTCCAAGACTCTAGGGATGATTCAAGGTACAATATGTGTCTTTTTAATTTGGTTATAGTATTTGTAGACACATGTACTAGTGATTTTTCTTTCCTGCCACTTTTCTTGTTTGATACGTAGAGGTTGTAGTTGAACCACTAACATTATCCTTAAGTTAGAGACTCGTACTAGAGGAGACCCAATGACCACACACTAGTGACAATAGTGTGACCTAACTCTATGAGGTGATATTTTCAGTTGGGATCTCTTAGTAGTGGCATCGAGTCATTATGATGCCATTATAGGTATGGAGTAAATCCTTATTTCATAATAAGATTGATGGTTTTAGGAAAAAATATGTGGTTCTTATGTGGTGATGGAAAAATATTTCCAATTTATTGGAAAAGGGGTAAATCCTTACATCTCTTGATAGACTCAGGAAGAGGAGGTTTTAGTCGAACTCTATCCAATTGGATGGTCCGACACTCGGTGAAGTGGATGATTTAAGTCCTAATGTTTCTCATTCGTAGTAGAGCATAAGGATGTCTTCTTTGAATATGTTCCATGTTTACCACTCCATCGAGAGTTATACTTCTGCATTGGTCTAAACCTTAGGGTGGCACTGATATTTACGCTAGTATATCAAATGGATCCCCATGAGCTCCACGAGTTGGGGGTGAAGATGGGGGAATTTCAAAGCAAGGACTTAGTAAGGTCTAGTGTTTCACCTCGGACAGCCTTGAGTGATCTTTAATGATGACATATTAGTGTACTCTATGTCTAAGGGGGAGCATGTGGGACAATTAAGGATGGACCAAGACCCACAATGAGGGCACCAGCTACACGAAAAAGACTTGAAGTCTCTGACTTAGATTCGAAAGTTCCCTTTTTAAGGGACATGGAATCTCATAGGCTAGAGGTATAGTGAACTCAGTTTTGTGGAATGTAAAATTAGATTCTCCCAATAGGAATCCAGTTAGTAGTAACTAATCAAGGCATCATAGTGATTGGCCTCGTGACAATTATCCTTCATTGATAGGGATGAATTATTTTATCTTGAGTCCTTGGTGGTAACCCATCCACTCTTAAGTGGGTCATCGAGGCACAACTCGGTGAAACTGACTATGAATCTTTTTGTGCTCTGTTTTCCATAGGTTATAGCACTGAGGGACATTCTAAAGGTAGGAGAATGTAGTTCATTTCAAATGATGCACAATAGTAGTAGTGGATGCCTAGGGTGATGAGATGCATTATGATATGCATGTAGATGTCATGGCAGACACCGAGGGTGATAGAACAAGTTGAAGTCGGGTTAACCTGTTGATATAAAGGTTGGATTCTTGAATGAATCAATTTTGTGGTTTTTTATTTTTCTCTATGGGGGTACCAGGAAAGAAGTTGGAAGGGATATTGATGGACTAAGTTATGGTTTTACAACATATTTCCAATAGAAACAATACTGTTTTGGTGATCTTTGACAGAATCATGGAGTTGAACCACTTTTTGACCTCCCCGGAGTAGAGTTAATAGAGGGATCATGACTCCTCTATGTACTGGGGACAGTTCAACTCCATGGAGTTTCTTCAATGTTTTTTCAAATTGTGATACTTAATTTACCTCTCAATTGTTGAAGGGATTGACAAAGGTGTATTTAGAGTCTGTGTGGGTCACCAAGTAGTGATTGAATAATGCATAGGGATGTCTGATGTTTTGTGCTAGAAGACAGTAGATAAATTTGGTGTTTAAGGAATGAGACCATTTCTTTTTTTTCATCTCACCTTGATGGGGGTTATAGAGTTTTGGAAGGGGTATAATTATATCTCTGAGGTTCATGGGACCTTTTTTGATACTTTTAGAGTGGGAGATGTGGCATACCCCCTTTGATCTGCCTCCATAGTTAGAGTGGATGCATGAAACCTTCCATGTATCCCAGCTGAGGAGATATGTACACGGCCCATCACACTTCATTGCCTGGGGAAAGTAGGATGTTGATAAGGGGGTGACTTTTTGGTGTTTCTAGTGGAGATTGAGGATTTATAAGATTTTACCCCCCATGGGTGATCGATTCCTCTAGTGTGGGTTAGATGGTACACATGAATCTCCCAGAGAGCATGCGGGAGTGGGAGGCTCAGGTTCATGCATGTACCCTCATCGGTTTGGGAATCCCTTGGTTTGTATTTCGGGAATGTAAATCCTTAGGTGGGGTAATGTAATGGATCATATTTTCTTAGTTCTATTTTTAGAAAATTAATGTGGAAATTACAAGACCAGGCACTTAGACAACATGCGATTCGGAGGCCCAGAGTGCCTAGAATAGTCCATCGAAAAATGATCAGTTTTTGAATAGAATGTATGAGTGTTTTTCATAAAAAAGTGTAATAACTCTTATACAGGTGTTCGGATCTGAAGTTTGAGGGCACCATTGTTTTCGGATTAGTGGGATTTCCCTAGGCATGACTTATGTTTTGTTGGCATGGGTCTCCAATGAGAAAAACCAAAATTGGAATAACAATAAATAAAATAATTAAATAGGATTATTTTATTTCTCATGTCCTTATATCTCATGAATGGTAACTCAGATTGAAAATATGAGACCACTACTAAGCTCATGAGAGTGTGATTTCCTTAGCTAGAGCCTAACATCGGTCAGTGCAGTCCAGCTCTGAATGCTGTTTTTTTGGAATGTAATCGTAAATTAAATAAATCAAATAAAAAAATTAATTTATTTTTGAATCCGCATAACTCACAAATGGTAAATATGATTAAAAATATAAGACCACTATTGAGTTTGTAATGATATTTTCTCCTTAAATAGGACTTAACCTCGACTGATACAGGTCAAGGGAAGAAGTTATTTTCACGTTTTTTAAAATAATGTTACTAGAAGAAAATAAAATAATCCTGATTAGTTTGTTTTATTAATATTTTAGATTCACAACAACTCAATGAAATTGAATCCTGATCATAACTGAAACACTATTTCATAAATTAAACTATGTAATGACACCACAGCTCAGCGTAACAAAAACGCTGAAACAGGATTCCTCTATTTAATGGATTAACTAAATATGATATCATTGGTTGAGAACCAGGATTGATTTGAACCTTTGGAGGATTTCCATTGGAATGAAAAGAATGGTGATGAATGAACAATCACCTATGTTGATAGGTGGAGGATCATGGAATGACAAACGATAGGGGTGAAACTCTGATCTTTTCCATCGAACCATCCAACCTTGAGGATGGGGTTATTATTTAAATCATGACTTTCCAAATTCATGGTTTTAAATGACGAATGTGGATAAACCCACGAATAGGTTAACCCATGGTCCGATCATTCTTGTGGTAGGATCGTGAATGTGGGATGATTTTAGTGTAATTAGACTTTACATTTTTATTTCTTTCTTAATCCTTCTAATAGATCGGGTTGAGGTTCGAATGAAAAACTATCGAGGTTTGATCATCGGGTCTCTTAATTTACATTTCTCCCCCACATTATTCATGTTTTTTACAGTGTCCCATTTATTGGTGAAATGATCCAAAATCCAAGATCCAACCTCCTAGTGGCACGATAGAGGTGCGACGTTGGCAGTGGAGAACAGATCAAGGTGGTTCAAGAGATACCGACATCCAGTAATTGTTCATAGAAGTTGATCACGCCGTTATTTCAAACCCATGGCGATGTAGAACATGACCCAAGGGTCACAGAAGTTCAGGAATATTGAAGAATAAACCACTAGAGTGCATCTAGTGGACTACAGAAAATCCACCCTGCATGCAGGTGGCAGCACGTGGTGGTGGCAACATGAAAAACGGTGGAGTCAGAACACCGCAGTGGTGATTCACGATGGAGGCTATCTGCATGGAGGAGGATGTGTCTTTGGCCGTAGTGGTGACCGGGACCTGTAGCTCATGTCACAGGCATGCAGAGGATGGAACTTGGCTGTTCCAGCTGCATGATGAGGAGGGATGCAGCTGGATTGCCACGTTTAGGGCAAGATGAGAATAACCCACATCATAGTTGGTTAGGCTGGAGCTAGAACGCCACGCTTAGTCGGGGTGGGATGGACCCACATCCAAACCAATCTGGGTTAGAACCAGCGGGTCATGTCGGTTCGATCTAACCACGTAAGACCGGATCCGAACCCCACCAACCCCTTTTCAATAAAACATAAATAACATCAAAACCGTATGTCAGATTGAAGAGACATTTCTAGAATTGGGACCCTAACAATGAGGTGGTCCTTTTAGAATATTGCAATTAAGATTCTGGAGAGGGTGAAATATGACCGATGGCCTAAGTAGTAGATTCTCCTAGAATCATGCATGCTATGAGCGGAAATCTTACAGCCAGTTGTGATGAGATGGAAGTGGTGAGTGGACCACAATGAATTCGTAGAAGAGAGGACCTCAATGGCCTAGTAAACTAGCAGACCTTGGTGGCCTGGGAGAAGAGCAGACCTTAGTGGACTGGAAGATGATTGGACCATAGTGGCCTGAGAGACGACTAGACCTTAGTCGACTAGAAGATGAGCGGATGTTAGTGTCCTGGAAGATGAGTAGGCCTTAGTGGCCCAGCAGAGGAATAGATATCAGTGGCCCAAAAGACAAGATGACCTCAGTGGCCCAACAGAACTCAGTGACTAATCAGGTATTAGTCCCTCAGTAATAGAAGAGATTCTTCATTACGACCGGAGTAGTGTACATCAGGTAGTTCAAAGTTTGTTTTCTTTGGATGGGGCCCAATGAAGTGAGATATCTTTGTAAAGCCCTCATATGACTTGGTGGCCCACGGAGTGAGTCCTCCCAATATGATCATGCTTTGAGAAGAATCAAGTGAGAAATGCTTTGCTGTGATATCAATATTTCTTGTTAAAATGGGACCAGACACCTTTGGGAAAATTTTTGATGTATTGAGACTATATTTTATCTCGGATACATTCGGTATACATTCTCTACATGGTTATAATCAGATTTCTCAAGGAGTGGTATCTCCTAGAATCAAGCATTATATACAGATAATCATTTGGAAGGAAGTGGATTAGATGTTCTATCTTACAATACTTGATGAGTATACCATGATCTTCTTGTTATATGTGTTGACAACATATACCTATGCTGAATTGAATGTAAATTTTTGGTGGTTCTTCCATTGTGTTCTTTTGCTTTTTGGTTATTGGGGTCCCCTGCTGAGTATTGTTTTACTCACCCCTACATGGGCTTTTCCCGCACATGTTGTGTCTTGTTCAGTTGAACGATGCTTGGGTGGAGTCCTAGGCAGAGCCAGACCAGGATCGGACAGTGCCTTTGGGAGATCAGACGAGCCTAGAGGTTTCCATAATCATCCTACAATTTCTTCACTCCCCATGTTTACAATTTAAACATTTTAGTTTTCATTATTTTAGTGGGATTTTATTCTAGCCCAATTCTACTTTACTGTATTACATTCTCTCATACTCTGTAGTTGGGTTGTAGTAGTGTGGGTGACATTTCATTACATAGCTTTTTCACTATCCAACCCCATGGATAGGAGTTGGGTGAGTGTGTATGGGTTCTTAGAAAAATGCCTCTTATTTGTGGGATATTCCTACTCTACGCTAGTCGATAGCCCTTGGGATATCTGAGGTGGCCTTGGGGATGTCACGGCACCGGCCCCGGGGGAAGAGTCATGAAAAATTAGTAAATATATCATAATTTTATAGGATATTATATTAATTCAAACACATAGTGTATCATTTCATACACATTACAGAATATGATGTTCATATTTTAAAATTTTAGGTTGTTACACACTCCCAAACTTAAATAAATTGTGTCCTCTCAATTTTACATTGGTCTTGGAAATAAACTTTTTGAAAATTTGAAATACCATTCTTTAAAAACCCACATCATAAAATATAAAATATAATAGACCCTTATTAAGAGATAAAGGGAAGTCAAAAGGTCATATTGAATACCTAATATCTTGGTTTCTAAGTGGGATAACATCTATTATTGGTATAGATTTGGACATCAAGGAAAATAATAAGTATTTTCAAAGAGTTATTGAGGTCATTAATCATAATAAACTAAATGATAAATATAAATTTAAGGGTCTCAACTCCATAATTATATGGTGAACTAAACGACCATTAGTTTAATGAAAATAACGGTATTAAGATAATTTTTTTATTCAATTTCATTTTCATAATATTGAGTGATTATTTTACTAACTATGAATATAAGGAAATATACTTACTTGATATATTTCAATTTCATAAATAAATTTTCATTCCTTGGTTGTGCATAGATCATTTTCCAATTCATCACTTACTTCAAGAAATGAATATCAAAAAATGATTTTTTATGTCTTAAGTGCTAAAATGTACTTTTAACAGATCATAAGATCCAAAAAATCATTACTAGTATTTTTTTGTAATTATTTTCCAAAACCAATTTTTTAACACTAGTTATCCAATACATTAATCTGTAAACCTAAAAATGAAGAACAATGGTCCATCATTAATATTTATTATTTTGAACATGATACGTAGCCCAGTTGGTGAGGAATCCTTAAGTGCATCCAAGAGACCCGAGATCAAATCCAGGTAGGGGACAATTTCTAGGGTACTGTAGTAGCACTGTAGTAGTATTGTAGCAGTACTATAGCAGGTACTGTAGCAGGAACTGTGTTGAAATGTAGCAGGTACTGTAGCGGGAACTGTAGCAGGAACTGTTTGGCACTTTAGCAGTTGGGAATATGCCACTATTTGGGCCTTCGGGACACCGATTTGGTCCCCATGTCCTTTAAGGACTTTGGGCCACCCAGGCCTTCAGGTCATTAAGGCCTTCGAGCCACCTCAAGGCCTTTGGGCCACCTTAATGTGCAGATGCAAACCAGACCAACTACAAGGAACGAGCTTCAGAAGGAGGAGGAGAAGGAGCTTTCACCATAACAGAAGCTAAACGAATTGCAAGAATAATAGGGTATGGAACCTTCCATCGGTACAAGCCTGTGTATGCTCGGGAAAGCCTAGCCAAACAGCCATGTGAAGGTGGAGAGCAGATTTCATGGTGAAGATACGAGGTAGGAGCACTTCCAAGTAGTTAGTCAAGGTTGTATGTAATGTTTGAATCCTATGGGAAATGAATTCCTCTAAGGCCTACGAGCGATGTAATACTTACACCTACAGGCTTTTTAAGGGTTCCACCTCACCCATTGAAAGGTGGAATATCAAAAATCAATAAAAAATTAAGTCCTTCGGGCCATTGGAGGTGGAATATTTTTTATTTTTTAATGTATTTACCTAAAAACGACATATTAACCAAGACTTCAAATAGGCTAGTGGAAGGTGTTAAACCCGTATCAACCTTCAGTCATTGGATTAAGCCTCATGGCCATTACAAACACAATTTCTTGTCACCTAACATTCTGGTTTTCCTTTTTCTTATCTATATTAATATAATTCATATCATGTTCTGAAAAAATATTATTTATATCCTTGAAATAGACATAATCATTAAATAACTTTTATACTATGGTTTTCAAAGAATCATGTTTTTCCAAATAGTCTAAAAAAAATTATTTTACTATTATTAAAATGTCATCAAGGATCATATTAAGCCTAAAGGTTATCAATACCATCAAACATATGTCTATAAAATTTAAAGGTATTATTCCCCCAAATAACACTTCCACTAAAACAAATACTAAACAAAAAGGTTGTATTGCTATAAATTAATACAAAAATATCCTCTTGTCACATTCCTACCACATATAACCAAAAAATACGTGTTTTGGAATTTGAACTTTTGTTCAATATTAAACACATATACCCATGATTGTATCCATAAATCTTATGTTAATGAATACATATATGCTTATAAAATTTAAAATAGACCATAAATGTCTCATAATTCCTAAACCACAATCTCATTGGTAAAAATACTTCTATAATAAAATTATGTAATCCTAATAAATACTTCAACCATTTTTTTTAAATATAGGTCATTCTTTCTTCTTGGGTTTAGCTATAATATCTTTTTTTGGATGTATAAGTCATGACATATTATCTTCAATCTGGGAAAACATATGTTTAACCTAGGTCATTCATTATCATAACCAATTCAAATCCTTCATAATGGTTTGTAAAGAAAATGTGAATTTTCAAAAGAATATACCCCATGATATTCAAACGATGTGGAAAATAAAGATCATTTGCATTCACCAGGTGCTGATTGGGTCTAGTACAATGCACCCTTTTCAAATTTATTACCCCTAGGAACCTTTGTGTCAATCCCACATCCACTTGTAATATCAAAACATGGATATATTTCAAGAAAGACCCATATAATAACTTCCTTACCAAAACATTAAGATGTTTTTTTACGTATCTTCAAATTATGTTATAAGTTTATATTTCAAAATTTATGTTTTCTCTAAATATGTTTTTTCTTGTTTTATACTAATCATCCTCTAATACCAACTATAGAGAACATAAACCTAGTACCCTAGAGTTAGTACACTATATATTGAATTGGAATAAAGTACAAAGAATCGCATCTCAAAGGACAGATTAGTTTAGTAGTTTTGTTAAAATAGATACATACATGAGTCTTACATTACCTTTGAATTCAAAAAATACAACATATTTTTTTTAGTAATATCATTATTCCATCTATAATATTCTTTCATATATTTTATGGTACACATCATGGATTCCTTATGAAGGGTAACAAAATAAGGCTGACACCAAATTCTTAATAAGTTTCACGTACATTGGAATCATTCATGAATCAATAATAAAAGTGAATATGAAAAGATAATAGCTAAAGACATTTTTCGTTTAATAAATTAATTATGAAAAAATTGCATCCATAGATAATATCATTGTGATAATTTCATGGATAATAATAAATTGGTTATGGTAAATAATTAAAAATACATTACATTTAGTCAATAACATGGCTATGATAATTGGATAAGTCATAATAAATATGAAACAGTAAATAATAGGAAACAAATTCCATTTGATCAATACACTAATAATTAAATTCATCCAGATATAATTTCATAGTGAAAATTTGTGGGATAGTAATAATGGAATTCTAAAGGAAGTGTGTTCTTAATGATTGTATTTCATGTTTCTAAATTACATGACAACATTATAATAAATTTTTTTAGAAGACAATTAAAAACGTACTTAGTGAAGACCCACATAATTATGGATAGCTAACAGGTTCATCCCATGATACTAATTATTTATCAAGGGGATCTTATTAATCCGGTTCCACTAGTTTCATACAAATCCAAATCATTCCTTATATATCACATAATCAATTTAATTCATAAATAATGTACTTTATCGTATATCTATAAAGTATATGAATTTATCAATATTTCCCTAGATAAAAAATTAAATCCAATATAAAACAATGTATGTAGTAATAATATATGGTTTATGAAATAATTATATCAATGTAAAATATCCTAGATATTTATGGGAAATATAATGTCCAGTGATCACAATAAAGTGCACATAACATGGGAATGTTATTAACTAATAAATTAATCAATTATGTGAATTTCATTAATTTCCTTAGTAAAAATGATAATATAAAATCAATATGAAGAATAAGGATAGAAATAATATAACACATACCCCATGAAGTAATAATTAATGGTTGTTTTCATTGATTATTAAAAATAACATAAAATGTTCTTTAATATCATTCTTGGGAAAAATAATCTTTTTATTTTGAAGAACATTTTGAAAATTCATTTCTATGAAAATTATATTTAAATACATTTTATTTAAAATATCCTCATAATGTTTCCACGTAAGCTTAAAATAAATTATTTAATTGATGATGGGAAATTCCGAACATGTTGTAAAATTTAAAAAAAACACATTCCTCTTTCACAGTAAAGATGATAAAAAAGTTTCTTGTTTAGAAAATGATGAAAATATTCCTTCCACATTTTCAATAAAACCCAAATGTGAATTGTTTTGAAAATTAATTGGGATTAATTTGAAAAAAATAGTATAATGGGTAAAAATTAATTTGATGAATAATTTTCAAAAGGATAAAATCATTTTTAGAAAACATTATTTTGAAAAAAAACTAATTTTTGACCAAAGAGAGGAATGAAGTGGAATTATCTTAAAAACATATTATCTTACATTTTATATAAAAAAGAGTAGTAAAATTTTGATATTACTTAAAACGTATCATGAATTAATATAGAATAATAAAATGGAATGTTATATTAAACAATGATCAACTTATTTACATTAATTGGAATTTGAAATTAAATAATCTCGATGAGAATGAGATTGTGAAAATAAACCCTTCTAGTGAACACAATGTTGACTTTATTTTTATTAAATGAATTGATTATTTCAATCCGATATAAATACACATAAAAAGTATAAAAAACATAAAAAGTTAATTATACACAATATCATCGAATATTAAAGACAATAAAAAGTAATATAACCCAATGAAAATAAGTTGAGTTATGAAATTATTGACCAGATGCTTACTTTTAATTAAAATAACCATAAATAAAATAATTAAAATTAAAAAAATATAAGGACATAAATAATTAATTATTCATGATATTAAATTTCAATGGGATGGTATAAAAATCATATAAAACAAACTGGGTGCGTAACATTAGAATATGCCTCATTGAAATGAAATTGAGATGAGATCCCTTACCTTATGCTTCCTTTTGGATAAATGTGATTTAACCATCTTTATAGTGTAAATAAATATTTTTTTAACAACTTATAGAATCATATTAATATTTATAATATCATATAAAATCCTTTTAAAACACGATATCAACTGTTTTTTAATAATCATTCAATATCTTTATTGTTTCGGGAGTTAATTGGCTTATTTTCTCATTCATGTTTCAGCATAAATGTTCTGGTTCACCAAAATATAATATATATTACTAATAAATATAATTTTATTATTGTTATAAAAATCAT
This sequence comes from Viscum album, assembly GCA_963277665.1. Lineage (NCBI taxonomy): Eukaryota > Viridiplantae > Streptophyta > Magnoliopsida > Santalales > Viscaceae > Viscum > Viscum album. The sequence goes on from OY728128.1 coordinate 22,153,293, forward strand.
ATTTAATAATTTTATACATTATTATTATCGTTAATGATAGTTGAACTTGTAAAATGAGTTGTATCGCTTCCTAGAGACAGTAGATCATACGAACGCACGAGTGACAATATCATTTTCTTATTGAGTGAATGGGTGAGGAAGTGGGAGATATATTAAATTTAATGAATAAATATAATATCATATATATCACATATATTAATTAATTTTATCCTTAATACATTCCATGTAAATCATAATTGAAAAATGATTCACATCGCTTCGTAAGGTGGTAGTCCTCTGTACAGAAGAGCGATGTTATCGTATTTAAAATGAAATTGAATATAAAAAGGGATATATGGTATTAAAACTAAATAAGTATAATAATACCATAAATATAACGTAAATTTTATAAATACACCATTATATCCAACCTTGAGAGGTGTTAAAGGGAAAATGAATGAAATTAGTTCATGAGGCGATAGTCCACCGTACACACAAATGATGATTTCGTAACCCATTTGATGGAAGTGGAGAAAAATAATTACAATTAAATAAACCTAATAAAATCTTGTTATGTGAGATATATTGGTGTTATTATATTTTTATTATTATGACACAAAATATTTTGAAAAAAGAAGGAATAAAATGGAAGATATTTGTCAAGATGATTACCCTCTCTATATGAAACCACCATTAGAAGTCCTCTTAAGGATCCTAGGTATGGTCATTTCGGAGGACCATAAGATATAGAATTTAAATATTGATGTTAGGGAGATAATTGAGTAGTTTTGTTTCAATAAAAAGTCTTGGTGGGTTTGAATTAGTGTTATGAGGGAGTTCCCATTTATAAGTGGGGAAAGGTAATACTCTTAGAAATTACATGGAAATTCCCCAAAAGAATCCAAAATGTTTAATCCATTCAAATGAAAAATACATTAAAAATTGATTATATTTAAAATTTGGAAGGATTTTATTGAAATATATACATTAAATAGGTTTGTTACAAGTTGTTAGGTCATTTTAACCCTTATCTTTATATTTTAACCCCTTGTAAATAACTTTTTACCTTAATATTGGTAATTCATTTTTAATGAACTAATTATTCATATTGGTAAAAACTGATGTTGAAATTATTAGTAATTAAAAAGTATTTTAATTATAAATACATATTCTTTTTTCTATATTCTATTCATAGAATTGTAGAATATTGATTTAAAATTAATCCTGGATATGTGATGATAAAGTGGGGACTTAAAATTACAATGGTCAAAGGTTTAAAAATGTTTTTACATAAACATTGAATTTGAAAATGACTATAATGAACTATATTGGATAAATTAACATATATATATATATATAATATTTTTATTTAAAAAAATTAAAAATATAAGTTGTCATTATAAATTATTTATACAAAAATGATATTTTTAATTAAAATCCTACATTGTTCACTATTCATCAAAAAATGAAACTTCTCAAAAATATCCCAAAAATTTTATCTAAGATTATTTTTGTATTAAAATTCCAAAAAAAATAAATTTATATTTTGAAAAAAAAAATATAACTATTAAACATTAATTTTAAATTATGTGTACCAAGCACGACTGAACCCCATTCTTGGAAAATACAATTTTTGAGGAAAAAAATTATTTTTCATTTAAATGAATATTATTGTTTTTTATAAAAATTTGGTAACCAATAAATTTTTGTAAACTATATATATTCATAATTTATTTCGTCCTATTTTTACCCTCTATTCCAATTTCTAGGCAATAACTATCATATTAGAAAATAATATTAATAGTACATTGTTGTTCTATAACACACAATATTCTGTATAACGCAAGCTGCCAAAGAAACTCATTTTTTATGGGAGACACAGGCTAGACTCATAGTTTCTTATATTGAACACATATAATATGTCAAATTTATTTATAATAGTAAATATAGCATATGGGTTTAGGATTTTATATTTCTTTGTACACTTGGTGTTACGTGTCATACATGTTATTGAATATGATTTTCATATTTTAAAATTTTGGGGTGCTACAGTAATAAAAATCATTTATAAAGGAAACATATTTTTTAGAATAAAATATATATATTAAAATTTGATTTATTATTTATTTAAAAAATTTAATTAAATTTATATGGAGTATGATGTTTATAAATATTTCATAATGTAGTTAATATAATTTATACCCACCAAATTAATTTCTAGGTTATATTAGTCACATTTAGATAATAATATTTTAATATTACATTGTGGTTCTTTTAAAATTAGTTTTTTACATTTAATGTTCAATCAAACATGGTGTTCTGTTAAAATCCTTGGTTGTTACAAGTGATTTTTTTAAAGAGAATATATGGGAAATTTTCAAAACTCATAAGTTTTTTCATTTTGGTTTTCCCACAGTTTCCACATTATTTATCCAAATTATGTGCTTATGATGTTCCCATTATTAGGAACACCAGGGAATTAAAATTCATGGATAAAATGGTTATAAAAATAATATTTCATCCAGTTGTTGTGTATCTATTAAATCCAAAGCCTGTCCATAAGTCTATCGATTGGTTTGGCCAACCATGCTCCCTACCAAAGATATTAAAATATAAAAAAATCAAAATAAAAAGGCACATTATTTTAAAGTAATTTATTAATTAATTATGTAATTAATTAAATAATTAAGTAATTAATTGTAATTTTAATGGTTGTTGTGTGATATAATATGTGAAAGTTTACATTGTTATGACACACATGTACCGAGTTGTAACCACCTCAAAAAGGGTTCGTCGATCATTGAATCAATCATCACTCACATTCATGATGAGTGGGCCTAAGACTGCACACATAGATAGAAACTCCTTGGGTGATAAGATTTAGTTGATCATATTATCTTTATAAACCTCTATGAAAAAATTATTCCACAATTAATTTAAATGAATAGGATGATGTGTATAATATAACCCAACATAAAGCAACTAAATTGATTACTAGATAACATGATGATTTAAAATAGTAAAAAGTTTTAAGGATGAGTCCCTCTTATTTTATTGATTATGGTAATACCCTAATAGTTTAATAGTTTTATACTCATATTAAACTCTTTTGGGTTTAGTGATGTTTGTAACTAAAATTAATCGAATTAAAAAGGGGTCTGAGAGATAATGTTTCCACATCCCCAATGAACAACCAAATAGAATGGGGGATGGATTATAAAACATTATTGAAATTCTCACATAACTCTCAAAATATATGAAGATAAAAGAAAATTTCATTAATCTCTAAAACAAACCTGGAAGGTAGATTCATTCAATTAATTATTTCATGTGGAAACATCCACACTCATTCATTGTATCTTTAAATACACATTTTTTGTAAACATTTGATTAATGTTATGGAAAAGATATTTTCCATTTTCTAGTTATCATTACATGAGAATATTTTTTGTAATATCTATAGATTGGAATGTATGAATTTATAATGCTGGGATCTAATTAATAGTGCCATGAAGAAGTGAGATGTAGGCTCTATGATATATGAATTTTTCGAGAAAGTACTCTTCACCATGTATTTTTCTCAAGATCATCGCATGAAGATGGAGTGGGATTTCATGGGGATGCTACAAAATAATTATGAGCCAATTTTAACATATGAAGTCAAATTCACAAGGCTATAAAGTTATTGCGTTTTTTTTATTATAAGAGTAAGATCAAATGATTCATTCATTTTTTTTAATCCTATTATTCAAGGAGAACAATCTACAAGTAGCTTTGGTAGCTATCAAGGTATCATACAATGTGAAAATTTTGTGTATTTAGAAGATGGATACTCTCATTACTCTAGAGGTGAGAAATATAAGATGATGTTTTAGGAGAAATCGAATGGATTATCTCAAGATGGAAAGATTATTCAACATCATTCTTACAGAAAAATTGGAAAAACACATTGGAAATTGAATAATATGCTCATTAATATTTTTTGAATATTGTAGAGAAATCCATTGAGATTGTGAATTATAAAAGGATATAGAAATTCCAATATATTTTAATGGGTCCACCGCTAATTCTCCATCTAATCTTCAATGTTTCAAATGCATGGATTTTTGGAATTATGTGAATCAATACCCTAACACTTGATCAGGAAAAAAGAATAAGCCCCAATAACCTCCCAAACCCAAGAAACAAGGGAGATAATATGGAATTAATACGACTAATATAGATCATGATAATTAATTAATGCATGGTACACTCATTCCCATTTCAAGATCTATGAATTACATACTTTATTTTAGTTCTTCACATTCTCTTATATCACAAAATTTTTCTAATAATATTAAATCATCATCCTCTTATTTGGATATTGATCTATCTATCAAAAAAACTATTTGACCAATGATCACAACTAAGATATATTAATTCTATTTAATAAAATATTTTGGATTGATATTTCATAAAAATTTAATTATTCTCCCCTTCAATGAATTTGACATAATATGGGGTATGGATTTTTTATCCACAAATAGAGCCCATATAAATTTTTGAGACAAGGATATGTTATTTTGTATACCATATCATCATATTATTATGTATCAGTATAATCATGATCTCCCTTTGGATTCAAATTCTATAATATGGGGTTTGATACTTAGAAATATTGTAATCCTAGATAAAATTAATTGGAATGGAGTCTAAATTGATGAAATACCTATTTTCTGGGATTATAGTAATATATTTTTGGATAAAATGTATGGTCATAAAATAGAGGATGAGTTTGTTCTTTTAATAAATCTCTTACATGGGTCAATTACTATCTCAAAGAGTTTATATATAATATCCCCCATTGAGATGGCATAAATAAAGAAGAAATTTCATGGGAATCTTGATAAAATATTTATGCTCCCATGTTCTTCATTTTGGGGTTCTCCAGTGATTTTTATTAATAAAATGGATGGATTAATATTCCTCTTCAATAACTATCTTCACATAATTAGATCAGAATAATGAAAATAAATCCTCTATCAGATACCTTTTAGAGTTAAAAATTACAATTTTATGTTTAATTATTTGATTAACGGAGTCCTTATATATTAGCATAACAAAATCATGAAAATATTTATTAATGATATTTGAAAATATTATTACTGATAGGAAGAAAAATTAGATCATTTGAGAGTTGAATAAATGATCACATGGAAGGAAAAATATTTTTCATGTTTAGAAATTTTAATTTTCACTTCAAAAACTATCCTTCTAAATTCATCTTATCACCAGCGAGGTTACATATGTGTAATCATTGAAGAAATACATAATTGATAAATGAATGAGGCCAACCTATTTGTTAAATATCCATAGTTTTATTAGATTTTATGGATAATACCTGTGTTCTCTGATGAACATCTTAGGACTATCCAATATAATAACTTACACTATATAAAATGGAGTGAATTTCCTATAGATAGAAATATGTGAGGAAAACTTCAAAGAGACTAGGAATAGATTGGTCACTACACCGATATTTAAACTGCCATGAAGTGGAAAAGATTTTCTTATATAAAGTGATTCCTCCTTGAAAGGTTTGTTCTTCGTAATTATACATAATTAGGGGGTAATATTTTATGCATCACATCAACAAAAACCCCATATTAAAAAAATACCTAACACATGAGCTAGAGATGGAAGTTGTAGAAATTTCATTGAAATTTTGGTGGCATAATCTATACGGTGAGAAGTGTGATAAATATACTAACCATAAGAGAATTAATTATATATTCACATAAAAATAGTGGAATATATTCCTAAGGAAATGGTTATTATCGATCGAGGACTATAAATGCCTAATGCATTATTTTTCTTAGGAAAGAAAATAATGTGTCCAGTTCCTTGGGAAGAAAAGATCATTTAATCTAATAAATGATGATGATTGAAAATTACTCAATACTCTTGGATTTTAAATTTTTTTAATCTTGAAATTATAATGTTATGAGTGATATATTATCTTTCCTAGAAAACTACTCAATTATCCATTCACGCTAAGACCAAATAATCCATGAAAGTTGATGTGAACCAATAATGAATGATTCTATGTATTCTAGAGTTTATCTTTGATACATACAGTGTTATATGGTTTTGGACCTTGATATGTGTCAAATACAAACTGAAATTAATGGTGTAACTTTTGAATGATGCCCAAGACCATCCTTCTATATCCATCCAGGTAGTATAAATATGTATATAGATCTAAATCAAAACTTTTTGTGGCATAACATAAAGAGGGAGATTGTAGAATACATATCTCGAAGCATGGTACATCAAAAATATAAGGATAAATGAAATAAGTATAATTGTATATTAAAAATATCACCCATACCAGTATGGAAATGGGAAAACATTACTATGTATTTTTTTGAAGGGATTCTGAAAAATTATGTCTGCTATATACTATTTGGGTGGTAGTTTACAACTATAAAAACTAGGAACATTTTATGTAAATGAATGAGGATTTCACTCTTGGTCAACTTTCCATGAATTTCATATGGGAAGTGGTAAGGCTAAATGCAGTACCACCCTCCATTATATATTATTAGGATATGATTTTTTCATTGATGTATTTTAGAATTATTTAGAAAAAATTGAATATAGAGTTATGTTCATAAACATCATATCACCCTAAAAAAGATAGTCATTATAAGAGGATTATTAAAACTATTAAGGATATGTTAAGATCATGTTCGAGAGAATTATAGGGATATTGGGATCAACAATTCCCCTTGTAAGATTTCATATATAGTAATGGTTTCTTTTCTATCATCCATATCGAACCATGTTTGTCTCTTTATAGTATGATATGTAAGACTCCAATATGCTGGGATGAAGATGGAGATTGTAATTTTAGAGGTCCTAAACTTGTTTGTTATATGACTAAAAATTTTCAATCCATTCAGTGTAATATAAAAGCATAAAAATTTCAATAAAATAATTATGCATATAATCATCAATGAGACTTAGAATTTGATACTGGTGATAATATATCCCTCCAGATATCTCCATAGAGGTGAGATATGAGATTTGATCAGAAATATAAGTTGATCCCCTAATACATCGGTCCCTTAGAGATCCTTGATTTTGTTGGGGTTGTAGGTTATCAAATAAAAGTCCATCGACACTGATCTCAATTGCATGATCTGTTTCATGTATTACTTTTGAGAATTAGATACTGGATCTATCATATTTATGGAGCTATGAGGTTGTATAATGGGAACATCACCATTCATATGAACTTATGGAAATATTATATCAAAGAGATAAGGATTTTAGAAGTAAGACCATCAATCTAGTGTGGTGAAATATTAATATTGATGACGATATAAGGGAAGCTACGGATGTGATGATATAAATGTAACCTCACTTTTTTTCTTCCATGTAATATAATTTTGATGTTGAAATTATTTTTAAGGGGGTAAAATGTCATGACCCATGTTTTTGTCAAATATTCTACCATAACTAAGTACAATGATTGATAAATTTACACTACACAAAAAGCCATATATAAAGATATTTTTCTGGTAATCATATAATCTCATGGTTCAAATAGCGGTAACATAATTACAGAATATTTAGAATAACAAATAAAAAAATACCACATAAAATATCCACTTAATTCGTACAAATAATAAAAAACTAAAATAATTTTCTAAAATATAGTTTTTTTCAATTATAAAATATTTCTTTTTGAATAAAGGATTAACACTAGTTTAATTAGTCATTTATAGGAAATAAAAAGAAGAATATATAATATATCAAAAATCATTTTCCAATAAATAAATTTTTTTATAGAATATTTTATGTTTTCAATTCAAAATTAAATTTATAAATTTTAGGATTTCAAGTTGGAAAATTTAACTTTACTTTTATGTTTAGTATAAAAATATTACCCTAAGATGAAATTTTGATATTTTTCTAAAAAATTGATTTTTAGGTGAATTGTGAAATATACCCTTTTTAGCATTACTTTTCATTTTATGGAATTATTATTATATATGTTTGATGTAAAATGTTATGGGATTTTTCTTGAAAGAAATATGTGTTTTATAAATGAAATCTTAATTTTGAAAACATTTATTATAGCTTAAAATCATTTATGTGATATTTAAGAACCCAAGGTATATTTCTCTCAAAATTGTTTTAATGTGTTATAAAATTATTATATTATAATCACTCATTAAAATTATCTGAATTGAATAAAAATGGTTTCAAAATTTTGAATTAATAGATCCAAATTTTTTAATACGCACCACTTTATTTTTCGACAAATAATACTATGTTAACTTCTGTAAAAACTAGCTACCATGGTAAAATCTGAAGTTTTAAAAATAATAATTGATGGGGTAGAGGGATTGAATCATAATTAAACCATATAAAAAAATTATTTAGACTTAGTAAAACAAATATTTTAAACACCTCATTATTTCTTAAATTTTCATCCCACTTTCCTTGATATTTAAATCCCATTATTGAAATATTTCTGTTATTTACAAAAATGGGACCACATTTCACTTATAAAAGGGGCTCACCTCTCCTCTCATAATATCACACCAGAACCTCATAAGTTTAGTTAAAGATATAAATAACAATCTCTTTAACATTTATATCCACCTTATATATTTTTTGGTCATATAAAAATATGATTCCACAAAGTCTAAACTAGTTTTACAAAGGAGATTATCCAATAAGTGGGGTAAAATCTCCCAACCACTATTTCTCATTTATATATTTTCACTCCTTAATTATAAAATTTTATTAAATCATATTAAAATGAAAAAATGTGTTTCCTTATTATACTTATATGATATTGTAATGATAGTAAAATATTTATCACATTTTACATTTTTATTATGAAAAATGAAGATGTGAAATGTGTATATATGCATACTACCGCCAGTATAAAAAAAATAAGTGCTTTTTCAATATTTCATTCATGCATGGATATAGTAATGGATTTAAAAATGTAAATATCATATTAATAATATGAATAATTTTATTTTAATAAAAATTTAATAACCTCTAAATTTTTTGAGAGATAAATACTCATTATATAATATACCATATTAAACAAGAAAACTAAGAGAAAAAACAATTTATTCATAATATGTAATTACTTATTAATGATAACTTATTCCATTACATATTTATAATACTCATATATCACACTAATAATAACATAATGATATCATTATACCACTAGTATAATGATATTACTACTAAATCAATATATTAATGTTCATTAATATTAGTATGTTCATGTTTGGGTTATTTTGATAACCTACTTGAAAAATATAGTGAAATTATGTAATTGATGTTATAAAAAAGTAAGTAATTATTTTATATGATATTAATATAAAAATAAATAATATTTTGGTACTATAAGGGTCGTCTAAATATTTAATTGATTGATTAAGAAAACACACAACGTGGGTTAAAAATTACTCAAGTATGATTGTTCTTGATTTTAAATAAATATTATAAAGACTAAAAAACTCATGAAAGAAAAATTAATAATTAAAAAATTATTATAAATCATCCATTATAGTAAATTTGACTATATTTTAATGATAAACGTTAAATTAATAAAAAAGGATACATTGATCTTTTGGAAATAGTACAAATTGTCAAAACTCAAAATTATTGATGTGGGAAAATAAGTAACTGATTAAATTTTGATAATAATTATAAATTAAATGTATAAAAATAATTAATTATTATTAAGGTTATAAAATAGTATATTAAGATGTTTATATTTATGTTACAAGAGATTAAAGAAATTTTTTAAAATGAAATAGTCAAGGTAAGGGACTTTTGTAAGTCAAATATCATTCTTTAAGTTATGAAGTTTCCTTTGAACTTTGTCCATAATTGATCCCATATATTCAATGATGTCCTTTTTAAAATTTATTTCCACTTTTATATCCCTTTTAAAATAATTTTTTAATTAAAAACAACCTTCTATGGTTGTTTTTAGTAAAATCGTAATATGTTTTCTTCGTAAGTGATTTTTTTTCATAAATGGATAATTCTTTAAAGTCTATGATTTCAATTATAAAAGTTCTCATTTTTAATTTTCAAATCCAAATATGTATAATTTAATGTGTTATTCATAATTTTCTTTTTAAAGATACTATTTTTTACTCACTTTTATGATTTTCTTTCATTTTAAACATTATCCCAAAAAGGATCCATTATCTATGATGTTATGTTTTATAAATCTTCATATATAGGATTTTATGATGTTCATTTTTTGGGTGATTGAATTTGGTGTCAATTTATATAATCAATTTTGTAATTATTATGATAAATTTTAAACATAATGTGAAACCCATTCTTATTTCTATTTTTCAATGATATAATTATTGTATTATTTTCTTATGGAATACATGTATGGTTAAAATTTAAGTTACAATTGGGTCCTATGTAACCCTATAATGCATTCGGTAAATTTTTACATCTCATTAGCCAATGGAGAAATAAGTAGTGATGATCAATCAAAAATTGAAAACAAGTTGTGATGCTAGATTTTTATGGGAAATAGGTTGGTGATACATAATCCTCTATGGGAAACAGGTTTTTATGCCTAAACCACTATGGGAAATAGGTTATTTTATCTAATCAACTTCAAAAAATAGGTTGTGATACCCGATACACAATGTTCAGTTTCTATGCATATTTTGGTGAAATTTTTTTATATGTGACTATGTTATTCCTCAAGATCATGATTTATAACTCATTTTTATACAATATTTAGTTCATTTGTCTGAGGTGTGGATGGTGCTTCAAGGGGAAGATATTTGACTATATTGGGTTGTTGTTAGCAGGTTGTCCAATTTCAAAGTTGGTTATTTACCAGGGAAGTTTAGTAATTATTGTAAATAATTATTTAGGCTATTTGGTAATTAAAGGGGTATTAAATAATCATGATAATGTAGGTATAGGAAATATAAATTTTTTTTTTTGTTTTCTTCTAGGAATATTGGTCATATTGTCCTAGGGCCTCATGGAGAAGCATTTCCTAGGTGATTATTCTCATTCTGATTCTCCTTCATTTATTTTTTCATCTTATTTTATTGACTACATCCAGAATTCGTTTTATTGGGATTTTTAATAATAATTAATATAAATTCTATAAATCTTTATAATTTTTAGAGTTTATTATTTCTCATAACTCTGTATAATTAAATCATTGGTTGTGAAGTTTTAATGACATCGATGGATTCCATTCTTGGAAACCCATCATGGCGATTATGACCATTATTCTTCATAATGATTTCCAAATATTACATATAATATAGTGGTTTCCATGTCTTGTTGGGAACATAAATATATTCACCTATCCATAATTATCATCTATATCCCTTATATAATTCATTGAGATCTTTTTCCATTACCAAGATTTAAACCTACATCATTACATTGAAATTTAATAAGGATAAAAGTTAAAATGAATCACTACTTTACCAAATATACCCACACCATGATCACCTTAAAAATCACATAATTTCACTAAATATATCTTCATTTTGGTTGAACCATATTTGGACCATGCATAAACTTTATTAGTAGGGAAGAACTAAATTTATTTTATGTATATTAAATGCATCAAGCATAAATAATTTTTTGAAAACATTGGAAAAATATATCATTAGAACTTTTACATCCATGATTCCAGATATTAGTTTGTATCATGGCTTCCAATGGAATTGAATAAGGCCTCCACCAATGAATTAAGTAGTGACAAATTATAGTTTTATTTCCGTCATATATCCTCAAGTGGAGTACTCAAAAATTAATTACTAATGGAAATATAGCCTCCCTAAATCAAAACATTTGTAGTTTATCAATTTTCAATCATTGTTGTGATCCTCCATGACCACAATAATGAGATTTAAAATTAAATATACATAGTATCTCCTTCCATTGGATCTTTTATGGAACCAAATAAAAATGGTTTCAATATTTATGTCATATATTTGATACCTCTTGATTCTCTACCAATATATTTCTCATACAAATATTTTAGGTTCATTTACCACATATTAATATAATAGTTATCTTGTTTGACTAATTAACTTAAAAATATCACATTTACATATATTATCACCCTCATTTATATATAGATACCACTCAATATCCAAATTACCATTCATTGGGGTTAATTTTTATTAGAAAATATAAGAGAAGGTAAGTGGATAACACTTGGGATGGAGATAAATAGAAGACAAAGAAGTGTTGATGTTGTTGAAATGAAAAATTGTAGGTGATTAATTTCATAATGTTGAACCATTTTTAATGAACTGGAGGTGATGAATGTTGATCGGATGAACTTGAGGTGGATTTCACCTTAATTAGGGTTTTTAGTTCACTGAAATTGGGGAAATATTATTACATAGTTGAAGTAATTTGAAGCATGAGGTTGATTTCTTATAATTGAATATAATATTTTAATATTTTAATATATTAAGAAATTAATAATATTAATAAATAATTATATATAATAAAAATATACTACTCTGTAAAAATTGTGCATGTTATCTAGAAATATATATATATATTAAAAACATCAATTAATTGTAAAAAATTTATTTTAGCATATAAACATATTTTTTATTGAAAAATTATGTGTTGTTATGAAATACATAATATTTATATATTAAAAAATTTCTAAATTTATTCTTTTAATGGATTATTCATTACTAAAAAATTTTCGTACAATATAAAATTTTTTGGAAACAGTTATTAATAATAAAGGGTGCAATAATAAAGAAAAACTATTATTGGTATTACTATTAAAAAAACAAAAAATTTATTCCACATAAAATAATTTTCCATATTAAACAATTAATATTAACATATATATACATATCTATCATAAAAACATTTTGTATGACCCATAATGTGGAAAATACTATAAAATAGATTGATGGTGAACTCCCTCACTGTCACCTGATCGATATAGGGTGTCTTAACCCACCCTATGGTTTATTTCATGACTTGATTAAAACCATTCTATGATTGTCCAATGATGTCTAATAATAACCCGATAACTCATTCATAAGAAATACAGGAAAACATTGAATCCTTATCCCTATACCAATCCCAATGGGTACCTCTCAAGGTCTCATGAACAAACATAAATTATATATAATAAGTTATTATCATACAAAAGAGTCTCCTTACAAGGAATCCATCAAAACATAAAATAAACCTACCACATATGCTTTAAAATCTGGGCATCTCGAACCAAACCACTTCTTGATTATTGATCTATTCAATTTAATTTAAATCAAAATTAGAATGCATATGTTACCCATTAAAAAGGTAAACTATTCCTTATTTACAAATACATGAAACTTTTTATAAAATTTAGTGAAATATAGTTGGAAATCACCCATTTACACCTTTGAAATATCATTTCAAATTCATAATTTTTATATAACCTTTATTTAAATTATACATTTTGAAAAAACTCATTTACCTTGAAATATTTTTTTAAAGGTAAATACAGTAAATTTCATTAATATTTAATGAACATAAACACATGGGTACCAAGAATTCCAGAAGATAAGCAACTGACACTCATGAAATTAAGGTTACATGAATAGAACTATTTATGAAACCTATGCGATCATTTGATAAATACTAAAATATCCAACATGAATGATATCAAAAACTAAAACATAAAAATACTCAATGAATAAAAGTCACATGTATCAATAAAAATCCATTTTTTTATCTATGAACATATCATAAATCCTGGATACTAATGAGATCCTATTACATAAAAAGCATAATATTTTCACAACCCATTAAATATATTTAAAAATATCATAATTGAAATAATATTACAAAATATCCCTAACAGATGTTTTAGTGATGATACCTCATTAAAAAACTTATGGATGATCCATAATAAACACTTGACACTTCTATTAGAAGATCTTTGAATTATGAAACCAAATCATTCACTAATGTTACATAAAATTAATGAAATCAAAATGAAAACTCATCAAGAAAATAAACATAAATGAAATGGTGATAAATTATGTTTTGTATTTATTATTAATCCTCCCATATCCATTGTATATGAAATCTCCATCATTGTATATTTATTTCCTGAGTCTTTAGTGAAATCCAACCTCAAATCCTTAATAGGGAAAACCAAAATTTGAATATAAGGAAGAGTTCTTGAAAAAAAATAAGATATTGGAGAAATTAACTCTATTTTACACTAAAATCAACAAAGTATTTAAATTATAATGATGAGGAATCAAAGTAAATATTGGGGAATGAAAGGATAAAATGATGGATGAAAATCTCCCACCCATGCCTGTTTAACCAAGACTCCAATTACCCATAGTGTGTGACTCATTTGTTATATTAGAATTGATTAATGGGTTTTATTCCAAAAGTACTAATTAATATAGTAGTCTTACATAGACAGATACATAAATAACACCCATTTTAAATTTGGTATAAAATAAAAAGAATCATAAGATAAAATATTCGGCATCCATTATCTAACTCAAAGAATTATTCATTATATCAAAGTTAAATTAAACAACATAATGGTGAGATAAAATTCATAGAAGGGGTTATATACAATAGAATCTATCATGAGTAAATAATACATTATCAATACGGTAAGTTTATTAACTAAAAAAGATTTCATTTAATTAATAACATAAGTATGAAATGCATCCATAGATTATATAAATTCGTTGAGGGGCTTTTTAATATAGATCTACACAAATAACTACATTACCAATGCATTAATCATAAATTTAAAGATAAATATAATTATATAATAATACCCCTTATCAAAAAATATTCCTATTTAATGAAGAATACATAATATCAACATTTCCACTATTGATCAAATAACATTAAACGTACAAAAATATTATATAGAAATGATTTAAAAAATAGGAAATAATAACATAGATGATATAAAGAGTATTAATATTTAAGGTATATTTAATGAGAAATTATCATAATAAATTGACTACTTCATGTTAACGTAAATGACCATGAAATTAAAATGAGATAAAATATGAGCATAGATTCATTAAAAATATTGGGTTTTGAAATAAAATCATGTCCCTTAGAGAAATAATTAAAACTGACCCAAAATATTAAAATAATCAATCATTGATGATTTTTATTTGTAAACCCATTGAATGCATAGAGAATAATATAAATATCATAAAATAGTTATGACAATGAAAACGTACATAAATGTTTTATATGTTAAAATAACATTTCTTTTGACTTTTTATTAAGAAAGTAAAAAATAATCCGTCTGGAAAATAATATACATATTCATTTTAACACACTTAAAAGTCAAGTAAAACGTAAAATTTCATTAACAAATCATTTGAGTAATAAAAAGTAATTTTTTTAAACAATTTAGAAAAATATCGATACAAAATAAAAATATATATGATTAAAGGATTAATAAAAGTAGTTATTCATTGAAAATTTTCATTGATTGTTACAAGTTCAAAATAGATGGAAATTTTGGAGAAATTATGGAAAATCCTAAAATATATAGAGTCTAATAAAATAGATGGATTTAATTAAGAATGTATTATAATATTCTTAAAATGAAAATTAAGGGAATCCTAAAAATGAGATTTGTAAAATAAAACTTTACCTATTTGGTAACTTTTATACATTAACACCTTTAAATAATAAACATCAATTGAATCATTAATCATTATGAAAGAAATATTTATTCATGTTAAATATATAAAATTGATTATATATACACTTGATAAAAGTAAGTAGGCACATAATACCAAATATGTCTTAATGGAATTGACATTAAGATGAAATTCCCTTACCTCTTACTTCCCTTTGGTTGATAATTCATTAACCTCTTGAATAATGGTTGTAAAAAAGTTAATATTTTATAATCTAATGATATTAATATTTATAATACCATATATGATCCTATTGTGATATTTTACAACCCATTTATTAAAAATATTTTATTTTTTCCTTTGTTTCATTTATTAACAACTTTTTTTTATCATTCATGTTTTATCATGGATGTTTCAATTATTTTAAATAGTATCTAATTACATCGTATAAATAATGATATTAAATTTATAAAAATAATATTTATTCAATATTGACATTTTTTTAATCATTCTTTAATTTTGAACATGGAAAATGAATCACATCGCTTCATGGAGACTGTAGGTTATACGTATGCACTAGTGCCATTATAGTTTCTTTAATGGGTGAAATTGTAAGGAATTGGATGATATATTAATTTTTTTGAATAAATATAATTTCTTAAGTATTATCTATAACAATTATTTCCACTTTTGTTTATATCCATGTGATTCGTTGATGGAAATCAAATTACATCTATTCACGAGGTTGTAGTCCACCGTACACATGAGTGATGGTTTCATTTCTCATTTTATGGAGTAGGATATGGACGAATATTATATTATAGCATAATAAAATCTCAATTTATGGTATATAATTGTGTAATTGTTTTTAGTTTTTAACACATAATTTCATGTGTTAAAATAAGAAGTAAAAAAGAAAGAGGATGGTGAAGACAATTTCAATCGCTTTGAAAAACCACCATTTGATATATTATTAAGTAGTATAGGGGTGGTATTTATTAGAAGAATATTATTTATAGAACTTTTATAAGGATTTTGGGAGATATTTTTAATGGTTTTGGTTAGGTGAAATTGATTAAAAGGTGTGAAGGAGTGAGGGGAAGAGGTGCCCTTTTATAATTAAGGTGAGTGACACACTTGTAATTTTTCAATGTATTACAACAGTGTCAAGTCGCATTCTTGAAAAATGGGTAAATATTATAAATAATAATAATTTTATATGTTTTGGGTAGAAATTAAACAAAAAAAAATTATTTTACGATTATTTTTATGTGATTTTAAACCTTGTCGTAATTGATTAACCCTCAATAAACATGTTTTGACCCTAACTATTGTAATTAATTTTTACTATTTTTACAATTCATAATGAACAAAAACTATGTTTAACAAATTACCAAATATTAATTATTAATATTAAAAATATTTAATAAATATTATCAAATTCAATTTATAAAATTATCATAATTTAATTTCAAAATAAACTCAGAAAATGTGTCAAAATGGTTTTTCAATAAATTCATTTTTCAAAGTATAAAATTATTATAAATTTACTATATAAATTTTTATTGTAGTTATATGTCTTTAATTTAACATAATTATATGTATATTATATAATTTTAATTTAATTCATTCATCATTCATGATTATATTAATTGATTAAAATGGAAATACATTATTCCTTCTAAAAATGTTTTATGAAAATTTCCATTTTTCTTTGAAATGATATTAT
The DNA here is from genome assembly GCA_963277665.1 of Viscum album. NCBI lineage: Eukaryota > Viridiplantae > Streptophyta > Magnoliopsida > Santalales > Viscaceae > Viscum > Viscum album. The sequence goes on from OY728128.1 coordinate 22,170,693, forward strand.
ATTTATTTCAATAAAATTGATAGTCAATAACATGTTATTAATAATTATTTTTAAACATTATTATAAATATAATTATGAATAGTTAAATTCAACATTTTTTATTATTTTTTAAATATTATTTCTAAGAGAAATTTTCAGAAACTTATTATTGGAATATTTTGACCAAGTAATATAAAAATAGATATTCACCATAAAAATTAGAATTATTTCTATGAAATATTAAAATTTTCATTGTATTATAGTTTTATTAAAATATAATGTTCACTTACTATAATTTTTTATCGGGTTTTACATTCCTCCATTCTAAAAAATATTTCCCTCAAAATTTTCAAAAATTTTACATTCAAAACAAATGTGGGTAGTTCTTCTTTATAACATACTATAGTTCCCACATTGATTCCTCAATTTTATGATTTCTAAGGACAATATTTACTATTCTATCCACCTAATTCCTCAATAATTTATTTCTTTTGTCAAAAATATAGATGTTATATTCACATTAAGATATATCAGGTTCCAATTCAATTTTTAGAGGTGAGAACATGGGTTGGGTCTGTCGTGTATTTCCTTCAAAATGATATACATACAAACTCATGTACTTTAGACAGATATGGTGTAATTTCCAAATGGTAATACACACTTCAATTTATTTCCAATATTTTAAAATATCCAATGTACCTGGGGATTAGTTTCACTCTCATATAGAACCTTATAATATCCTTTCATGGAGACAAATTCTAGAAAACATGATCTACAACATGGAATTAAAAATATGTTTTTGGTTATTAGTATAACTATTTTTCCTAATTTTGGATTATTTAATATTAATATTATTAGTATTTACCTTTATCATTCTCTCCTGAACATGTTTTTTTCATATAAGATTCCTTTCACTAGCATCATCCCAAGAATATTGAGTATAGAATATATTTTTATTTAATAATTAATATGGTGCCATTTGAAAACTTTAATGAAGACATTGTTATAGTAAAACTCTACCAAAGTTAAATATTTATCCCACATACCTTGAAATTCATATGATCAAAATATTAACATGGCCTAAAATCTTTCAATACTCCTTTTTTATAATCGATCAGTTTTAGGGTGATAAGCATTGCTCAAAATTAACTTACTATCAAAATACGTCTGATGACATTTCTAAAATTTTGATATATATTTTGGATGAAGATTATACACAAATAATAGACGATCACCATTTATTATTTCAAAATTGTTAATATAGATTCATGTAAGGCACTCAAGAGAAAAGTTTTCTATTATAGAAAGGAAATGTTCATATTTGTTTAGGAGATCAACAACAATAAATATTGAATTATTATTTATAAGAGTATTTGGTAATATAGTGATAATACCATGGTAAGTTCATCTCATTTACACATATTAATTCAAGGATGTTTGGTTTATCTTCTAGTTTTCTGACTCTTACCCATAATCTATAAAAAACAATCCATATTTATTCATAATCAGTAATTTCCTATTTAAAATTATCACACTATAAGTGTTCCTCAAATCAAAATAAATCTTGGTGATTTTGCGGTGTCTATAGAAATTTGATCTATGAGAATAACCCAATAATTCTATTTTTATCTCCTGTATAAATTGAACACAATACCACATTCCAAATTTCAAATTTCCCTCGTCATATATGAAGTCCTCCAAATTTCTCTCGTTTATGACATTAATTTTCTTTCGATAGTTCCCTTCATGCAGTTGGGAAATTTTTATCTCTTCTAACAAATTTTGTCTTCATTCATTTTAAAAAGGAGTGATGTTTCCCCATTAATAATAATTCATATATCCTTATTTAATAAATTTATTAACAAAATATCCCTTTCAATCATCATTTTGTTTAGGACTCCATGATCCTTCTAGCTCAATAAATCTACGACAATATTTTATTTCCCTGGGTGGTAGTGTATTGAAAAATCATAATCCCGGAGTAATTGGATCAATCATATTTTATACATGTTGATATATCTATGTGAAAATATCAATTTGTAGTCTTTATGGTCATTTTATATATCTCATAATCCACAATAGTGATAATATCTCCATATATTCAAATAAAACATTATAGCTTCCAACTCAAGTTTATTGGTTGGAGAGTTATGTTCATGATTCTTTAAAATCCTTGATTCATATGTAATAACATTATCATTATTTATAAGGAAATAATAAAATCCCTTCTTTTATGCATCACAATATATAACAAATCCAAAATTACCTACTAGTACAGTCACATCATAAATTATTAAGAACAATCATCACATTCCATTTTATATATAATATTAACCGATTTTCATGTAAGTTTGGTTAAAAGGTTATCCAATTAGGAAAATTTTGAACAAATTGAAGATAGTAATAAGAAACCCCAACAAAACTACATACCTTTTTTATGTTCATTGGTGTATGTAATTAGTTTTATACCTCTATGTTATTAGGATAAAATGAGATTCCATCCTTTATGATGATATAGGAAACAAAAAAACATTTAGAAAAAAAATTCACACTTGATAAATTTCTCATACAACTATTTTCCTCTAAGTGTCTCAATATTGATACTAAATTAACTCTCGTGGTCCTAATAGCTTTTAGAATACACCAAGATATCATCAAAAAATATAAAAAAATTTATCAAGATATTATTTGAAAACAATGTTCATTAGATCCATAAAAACAAATAATAAAATAATAAATCCAAATGGAATTATAGTAAACATATAATTTCTATACCCCATTAGAAATGTTATATTCAGATTATCTTCCTCATTTTGTAACTGTTGATGTTACCCAGAAAGAAGGTCAATATTAGAAAAATATTGAGCTTCATGAAGCTAATTGAATAAGTCATAAATGAATGGTAAAAGATACTTTTCCATTATCATGATAGTATTGATTTTCATATAATCTATTTAGAACCTCATAGATCAATCTTTCTTCTTATTTAAAAGAACATGGGATCCTCATGGTGAAAATAAGGGTGTATATATCCATTTTCATGAAATTCCTCTAGTTTTTTATTAATATCTAATAATTAGATAGGGGATATTATATATAGGGTCTTTTATATAGATTATAAATTAGGGATTAAATCAATGGAAAACTTAACTTCATGATTTTTTGGAGGTTCAGGTAATTCCTATGGAAATAGTTCAATGTATTTTTTTAAAAATTGGTACAACCTCAATTTTAATATTAACTTTTATAACAACATGTTGTATCTTCTCTTACTCACCAGTAATCTCATTTAGAATATCTAATGGGGTGGATTTAGACCTAACTTAGATGATGATTTCTCCCTTAAATTAATAATGAATTTCACATCTTCATATATAATTATAATTCCCTTTTATTTTCAATAAAATTTTTCAAACATATTTTAAATGATAGTGCATAAGAAGAATTATATCAAATTTCACCATGTGTATAATAATAAAGACAGAAAATACTTCATGTGTATGTGTCATAATGGGAAAATTTTTACATGTACTTAATATAGAGATACTTCTACTAGATTTTTTGACTTATAACTCACATATTAAGGTGAAAGGGAAATATAAAATTTCATTATAGAATACGGAAGATATAAAAAAACCATAGGATTCAGAATTAAATAAATAATGGGATAATTTGAAGATATTGTTAAATTACTCTCCACCACTTCATTGGTAACTTCAATTTAAGCTATAGTGATTAGAAAAACTTGGTATTCTCCCCTTTCCATGATCTATGGAAGATTCCCTTGACTCTTGGGAAATTGGTTTGTATAATGACCCATTTAATTTCTTTTGAATCACTAGATAGTAGTTATATCATCATTTTCCATTCATTAATTAAAAATATGAACCTTATTTATGTACTTTTTAAAAAATCCCCTTATTTTTAATAATTTTAAAAGATGTTTCTTTCCAAAATATTCTTAGGATAGATGTTAATTCATTTTCTTCTTCTATGATGAATTGCATTTTTCTTAGTGTTAATCAGGCATCTTATTATATTTATTTACCAGAAATATATATGATCTATAAAATTCATTCTATATTTTTATGGCAGATAAAAAAATTTCATTGTATGATGAAAAAGATTGAGAAAATAGTTCCCTTTGAGAACATAGCTTCATCCCTACAAATAAATGGTCAATATTGTTTTTAATTAGATATTTAATCAATATAATAACTAGATATTCTTGTAAAGGTATCTATATAATCCAAAAAACTATACTATTCATTTTGATTTAAGTTGAGGAACCTTATCTTCATTTTAGTTTGTTCCTATTGAGGAAAATATTTATTAAAGAAAATTACATTAAAATATCTCCATTATATGGGTTTTATTTATTCTTCCTCAGTATTATATTGGATCAATGACCACCATGGAAACTCATTTTTTTGGGACAATATACTACATGTCCAACATTTTCCCTTTCATCGCTACCTAAGACTAGAAATATATTTTCAATGGAATTAAAACATTTCTTAGCTACCACATGATTAGTAGTTCCAATAAATTATGTTAGATTCTATCATATAAAATGATTCAATATACATGTATTCTGAATAGTAGAATCATATTTCTCCATATTATTTAGGATAATACTCATAAAATGGGTCGATATCCCTAATATTTCATGTTATTCTTGGTTCCAACACCATTTCTATTGGCTTTCTCTCTTGGGAAATTTCTACATTGTGCATGAGTACTCATAAATTTATTTCCTCTACACATCATTCCTATAAAATTACATTCACTAGATTACCTTATAAAATTCTTAATTTTGAATGATAAAAAATTTTATTATAAATCTTCTGTAAGATATAACATTAATTTAAAATCAACGCATTATTTATTTCAAAATCATAAGCTGAGTTTTTTGGGAATATCCTCAAATCATAAAAATATTTTCAAGTACTTCATAATGTTTTGTAAAGAATATACTATTTATCCTCCCCATATCCCTCAAAATATTAAAACAATTAATGCATTAATTCCACATTAACCATGAACCTGAATGGTGGTCGATATATACTCGACCTACTTTTTTGGGGCTATTACACAAAGATACATATGTTCCAAAAAATGATCAACATTCAGTACCCATGTATGGATTCACTACAAGGAAAAGCCACATAATTTATACCTTATAAAAAATATGATGTTATCCGATAATAATAAATATCCGTAAATTTTTTTCATAGAGTTGTGTTCCCTAATCTATTTTTCCTAACTCTAGTTCTTAAGGTTTCTACTAAAATTGTTCTGAAACCAACTGTTGAAACCCAAAATCCATTAAACAAGATTCAAAATCTACATTATTATATATACAAGGTTTCTAATAATCAAGGAAAAAATAGTTTAGTAGTCTTAGAGATCCAAATAAATAGATGATACAAATTTTATATTGGGAATAAAATATAAATCCTGATAATATAAGACATTCGACATCCATGAACACATTCAATGAATTCTTCATCATATCACAGTGAAAGGATAAAATGAAGGTGATATAATTTTCTTAGTAAGGGTTACACACATCAGAATATATCATGATTAAATTTTTTATAAACAATTGTTGGATCGAATAGTAGATATATATGTCTATTATATGGAACAATACAAGAGGGGGGTGAATTGTAGGTTTAAAAACCTTTGAGTTTTTGAAACAGAGATTAGTTTAAATGATCTTAAACTAATACAAATATAAACACCCACAATTGTATTTGAATATAAAAGGTATGATGTATTGTAATACTAATGTAAAGTAAAACAATTGTATTCAAGATGAACACAAAAATCAGAGTAATACAAATATGAATGATTCTACCTTAAAGCGTATAGAACCAATCAATACAATATGTAATAGAATGATTGTAATTGAAACAATTACAATTGAATATGTAAAGAAGAAAGGAAACAATACAAATCCCTTTCTAATACAAGTGACAGCGGAAATGTAAAAGTATTACAATTCTTTTAACCCAAAGAGAAGGGTTATCCTTTCACCTAGGATAAAAGGTCTGTCTCACCAACACCTTGGTGAGCCCTCGATACGATGATCGGCACGTCTTTCTGCCTATCCCCGGCAGCCCTCGATACGATGATCGGCACGTCTGTCTGCCTATCCCCGGCAGCCCTCGATACGATGATCGGCACGTCTGTCTGCCTATCCCCGGCAGCCCTCGATTTTGCTGGTAATCGGCACCTCTGTCTTTCAATTACTTGAAAGCCCTCGATACGATGATCAGACGCACAAAGCTGATGAGAGAAGTCACAGTGTCTCTCTCTGGAATCTTCGTAGTTCACAGAGTCTCTTCATTCGTTCTCTTCGTTCATCGTTATTCTCTCAGCTTCAAATGACCTCCTATTTATAGGCCTCGGGTTCCAACGGTCATATTGCCTCCAACGGTCATATTGAAACAGAAAGCACGACATCGTTTTGATTAGTTTGTAACTAACTCAACGATATCGTTTTGTTAGGACAAGAGATATATAGAAATGTAAAACATGAGTACGATTCATATGCAGAGAGAGTTTTTGACAAAGTACCAAAACAAATAGTGATCATCTGAATAGCAGAGTCAGTACGATACGATTGACAGAGTCAGTACGATACGATTGACAGAGTCAATACGATACGATTGACAGAGTCAGTATGATACATTTGACAGAGTTAGTACGATACGATTTGGTTGGTACGATCAACATCGTACGATACGATAAACATGATAAAAGACAATTGTAATTTACAAACATATGATAGAATACATTTGTGATTTCCAAAACATGATATAGAAGTCAAAAGAAGACTTTTGACTTAACAATCTCCCCCTTTTTGGAAATCACAACCCACAAAATAAATGTGACAAGAAATACTTATCTCCCCCTGAGTTTTTGAAAACTCTTTTGAATAAGAAATTGAATACAACTAAATCCCCCTTAGGTATGGACTTTCCTAAGGATTGTATTCGTAGATTTTCCTTTAAGAGCATTGTAAAGCATTCTCCCCCTTTATAAAACATTCTTCCCTTTGTAAACATTCTCCCCCTTTGTGATTTACAAAAAGAGAGTAATCATGAATTGACTGAAAGAGTTAGCAATACAAGACAAAAATAAAAGAAAAGGATCATAAGAGTTATTACAAAACAAAGACAAGTTCCAAAAGAAACAAATACAACAATCATTTGTTTTCTCTTTCCTTCTCCTTCTTTATAAGCTCATGAAGAACAGCTTTCATCTTCTTGATCTCCTTCTTGTCTTCAGAAATTGATTCACCATGAGTTTTGAGAAGCTCTTGTTGATCCGCAAAAATCTGATCTTGATTTCTGATAGTCTCCTCCTGGACTCTGATTACCTCTTCAAGGGTATCAATTCTGTTTTGCAGAGTCTTGTTATCCTTGGACAACACAGAGTTTTGATTCTTCAGTAAAACCATTTCATCTTTGAAAGATGAAACCTTCGAGAATTCAGATTGGAAAACATTCATCCTCTCTTGCAAATCTTTCACTGAAGGAACATCGGCTCTTTGAGAAGACAAAAGGTTCAGCCTTTCAACCGTTTCTCTATCAAGCTTGTTGAAAGCAATTGCTAGCTCATTTGATAACCTCCTAATATCTTCAATAGCTATTTCATGATCATTGATTGAGCTCTCTGTTTTGTAGGACCACTTGGTCATCTTATTGCAAGCCTTCTTATGAGCAACCGAGCTTTCTGAAAGAACTTTCAAATCAGCTTCTACAGATAAAACTTTCTTCCTCAATTCTTTTACAGAGCCAAACTTCTTCCTTTGAATTTCAGTAATAAAATCAATCTTCCCTTCCAGCCTTGGGAAATAAGGAATGGTTTTCTCCATCCTTCTCAACACATGAACAATGTAATCACTCTTCTTGAGAGAGATTGTATGCTCTGAATCGGTATCTTCATCGTACGATGCTAGTTCATACGATCTGCTTGAATCAACAACTGGCTGTTTCCCTTTCGTTTTTTCTTTCTGCTTTCTTTTTTCTTCCACTTTGTCACTAATGACAATTACTTTATCAGAATGAGAAGATTGAGCACCTTTCTTTTCTTGAGATGACATTCTGTCCGGATATTGTGCTTGATCGGCATGAGGAGTTTGTTGAACACCTTCACTCAGCTTTTGAACCGATTCCTATCTACTTTTCTTTGAACTTTGAAGAAATTCTAAAAGAAAGTCTCCTTCTTCTTCCACTTCTTCTATCACTTGTTTTCCTTTTTCTTTCTCAGAAAGACTCTGTACGATGGGCTCTTGGTGCACTTCTTCAGTTATTTGAGCACTAGCATCTTCAACTGCTTTCAAGACTTTGGAGACATCAAAGTCCTGGGCCTTCCTTTTCAAAAGAACCTTCTTTTTCTTTTCAGCCTGAAGGGTTTCTTCTACCCTTACTCGTTCTGCAAAAGCCTCAGCAGGGTCAAGACCGAACTTCGGATCACCTTCTTTTCTTTGTTCTTTGTCCTTTCTCCATTTTGCTACAACTTCCTTACTGTATCTTGGCTTCTTCTTTGGCTTCGAACTGGTTTGCGGATCAGACTTTTGAGTAACACCGGTGGATTGAATGTCCTTGGCTGGCATAGGTGCCGATTGATTCTGAGCCAATTCATCTTCTACATCTCTGACAATAAGTTTTGAATTTGAATCAAAACAAACATTCAGCTTTTTCATCGTACTCCTATTAATCCATGATGGCCTCAAATCCATGGGTTTTCCTTTCAAATGAATGTTACAAAACTTCATACTCTCAAGAATGAACTTCGTAAGAATGGCTGGATACATTATCATCTGGGACTTAATCCCTCCTGTCTTGACATTCTTGATGGTTTCAAAAATATACCCCATGAGATTCACTTTTCTCATGTTTACAAGATAGTCGAGCATGAAAATATCATAAACCTTAAGAGTTTCTCTATCCCCTTTCCTTGGAATAAGAAAACCTTGCATCCATAAGGTGACAAAACGATTGTCTGGTGAAAGATGAGACACTTTCCTCTTTTCCTCATTAATAAGAAACAAAGACTTTTCAGCATTTTCTCTATTGAACGTACCAACTTCTTCTGGTAGTTTGTGAGATGGACAAAAAGAATCTCCTTATATAGAAACATTCAGGAAATGTGCGGCTTGTTTCACAGACATAGATAATTTTCTATCGTACACAGCGAAGTTTATATTCATATCTTTGTCGAAAGAAACGGTTTTGTAAAACTGACAAACTTCATCAAAAAGAACTGGATCTTGAATATCAGGCTTTTCCACACAGAGATGTTCCCATCCTTGAAACAAAATGATCCTCCTGATTGTAGAATCGTACGTATCGAAAAAGTCTCGGGATACTAACCTTTCTCTGTTAAAGTCTTTCTCTGTAAAAGTCTTTGAAGACATTTCGGCAGGAGTATTAGCAGAGGATTGAGACATAAAGGTTCTGCCGATGAGAAGATCGTACGATTGTTTATAGCCGGTGGAGCAGAGCTTCGCCTCAATTCCTGAAAAAGCAATGTGGGTTTGGGGAGGGGAGGGGGGTATTTATAGGCGATAAAGAGATGACCGTTGATCTTCTACGGTCGAAAAAGGGTGACCGTTGATATTCTACGGTCAAGATTAGATAAAACTAGATCAATGGTTAGGATTAAAACAAAGGAAGAAAATTTTTAAAAAAAATGAAAAAGATACCTGTCGAAGAACATAAGGTGATTGTTGGTTTTGGTAATTATAAAAAAAATCGTAAGGAGAAAAAAAAATATGATGCCGATGAAAAACAAAGTCATTACTATGATCAGACCATACGATGGAAAATAATTTTGTTACCATGAGCTGACAGTACGATGGAAAAAAATCTCAATACCATCATCGGTCGATACAAAAAAAAATTGAATGATACGATGGAAAAGAATTTCAATACTATCATCGGTCGATACACTAATATTGAATGATACGATGGAAAAGAATTTCAATACTATCATCGGTCGATACAATAATATTGAATGATACGATGGAAAAGAATTTCAATACCATCATCGGTCGATAGTAAATGATACTATAAAACTGTCAATACGATAAACAGAAAAATAAAATTCTCAATACGATAAACAGAAAACTAAAATAATCAATACGATAAACAGAAAAACTAAAATTTTCAACACGATAAACAGAAAACTAAAATAATCAATAAGATAAACAGAAAAACTAAAATTTTCAATACGATAAACAGAAAACAAAAATCCAGAGAGTAAATAGTTAAAGAACATAAGATAAAATAAACATAAAGACAGAAAAAATTGTCCTCCCCCTTTCTACGAGGAGTTTTTTTACTATTATGAGAGATGTAAAACAGGAAGTAGATATGAATGATTATTTTAATGTAATCATTCCTAGCTTCTATTTTATAAATTCAAATCTATCGGAAGGTAAAGGTTTTGTAAAAATGTCAGCAAGTTGTTCTTGCGTTCCGATGAATTGTAAAATAATATCTCCTTTCTGTGTGTGATCCCTAAGAAATTGATGCCTAACATCTATGTGTTTTGCACGAGAGTGATGTGCTGGGTTTTTACTAAGAGCTATGGAACTTGTATTATCACAAAGAATTTGAGTTTTAGAAAAACTCAAACCATAGTCAGTGAGTGTGTGCTGCATCCACAATACTTGAGCACAGCAACTTCCAGCTACTACATATTCAACTTCAGCAGTGGAGAGTGCTACCGAGTGTTGTTTCTTGCAGGACCAAGAAACCAAAGAGTCTCCTAAGAAATGACATGTTCCAGATGTACTTTTTCTATCCATTCTACAACCACCAAAGTCAGCATCTGAAAAGCTTTTTAAAACAAAATCATTTCTAGAAGAGTAGAAAAGACCTAAATCCATAGTGTCTTTTAAATACCGAAAGATTCTCTTTACGGCTTTTAAGTGAGACTCTTTTGGATTAGATTGATATCTTGCACATAAGCACACAGAAAACATCAAGTCGGGTCGACTAGCTGTCAAGTATAGCAAACTCCCTATCATACCTCTAAAAATTGTTTGATCTACTGATTTCCCAGTTTCATCAAGATCAAGAGTATTTGAGGTACCAATTGGGGTGCTAATACTTTTAGTTTTGTCAAATCCATACTTTTTGAGTAAGTCTTTAATATACTTATGTTGAGATATATAAGTACCTTCTGGTTTTTGAGAAATTTGAAAACCTAGAAAGAATGTTAACTCACCCATAATACTCATTTCAAACTCAGATTTCATTAAGTTTTGCAAAAGAATCGGTTAAAGAATTCTGAGTTGATCCAAATATGAAGTCATCAACATAGATTTGGACAATCAAAACATTTTTGTTTTCCATTTTGATAAAAAGAGTTGGATCTGCTGTACCTTTTGTATAATTGTTTTGTAAAAGAAATCTTGTGAGTCTATCATACCATGCTCTAGGGGCTTGTTTAAGACCATATAGAGCCTTGGTAAGTTTAAAAACATGATCAGGATGTTTTGGGTCTTGAAAACCAGGAGGTTGTTCGACAAAAACTTCTTCTTGAACAAAACCATTTAGAAAAGAACATTTGACATCCATTTGAAATAGTTTGAAATTGAAATAAGCTGCGAAGGCTAATAGAATACGAATAGATTCAAGTCTAGCTACAAGAGCATATGTTTCGTCATAGTCTATTCCCTCTTGTTGATTATAGCCTTTACCAACAAGTCTTGCTTTATTTATTACAATGATTCCATTTTCATCACACTTGTTTCTGAAAACCCATTTTACACCAATCACAGTTGTTTCTTTAGGTCTTTCAACTAAAGTCCAAACTTGATTCCTTTCAAATTCATTTAGTTCATCCTGCATTGCTTTGATCCAATCATCGTCACCTAAGGCCTCACTTGGACTTTTAGGTTCAAATTGGGAAAGAAAAGCAAGATGTTCTATTTTATTTCTTAAGGAATTTCTGGTCCTTACAGGTTGATTTATATCACCAATGATGTTATCACTGGGATGATTCCTAAGAAACAATTGATTTGGGTTTTGTAAAACCTGTTCATCAACATATGGTAGAAAATCTTCTGTGGTAAATGTTTCAGGAATACTTTCTTGAACATTTTCCTTATCAAAATGGTCTTCTAATAAAGGTTGATAAACATTTTTGGAAAACACATCCGAGGATGTAGGATTGGGTTGGTTGAAAACAAAAGGATTAGTTTCATCGAATTTTACATGTACTGTTTCTTCAACAGTACAAGTGTTTTTATTGAAAACTCTATAAGCCTTAGAAGTTGTAGAATAGCCTAGAAAGATTCCTTCATCAGATTTTGGTGCAAATTTGTGAAGATTGTCTTTTGTATTCAGAATGAATACTTTGCATCCAAAAACTTTGAAGTATGAAACTTTAGGTTTTCGGCCAGTCCATAACTCATAAGGAGTTTTATTAAGAAATGGTCTAGTTAAAACACGATTTATAGTATAACAGGCAGTACTAATAGCTTTATCCCAAAAGTGCTTAGCAATTGAGTATTCAATCAACATGGTTCGAGTCATTTCCTGAAGAATACGATTTCTTCTTTCAACAACACCATTTTGTTGAGGAGTTCTTGGAGCTGAGAAATTGTGAGTAATACCTTTCTTACTACAAAAAGTTTCAAAATCTGAGTTTTGAAATTCACCACCATGATCACTATGAATAGTTATCAATTGTAGGTTTTTCTCATTTTTAACCTGGGCTCTAAAAGTTTTGAAATAGGAAAAGGCTTCAGATTTCTTTGTGAGAAAGTAGACCCTTGTAAATCTTGTAAAGTCATCAACTAAAAAAAATACATAGTATTTGCCTCCAATGCTTCCGGATTGTGAAGGACCAAACAGATCCATATGCACAAGCAGTAATGCATTAGAAGTTGAATCTTCATTAATTGGTTTAAAGCTAGTTTTATGTTGCTTGCCAAATTGACAAGGATCACAGACTTTTGAAGAATCATATCTAAGATCCGGTAGCCCTTTTACAAGTCCTTTCTTTGAGAGTTTTCTTAGGTTTCTCAAATTACAGTGTCCTAGTCTCCTATGCCATAGCCACGATTGGTCTTCTATTACACTTAAACAAGGTATGTTTTGGTTCCTAAGGTCTTCTAAGTTAATAGTGTAAACATTCTCTTGCCTATGGGCAGATAGAACGAATTCATCCTTGGAATTGTGAACTAGAAACTTATCATTTCTAAAATTCACAAGGTAACCTTCATCACATAATTGACTTATGCTGATGAGATTGTGCCTAAGACCTTTAACAAACAAAAAATTTGAAATAAGAACTTTTCCAAGAAAAACGATATTACCTATACCAACAATCTTTCCTTGAGCATTATCTCCGAAGGTAACTTTTCCACCTTTTGTTTTGAAAACCTTTTCAAAGAAATCTTTGTTTCCAGTCATATGTCGAGAACAACCACTATCCATGTACCAAATGTTCTTATTGATACACTTCTCGTTTTCCTGAAAAAGAAACAATTAGATTTTTGGAATCCAAACTTGTTTGGATCCAGAAGGGTTAGATAAAAGAATTTTAGGAATCCACATTTGTTTTGCAAAATGAGCTTTATGAAATCCTAAGGATTGAGTTTTATTAAGAGAACAATCTCTTCTCCAATGTCCACCACATTGACACTTGGAACAGAAAATGGTTTTTTGAGGAACAAAATAGTTATTACTAAAAACAGGTTTGGAATAAGTATAACCAAGACCAGAACGATTTCTCAACGGTCTAATTTGAGAATACATCCTAACAAAGTTTTCTTTTCCATGAGTAAAGTTTGACAAACACTTTTTCAAGGATAAAATCTCTGACTTTAGTTTTAAAACCAAATTCTTGTTTTCTAAAACATTTGAATTAGAACTAGAGTTAGACTCTAAAATGTTTTTCTTTGAAATTTCAGTTTCAAGATCCTTAGAAAGTTTATCCTTATCATATTTGACTTTCTCAAGGGTTTTCAAAATATTTTCAAAATCAAAAGTTTTCCCATCAAGATCTTTAGAAATATCTGATACTTCTTTAGTCAAAATAGAAATTCTAGAATTTGATTTTTCAAATCTCTTTTTGAGTTTAGAATTTTCATTTTCAAGTAACTTAACAAATCTAGAAACTTCTTCAAAAGAAGGTAATGTATCATCTTCTGATGATGAGGGTTCATCATTTGAAGATTCATAATATCTATTATCAACATAATTTGCATTTAAAGAGACATTTGTAACAGCTTCAGCATTATGTACCTTAGCCATGAGACAATGATCTTCAATTGGTAGTCTGGCTAGAAGTCTAATATTTCTTTGTCCTGATGTCTCATATTCTGAAGAATCATCTGAGGAATCACTACCACTTGCACTCCACGTATCTTTTGCTTTCAAGACTTTCTTTGTCTTATAAAACCTTTTCTTGTTTCTTTCAGAGTGTTTCTCTTTTCTATCTTTCTTCTTCAGTAAAGGACAATCAGGCCTTATATGTCCTGCTTTCTTGCATTCATAACAAGTTACCTCTGAATCTTTCCTATCTTTCTTGTCTTTCCTTTTGAATCTATATTGAAAATCTTTCTTTCCCACAATCTTGTTCATCCTCCGAGCAAGATTGGCTAACTCATTGTCTAAAAGATTACAATCACTTGAATCAGATACAACAACTTTCTTGGATTTAGACCTTGTAACCCTTTCAGGTGTTTTAGCTTTAGATGCAAAGGCTACACTTCCATTCCCATTCTTCTTCTTATCAGCATCTCTCTTCATTCTTGTCTCATGCTGTAGAAGAGTTCCAAAGAGTTCATCAAGAGTAATCTGGGAAACTTTTCTATTTTCATCAATAGCTGTCCTTTTAGACTCTCATTCATTTGGCATAATATCTATAATCTTATCAACAAGAGCTTCTTCATCAAGTCCTTTTTCTCCCCTAGATTGTAAGCTGTTGACAATTGTCATAAACCTTTGTTGCACATTACATACTGGCTCTCCATAAGGAAAAACAAATCCATGATACTCTACTCGAAGCATTGCTCTCCTTGTTTCTATAACCTTGGATGTACCAAAATGAGTGACTTCTAATTTCTTCCAAATACAGTTGGCTGCTTCACATGAAGATATCTGACTATATATATTCCTGGTCATAGAGCATAATAAAGTATTGCGTACCTTGTAATTCAGTTGATATTCTTGCTTCTCTTGGTTGGTGAAAGTGCTAACTTCTTTGTCAGGAATTTTGTAACCCCCAGTAAGCATAATAAAATTGTCTACACCAGTATTGATGATGAAAGTCTTCATACGATCTCTCCAATACTCATAATCATTCCCATCAAAGATTGGTGGTCTAGAAGGATTCAGATTATCTATTGATCCGATATTCATTCCTTCCATCTAATATAACAAAAACAACTTTCCACTCCACATGTTAGTGTAGTAAGTATTCAAGATAGTAATAAGAAATAAAGCTAGTAATACAAATCAGTGGAAACCTCTTCTGATACCAATTGATGGATCGAATAGTAGATATATATGTCTATTAGATGGAACAATACAAGAGGGGGGTGAATTGTAGGTTTAAAAACCTTTGAGTTTTTGCAACAGAGATTAGTTTAAATGATCTTAAACTAATACAAATATAAAAACCCACAATTGTATTTGAATATAAAAGGTATGATGTATTGTAATACTAATGTAAAGTTAAACAATTGTATTCAAGATGAACACAAAAATCAGAGTAATACAAATATGAATGATTCTACCTTAAAGCGTATAGAACCAATCAATACAATATGTAATAGAATGATTGTAATTGAAACAATTACAATTGAATATGTAAAGAAGAAAGGAAACAATACAAATCCCTTTCTAATACAAGTGACAGCGGAAATGTAAAAGTATTACAATTCTTTTAACCCAAAGAGAAGGGTTATCCTTTCACCTCGGAGAAAAGGTCTGTCTCACCAACACCTTGGTGAGCCCTCGATACGATGATCGGCACGTCTGTCTGCCTATCCCCGGCAGCCCTCGATACGATGATCGGCACGTCTGTCTGCCTATCCCCGGCAGCCCTCGATTTTGCAGGTAATCGGCACCTCTGTCTTTCAATTACTTGAAAGCCCTCGATACGATGATCGGACGCACAAAGCTGATGAGAGAAGTCACAGTGTCTCTCTCTAGAATCTTCGTAGTTCACAGAGTCTCTTCATTCGTTCTCTTCGTTCATCGTTATTCTCTCAACTTCAAATGACCTCCTATTTATAGGCCTCGGGTTCCAACGGTCATATTGCCTCCAACGGTCATATTGAAACAGAAAGCACGACATCGTTTTGATTAGTTTGTAACTAACTCAACGACATCGTTTTGTTAGGACAAGAGATATATAGAAATGTAAAACATGAGTACGATTCATATGCAGAGAGAGTTTTTGACAAAGTACCAAAACAAATAGTGATCATCTGAATAGCAGAGTCAGTACGATACGATTGACAGAGTCAGTACGATACGATTGACAGAGTCAATACGATACGATTGACAGAGTCAGTTTGATACGTTTGACAGAGTCAGTACGATACGATTTGGTCGGTACGATCAACATCGTAAGATACGATAAACATGATAAAAGACAATTGTAATTTACAAACATATGATAGAATACATTTATGATTTCCAAAACATGATATAGAAGTCAAAAGAATACTTTTGACTTAACAAAAATATGGTAAGGTAAATAACTAAAAATGCATACCATTAAATTAATATCTTTATTATGAAATGAATACGTGGATAATATCAATGAATAATCTCGTGGAATAAAATAACAAGATTTTGAATGATTGAAATGATAAATATTGGATGACATGATCTATTCCATTATGATATCTATACCATAATGACTTTGAGCCAAGACTGTTTAATTAACGGGTAGGTGTACACCAAAACCCATTTAATTTGGCCTAATAATTTCGCTCATGAGACCTGTCGATGCATTGAGGGGCTATATAATTCTAGTCCCACCAACCACTACATATCCAATTCATTATTTATAAATTTATTGATCAATTAACTTCATGAACCATATTCCTTATCAAAAAATATATGTATTTAATAAAGAATACGTAGTATTAATATTTCTCCAATCAATCGAATAACATTCAAAGTAATACAATTTCTATAAAAAAATTAAATTTTAGGAAATAATAATATCTATAATAAAAATAGTATGAATATTTAAGAGAAATATATTTTAAAATAATTAAAAGATATTTAATGTTTCAATATAAATTTAATAACCATAAAATTAATAAGAGATAATAGATGACCATAGATTATTCAGAATTATAAGTTTTGAAATAAAATCTTCTTTATTAGATAAATAAATAAATTTGTAGAAAGGTATTATTATAGGAATTAATGTAGATATTTTTCATTGTAAAACTATTGAAAACATACTAAATAATTAAATTATCCAAAAACGGTTACTGTGTCAGGAAATTCTGTTAATGCCGTATACATTAAAAAAACATTCATTTTTTTACTTTTTGTAAATAAAGTGGTAAATAATAATTTGTAAAACCATTAGAAATATTCCTTTTATAAAATTTTATAATTAATGGTTAACTTTAAATTTCCTTGAAATATTATTCAAGTAATAAAAATGACTTTTTTAATAAAATTTTAAAAAATATTGACATTGTAGATAAATATATCCTATTAAAAGTTAAATAAAGTCGGTTTTTATTTTAATCATTTCTTTCATTGATTAAAGTGACAGGTAGAAGAAAATTTGAATGATAATATGGAATTATTTTATAATTAAAAAATTATAAAAAATAGACTAATTTTATGAAGGATAGATAATTATACTCCTTCAATGAAAATTAAGCCAAGCCAAAAAATGTCATCATAAAAGAAATCCTTAAATATTTGGTAACATTTAAATTGTAAATCCTTAATATAAAAAATGAATTAAAAATTTAATAATCATGAATAAATATTTATTCATGTTTAATATATAAATTCACTAGTATATAGACAACACAAAATTAAGTATGTGTATAATACCGTATATGTTACAATGGAGTGGGAATTGAGATGAAATTACCTTAACTAACACTAAACTTATGATGATCAAAATTTACATGAAATTATAATGGTTTTAAAAATTTTAATAATTAAATAAAACATATTCATATTTATAATATCATATATGATTCTTTTATAACATATAATCACAAATTTTTTTAATAATATTTCATTCTTATCATTGTTTCGGATATTTACTACATCATTTTATCATGAATGTTTTCCCATGGAAGTTATGGTTATTTTGAATTGAATATAGTTACATCATCTCAATAGTTATTTTTAATTTATAAATATCATATTTTTTAATTTTTTACATGCATATAATAATTCTTAATATTTAAACATAGAAAATGAATCACTTCCCTATGTGGAGACAGTTGGTCGTACGTACCCCTAAGAAACATTGAAATTTCCTCTATTGGTGAAAGTATATGGAAGTGGTTGATATATTAATTTTAAATGATCAATATTATTTAATAAGTATCATATATATTCTTTAATCAAAACATTATTACTATCCATGTGAGTTGGTGTTGGAAAAAATTACATCAGTTCAATAGGTGGTAGTATGTCATACAAAAGGGCATTGGTTTATTCCCATTTAATGGAGAATGAATGACATAAAAATAATAACATATCAGTATATCATATATTATTTTTTATTATATTTTAATATTAATATAGAATTTAATTTTGTGAAATAATAAGTAAAAAAAGAAAGAGCATGGTGAATATAATTACTTTCGCTTACAAAAAATCGCTTACAGATCTCTTATTAAGAACCCTAGGTTATGTATTTTGGAATAAAAAAACTCTAAATTGGTGATAAGTATGTTTTCTATTTTTTTAGGTTTGGTCATGAAATAATGGATTTTCATGTGTGAATAAGTGAGGGGAGGATGTGTCGATTTATAATTGAGGTGAGTTGCACACTTGTAACTCTTCAAAGTTTTACAATAATTTCCAGTCATTTTCTTGATAAAATGGATCCCAAATGTATCATATTCAAGGGTGATAAGGTTAATATAGAAATAAAACCAGCCAATGGAATTTGAGAAAGGTCATAGATCATTTTAACTCTAATAATACAAGATTAAACCCTGGTAAACCCATTTTTACCTAAACCATAGTAATTAATTTGTATTATTTTTACTTTTTATTATGAACAAAAACTATGATGAAATTATTACATAATATTATTTATTATGATTAAAAATATGGAATCAATTTTATCAAATTCAATTCCCAGAATTGGTATAATTTAATTTAATAATAAACCTATAAAATGTGTTGGAAATCTATTTTGAATGAAATTTAATTCTCAAGCATTAGATGAGCTTTCAGTAACTATTTAGATAGAAATAATAATTACAAGGATTTAAATTAATCTATTTATATATATAATCTATAAATTTCATTTAAATGTTTCACCATTAAATATTATTTTAATTAATTGAAATCTAAAGGCATTATGTTTTTTTAATAGTAATCTGAAAAATATCCCCTCTTACCTCAATTTGATCTTATCATTATTTCAATAAAATTTATAAGAAATAAATTTTTAGTTCTAAATCTAATAGATCATTATTATAAATAAATTTAATAATATATAAATAATATATTTTCAGTTATTCATAAAAACTATTTTCTATGGGAAAATTTCAAATACTCATTCTAGGATTATTTTTCTCAAGTATGTTCAAATCAGTATTCATCCTATAAAATTATAATTTTTTCAATGACATATTAACATTTTCAATTTATTATAGTTTAATTAAAATATAATTTTCAATTAATATAACTTATTCTCATGTGTTACAGTTCACCTCCACTACTAAAGATAAAATGGGAGTTAATAAACATAATACAGTTTTTGCCATCCTAAAAATAGTATGGGGACACATTAGGTTTTTGGTGGAAGCTCATCATCCACTATATAGAAAAAAGTGTCGTTAAGAACCCCTATTTTTATAATAATTAAATGGTGGTGCTATAATGTGTACTCAGTGGGTGTCTAACTCCACCTCCCATTTCCTTTCATTTATAAATCTCTATAATTACCTTCTTCAAAAAAAAACGTTACTCATCTTCCCATATCTAAACCCTTAATTTAAATAAAAAAACACAATAATGATCACCCACACAATTTGAATTCAAAATATCACTCACTCATATTTTTCTCACCTAAAATTCAACACTTTTTGGATCCAACCGATTTCAATAACCTATGGTGTTACAAACTCCTCACAATAATACTTTTCATCTATGAAAATCATTACCATACTATTATTTCAAAATATTTACTTATCACAATAACTAAATGATAATTTACATATAGTGACATATCCCAAAACACTCACCGAGCATTGATTGTACAATTCTAATCACCCATGTACAATACTCATAGTGCAAAAGAAATATTGAAATAGTGTACTAGAACACCCTCCAATCCAAAAACACTGATGATAAATCAATTTTGGACTTACGTTTCACAACACTATAAGGGGACACTAGGAAAAATTTTATTCACCTCTTGATTCTATCTATCGTAGTAATAACATAATGAATTCACAACAATTTCTGTACAAACAAAATGATAACATATCCACACATCTCCTTGAGCCTCAATCACATGGATCTATAAAATTCATTTCATCTTAAATATTAATCATAGATCTTCTAGACAAATTGAAACATACACTTCAAAGAACCAATGAAACTCTCTATCCATTCTGTAAAATCCAAAAACCCATAATCACACACACACCAGTTACACATAATAGAAACTATCCAAGTCATTTCATAAAACCAAAAAACGTGTATGTTTTGTGATCACCCCTTTATCACCTATGAGTTTTCGATTAAAATAATAATATCCTATTTATTGGTCCATATCAATTTTTACCTAAACACCACTTCAATTTAAGACACAAATTTTATATGTTTTTCATGAACCCTTTACTCTGAAAATGAATGTGATAACAGAAACAACATATTAATATTCATTTTTAGAGAAATAAACTTAAATATTGGCATTTTAATTACTTATTCCATCGCAAAGGTTTTCTATTTCAAAAACCCCATTTAAAAAAACATAAGCCAAACTATATAGTGGTTGAGTAATAGCAATAAAAAATCAGTCGAATCAATCAAACAATCATATCATTAAAATTAATTATGTTTCCATTACTAAAATAATTAAGATAGAATTCAGGATATTATCACTTATTTTAAATCATTGTTTAATATTATTGAGTAAATATGAAAACTAACACTTCACTTAGGAATTTATAACATGTCTCAAGTATTACATTTTTATCTTGCATGAAAAATTGTAGAAAACATCTCTTGGTTGAGCCATGTGACTAAAACATAAAATTTACTCATCCAAAATATTCTTTTTCACATCACATGACTTCCATAGATAACTAGGGAATAAACTATAACAATTAAGGTTGTGCATGCTCACTATGAACCTCCAATGTCTCAATATCTTATCTCCATATATAGTCAAATATATCCAAAAGCCAAACGAGCTTTCACAATAATTTATAATGTTTCTTAGCATGTGTAGATATTTTGAGGACCTATGTTAGAGTATCCATAACACATTAGGAATTCCTCCCTATATACCAAAGGTTAACAACATGTGATGGTGTATTAATATAATTGTGGGGAGACACTTTCATCAGATAACTCATAATAAAAACACTCCAATATTTCAAAATCTCAACATTAACCATCCATACATCAGATATACATAACAAATATAAACAAAATAAGGATCCGACTATGGAATCTCGCGGTCTAGTATATATAAATAAAACAATATATCAGATATTAATCCATACGAACAATGCATTAATCCAATATAAAAATATAAAATTCATATTCAATAAACTATATAGTGCCACTGTTGAAACACACACAACAAAATAATTAAAATACAATTATAGTGGCTTCTAGATCAACACTTACATTATCATCTACCTAATCCCTAGCCACAGAAACACTACATACCCAAATACATACCTCCAATTACAAGATTGTACATAAAAATAGAATGAAATATAAAGGTCTAGACTCACACATTTTAACCCCCTCCATATACCAAGGAAAAGGATGAGTCCAAGGACAGGGTAGGATTCCCCCCACTCAATTAATTTCACTTATTTTTTGTGATCATGTAAATATATTTAGAAGTTTATGGTGAGTATTACAAAAACCATCCAGAAAATATATCACCTAAATATTCATTTAGTATTATCATGCATGTATTCTAGCATGGAATACAAGGCATAAACACACCTAAGGATACACTCATTTACTACCCAAGAATAGGCCATGCCCAACAATCTTATCACCAAGGACACACATATCTATATCCAATTATGGGATACCATAAACTCACTCCCAACCATCTCATTAGATATTTTTATTAAGAGGTATCACCTCCTATATTAATGAACCTCACTCACAAGAGTCCTATCTAATCTATAAAGTTTCACAATAGCCATCAATTTGTATCCTATTATGATATATTTAATATGGGTGAATTAAATTCATAAATCTAAATTTCAATTTTACCACTCTAGAGAGTAATTTTTTTACATGTTATAAACCCTAATGTAATCAAGGGAAAAATTAAATACTTCATCATAAATAAAACTCTTATAAATTAAAACAACAAAACTTAGATACAAAAAAAGGAAATAAAATAATAAAATTAAAATTAAAAAACAATAAGTATTAAGTGAAAATAAAAAAAACATTATTAAAGGACATATTGACCAAGAGTTATAATTGAGGAAATTCTTCTCTTTTATCCCAAAGTGGAATGATGTTTAATAACCCGAACCAAGGTATAAAAGTTCTATACTAGAAACTTCTTCAATCAAAAAAATCAATAACAGAAAGTTCCAATCCTAGAACTTCTATGACACACTATTAATAGTAGAAAAATCTCTCATGGATATACTCTCAAATTAGAACGATTAGTAGCAATTATAACACTATGATATAAATTATGAAGCATTAAATTTCATATCTCTATAACATAATCGATCTTATAGGATTATAAACAATACAAATCCTTATCATAGAAATCTCATTAATCACAAAGATTATTAGAGATGATTATAATAAGAAATCCTTAGATATTTTCCAATTATCTTATTACACAATGGAATATCGAATGGAATCATGAAGTAAAACATTACAATTGAAATCTCTAAAAATCATTGAGGTGGTGAAAGATAAAAGTAATAATTTCATTACTTCCTTTAATCTCATTTCATATTCCTCATTCCATGAATACATGGTATTCGATTATTGAAACAGTGGTAATAAAATATCAACAACAAAAAATGCGATATTTTGGGTTTAGTTATAGTAACATAAAAATCAGATCAAATGCATCCTTTTTTCAATATATTCCTACTTCACAATTCACTAAAAAATAGATGAATCAACTCAATTCACTGGAACATGGAATAAAAAGTTATGTTTTCAAAAATAGTACTTAAAACATTAAATCATCAAAAATTTTGATTAAATATAGTGTTTATTATAGAAATAAATGATATTAAAGTATAAATTTGCCTCAATAATATTCCCCTTTTTTATAGTTACAAGGAATGGAATAATGGTTTTGTTTTACTAAAATTAAAATATTCTAATCCATGTAACATTTGATAATACTCCTCATGAGTATACTATCTGGAAAAATAAATTCTTCTTATTTAAAAACAACACAACATAAAAATATGTTATTATAAACATTTCTCCCCTTAATCAAAATAAAAACCACCATATATCTAAAACCTCAAATGCATCACCTTTTTTAAAAAAAGTGGAAAATATATAAAAGAATGAATATGGATAATTAAACAAAAATATTAAAATATGTTAGCTATGTAATTATAAATTAGGATATAAAAAAATATATAATAAAATCAATAAAATTGAAAAACTCCATACATGTTCTATGAAACATTATCCCCCTAATGATATGTAATGAATATTCTTAGTTTTAAGCTTTCTCCCCCAATATTTTTCCTCTAATTTCTATTTACTCCCCCCTTAACTCTAGAATTATATCACATTTAATGTGTCTGACTTAGTAAACTATAACATCTAACCCCACCTCATTGGCCTAATATAAGGTGGGATTTATACTTTTCCTTAGGCAACATCCCTAAGATGCCTATGGATGTGAATAAATGAGAAGTTATTCAACACAATTGGGGGAAGGATTCCCATCGAAAAAAAAACAACCCATCATACCCTAACCAAAACCATTATATGATACATGATAAAAATGTAATACAACTGAAGTTATTAACATCTACAATTAAAAAAACTACCCTAGATTTCCTAATTGTAACACTACAAACATAAAAGTAAAAAAGAAAATAGATAACCATTATTCTCAATGAATTAATAGAAATAAACACTACAACTCCCAATATGATCCAAGAACAAAATCTACAAGACATGATCATATTATCATGATGAACCACTAAAAAAAGGATATAATTTTGTTTTACCCGTGTCTTGATAAAAAAATTATAAAGCACCAAAATTTCAAAGGGGTTAGTAATGAAACTTTTTAGTTTTTACCCAAATTACATCCCTACTAACATCACTAGGGTAGAACACGTTAGAGAATTCATATAAAACAATTTATCTAAATCACACTAAAACATTTTTAACAATTTATATCTAAACCAATCATTTTATTACAAGGTATTTTTCCTGGAAAACAATCAAAAAAGTCCATCAACCCTTTTCACAAATCTATTTGGAATAACCCATTCTAATCTACACATGCACACATTGACACATCCATGGAAAAGTGATAGTTCCATACCCATGAATAGCCTCCTGTTGATCTACAAAGTCATCACAAGGTAACCATATACCAGTGCCCTAATGACACACGCCTAATCCACAGGGTCACATCAATGCAAATGAATGCACACAAACCAATTATTCCCAAAACATTACAAAAAAAACATTATTCCAAACCATTTCAATAAAATGATTTTTTAAAATCCTTTCTAGAAATTGTTTCCCTAAATAAAAAAAACAACCAATTTTAAAATCATCATTTTTAAGTTACCCATTAAATCAATTTTCACAACAACTCCACAATTTTACCAACCATCACTAAAGAAGGATTCTAGTAGAAATTACACAAAAATATTCACAATAGATTCCAATTATATCAAAAATATTGAAATATAACCTTGATGTTCTAATAAGGGGATTTGAGATTGAGCCCATATACCTTGAAAACAATGGTGGAAACAAGAAACCACACAAATTATTCAACAAAAGCAAGATGGAACTCCAAAAACACACCATATATCTCATTACCTATCATTATTAAAGCCTAAAAACATCATTATATTCACCAAATATAAAAGATATATTCCCAATAGACTAGATATATGATTCCAATAGAGTAAATAATAATAGATCTAAGAAAAAACACCAAGAATGGAGGCTTACCTTGGAATTTGGGCATCAATGAACCAATATTTCACAATGTATCACTCTTATATTAAAGGGAAGAGTATCCATAGATGATGGGAATATAGGGAAAAGTGTTAGGGTAAAATTAAGTGGGAAAGAGGTTTAAAGGAAAATCCGAATAAAATCCAAAATTTCTTGATCAAATGTTTTTTCATGGATGGTTATGGGAAGTGTTGTGAAAACCATGCACAACACATATATATTTCTCTATCCCAAAAAATCACGGTTACTCTTGGATAGGTGCACATTTTGTCCAAAACTTGTGCCTAATATTAAATCTGCCCAAATCACAATGTTTCAAATTACGTAGTTTCATGTATGTGTTACATGGTTTCCACTAGTTATTCTCAAACTTTGAAACTCTATAAAAGTAAAAAAAACATTCCAAATGTCATACAAACCCTCAAATATTCAATCAAACAAATTAAATACTTAGAATAAATAATGTAAGGGGTAATTACTTGAAATTGGAGATGATAAATTATCCCCACCATTGGCCTTTCCATCCCAAGAAATTGGAAAACAACCATTGATCTAAAAGTGGCCAGTTTTTTTCTTGACCATTTCTATTTTCCATTCTTATATTTCTTCTTGAATCTGGCCATGTTGCTACAAAAACCAAACTAGACCGATGATTTTTTCATGAAATAATTTTTCGTTCCTGTTCAAAACCATTACCATCATATGAACCAATGAAGCATCCCGATCTTGGACAATGTCATCAAATAAAATCACATGGTGAGGATCAGGGTGATACTTTTAACTGATATACATAAAATAGATTATGAAATAATCTAAACTATGGTGGAAAAGAAAACTCATATTCCACCTTACTGACCCATTTTAAGTGTCTCATAATGGCCATTTTATCAAGAAGATAACTTTCCCTACCTTCAAAAATGATTCAAAAATTCATGATAACTCCCCTAAAATGAAAAAGTTTTTCATTATTGATCGTCACATGATTTATAATGACATTGTTACATCTCCATCTATTTCTTGATCACATGGATCTTCTCTATTTTTTCTTCGACATGTCTCAGCCCAAACATAGAAGTATTATCTGTTTCCAACCAACAAAGTGGAGAACGATAAGCATGCCAGAACAATTATTTAAAAGAAGCCATATTTTTTGAGTTATGATAATTATTGTTATATGATAATGTTGATAATGTTATGTTCTCCTTCCATGAGCCACCAAAATCCATTACATAAGCTTGAAGCATGTCTTCAAATGTTTGTATCATCCATTTGGATTGTTCATCCGTATGATCATGATGCAATGTACTCAGGGTCAATTGGGACCCAATGGATTGTTGTAAGGATTTATATAAATGATACATAAACCTCAAATCGTGGTCAGATACTATCGATGTTGGTACGGCATGCATATTTACCACTTCTTGAATAAAAATTTTAGACAACTCCCCACCCTATGAGACACACATATAAGAATTAAATGGCATGGAATTGTGATTTGATCACTTATCACCCATATAGAATCATTTTTATGAACCATTCTTGGGAATCCTATCATAAAATCCATGCCTATATATAACTATTTCCAAATTGGAATAGGTAAAGACTACAACATAACTACTGGTTGTTGATGCTCTACCATAACCTATTTGTAAGTGTGGAATCTTGAGACCAAATTGACCACCTTCCTTTGCATTCAAACAGAAAAAAAAGCCATTTCAACATCTTATACATCTTCTATATTAATGGATGAATAACCCAGATAGAATAATGGTAACCTTGTAGAAGTTTCTCAAGAAAAACAAAAGGTATGACCATATAATCTATGAACTATAACACTAAACTATTGTTTGGATTAAATCCCTTAATGGTGTCCCCACCATTAAGTTTTAACCTCATTGAAACACATTAGGAATTATATGTTTGTACCTCTTTATATTTTTCCACCAAATTAGATACCAAGAAAACCAAGAAGAAAAATGCAACACTACCTCATTCTTCACAATCCAAGTGCATGTAAGATATCACTGACATCAACTACTATTGTTCTAAATACTCTTTTTCCAATTGAGCATATGAATTTCAACTTATTGAATCTACCAATTAATTTCCTTTTCTTAGTGTATAAATCATGTCAAATTCAAAAAAATTGGATATAGTCCATCCATCTTATTTTTTGAGAATCAAATATCTCTATGAGTAAATGTGTTTCAATATCTTATGATCTGTAAACACAAAAAATTTCTCAAAAAATAGGTAATGAGACCAAGTATTAAATGTATAGACTACATCAATAACTCCAAATCATGTGTTTGGTATTTCTTCTAATGAAACCATAAATTTTGTAGTCTATATGAAACAACATGATCCCCCAACATGAGAATACATCCTAACCCAAATCTTAAAGCATCACAATACACCACATACCCTTGTATTGATTCCTAAAATATCAAGATTTTTTATAATGTAATGTGAACATTAATATCTAGAAATAACTTCTTCTATTCATCATTCCATTAGAATTTAATAAAAATTCATTATCAAATCCATCATTTGTAAAAGTAGTTATGATAAATCATGAACAAAGTGACAACAATAACTAATCATACAAAGGAAACTATATATATAAAAGTCATTATTTTGTGGTTTCTAAGGGATAAGATCTTATATATTTTTTGGATAGACAGAAATACCTATTTTAGAGATTATGTGGACAGGGAAATGTACCTATTTTATCCAAAAATAACACTTTGATAATTGTCATATAGACGATGATCCCCAAAAATTCACAATGTTGTCAATGAGTATTGATAATTCTTATCCTTTATCCTTTAATACACCAAAATGTAATCCACAAACACCACAACGAAATAATAAAAGTAACTTTTAAATATACTAACCATCAATTATTTAAATACGGATGGTACATTTTTAAGAATGAAAGGCATATCCACATACTCATAATAGACATATCTACTTTTGAATGATGTTTTTTGGAATATCCTCCTTCCAAAAATGTGATTGGTGAAATAATGACTGAAATTCAATCTTAAAGAACTACTAATATCCCCTCAATTGATCAAAAATATCATAGATGCATGTAACCTTATATAAATTCTTTATTGTAATTTTGTTAACTATATGATAATTTGATCACAACTGAAGAGATCCATCCACCTTTTTACAAACAAGACCAATGCTTACCATAGAGATGTGGTAGGCCAAATTCTCTGTTTTATTTTTAACTCTTCCAAATAGAAGTTGTATTAAATTATTTCTGTTGGTTACATATTATAAAATGTAATGGAAATAGGGCTAGTCCTTTGTATGATATCAATCGTAAACTCCACTTATCTAATGGGTGTTAACCTTAAGCAATTTTCAGGAAAAGTATTCAGAAAGTGATTAATAACATCTAGAAATACACTATTCTAGATATCAACCATCAATTATAAGGTCAAATCACCCAAATAGTCTGAGATAATACAACATTATGGGTCTAACAAGCATTTTCTCACCTTCCTTTACAATCATGTATCTTTTAAAGAGTTTCTCAATGTTATCCTTAGTTTTGAAAAAAAACCCTCACGTATAACAGTCAATATGAGATTTTATCATTGTCAATAAATGAATAACTAGGTTTATTTCATAGTCATATATCTCAAGAATAGATAAATATTATATTAATTTTAATCCATCAATTTTTATAGAACATGTTCTAAACATAAAGGCTTGACATTCTTTGAAAAATAGTAGTATGATATATCAATATAGAAGTCATCATCTCAACATGAAAACCCAACAAATAAAAAGCATGATAATAAATAATTTAATGGGATTCATCCATATCAAACAATGATTGTATAAGGTTAGAATTCAAAATAATTGTACCACTCACCATCGAGGGTCTAGATTAATCATCCACAATCCCTTGCTCACAACCATGTAACTTCTTACTTACATTAGAATTTTTATACATGTTGAGATTACCCTTTCTATGGAGTAATGGTATTAATAGAATCACCATCAATATATTTTTTTATAGAGATAGGATATATTTTTCTTCCATTATCCACATGAATCATATGATGCCTTCAAAACATTAGATATGTCCAAACACCCAACAATGGAGCACTACGCCAATAGAACTAAAAACACCCACATATAGTTTCAATTGTGAAATTATCTATTTGGTTCCATACAATATCTTATGAAATTCATTAACAAACCACATTAGAATCATAAAATTATACTTTTTTTGTCTTATGGAAATGTTATTTTATCTTTTGGTTTTATTTTGATGTGTTTCACCTCCTCGGGAATAGGTGTCTCTCTTCCTACTGCTCTTAGTTTTAGAGTACTCATGTATACTCATGAATAAAACCATAATTTCTACACATGTATTCCAAATAGTGATAGATATCGTAAAATTATTGTCTGGTTTCAATCATGAATCAATGGTTTGAATGTCCAAATTGATTCTTTGAAATAGCTATTGGTTCACCTATGGATCAAATAAAACTACACTCTTAATGGCTTATTTTAGTTGGTGATATTGATTTATAATTGGTTCCATTTCTATGACAAAAAAATTTCCAGATGTTTCACCCTTTTGGAATTGAAATATTGTCAATTTCAAATCCTACCATATCACACATGTCATATCAAGACTTTCCAAAATTGTCAATTCTATTTTTAATCCCATTTTTGAAAAATCCACCATGTTCAATAAAATAAAACAATTTTCGAAACACCACAACCATTTCATTTTCAAAATATCTCATTTGAAACAAATTTTAACATTTTTCAAAAATCATCACTTTTTTCACCACATCATAAATCAATACTCAAAATGAAAAATTCAATCCTAGTGGGAAGTCATTTTTAACAAATGTATGACATGCTCTTCTCATTTGATAAACCCATGAAAATGAAGTAACAATCCTATAAGAGTATATAAAATAGTTATGTACCCAAATCCCTAGTAACAAGAGGTTCAATATAAATAGGTTAGTTATGCCGTTTTATGCTCTACATTTCATGTTCAGATGATCTTATTCCTTTATATAATCCCAACTTAAGGACTAATCAAGAATGATTTTCAACTCAAATACTAACACCGCTGATAAACAAGCGTCAAACAAACTGATACCAATTTAAACATTCTACCCCCTCCTCATTGGCTAAAGATCAAGCGTAATTGCTACTTGACCTTAAGAGATATCCTCAAAATTCCAAAAGTTGTCAATAAATTCCCAAGGCTTCAATACAATTGGGGGACGATTTACCCTTTCATAATAAAAACAACCAAAAATGAGCATAACATAACCAAAAACACTATATTATTCATGATAAAAATGTATGAAAAATCAATCTAATACAAAAAAATATCAAAACAAAACTATACAAGAGTACCAAATTGGAGGAATACCAACATCAAAGTAAAAAATGGAAGACAAACCCATAAATCTCAAATACTCAAAATAAATAAACTTCAGAGCTCCCAATATTCTCCATAATTTGACTCTATAAGACATGACTTTTTTACCATGTTTCATCACTAAATAAATGAGATGTGTTTCCTTTATCTGTGTCTTGATAAACAATATCTGCAAAAGCACCAAAGTTCTAAAGTAGGGGTTGTTTAATGAAACTAAGTAGTTTTTCCCCAAATTACATCCTTACTCAAGCTATTAGGATATAATATCTTATCATATTTATATAAAATAATAATATAAAACACATTAAAACAATTTTATAAATTTATATCAAAGAAAAGTATTTTCACAACAAACAATTTTGATGAAAATAACCAATCAAGTCCTTTAAACCATTTCAAAAATCTATTTGGAATAATCGATTCCAATCCACACATCCACACATTCATTCCTAGGTTAAAATTCCACTATAATGAATAGTTTCTCATTGATCTACAATTTCATTAAGATATAACAATATACCAATGCCCCAATGATACATGCCCCTTCTACAAGGCCATGTCAATGAAAATTAACCCATTCTAACCAATTATTCCAACACAATTCTTCCAAAACATTTCCATAAAACACACATTTTATTGAGAACATTTCCACAAAACAAATTTACATAAATCAAAACAAAAAACTATTTGAAAAATTATTAATCAAAAATAATTTCACAAATCACATTCCACAAAAACTCCACAATTTCAAAAAACATTAGTAAATAAGGATTCTAAAAATAGTTAGAAATAATTTATCAATACATTCGAACAAATTCAAAAAAAAATTAAATCTATCCTTTATATTCCAATAATATGAGTTGAGAGTGAAGCCACCTACCTTAGAAACTATGGAAGAAATAGAGAACCTTAAAAATTGTTCTATAAAACATAGTTGAAACTACAAAAACCAGCCTTATATATCATTACCTATCATAAACATAGCCAAATATCATAATTATTGGAGTAAATAATGAAATATCTATCTGAAAAATACTATATCTAGGAATCCATGGGAGGTAATAATAATATTTCTAAGAAAAACACATGGAACATAGACTTAACCAGTAATCTGGGCTTTAGCACACCATTATTTTCCAATGGATCACTCTTGGGTTGAAGGGAAGAGTCTCCACATCCTTTGGGGAGAGAGGAATTAAGGTTGAATTTGTAAAAAATGATAGGTTTAGATACAAATCATAATCAAATAAAAAAAATTTAGGATCTATTTTTTCTTGTACAGTGAGGGAGAATGGTTGATAAAACTATTTACTGACCATTTGTATGACTCTATCCCCAAAATTGGGGATACTCTATAGTGGTAGTATAGTTTGTCCAAATCGTGTGCCTAACCACGATCTTACCCAGAGTTCATTGTTTCACTTTTCATGGTTTGCTAGTGGTGTTTCATGGTTTCCACAAACCGATCTCAAATGGTTCACAAACTG
Source organism: Viscum album (assembly GCA_963277665.1). Classification (NCBI taxonomy): domain Eukaryota; kingdom Viridiplantae; phylum Streptophyta; class Magnoliopsida; order Santalales; family Viscaceae; genus Viscum; species Viscum album. Next base: position 22,203,218 of record OY728128.1, read on the forward strand.
TGAACCTCCAAAAATTCCCAAAAGTAATCCATAAGTACTATGAACCATATAAAACGTCAGCTAAACACTATACATACTAATAATATATAAATAAAGGGTTAATTACTTAAAACAGTGGGTGTTATATAATCCAACATTCTCATTTTTTAAATTTTTCCATGGGGTTTATTTCATTCCCTTCACTTCGTTACAAATATTTATTTATTCTCCCCTTAGGAATGTTATAATCAAATCCATCATGAAAAACCATATCATATCTTCTAGGAAGTTATATAGAAAATATAATATTTCTAAAAAAATAATGAAAAAAATCACATTTCTCAAGGTTTAAGTCATGTAAATCCATTATAATGAAAAAGGAAAAAACCTTACTCACATATAAAATAAAATTATGCATATATGAAAAACCTTCTACACACAAAATCAAAATAAAAAATTCATTCATAAAAAGATAATTTTAGATATATTATTCATATATAAGTGTAAGAATAACAAATTTAAACGGAATTTTATAATTCAAAAATGTAAAACAAAAAAATATTGGGAGTCTTCTTAATTTGAGTAAAATTCACATGAAATAAAATTTTCCTTTCATAAGATAACTATCATTATGTTCATTGAAAAACTTTACATTCCATATCACGTAGTTTTGAAATATTTCTATGAAAAAACATATAATTTCCATTGACTTTAAATTATATAAATTATAAATTATATATCTGAAAATTTATTATAATTCTTTAAAAATAAGAATTATATTTAACATTTATCAAGTTTTTTTTCAGTGGAAAGAGAATGGAAAATGATAAGAGGAAATTATGATCACTTAAAAATGATCATACCCATGTTTTTAATATGTATTCATATACTTTAAAATGATAAGGATTATTAAAAATAATATCAATTTGATCCTTAGTTCTAATTAATTTGACAATAATATCTCATATGATTGTAACATTAGTACAAAATGATCAGAAAATTAAAAACATAGAATGATGTCACTTGATTTTAATAATTCCAATGTTATTCCATTAGAATCACACATTTTAGTAGAATGTAAAATAATCATCTAAATTTCCCTTGATCCTACTACTCCTCCAAATATTATTTGACTCAACTGTATGATAAAGGATACATAACTAATACTAATAATTTTCCCCTGTGCATTACCTAAAAAAGTAACATATCCACCATCTACATTATATATGTTCTAGAAGATGTAATTATTTATTTTCATGGACCAAAAATAGCTATTATCCATGCACTATGGGTTTTACATGTTATTACTCATCAATTTATTGTCAAATAAATAAGCGAGGAATCATGGAACCTTAAATTTCATGGTTCCATTAATGTTATAAAAAAGTACTATCAGAATACACATTTTCCAAATCTGATTGTGTTAAACATCTATCAGTTTTTCAATAAAATAATACCTATATGTTTTTATGGATTAAAATTATTTAGTGAGTAATGTCTCTTATAGTGACCTTATCTTTGACATTTATTTTCAAAATTTTGACTTCTTATTATGAAATAATTAGACTATAAATGTGAATTTATAAATATAAAACGATTTCTGAATGATTTTTTAGAAGGATTCGACTACAAAAAATCTTATTAATGTTCTCCCTATCAGATGTATGATTAAAAGGAATATTTTTAAGAATTTAGGATTTATAATTTTGTTTCAAAACTATGTTCTTCTAATCATGAGTTAGAATAAAAAGACATAGTATCTTACTTGGATGTAAGTTTATAAATTATATCATCATATTTATCAAGTTTAGATCTATCCAACCATATCCTTAATATAATTTTTCATATTTAATATCTATTCAACTAATATATATATAATTTTTTTAAGTGATAGATAATTTTATTCATCATATAATGAAAAATGGAACCCCAAATCTATGAAAAATTAATAAAATATTTAGTAATTACACTTCCTTTGAATAAAATTTCATTTCATCGACTCTATGAGTTATGTAAAGTCATTTTCCTACTTTATTTTCTATCTTTTATTGAACTATTATAAGTAAAATATATGGCACTAATGCTCAAGGTTTCCATTGACATCAACAGTTTTTTAATTTTATGTTTTTAAATTTATTTAGAATCTTGATCATTATTTATAAAATTTGGAAAATTTAGTTTGATGTGACCATGTTTTTTTGATTCATAGTAGTTAGTTTTAGGAGAATATTTATTCTCATGTTTCAATATTCTGTTATTCTAATGATCTATCATAATGTACCTCAATCAAATAATATTTATTATATTACTTGAATGTTGTGAAATTTTACATTCACTAATTTCTAAACAACTACTATCCAAATAATATTTATATTTTTACATCATAATAACATACATTTAAGTTTTGATCCAAAATATAAGGAAATAAATGTTTTAGTATAGAAAAATTTGTTCTTTGTATTTTTATTTCCAACATCTCTCATCAACTAATTCTCATACCACATTAATATCTCTATCATATCATTCAAGATAATGTTTTTAAGATTTTTTATCATATATAGTTATTATATTTGATTTTGATTCACTCACTAAAATTACATTAGTCTTCTAAATAAGTTGATCATCACTAATTTCTCTGTCTCCTAAATAATGTAGGATATTAATGATGGGCATAAATCTATGGTGCATTTGAGAAAGTGACTCTCCCAAAAGAAATATAAACTTTTAATAATAATCCCTTAAACAGACTCTTATAGTCTTCTAAACGTTAGAAGTTATGAAATGTGTGATTTTAATCTTCCTCTAAGTCTTTATTGAAAATTTTCATGATGAAATATGTCAACATTTTTTTTGTTTCATATAAAATAACAAATTGTTCTAAACTATACAATATTCCTGAAATTCCAACATTTGAAATATGGTAATTTATAAATATTCCTTATATAAAGTCTTATAATTTCTATTTATCATCTAATAATGATAAATTCTAGTATTAATCACTTATATATTCATCCAGTCTCTCCAGTATTCATAATCTAATACATAAATATTAAAGGATGAATCATATTTAAGTTACTTATTAGTATGATTGGTATCTCGACTATATAAAATATATTTACTTCCTCTATAAACATCTTAGTGTAAGGAATTTTAAAACTCCCTAAAAATCCAAAATTAAGAGATAGGGCCCAAAAGGAAAATACAAATTGAATCTAAGAACTTATTTCCCTCTAACTCTCATTGATCTCGTAAGATTAGAAGAAACTAATATTCATAGGCTTAGAATCTCTTTGATTATAAAGAAAAAAATAAAATATTAGATCTTTTAATATTTTCATCTCACACAATCATATTTCTAATAAAATCATATTAAAAATATTAAAAATGAAATCTCTCAAAAGAACTAAGATAGTGTAATATTATAGTAACTCTTTAAAATTTTCTCATAAATTCCTTTCATAATCCTTCTTCCTTAAATAAATGGTATTCAATTTTATTATTTATTATAAAAACTAAAAAAATTATGTATGAAGTCTTTTGGTTTATATAAAATTGAATTAAAATATAAAAAACTTATTCTATTTGTTGTAATTTAGTGTGATTTGTGATTCTATATAATTTATTTGGATTAAATCATTTCATCAAAACATAGAATTAATAGGTAGGTCTACATAGAAATGATTTAAGAAAACGAAAATTTAATATAAATTTTGGATAATGTTTTTTATGATTTTCAAAATAAATAATATGAAAGTGGTCAATATCTATAACCAAAACACAAAATATCCTATGAAATAATGATCATGATTACAAATCCAACTATGGTTTATCTAATAGGGAATAACCTTAATATCCAATTATCAATCAATATTTAAAATAATAGGGTCACTCAATGATTTATCAAATCTATAAATAACAACTAAAAGGAATTACAATAATAAAATATGCAAGGAAACATATAATGGGTCATTAATGTAAAAAATAATAGAGATCCATATCTTATTACATGCCCCATATCACCTCATTGGTCCTTTTTAGATAAAATTACCAAACTATCCAAGGTTAATCTATTTATATATATCATATATTTCAAGTCATCAATGGGGATACATCCTACTACAAAATCATGTAGCATTATAGTTAGAGAATAATCCCACAAATCAAATATCAAGGATCATCATTAGTTAACAATGTTCCTTAATTATGGTATTAACCCAATATAGTAGATAGTTTGAAAAACCTCCTATATAGTTGGTATTATATCATCTACCAACCAGTTTACCCAAATCATAGTGATCATTATCCACTACTGCACCATGTCTGATGTCCATCCGGGAAGAGTACCACTATAGGGGAAACTATTATCAACTAGGTGTATAATTTTTTATACTTTTTTCTTCACAATAAAATAAATCACGCTCCTTATGCCAATCAAAACCACTCATGTTTTTTAAATTTAACTATTGTAGTTAAGGACCATTATAAAAGTATATATTCATAGTAGGCCTCATGCCTTTTCAATCTCTCACACATTATATATATACATCAACTGCCACTAGGGAATCATATCCACTTTTATCCCATGATCTTGATCCCCTTCAATAATTACAAAATTTTGGTTTATAATACGAAATATGGAAATCATTATAAAATATTGATTGTGAACCACTTCACCATCACTCAATTCATAAAAAGTGTTTTACACCTTTTCAAGGGTTATGTAATGACCTAACCACTACCTATTATTTTAAAATATTACACCCCCAATTTTTTTAAATTTTATTTATTATAATAATGAAATATAATCAATGGTGTGTTGGGTTGTATATGATGACACCAAAAATATGGGAGGGTGAATCATCCTAAAAGGATCTTATTGTCAAATATGAGATTTTATTATAGATTTAAGACAAGTTTATGAAATCCTTCACAATAATAACTTCAGTCACAATTTCAATGAAAGTAATTGGTTGACAGTAATTTATTTAAAATAAAAACACTCAAATAATTATATTATATCATAATTGATTCATAGGGTTATAGTGAATGTTGGATATGATATTATATAAATTCATACAGGAAGCTTGTTTGTAGTTTAACACTATATAAGAAGGTATAAGAGTTGATGAGATGTGTAAGATGACATGATATTGGAATTTTTTCCATATATGGATTCCCACATATCCTTATATGGTAGAATAAAAACCTATATAGTTCAGTGTTAGAATTTAAATCCATGTTATTGGGATGTAATATCCATCCATGATAAAAAGGTTATGAAATTTTAGTCCATGTAAGGAGGAGAAATATATAGTTTTGAGACATATGAGAAGGTATTTTCATATATTTTAACGTTGTATAGGGAGGATGAATTCCATTCTTTTTAAGGTCTTAAAATGAGGGAAAAATAATACATTTTATTGAAATTCGACAAGGAAAAAATTTCATGTAATTTAAAGATAGATAAATCATACATTCAAGAAAAAATTGATTAGAAATTATATTATTTTTTGGATTAAATACAATAAAACCTAGTTAGTAAATATCAATAGTGAATTTATTGAAAGCACTAGGAGTTCCACCAAGAAATGAAGACAATTATCTAAAACCTTGAAATTAATTTATATAGGATTTGGGAAAATGTGTATTGATTTCACTAAGATGAAATAATATTAATATTGATTCCTACCTTTATTTCGATAAAAAAACTTCCTATATTAGATGTATTCCTTAGTCTCTTCATGATGGAGGTTATTTATTATCAATGGGGTACACAATTAACCATAATTTATGGACATTAGGTATGAATAAGGGCATCCCATGGGAGATATTCTATAGGATGCAAAATTTAAATTATTATATGGTACACAATTGTAAATGATAGACACATAAATAAAATTAAATAATCATGGTAGTGTTACTATACAGGACAGAGGATTCCTGAAGTTAACAACATAAGTCCAGTACATTAGATAAATTTATCCATTAAGGTTAGATATACCACCTAAAAAATATAAGGACGTATCTAAGGTAGGTAACATATAAAAGTATTGAGATTATGTTGATTCATGAGGGTTTAATGAAGTATTCTTAAATTAAATGGGGAATGGAGTCAATAACCTTCACTAAGATGGCACTAAAATGTTTCAAAAAAAGTGAACATCACTAATATTTAGATTCATACCATGAGATTGTGTTTCTTCAAAAACAAAATCGTATTTTGAACCTCTGGATAAACCATACTCACCCATATCATCCCCTATCCCTTAGTTTTTTATTAAAAAATAAATCATGGGAGTTCATAGAGCATGGATAAACTATTTTGAGCTAATCATTGGGTTTCCCTTTCATTGGGGGTTTCTACTACTCTCCATTTATTCATTATGAATAGGTTATTTGAAGGTTCTATTCATATGAAATGGTACTAAATTTTCCAATCTGTGACCTTAGTTTACATAGTGCTTTGATCATCAAATGTAATAATAATTCATCTTATAACTCCCTTATACAGAAGTTTTTTTCATGATATACATCCATTTTGGAACCCATTAAATTTTACCCTTGGAATTTCACTATCCAAAAAACATAAATTCTATAAAAATTTTCTTTAAATATTTGATGAAAAAATAAAACATAAAATTTCTAAAAATAATAATTTTGGAGTCAGTTTGAGTTTCACAAGATGTTATATTTAAACTCATGAATAAGTTACAACCTTATAAATTAGTTTTACCTATAGATAGTGTTATATTGTCTAAAAGGTGAAAATATTCCTTTTAAAATATATTTTAATTCAATGTAAAAAATCTAAAAAATACTCCCATTAAGAGGTTTTTACCACCTCATATATGGATTAGGAAACATTATTTTATAAATATCCACTTCTTAGCATGTAAAAAATCATAAGACACATGGAGATATAATTTTCATATTCATTATTGAGATATATACTCATTCACATTAAACATGAATCATTTCACCTCTAGGGGGATAATATTATGAACTTCATGTAAAAGTTTGTTGAACATTTTTTGGGCCTAAATGCTTACGTGATTGTTTATAAATGTTTTACAATAACTCCAAGACTCATCTCCATGAAGTTGTGGAAAAAATAATCTTATACTTTTTTTCAATCTAAAATTTTACCTTTTAATGTCCCTTAAATATATAATCAATATACACAATCATACACCACTATGAAACGCAAGGATTCATATATGGAAAGAATTAAATAAAAAGAGAAAATATGTAAACATATTTTAAAAATAGGTTGTGATCCACTTAAGGTCAATAAGACTAAACCATTTCATATAATACTATCTCTCCATACATCAATTTCTTTAATATAGGCCTATAATTCATCATTAATGTCAAAAATCCCTTATATATTATCTCCATCATCATCATTGAATTAATTTGTTTGAGATTCATCAATAACATTTATAATGGATTCTTCATTATTGTCCTGTCATCCCTCATTTTTTCTAGAATCTCATAGATCCATGTAATTATCTAATTATGAGATAAATAAATTAATCTTAATGAAATTATTGTTTATAATTATTTTTTCCTTCACATATTCAAAATATTTTATTTTCAGTTTTATTGGATATCAAGGGATCTAACAACTCTTGTTAAATATATAATAAGCAATTAGAAAACATATTACAAGATGAAACCATGCTAGAATGTCGAATACATGTGTGATATAAATGATAAATTAAGAAACCAATGTAAATTATTCCATTATTTACATCAATAATTATCTTCATACAACATGATATGGGTTTGACAAATATCACCAATGTATATCCAAATAATATCCCTTATCCTTAACATATCCACATGAAACAAAATTTCTCATTCCTCAAGTATTATTCTCTAACCTTCATAGATTTCTATCACCTTTTGGTGTAAATAAGGTAAGAGAATAGTATTTTGAATATTATAGCTTCATACAAGGGTGATTGATCAGTCATATCCACTATTACATGGAAGTATTCTTTATAAATACCTTGAGGATGCTCATTATTTTCTCATTCTCTTACTCATTCATTATAACGCGTGATTAAATTATTTGGATAATTCATGAAACTCTTGAATGAATTAATAACCCTATACATTTGATTTTATTAAATGGATTTCATAATGATATAAAATTTGAAAGACTATCTTAAATGTTGACACTTAATTTTTGACCATCCTGTTATTCATAAATTGAGATATACATTGGCCATATGATATATCTTGGTTTTATATTGTTATTTCCTAGGAAGTGGCATGCTTTCACATTTTTTATGATATCCAATATTTTTTAAAATAATATTTACAAATTCATTACATTCATGTATGGATTTATAGAATATATCCTTTAATAGTAAACTTACGCTAAATCCATAAGGACTTTACATCATTTAACCTAATAGTGTATCATTTATAATAACTTGTTAAACCCTATCCAAAATGCTTTTTGGATATCACCCAAACTATTTTTTTCAATCTATCATCAAATTCACCATATACTAAATTGTATAGAATGACTTCTGAATACCCATCCAAAACACTTTTGAATTAACTCCAAAACTCTTTTATACAAGCTCTATATGTTAAAATAAATCCTTATTTAGTCAACCATATAGTGTAACCCCATTGGGGATTTGTATCATTGACAATATGAATCTATGGCACTATAAATATAATCAAATAGAGGCCTCAAAAATAATCAATGCAACTCATATACAAAGGGATTTTTTATGATATCTATTAAAATCATGTATATCTATACATGTGACAATTAGTTATATCGCAAGATAGAACGAATTCTTATAAATTATCTTTATCTAATTCATCAAGTGATCATATGACACAAATTATTTCAAAGTTTAATTTCTATCTCAAAAGTTCAAGACTCTTCATTTATATATCGAACAATATGAAGAATATATCACATGTCATTCACCTTTATGAATGAGTAAATCGCATACCCCTCATCCAAATATTTAATCACGTCATATATACTATATATAAGGGTTTTCACACTCTATGATATATCTTAATCAAGGGCTGAGATGTCATACTCATCATATGAGAGGAAAAATATCACCTTGGTTGAGCTCAAATAAGTGACAGGAGTAACAACGTACCCAACCATCCATAGATTAATTAAGCCTCAATTCTTCCATAAAAAATTATAAACAATATAATGCAAGGTATCTCTCTAAACTCAGGTAGTTGGGAATCCAAATATTATCCATTAACCCCTTGTATACCATATACATAGTGTATGGAACTCAATGTGGTATAATTAATGGGACATCTAACATAAAAATATATTTTCCTACCTCGTGAGCATATTTCATTACCACATAAAAGAATCATAATTATGATTACTTTAAAATTTAATCATAACAAATAATACTCCATCAATAACATCAATTATAGATACATTAAAATCCTAAATTGAGTGATCGATTATCAATACAACTCATGAAATGTATATCAATGCTTACAAATATGAATCCAACATGAATGAATGATAAAGTGTAGATTTAATTTTATATGATATATTTTATATCATTAATATCTTTTATGAATACATAATGAAAAACTATATATGTTTATATAAATAATATCATATATGTTAAACTACCATATCAGCCTTATTTATTCTGAAATTTCAATGGTTTGTTCACTCGTTACATCTATTTTTAATTCCCACCACATCACTATGTGACCATCTGATGAACCCCTCCCAATAAACTCAACAATTATTAAGGTATATAAAGAAATAATTTTTTAATGATGGTGATATTAATGAATCATATTCCTAATTTTCAATTCCATGAACATATTAAATCTCCTTAACTCCAATTCATCAAATCATGTGGTGATTACAATGTCCATTGTAAACATAAAACTTCTCTAGGTACATAATAATCATAATTTTAATCAATTACAACAAAATTTTCATTGAAATATTTTGGTAAATAATGTAACTATATACATTATTACATACTATAACATCCTAAATTTTTTTTGCATAAATTTAAATAATCTTAGTTTTGGAAGTTAAATTTCAATTTTTACATTTATCATTACTCCCATACCCAAAACTCTTGTGGGATATGATTAGAAATTCATAATTTATTTTCATTTTCATAATATTTTAGAAAATAGTGATATTAACTTTTTCATAGTAACTAAATTTTCCTCTTTATATTTATATTTTACTAGAACTTATCCAAAACTATATAAAACATTAAGTGAAATAACAATAATTGTTTCTATTATAAGATTTTATTTATTAACAATGAAATTATCAATGTTCAAGAATAATACCACTATGTCATTATAACAATAAAAAACATCTTTGTGTTAGGATATAATACCAATTCCCTTTTTTGGGAATATTTATCAAATAAATTATTGTTTCCATATAATATATGGTATTCAGTTTTTAGGATAATTTTCTCTCTTAAATGAATATTTTATTATTTAAAATAAACCATTTATTATTTTAGAGAACATCATCACCAATTTTTTTTAAAATAACTACATAAGACACTTTTATCTTAGATAAGACATTTTTCCTTATCTCCTTCTCAAAACATGTTATTGAATCTGATTAATTATAACCCATGTGTAACAAATTCATTATATCATATTTTTTTAAACAATTTTTATTATATAAATTGAACCTCTTATCATGTAATATAAATGAGATATCTATAAAAATCATTTTCTACATCCATATGATCTTGATAGACTCCTTTACATTCAATTTTTTTATATAAATTTTTGTTTTTAATCACCACGTGATTAAAAAAATATATTCTCTATCAATTATTCCATTGATTTTGAAAATTTTTATATTTATAAAACATTTAATTTATACATTTGGTATCATATTCCATTACAAATCAAACAATTTAATTTCTATAACATTAACACATTTCATGGAAATTATATGGTGTTTACAAAAACCCATTTCAGTGTCTCAAAAACTTCCACCTGTGTGATTGTTACTCATTCATCCTAATAAGACCTTTAGATTTTAGATACCATCACTTGATACTTGGTGAAACATTAATGTACTCTCAAAAAAACTTTTCTTACCCTAGTTTTAACTTTTACCCACTTGTACTATCTATACAACATTAAAAGGTATACATTATAGTTCAGTTCTCCAATTCATCGTACTTTGAGAAATCATGTTAAAATTTCTTAAACTCATTCACATTGTTAGAAACATTACATAAATTTATAGAAGGTGATTTAATTAACCATAACTATCCTTTATAAAGCCCTTATTCTCACCAAAACATTTTTATATCAAATCATATTGAATATATGAGGAAAGAAAAAAAAATTGTTCATTTTGAATCTAATTCCTTTGAAATCCTTTGTGAATCACTCTATGCTTCTCATTATCATATAGATTCACCCATTGAAAAAATTCAACACTTGGATATATAAGAATTATTTTTTCTAACATATATATTTTTTTAATTACTTAAGAACTCTTCTTATATTAACAGTCTTCGAAGTTTCTTACATTAAGCTTATTCTTCCTATATATTAATCTAAATATTATGTTCAATGATGATAATGATATTTGTTCATAAAAAAATATTTTACCATAAAATAATCACGTTTTCCTAATATTTAACAATATATTTTATTACATGGGATCCCAAAAAAATAATGACCTCTTTGAAATTCATTATTTTCATTAGTGTGAAAATATCCATATTTCCTCATGGGTTACACTATTTAATAACATAAATATGAAATTTATATATATGGTAAACAACTATTTTCAAAAATATAAAATATGGCTATTGGATATATGAGTGGGTAATTTTTTATACATATCCATCATATGGGGTATGAACCCAAATATTTTCTTCTAGAATCCTAAATGTTAGGCTTTTCTAGCTATGTGTAACCCAAATAGAATTCCATGAACTATGTACCAAACCATTAAGTTCACCTTATTACTTACATTACATACACAAAATAATTCATGGGAACCTAACCATTAAGTTCACCTATACTAAATCTCTATATCCTTTATATATCGAACTTTTGATGGAATCTAAATCTTAGTATTTTAAAGGGGATTTAATCTCACCACCATATCTCATGTTATTCTCCATATGTATGCATGCATCATATGATTTGGTTTGAAATCACATTACTTCAACAAAACCAACATGTCTAAAACATATTTATGTGTAACACTTTACACAAATCACAATTTATATTACTGACATAAAAATAGAAAATAAAATATTACACACATCAAAATGCATCTAATGTATTAGGAACATGAAATTTTCCAATAATTATTTAGAATTATATAAAATTATAAATCCCTTCATGAGTAAGTTTGGAACCACAAATATTCATCCCTATCCTTTATGTAATAAGGAATAAGCCTTCAATATAGTGAAATTTCTGAACCAATATCCAACTACACAATGATACATTACTCAAAAAATATTTTAATTCATCAAAACTCCCATATCTATTTCATATAAAAATATTCAATAACTAAATTTAATATAATATATTTAATTAAAAACCTAAATAAAGGTATATTTAAAAAATTCATTGGAATACCAAGAATATAACTCTTTAGATTCATGTCTCATAATATCTTGAAGCATTTAAATCTAAAAATTAATGAATACACATATTCATAAAAAATTATAACAAATAAAAATAGATTAGAGAATAAATTTTAAATAAAAAAAGTAATATATGTAAAAATGAGGTAAATATTCATAAACAATTAATAACTAAAATTTAAATATAAATACTTTATATTTTAGCTATACCGTATGAACATTCCGTAATAATGAATATAAACACATTATATTCATTTTATAATATGAACACCATTATATTATTCATTATATGAAATTTATTTTCAATATATGATAATTTTATAAATTATAAACATTTTATAATCCAAATTATATTATGTGAATATTATACATAATATATAAATCAAACACATAATATATCTTAAACCTTGATCAAATAAATCATCAATGATCTTTCAATGTGGTATAAATAATATCCCAAATAAGGTTCTTAATTTGTCCAATTCAAATTAGGTATTATGACAAATATATAATCAAAAAATTTAAATATTCTATATTCAGAATAATTTTGTAATTTATAATAACTTTATAAGTTAAACTTATTATTTATAAATAAATACTTTAATTTTAAATCCTAAGGCATGTCATATAATTAGTTAAAATATATTTCAATATTAACTTTAATTATTTTCTTAATATTTATTAATAATTTTTTCATGAACATTAAATTAATTAATTATAAATTATTTATAATTAATTAATTTATAAACACTATCTAAATTAATAAATTTCTCAAAGAAAAATTTATCAATATTCATAAAAAATATAAATAATAAAATTCAATTCTTATTTTTTTGAAAAACAAATTCTAAAGCAATTACATTTTATGATCCAAGGATAATCATTAGTTGTGATTTATAGGCTATGTCTTTTTGTGTTATCATTCATGCATTATGATCGATAATTAAATCATCAAATGATAGACAAGAAACATATTATTATTCTTATTATATAATTGTTGGACTTATCATTACCAATGATGTCACATATCTTATTTAAGGATAAGAATTGAAATCGTAAAAATGATATGATTGTCTTATTTTTTAAAAACACAACTCAAGCTATCATAAAATATTATTGGCCAACTTTTTAATTAATGATTTGTACAATATTTCTATTTTAACTAAGTCACTCACTATGATATCTTTATATCATAATTTATCATTCAATCGACTATAAAAAAAGTATATATCATATTTTATTATTCATGTTTCATCGTGAAATATGATTGTAAATTAGTTTTGAATCAACAGGATTTCAAGAATATGTATTCATGGTAGGCTCTAATACTGATTCTAGATTTCAATAAATCTAACAATTTTTTTTAAATTAAATAAAATAGATTAAGAAACCCCATCTAAGAACAAACCATGCTAGAATACAAAAAAATGTGTACTATAAATGAGAAATGAAGAAACTAATATGCCTCTATTGATTGTTGAAAATAATAATGATCGTCATCTACATTAATATGGGTTTTACTAAAATTAGTATTGGTAAAAAATGAAATTCCCACTCTGTGATGTATCCATGAGTTACTGAATCTCTTAATTATTCAGGAAGATTATCCTCCCTTCTTGGTTTGTTATCATATTTTGGTGTAAAGGAGGTAGGAGATGAATGATTCGGGTAGAGGATTTTCAACCAAATATGAATAGGAAAGAATATCCACCATGAAATAGAAATTAGTTTTACAAATCCCTAATGTATTTTTCTTATTTGATTATGCATTTACTCATGAATTATAAAAAATGAGTAAATGTATCAACCAATTCATAAAGCTCTTTTTTGATTCCATATAATCATCCATTCCATATATGAAATAGATTACTAAATGATATCTAACATGGATGAATAAATAAATCCATAAAACTTCACATTTTACCATCACATAAATTATATACAATGGAATGCATATCCAAATGATATAGCCTGATCTTTTTTTATTACTACATAGATAGTGGAATGTTTTACATGATTTATAATATCCCTTATCAATAATAAAAATATATAAATATAAATCATATTCATAAATGGATTTAGGGAATATATACTTTAGTTACATCAATTTAATCTCCCTCTTAGAGTATTCTTAACATTTAGTTGTGAGATAATATATCTAACTTTTCCTCATTAAATGAATTTTAGTTGAAATTTTACAACTAATTTTCATTTTCTACTTTTTATATTAGATGATAAAAATAAAACGTCCTAATATAATTATTTTCCTTTTGAATCATAATCCATAGTGAGTTGTCTCATGTCATTGAATTCTATATCCTTTGGTTTCTACTAAAAAATAGTTACTTCTCTATTTATAGTCATCTTTTATTCAATGATAATTCATAGAAAATCAAATAAGGATATTTCCTTGATATAATATTCCTTGATCATTGATACATTCATATAGAAATTGGTATGTAATTTTCATTGGATCTTCTTCACAATTATTATATCATTAATATTTCACAGTGTCCATGCATATATTAAATCATTTTATTCACTCTGTTAATGAATGGATCAATAAATTTTTTCAAATAATAATCAACTCTACATACTTTTTCCTTAGAACATAATTTTTTTACCTTTTTTATCACCCTTATACATGTTAGGAATAATCTATTATATAGCCTATAAATATTTCAATGTCATTAATTTTTTGTATATTTTATTTAATAAAACTCTCCCCATCCCAAATAATTTTGTCCTTTGGATTATATATCCTCTAGTCCATTTCAATAAGGACTCCACTTTCCATTTCAATAATTTAATGTCCATGAATAAAAGAATTTTTTATGTTTATGCTAGGATATAAAAGTATTATTCAATCTTTTTATTACATAATGAAAAATTAACCCCATCAATTAATTAAAAACTTTTCCCATCGGTTATCATTTCCATAATCAATTAAGAGGTTATAACAACCTTAAGAAATAATATTAACTCTAACACAACCTCTCTAGTACTTTTTAATTAATATATCCTTAGAGGTTGTGTGAATAAGTTTATCTAAAAATAAAACCTTTAATTAATTTTTATTATTTTAATTGAGGTTAAAATTTTGATTATTTTGGAAAATATCTCATCCTTTCATATTCATGTTATCAAAATAAAATATTAGATACATAATTTTACATTTTTTCCCCAATTTTGGATATTCTTATGGATTATATACTCATCATTATGTTAGTCCATCAGAGATAAAAACCCACATTTTATAAAATTGTATAGTGTATTGACTATCCTTAAAAGTTTAAAAACCTCAAATTGAAATATCAAAACTTTCTATCATAAGATTTTTGTACATTCAATTTAAAAAATAAATACATTTAATGAAATTAAAAGTTAATAGGCCACTTAAATAGGTGTTATATCATGTCTAATATTCTTCACATTATATAAAGTTAAAAACCACACAAAAATAGTGATATTCTAATTCCTCTATTAATAATATGTCTCAATGGATTCCTAAAACCTTCCCCCACTTGGCATATATTCTTTATTGTTAATAACCCAAAAAAATATTATGTTAATTTATATATATTTTTTTATTTAATGTATTGATAATATCTATAAAAATAGATCATAAATAACACCTAAAATTTAGTATCTTAATTCCATATATTTATATGGTAATATTTCCTTTAAACTAATAATTAAATATAAAATATCAAAATCCTTTAAAATTGATAAATTTTTCATATATCAATGAGATATAAATGTTTATTGTTTTTTTTCATAAAAACAGTTATGTGGATAGTGTTATCATAATATTGGTCTATCTATTATTCCATTGTCTTCCAAAATCTATAGTGTGAATTGTCTTATCAATTTAAATATTACATGTTTCCATATCTTGAGAGTGTGTATATCATACCAATAATAAATGGGTTTATACCTATAACAATGACATTTTCAATCTTCACCTATTGATTTTTGTTGCTCGACATAAGTGGATAAAAAAATGAATTCCATTAAATTTTACATAATACGGTTCAACTCACCCAAGATTTCACCATCGTCTGTTGTTATGGCTTCCCCATTTTAGATAGTTATATTTAGAGATACATTTATCCACTATGATCTACTTAATAACATAGTATTTTCTTAAATTAATTTTTAAAAAAAAGGTTTATCAACACTTCTCCCACATTAAAATACATATTTCCATGACATGGTTCATTTTATATTCCTATTTTCGATAGTGTATCACACCAAGGCCTTCATCAATGTGGATTATCTAGAAAATAATGTTTTATTCCCTTATATTGGTGTCTAGTGTCATTGGAAATGAATAACATTCAATTGTAATCAACCATGGCATGGTTAATTTGGTGTACAATATAATGGTCAATATTTCAGTGATTCCCAATGGCACTCACCATGATGCTATTTTTGGTTCTCTATATAAGAATACGTCAATGTTCTTTGAAACTACATGAATCTCCTCTAATTATTTTCAATGGTAATATTATTTTTTTTATTCTTCATATTTCTAGGTTTTTTAAGAAAAATTAACTAATAAAATAGAATTGGACTATGGATAAAAACCAAAATATATAGAATTTCAAAATAAAATGAAATGATTAAAGAAATGAATTTGAAATTATTAGTTTCAATATTTTCTAGTGATTCCATAATGATTATGAAAATTTAGATTTTAGTATAACTATATTAAATTTAATATCAAATCTATGGTTTCACTCCTATGATATTTTAATTGTGTTAAGGTACAATACTAGTGAGACGCTGCTACCCCAAAAAAAGTTATTATCAACCTATGATATATTAATATAACTATAATGATTATAAAAACCTGAAAATATATTTGTATGTTAACAAAATATCAGAAATTGGTAGGTGAGTTGGTATTGGTATAAAATACTTGAGTCTTTTATTTTTAGCCACAACAATAATGAATTAATATATAACATTACCCATAGTACAACCACTTTTTTTATAACCAAATAATGTATAATTTCATTAATATAACGTTTATTAGATAGGTGTTTTGGTATTAATATTGAAAGATTTAAAAATAAACTTCTAAAATTATTAAATTACTAATAATATAATATTATAAAGATTTTATTTTTTCTAAATGGATTGTTTTTTAAATTTCTATTAGTTCTTCAATATCCAATATCGCAAGTAAAATAACACAAATCATTTATTTAATTAAAAATTATCCTCAAGTTCATACCCTCTAAGTGGAAAAAGTATAATTTTAATTTTATGAGTATTATTCGAATCAATGATGGGAAGACAAGTATATTTCATGATCAAATTTGGACATAAAATTAAAAATTAAATGAAAGTGCTTAGTCAATATATAAGGAATAACATTCATGAGTATTTAATTATAAATGTAAATATATAAATTTTGTATGAAGATATGATTGATAATAAATCATAACATCAATTGATAGATTCTTGAAATTTAGAAAAAGTGGAAAATTTATATTGTATTGTAACTTAATTATGAATTTTTTTTATTAATAATTAATTTGGGTTAATTTTTAAAAAATATATAATTTTTATCATTGATATATATAATATTTAATTCTTGGATAGGGATTTATCCAGATAGATATATGGTGCATTAAACACATAGGAAACATAAAAGGGGTTTCATGAATTAAAATATACATAGAATCTTGTTCATAGATTATTATAACATAAGGGATTATTTATAACACCCATAATAAGTATTAAGACCTATTTAATGAGTTTTTACATGTTTTTTATATTATTGTTAATGTTAGAAGTTATTTTATTTTTTATCCTATTAAATATTTATATCTTAAATTTCATATTTTCTATATCTATTCTTATATAATAAAAGTTTATTCTTTGAGAATCTAGATACTATCTAACTTGATTAGTTTATTAAGACTATCAAAATTGTATTTGATATACTAAAAAACCATAAGCTATGAAATAAATTTATTATACATAAAAAGAGGAATTGGTGTTAATATCATTCCAATATAGTATGAGAAAATAGTGATATGCATGAGGTGCTCGAGATGAAAGCATTGTTTTTTAAGAGAATGTGGGTATAATAGATTCAGTGATACATGGTATCTAAGGAAAAAATAAGATATAAGAGACAATGGAATCTCCAAATTTAATTTTATAATAAATAATTATTATTAATTATTCATTGATTTGGACATATCAAAAATTAAAACATGGGAAAAACCAAAAAATTAGGATGATATACCCATGAATCATAATATTCCAAATAAAGATTTGGAAGATTCATTAGTATTTTAGTTTAATGGAATATATTGGTAACATTAATAGGGTAATATTTTGATAAAAGGTATATTCACATCATAATGGGTAGATATATTAGTCAAAAATATAGTTTTCATATTCTATGGTCAATGAGGTTGTTGAATTTTAAATAATAATATATTGATTCATTGAAGGGTAGTATCTTTGGAAATAAATTTATAAATATTTTAATGGAAGTTTATAGACTATAAAAACTGATTTTTTGGAATAATACATAGAGATAAATTAAAAAATATTTGATCATTTAATACGAAGTAAAGAGAAATAATGAAAGGTGATGAAAAATAAAGAGTTATTGATTATATAAAGAATAAAAGAAAATTAAGAGAGAGGATATATGTGGGGTAAAATGGATTATTATGAAATATTTATTCAAGGTGATGTTATCAATGTTTGGTCTCTTAAAATTTATACTATGAAGATTGATTATACATCCAAGAAAATTTATTTCGGGAGAAGTTTTAAATTCTAAAAAAGATTAATTACAATTTGAATAAAAATTGAGAAAAATTGATGCACCCATTTATTGAGGGTGATATCATTAATTATTATTATTATATTAGTAATATAAATTTAATTTAGGAACATATTGTGATCCTAAAATTTATAGGTAATGAACCATGTGTGAGAGAGATCATCCCAAAAAAATACTTTACTAGATCGGTGACATTTAGTATTAGTGTGAGTATTGAACTCATATAACACCATGAATTAATTTTTATTTTGAATAGAAATTCATTAAATTATATTCATTATGTGTGGTTTTTCATTATACATTGGATATGATCACAAGGAATTGAATTTTTTTATAATCATGTGTGAATAAGATCTAGTTAATAAGTGAATCGAAATAAATAGACAAATTATAAAAAAAAAATCATTTTCTTCATTCATCCGCCATCTAAGGGAACATCGTAGTATTAAAGCCCTATACAATTTGTAACCATCATGATTGGTAATTTTTAATCACTAATTATTCTCATTCATTAATTATTATAGAATTCATAATGTTTTGGAATGACTAGTTTGAAACAAAGTTTACATTTACGTTAATTTTTGAAATAAAAAATGATGAAGTATTATGATCAATACATTGTAAATATTAAATATTTTGTGTAATGTTAATTTTATAATAAATATCACATTAAAATATTGACAAAAAATATGATTTAGTATATACTAAAAGTAATTAACCCTAAGTTCCTTATTAAATGTATATTTTTTATTCCATTATTAATGTTTTTGTTATTGAAACAAATTATTATAACCAAAGTGAAATTGTTAAATATTGTTCATTTGTGTATTTATATAAATAAGATTACCTTATTTTCTTTCATTTTTTATTTTCTATTATATAGTTTTTTCTATAATTTCATTTCATAAAAAAATATTTATATTTATTTACAAAATGTTGAAAAACAAATACTTGATTTGAATTATATTTTTATAATATATATATATATAGTTACAATGAAATGCATTTATTATTATTTTATTATTTTTTGTTTATTAATTTTAAGTAGTTTTAAATTATTCTTTCAATTTATTTTTATTGATGTTATCGCATAGTATAGAAAATTTTCTGGTATTTTTTTATTTTTTGTGTTTTTATTTTATTAGTCTTATAAAAAATAATTAATTTATAGTTTTTGATTTAGATATTTAAGTCCTAAAACATACACATACAAACATATGTATATTTCTTAAGAAATATTCACACTCTCAAAGTAAACCCTAATAATAATAAAATATTTTATTCATGCCTCCTTAATTGTAGAGGGTTGTATATCATGATTAAATTAATGTTAATAATAAGAAAAGAGGTTGATCCACATGTTGGATCTTCCTGAATGTGAAATAAAGAAATATTATATAAGAAAATTGATTTTTAAGAGAAAATTCCTTGTAAAAAAAGATATAAAAGGTATTCTTGAAAAATCCAATATATCGAGATGGATAATATATACAAAAGTAAATCAAAACTATGAAAATTCAATTTCTGGCCCATGATGAACATACCCATGAAGATTTAATTCTAATTCAACAAAACTTTCATCCCCAATGAAAGAAAACACTCTATAATAAATAAAATAGGGAGAAAAGAAGGATACTAAAAAACACATGTATCATGTTCTTACAAATTGATCGAAGTATAAATAGATTAAAAATTTTTAAGGAGTCTAAGAAACAGTCCTCAGTATTTTATAACCAATTTGGATAAAAACCCCTTCCTCTCAATCCAATAAAATCAAGTTTTGATATATGCATTAAGCAGTGGAAAAGTAGGGGAAAATATAAAAACGATGTATCTTAGTAAAATATGTTTCTTGCAATGGATATAAATGCTATCTATATTACGATCATTTTGATATTCATTTTTTAGTAAATAAATCATTCAATCACTAATCACTTGATCTTGTTTTTTGTTTTTTATAACATTATTCTAAATTTTAATCCAACCATAGAGAGAATCATTAAAGTTATTTTGGATATAGTGAGAATCTATACTGTTCTAGAACTCTTCTTCAAAAGAAATTAGATGATGAATCTCATGACCCCCCCCACCCCCACTGGCACCCCTCATGTATAGTAAATGAATAGAAGTAGTTACTCCAAGACCCTGCATCCAATAATCCTTGGGTTGGAGACTAGAACTCAGGGTTTAAACCACACAATGTGAATAACTTCCCTCATAATATAATTAAAGGACAATATATAATAGGAGAAAAAAATTAATGAAATATCATATAGAAAACCAATATCTATATAAATAAATACAACAATTCATTTCATGTCATAGATAAGGAAAACTAAAAAATAAAAAGACAATCCCACTCCTCATATTCATCAATAAACAACAACTCCATCTCTAAGATACCCTAGTCCATATCAGTCACATAATCCCTCATGATCACCTGGAAGATATATATTGGTGTGATCATATGATTCATACTTAGTAGGATCATCCCCAAGACCTCTCATGTAAATGTGAGAAAAATATACAAATACTATAGTGAGTATATAGTAGAACTAACCTGCACCTAACAAGTCTAATACCCATTATCCCCCTTAAAAAGGATCACTCACTAAGTATCACATAAATTTAAAATAATATATAATCATAAATATATAATCATAGGAGCCTATTGATAACCATCCCATTGGTCTGTCTCTATCACACCCCAACATCAAACATCGTGTGCTCTCATCCCTTCCTTCCTGGTGTGGGTCAAGACACAACCCTACCTACCCCAACTCTATCATGGTACAAAATATCATATTGGAATTAGGTAAAACCACATTTCATATAATCACATCATAACCAAACAAAAATCACATATATCACCTCATAATCAAAGAAGTTGGGTATCATGAACATGAAGGACATCAACTTTGTTACATCCTCCCATCATAAGTAGACCTAAACATATAACCATCATCCCACCACATCATCATGTAAACTATATTCCACTCACATACCTTGTATAATCATACAAACCTCAGTATTAAAATCATATCTAGTGCTAAAGGTATTTAGGGGAATATGGGGTTGTAAACCATCTACCCTCAACTACCTTGATATTGGGGAAACCACATGGAACCAAAACATTTGGAGTAGGTCTAAAATACTCTCAACTCAAGTGGAATGAATTTATAAATCATGAGAAAATACTTGGTATAGTTTATAAAAAACTTATCCCATGGGTACATATAACAACCACATAAAAATCTATTTTATCAAATTCTTTATCACCACTACACATCCACAACCACTATTTCCTTTACAGTACCAAACAGTCAAAATCAAAAAAAAATAAACCATAACAATCATATAATGTTCCATTTATATTCATTAATTTTGAATATTCTATATTCTCATTCACCAACCAATATGATCCTCAATATGACATTTATTTCCCATATTTAGTGAAGAACCATTCCCAATTATCACCCACCTTTATTCAATATTTTATCTTACCATTTAAAATACCATTCATTTTAAAAATATTTACCCCATATTAAATTTCATCCCCCACATATTTAATTACCCCCCTTATCACCTTACTAAATTTTAATTACCAACCCATAATTACTTTATTCCAGGAAAATTCCACATTTTCAAGAATCTATGACACCATCACATCATTTTTCACAACCACAACCACAAATCATTAAAAAAAACCAATTTCTAGGAATCTATATTACATGGTCTAATATCAACATCATTAAAATAATTATAATTCAAAAAAAATTAATTACTAATTTTAATTATTATTAAATAATTAGATGAGATTTCAATAAAAACCATTTAAAAAAGGCATATTTTTCATTTATAAATATCACATCAATCAAGGGTCTCACACAATCTAAAAATGAAAGTTATGGAAGTTCATTAAAATTTATAAGGATAAAAAATTTAGATATTTTAGGGTTCACATTTTACTTCATTTTTATAATTAATTTCATCTTATTTACTATATATTTCATATTTTAGTTATTTTAATTATTTTATTTTAGATAAAATGACATCAGAAATAGAGCATAAATTAATATACTAATATATAGAAAATAAATATAGGTGAAATAATTCATTTTTCATATTTTCAAATTCCAATATTTTATCTTCATTATGTTTATTCATACTAATTACCCATCAAGGAAAAAAATTAATGATAAACTTACAATGTAAAAAAATAGAGAATATCTTGAATCTGTAATCTCAAGAAACTTCTATAAATCCATAACAATACGGATGAGAGAGAAATGATAATTGACAGTGAAAAATGTTAATGAACTAAAAATTGTTGACTACGAATCATAGATATTTAGTGGATATTTCTTTATCATCTATACTCGAGGGATAAATATGAAAATGAATGATGGAAGCAACTTAAAATGCCCAAAATGTTTTACCTAGATTTCACCCAAAAGATTCATCCAAACTATCCCACATAAATTAAAAATATTTTTTCTTTCATTTAATTGCCTCATAAGAACAATTTATATCTTCTAAAAATAGGATGTTTAATTTTATATCAATAATTCTTGATATATTATTATTATAAAGACCCATAATTTCCATGTAATTTTTTTTAAATATATGGGAATTTTACGAGTCCGCGAAAATTGACGGTGCGTGATTCTGAGGGCTAGTGTACCTAGAATCAATTTATAAATTTTTGTTCGTGTATGTTAAGTAAATGTAAGAGAGGATTTTTATAACATTTGAACTGGTGCTCAGAATTGAAATCTGAGGGCACCATTGAATTCGTAGTGCTGGTATTCAATTAAGGAGACTTTCACCTCGACGGCAGTGGGTTGTGAATAAAAGTTAGTTTTTGGGGTTTTTTGGAAAATAATAATATAAAATGAACTACACTTTATTTTATTTTTTGATCCATCATGTTGTAGTTGGAGGTGGGGTCCACCAGAACTAAACCTCCTTGTGGGAGTTGAAGTCTAGGGACCACCCAAACACAACCTCCCATGAGAGGTTATGGTGGTGGGGCCCAACAAAACCTAACCTCCCATGAGTGGTTACGGTGGTGGGGACCACCCGGGACAAAACCCCTTTTTTAATTATGGAAAACCTTTCAACTCCCCTCATTAATGAGGGGGAGCCTCTTGACCTCCTCTACCCAATTAATTGTTCCAACACACATGTTAATTTAATATTCCAACCCCTCTAACAATTAATTGTCCCACCAACCTTACTCAATTGGATTTCCGAGTTCTTGAAAAAAAATAGATAAGTTAATCTATTATTTTGGATTGGCATTCTCATTTTGGAGGAACTTGGGAGAGGAGATAACTTGGGATAAAGCTTCCGATGAAGAATGCTCCTACCGACGAAGAACGTCGACCTCGACCTTGACTTGGACTTCCTTCCTCAGAACCTCCTTCGACATAGGACGTGTTTGTCTACAATGAATTGACATCCTCCTACTCACGCCAACGTCGAAAATCAACTAACAAAGGTAGGTGTTTAATTTTATATAAGTATGATATTATTCCTTTATTACTTTTCTTCCAAATCAAAGAACACGGACCAACATATTATCAAGTAGATCCACAGATGTTTTACCTTGCGGGTTTGGAATATATTTTTTAATGAGGGATTATGGGAATTTATGTTTTTAAGATATCTTTCATGCTTGTTGTTGTGCTTCACTCTTGAGAGCCAATTCCTACCACCCTAAACGTGGAGGGTGTGGGCCAAACCAACATGGGTTGACTTCTCCACCACTCTTGGTTGTGATGTTCTTCAGAAAGGTGATGAGTTGATGAGAGGACGAATGCAATGAAGGTAACGGTTGTGATACCTGTGGCCTCCGCAACCCGTGAACCACCATGGTGTTCTGACCGCAGACTGAACCGTGCCCCGTGCCCTGGCCACGGGCACCCTGGCCACGTCGCCCTTCCAGCAACGCGGCCTTGCTGGCCACGCCGCCCCGGCCTCTGCATTCCCTGCACAACCCACATGGATCCACCGTCCTTGCACCCCGCCCGCCCCGCACTACTGCGGGCCGAACCGGCCCTGACCTCTTGTGCCAAGCCGCCCAAGCCACGCCTCTTACGGTGCCCAACTGAGCCGGCCTCCCGCACCCCTCACGATGCCCACCAGGCCGATATGCGCCCTTGCGGTGCCCTCCTGGACGATCCTCCCATATGGAGCCCTCCAAGATGAACCACTCTCATGCCAACCCACAGCCTTTCCGCACACTCGTGACCGGTTCACGCTCTCGCGAACCTCTACGACCACTCGTGGCCGTATGGTCTGGGCCTAGTGGGTTGGGCCGAACCAAACAGGTTGGCCCGCCTAACAGGATGGGCCAAACCCAACAATTCAGGTTGGGTCGACATAGATCAGGTCGGGCCAGACTGGGTCGGGCCTGGTCGGTCTGACCGGGTCAGACAGGACCTTGTCCCACTAAGACCCTTTACTTTCTTTTGGCCATGTCTTTGGCACTAAGGATCCATTTGATGAGACGTCAGTGGCAATGGTAATCTTGTAGCATGATGGTCCCTTTGATTATACCCCACTAGAGTTTGGGGTACAGTTGAGATACGGTTAGGTTGGATCGACCACGAATCCAACTTGGCCCTCGGAACTAAAAGGCTAATAACTCACAAACCGAGCATCTGATTGACGCACCATATGTTGCGTTGAGACCTCTATGACGTGATGGACCTTTGACATACTTCTTCGTGAGACTTCATGTTAGTTGGATTATGGACCAGTAGCTTGTGGAGCATATCCTTCCAGAGACGAGCACAAAGAGTGCAGAGACCTAGTAGCTGGATGAGACTTGATGATTGCTGACCGATTGACTCGGAGTGACTCGGCCAGCCCAATAGGGGAGCGCCTGGTTGTGGCAGTAGACCCACGATGGAGGAGCACCTGGTTGTGGTGGAAGACCCACGGTACTCGACAGGATGAGTACCTCTGTAGGCTATTTAGGGGATCACCGGGTTTTGGCGGCAGACCCACGGTGGGGAGCACCTTGGTGACGCAGCAGACCCATAGTACTCGACATGAGGAGTACCTCAGAAGTCCAATGTTAGTGGGAAGCACCTTGGTGTCATGGAAGGCCCACTTTGACAGAGGAGGAGTTCTCCAGCAGCCATGGTTTCAATAATGTGAATAAAATCCTGGTTGAGATGAGTCAGTAACTTTTGTGTTTTCCTCGTGATTGAGAT
The DNA here is from genome assembly GCA_963277665.1 of Viscum album. Lineage (NCBI taxonomy): Eukaryota > Viridiplantae > Streptophyta > Magnoliopsida > Santalales > Viscaceae > Viscum > Viscum album. The sequence goes on from OY728128.1 coordinate 22,229,872, forward strand.
GGATTACTTGATAAATTAGGTATATGTATGGGAATATACCAAAGTGGGGTTATCTGTTGATTTCATACTTTTTGGTTTATCCCTGTTGGAGTTTGTGAGACCTTAAGGGTCTCGGGGTCCCTACTGAGTATCATTATACTCACCCCTTCTTGGGCTATGCCTGCACCTCGTTGTGTTGGATGTAGACGACAGACAACACTAACTGAGGCTGAGAGTAATCGGACTAAACGGTACCCAGAGGTGGAACTTACTGCATATAGGTACATAGAGTAGATGGATGGACATGTAGTGATGAGGAGGATATCTATACGTACCCTTGAGGTAGGAACCTCAGAGGACAACCCAGTGGCTATTTTTCATATTTTCTCAGTTGTACTTGTACTTTTAGTTTCTTTTACTTTACAGTTAAGCTTGTATTCTGGCCCCATTTTACATTCTGTACTCATTTTTTGGTTATACAGTTTACTCATGTTCGTATCTACTATGTGTGTTTACAGGGTTTAAAGGCAATACCTTCCCAGTTTAAGGAAATTATGCCTTTGGTGCTAGTTGCCAGCCCCTGGCCTATAGAAGATGTGCTTAGGGTCGTCATGGCACGGTCCTTGGGGGAAGGGTCATGAAAAATTGGTATTAGAGGAGTCGGTTCTACCATAGAACTTAGGACTCATATATTTCTTTCTATTAAGAAATAGTGTTAAGATTTGTGGGTATGGTTCTCAGTTAAGGGAGTCCAGTATTGGTGCGGCGACTGACGTATCCTTACACCAGGACCCTGACTTCGGATTTCTGTCTCAGTTCATGAAAACATTGATTTCGTGTGTGTTTTCAAAATTTTTCATTAAGTTAGCTCTACTAGGTCATCTCACTGGGTATAATCTTTTAACCATGTCACATCTGTTTATTTCAGAATGCCTCCCCGTCGATGACCAACTAGAGTCCCGAGAGTTGTGCGCACAGATAGCCCATCGAGCAATGAGGCCTCGATGTAGGGCCCATTTCCACTGGAGGCACCAATTTTACCACTTCTCGTTTGGCCACCAATGCCACCAGCCCCAGCAGTAGACGATGCACAATGCTTGAGCACATTTCACGAGTTCCAGTGCTAGAGGCCACCTAGGATCATGGGAGAGATAGACCCACAGGTGGTTGAGGATTTGCTGGAGGTTGTGGTGAGAGTCTTCCGATTGGTAGGGACACCAACAGACCTCGTAGTGATTCGTGTTTCCATCCTTCTACAAGTAGAAGCAGAAATATGGTGGAGCTTGATGCTCCAAGTTTACGATGAGATGACGCTTCTCTGGGAAGACATCGAGAGCCTGTTTCCGGAAGAGTTTGTCGCAGTGACTCTTCACGCAGTGCACATACAAGAGCTACTTCATCTGCAGCAGGGAAACATGACTGTAGCTTAGTACTCAGAAAGGTTTACAGACCTCTCACACTACTCCATCGATATGGTACGAGACCCTTTCTTCATAGCCCGGACCTTCGATCAGGGACTCAGGTGGTAGATCAGTGCTTCGGCTATATCACTCAGCATCCCGACGCAGGCAGGGGTATTAGGGAGTGCCCTCCTAGTAGAGAGTTTCCTTGTTGAGCAGTCTCCAGTAGCGAGACCCACCACCAGTCGACACATAGGGGATTCTTCTACAACTAGAAGCAGACAGATGTCGTAGAGGTCCAAAAAAAAACCTATTGGTGGACGACTGCATGACTCAGGATCGGTTGTGTGAGGCACCCGGAGTGGAGACAGATCTACCACGAGCAGGGAGTGTTACTCATGCTACGGGCAGGGTCACATGGCTCATGATTGTCCAACCCTCTGTTTATATTATCAGCAGATGGTTGAAGGACCTCCCAGGAAGAGACAGAGATTCAATCAAGGCTATCTACAGGGACCAGGCGGACATGGTAGAAAATATGGTCATGCAGATGGCGATGGACGTCAATTCGAGGTGTTACCGCCACCACCACTAGGAGGTTCACCCCAACCGCAGGGCGCAGTTAGACAGGGGAGAGCTCACCTCCAGGAAGACAAGGCCTATGATCACGACACTCTGACGATGATACGAGGTACGATCTATATCTATTCCACCTTAGCTATAGTTCTTATAGACACAGGTGTCAATCACTCATTCATTTCCACTGCCCTCTTTTAGAGCTTGGAGATTCCGAAAGAGCTGTTGGCTCGATCCATACGGCTAGAGACTCCTACGAGAGCAGACTCGACGATTACGGATTGGTGATGGCAGTGTGATATTACTCTAGGAGGCGATAGCTTCAGGTGGGATCTCCTAATAGCGGCGTCGAGGCCTTACAACGTCATCTTGGGTATGGACTGGTTATCTACAGTCCATGCTCAGATTGACTGTATTGGGTGCAAAGAGCGGTGTGTCTGCATGGATGGGACTAGGTTTACCTTCACCGGCGGGAAGGGAGCCTTTGAAGCACATGATGGACTTACTCAGATGAGAGTAGAGCTGATCACTCATCAGTTGGATAGCCTTACCCTCAAAATAGTTGATGTGGAGATTATGTGATATCCTATAGTGCTGGACTAGTACGAGGATGTCTTCCCTGATGATGTCCCAGGTCTACCCCCTCGTAGGGAGGTAGAAATTTACATTGACTTGTACCATGGGACGACACTGATATCTACTCCAGCGTATCGGTTGGCTCCCGCAGAGCTTCGGGAGCTGTGGGTACAACTAGACAACTTGCAGGGGAAGGGATTCATCCAGCCCAGTGTTTCTCCCTGGGAAGCCCCAATTATGTTCACCAAGAAGGAGAATGGGAGATTGAAGCATTGTGTTGACTATCGGTGCCTGAACCAGGTTACTGTGAAGAAAAATTACCCGCTCTTGAGGATTGATGACCTCTTTGGTCAGCTAATGGGACCACGGTGGTTCTCAAAGATAGACCTGAGGTCAGGCTATCACCAGCTCAGAGTTCGAGGCAAGGATGTGTAGAAGACATCCTTCATATGTTGGTATGGACACTATGAGTTCTTGGTTATTCCATTCGGCATAACCAAAGCTCCAGCAATGTTCATGGGACTCATGAACATGATCTTTCAGCCATACCTCAATCGCTTTTTCATAGTATTCATCAAATACATTCTGATCTACTCAACTACTGAGGGGGATCATTCCTATCACTTGAGGGTAGTGTTAGACACACTCTGAGAGTACCATATTTATGGTCAGCTCTCTAAGTCCCAATTCTCGATCCATGAGGATCACTTTATAGGAAATTTCATATCGGAGGCTGGAGTTGCAGTCGATCCAGTGATGATTGAGGCAGTACTTTATTGGGAGCCACCTAGGAGTGTGTCGTAGGTACGAAGATTCCTGGGTTTGGCTGGTTATTATCGGAGGTTTGTGCCTGACTTCTCCAGAGTTGCAGCACCACTATCATCCTTGACGAAGAAGGGGAAACCCTTTGTGTGGTCAGAGAGACGTCAACAGAGCTTTCAAGAGCTGAGGAAGAGGCTAACTAGTTCCCCCATATTGAGGCTTCCAAAGGAAGGTGTAGGGTACGTATTCTACAATGACGCATCAATGATCGGGCTTGGATGTGTCCTGATGCAGGAGAAAGCAGTGATCGCTTATGGTTCTCGGTAGCTAAGACAAAATGAGCAGAACTAAGTTACTCATGACCTGGAGTTTGCAGTAGTGGTCTTCACATTGAAGACGAGGTGACACTATCTGATGGGAGAACGTTTTATCATGTACTCTAATCACAAGAGTATAAGGTAAATCTTCTCTTGGAAGGACCTGAACCTAATACCACAATGTTGGCTTGAGTTCCTCCAGGACTATGACTTCGAGATAGTCTATACTCCTGGGAAGGGAAACGTTGTTGCAGATGCACTCAGCAGGTGATCTGGTATATAGCTGCTAGGTGAGGCGACAGAGATACTGGCTGCATTACAGATATCCTTTTTGGACAGAGATGGAGCATCCTTTCTTCAGTCTCTTACAGTCACTGCCCCACTAATTCAATGAGTTAGGGAAGCGCAGCATGGAGATGCGTACTACGAGACACAACGTGCTCAGATATCCACAGGGCAAGCACCTGATGGATTTTCTGTAGGTGGGGAGCACATCATCCTCTTCATAGGATGTACTATGGTACAAGTGTCACTTCAGGAGGAAGTGTTGAGGGATTCCCCCATATCCCCTCTTATGGTACATCTAGGAGTGGTGAAGATGTACCAGGACCTCTGAAGATAGCACAGGTGTCTGGGAATAAAGAAGGTTATTGTAGAGTTTATCTCTCAGTACCTCACCTATCAGCAAGTGAAGGAAAAGCATCAAGTACCAGTAGTCTTGGTTCAGCCTTTAGTGGTCCTAGAGTGGAAGTGGTATGGGATATCCATGGATTTCTTGACATGACTTCCATGTACATCTAGAGGTCATGACTCGATCTGGGTGATCATTGACTGACTCGCCAAATAGGTCCACTTCCTACCGATTAGAGAGGAGGGTTCAGTAGAGATCTTGGGATGCCTCTATGTGCAGGATATTGTGTGGTCACATGGATTACCTTTGACGATTGTCTCTGATCGTGATGCATGCTTTACTTCTCAGCTATGGAAGGGGTTACAGGAAGCTTTCAAGAGGCAGCTTCATTTCATCACCACCATCCATCCTCATACGGATGGCTAGACTAAGCAGACCATTCAGACCCTCAAGGACATGTTTTGTGCTTGTGTCCACGACTTCGGTCATAGCTGGGAGGATCACTTACCTTTGGTAGAGTTTTCATAAAACAACATCTATCAATCCACCATTGGGATGGAACCATTTGAGGCATTATACGGGCGACCTTGCAGATCACCCTTGTGCTGGACTGACCCTGGAGAGTTAGCACTAGTTGGACCGGAGATGGTACAGGATACCATGGAGAAGATGCAGATCATCCGGGAGTGGATGAAAACTACACAAAGTAGGAATATGTCATATGCCGACAGGAGACGGTGACCTATGGAGTTCGAGGATGGCGACCATGTCTTTCTACGGGTCTCACCTCGATAAGGACTATAGAGATTTAGCCAAGGTGGAAATTTATCTTCGAGAATATTAGACATTTTCAGGTCCTCATAAGAGTTGGCGAGGTGGCATACCACTTAGCTCTTCCAACTCAGTTGCACCAGGTGCACGATGTCTTTCACGTATCAGAGTTGAGGAGATACGTGGATGACCCTTCTCACATTATCAACCATGGCGAGCTGGACGTTGACGATGGGGAGACTTTTACCAAGGTTCCAATAGATATTGAGGGTCTATAGGAGTGGGTCCATCATGGAAGGTCAATACCTCTGGTGCGCGTTCACTGGTAGCATGGGAACATCCAAGAGACAACATGGGAGCGGGAGGGTCAGATGCATTCTTAGTACCCCCACTTGTTCCCTTGGTTATGAGTTGTGTATTACGGGTATGTAGAGCCCTGAGGTGGGGAGAATCTAATGACCTGGAATTTCCATGTAATTTTTTTTAAATATATGGAAATTTTATGAGTCTGCGACAATTGACGGTACGTGATTCCGAGGCCTGGTGTGCCCAGAATAAATTTCTGATGTTTTTTTCAGGTGTGTTCAGTAAAAAAACGAGCCGGTTTTTATATCTTTTGAACCGGTGCTTAGAATTGAAATCTAGGGGAACCGTTGAATTGCTCTTAAAGAGGCTTTCACCTCAACAGAAGTGGGTTGAGAATAAAAGTAAGTTTTTGGGTTTTCGTGGAAAATAAAAAAAATAAAATGAACTAAACATTATTTTATTTTTTGAGCCACCATGTGGAAGTTGGAGGTGGGGTCCACCATAACTAAACCTTCTTATGGAACTTGAAGTGTAGGGACCACCCAACCATAACCTCCCATTAAAGGTTACGGTGGTGGGGCCCACCTGAACCTAACCTCCCGCAAGAGGTTACGGTGGTGGGGACCACTCGGGACTAAACCCCTTTTTTTAATTGTGGAAAACCTCTCAACTCCCCTCATTAATGAGGGAGAGACTCTTCACCTCCTTTATCTAGTTAATTATTCCAACGCACAATCCAATTAAATGTGCCAACCCCTCTAAAATTTAATTGTGCCACCCACCTTAATCAATTGGCTTTTCAAATTATTTCCAACAAAATAATTGAAAACATTATCTATTATTTTGTCTTGGCATTCTCATTTTGGGGGAAGTTGGGAGAGGGGAGAACTTGGGAGAAATCTCCTGATGAAGAACGCTCCAACCGACGAAGAACGTCAACATCGACCTCGAATTTGACTTCCTTCCTCAGAACCTCCTTCAACGAAGGACCTGTTCATCTACAATGAATCGACGTTCGCCTTCTCGCGCCAATGTCGATGATCAATGAACAAAGGTAGGGGTTTAATTTTATTTAAGTACGATATTATTCCCTTGTTACTTTTCTTCCAAAACAAAGAATGTGGACCAACTTATTGTCATGTTGATCTGTGGATGTTTTACATTGGGGGTTGGGAATATTTTTGTTAATAAGGGATTATGTGAATTGATGCTTTTAATATATCTTCCATGCTTGTTGATTTTCTTCATTCTTGAGAGACAATTTCTACCACCCTAAACGCGGAGGGTACAGGCTAAACCAGCATGGCTCGACCCCTCCGTCATTCTTGTATATGATTTTCTTTAGAAAGGTGATGAGGCGATGTGATGACGAACGCGACGAAGGTAACAGTCTTGCTACCCGCGGACTCCATAACCCGTGAACCCCTAATGGAGTTTCGACCGCCGGCTAAACTGCGCCTCGCGCCCCAACCACGAGCACCCCGGTCACACCTCCCCAACCTCTGCATGCCCTGCGCACCCCATGGCTCCACCTCTCGCATGCCACGCACACCTCGTGCACCCCTAGCGGCTCTGTTGTCTGCACGCCTCATGCCGTCGCTGGCTGAACCAACCCCGACATCTTGGGTCGAGCCGGTCGAGCCGCGCCCCTCGCAGCGCCCAGCCGAGCTGCCTCCTGTGCCCCTCACGGTGCCCTCTGGGCTGAGCCACTCCCTTACAGTACCCTCCGAGCTGATCTGCCCATGCGGCGCCCTCGGGTCCGAACCGCCCTCGCACTGACCCGCGGCTGATCCATGCCCTCGTGACAGGTCCGCGCTCTCGTGACCCTCCGCCACCCCTCGTGGCCTGTTGGGCTGGGCCCAATGGGTCGTGCCAATCCTAACGATCTAGCCCACCTAAAGGTCCAGTCCAGACCCAATGAGTTAGGCCGCTTCGACCTAGATTGGGTCGGCCTAGACTAGGTCGAGCGGGGTTGGTCTGACTAGGTCGGACTGGACCTGGTCCCACTATGACCCTTTACATTATTTTGGCCATATATTTTTCATTGGGAATCCGTTTGATGATCCATCAGTGGACCTGGTAATCTTGGAGAATGAATGTCGCTTTGAGTATACCCTAGTAGAGTTTGGGGTATATTTGAGATATGGTAAGGTTGGATCAAGCATGAATCCAACCGAGCTCCCTAGACTAAAAAGCTAATAACCCAGACACCAGGTGTCCGATTGAAGCATTTTCTATTGCGTTGAGACCTCTATGATGTGGGAGACCTCCAAGATACTTCTTTATGGGATTTCGTGTCAGTTGGAGTATCGACCAGTAGCTCATGGAGTGGATCCTTCCAGAGACGAGCAGTCAAAGTGCGGAGACCTAATAGTTGGCTGAGACTTGACGACTACTGACGGATTAACTCTGAGTAACTCGACTGGCCCAATGGAGAGTGTCTGGTTGTGGCAGCAGATCCATGGTAGATGAGCGCCTGATTGTGGAGGCAGAACAATGGTGGGGAGCTCCTTGGTGATGCATCAGACCCACAGTACTCGACAGGAGGAGTACCTCAACAGTCTAAGGTTAGTGGGAAGCGCCTTGGTGTCACGGTAGGCTCACTGTACTTGATAGAGGAGGAGTTATCCAGTAGACATGGTTTCGATAATTTGAATAAAATTTGGGTTGAGATGAGTCAGTAACTTTTTTGTTTCCTCATGATTGAGATGGATTACATGAGAACTTAGGTATATGTGTGGGCATATACCTAAGTGGGGTTATCTGTTGATTTCATAATTTTTTGGTTTATCCTTGTTGTATTTTGTGAGACCTTGAGGGTATTGGGGTCCCTAATGTGTATTGTTATACTCAACCATGCATTGGCTATGCTCTCACCTCATTGTGTTGGATGCAGACGGCAGACAGCGTTGACCGAGGCTGAGAGTACCAGGACTAGACGGTACCTGGAGGTGGACCTTACGGCATGTTGGTACACGGAGGATACGGACGGACATGGAATGCTGAGGAGGTGATATGTACCTACCCTTCTGGTAGTAACCTCATAGGACAACCCAGTGGATGTTTTTCCTATTTCCTCAGTTGTACTTGTACTTTCAGTTTCTTGTACTTTCCTGTTGGGCTTGTATTCTGACCCCTTTTTACTTTATGTACTAACTTGTCAGTTACATAGTTTGCTCGTGTTCATATCTACTATCTGTATTTACAGGTTTTAAAGTAAATGCCTTCCCAGTTTTAGGGAATTATGCCTTTGGTGCTAGTCGCCAGCCCCTGGCCTATGGAAGGCGCTCTTTGGGTAGTCACAACACGTGCCCTGGGGGATGGGTTGTGACAATTTAATCCATTATTTTTAGTTAGTATTTCCTTTCATCTTCATTAAAATATTTATATATCAAGAAATGAGAGAAAATTTGACAAAACATACTAAATTACTACCCTTATATACGAAGGATACCCTATATATGGATAGATTTTAATTATTCTTATGTAGTTTAGATTGGACCAACATTATGCAGAAATCAATCCATCTATTTTCGATATAGTGGATACCCACATTTGAGACCCGAAATTCATTTCTACTCATACTTGATCAATGTAAATTTGGTTTGATCCATACACAACATATTATTGTGCATTATGAAGTGAGTTACACACATTCAATAAACTTCATTCAAAAATTAATGATTCTTATAAGAAAACCCCACACATGATTAAATATACCAATATACTAAAAGTAAAATTACCTCTGAATACCACTTGGATATAGTCTATTGTGTGGTTGGATATCTATATCCACTGCCACCTTCCATGCTGAAGACCATATTCAAGGGACACCCTTCTAAACATTTCGTTCCATGATCATTTGATCATCCTCAGTACACCTTCTCATAATGACACATCCAATTCCTTTTGTAATTTTACCATACCTTTTTCACATAGGTGGATTCCCTTTGAAAAACATCTACCACCATGGGAATCTCACAAACCATGTACAATTGGAACCAAAGAACAGTGGTCTACTACCTCACTCCCAAAATCCCTTTCACCAAAAATTTATTTCCCCATTACGAAGACCCTAGAACACCGGTAAACACTATCACAACACCTATAAACCTATGGAAAACAAAATAGTAAGGATTCACAAATCCAAGGACTTACATTAATCTATTGTGATTTTTTATATCTATGCATAATTTTGTGACATTTAAAAATATATATATGTTATCATCTTATTTATTTCTGTATTAATTTATTTTCATTGTATATTATCTCATACACTACATAAATGAGTCTTATAATTATTTTATTAGCGGTGGTTCTGGAAACCACTTCCAAATAAAAATGTGTTTATAATTATTTACAAAATTGTGGTGGTTGGTTACAATTACCTCTATATTTTAAGTAATAATAAAATTGTTTCGATTTAGTGGTGGTTTTAATAAAACATATACTAAATATTTAAAAAAAAAATTATTACTTTTACCTCACACCTATCCTCTCATTGTGGACACTCACCCCAACCCTCAACTGTAGATACCCCTAACAGAAACAATTCTCCCTAAGAATTCAACACTCAATGGTGTCCTCCTTCTTCTTTTCATAGTGATTGGGACCCCCGACCCTGACACAAGCCTTGAACCCCTTCTCCCCAGGACCCTAAGTCCCCCATCCTCTTCCTTTCCCCTTTACCTCAATTCATAACCTTGAACCATCACTGAAATCTCTTCCTTGTACCACACTCCATTCACAAACCTCTTCCCATAACCCATCATCCCCTAACCTTATTTTCATTCTTCTCTGATATCTAAACCCGTTAATTATGAGCAATAATATCTCTTCCTTTTTATTTTTTTTTTCTGTTTTTCATTTTCTATGTTCCCTATTGGATTTGATCAGTATTTGTTATGTTTTATTTAAATTTTATAGAATCAATGAATTTCCTTATTCAATGATGAAGTTGAGTGATACCTACACAATTTTATTTTCCAATAAATCACTCATATAAAAATTATTTTCTGATAATAATGAACTGAAACTATATTATAAATTAATATAAATTCATAAACGTACATTATAATGGGATTAAATTTTTAATCAATCATTATTAAAATAATAAATTAATACTAATTAGTAAATATTTATATATATATATGTATTTAATTATGTTTTCCATCAATTGAAATTATATTTACACTTTTATGATTTCATATTTTCTTAATATTGATTATGTGATGATATAGATTTTCATTATATTTAAATCTTATTCTATGTTTCTTAAGTCCTTGTTAAAAATTTTAATTTAATATTCTTAAATTAATGTAATTAAAATAGTTTCTGGTTTTCTAATCATTATATATTAGGTTACTTCTAATTTATTTTTCATCATTTTTTTAAACTGAGTTTTTTTATTATTACGTTTTTTTAATAAGTTTTTTACAAAGTAAAAATTTTGAGAATTGGTTATACTTGTTTGATTAAACATTTATATCTTTATTTTTGAATTTATATCTATAAGAGTGGTAATCCAATATTTGTTGATAAAGGTTGGATTAATTTACCTTGAAATAAATATAGATATTCTAGGGGTTTTGATGAATTTTTAGATTATAAAATTGAAAATTGACAATCGATGGTAGAATAAAATGTTTCAGTCTTGATTTTATACTCAAGTGACGGTATAATAGAAAGGAAGTATATTAGCATGTGATACTTAAATGGTTTACTGATCAAAATGTATATCATATTTTTCATATAGAATCAAATGTTATAGGTATTCAATGAAATGATACTTGTATCAATGAAATAAAAAGTGATCCACCAAAGTAGATTATAGTTCAAAACCTGATAAAATTTTTTTTTGATTTTCATGATACAATAAACAAGAGTATAATAGATCAATAGAATGTTCAATTGATCTCAAGCAGGTTAATATTTATTGTAACTCCAATGACAAAAAAATATAGATTTATGAATTAGTTGAAGATGAAAATCAAGAATATAATGAAGGCTATAACAAGTATTCATGGCTATATTCTATACTCATGTTGTATAATATCAAATGATTCAATGGAATTTCTAGAATAGCAATGTCCATAATTTTCTAGTTGAATTATGATTCAATTAGTGAATCAATGATCCCAATGTCATTCAATGTTATAAATAAAATCATCAAAAAACATGGAATTTATTTTAAAAATTACATGCATGACCTAATGATTTCTTTATTTGTTGAGGAAAATACTATAATTAAGAAGAATACATAATATATTATCCATGTAGAAAGAAATACATGAGAATAATTTATTCTAAAAATGAATGCAACACTAGAAGAAGAAGAAGAAAACTTCTACAAAGGTATAGCATTACTTTCTTACTAAACCATAGTTACAATGATTATTCAATTCATCTAAGTAATTATTGGACATGGAGTGTATTTATTTGGAAAGTAAAATTTATGATTCAATGGGACATAAAAAATATTCAATATCATTAAAGGTTTTTGATTCAATATATTCAAATTTTTCTTCAGAAATAAGTAATGTATGGGGACATGTGACCCAAGGGTTCCACAAACCACATGGTGCCACTAATTAAAGAGTCGAATAGATCTTCTTGATCCGTTCGGGGAGTTGGAGGCCACCCAGCTGGCAAGTCATGCTAGCGCACTGGGCTGCATTTCCTGGTAGGGCGTGCCCAGCTAGTGGTCGGGGCTGGTCTGTAGCTGAGCCCAACCGGGTATGGTCGGGTCAGTCCAGACCCGGACCCCTCTCAGGCCCATAAATGTTTAGAAGGGTGTATCTTGTGAACCAGACGTCCATTTGGCGAACCATCTATGACACTGAGATCCATGGAGTGAGGCGGTCCTTTTGAGATACTTCATGAGAGTTTTGGAAAATGTTGGAGTACGGCCGGGTTGGATCGACCCTGAATCCAACCGGGCACTCAGCACTAAAATTCCATTAACAAATAGATTGGGCATTCGGTTGACGTGTTGTCTATTCTGTTGAAACACTTATGACATGGTGGTTCATTGGGTTAGTTATTCATGGGACTATGTTCCTGTTGAAATATGATCTATGGCTTGAGGAACCGTTTCTCCAAGAGACAATAATATTATGAGTAAGAATCATATTTCTGGATGAGACGTGAAGATTGAAGAGAAATTCTATGAGAATTAGCTCCCAACAATTCTGTGGGAATCAGAACCCATCTATTCTATGTGAATCAGTACCCAGCGATTATGTGTGAATCATCACCCTATGATTTGGTGTGAATCATCACCTAGTGATTATGTGTGAATCATCACCCAGTGTTTTTTTGTGAATCAGCACCCAGGTATTCCATGTGATTAAACACCCAGCAATTCTATGGGAATATGCACCCAGTGATTCTGTGTGAGTCATCACCTATCAATCGTGTGTGGGTCTTGAGGGGGTTAGTACCTATCAATCCTATGTGGGTCAATAGTAGTGTCTCTTGAAATAGTAAGATGACCTAGCCTTACAACTAATCATCTCTACTGATGTACTTTGTTATAACTTGTTTGATTTGTGTCATTTTCTTTGTTATTTGTGATTTAGATCATGAATTTGGTTTTCCTTCTGGAATTTTGAGAGACCTTTGGGGGTCTCGGGGTCCCTACGGGGTGTTGTTCTACTCACTCCTCCACGAGATTCTCCCATACCTTGTTGTGTCTTGTTCAGACGACGGGCAGCCTTGAATGAGGATCGGGAGCTAGGACCTGACAGTAGACGATTGTGACGGTTGATTTGGAGAGCTATGGAGATGATATGTACCTACCCTTGAGGTAGGATCTCTGGTGGTCGATCTCATGAGTTGTTTTCTATTTTTAGTTGTAGTTGTATCATTCTAGTTGGGCTTCTATTCCGCCCCCTTACTTTTAGTACACACTTTTACTATAGAAGTTGACTTCGTGGTTTCATCTTGTTTCATTCTAATATGTGTGTTTATACAAGTTTAAAGGCAATGCCTTCCCGTTTTAGGGATACACCTTTCTGGTGCTAGTCGCCAACCCCTAGCCTAAGGAAGGTGGGTTTTGGGTAGTCACAACATGGGCTAGGGGGACAGTTCGTGACACACTGGTATCAGATGAGTTTGTTCTAACAAGGAACTAGGACTTTTATCCTTCCAATGGAGTAATAGTGGTAAGTTTTTTCAGTGTGGTTTTTAGTTCAGGGAGTCTATTATTGGTGCATTGGCCGACGTATCCATACACCGGGACCCTAAATTTTGATTTCTGTCTCTGTGCATGAAAACACTATTTGTGTGTGTTTTGGAAATGTTTTACTTTTTATATATTTTGAGTCAGCTCATCAGGTATAAATTATTAACAGTGGTTAACCTGTTCCATTTTAGGATGTTGTCGCATAAACATCTAGCCAGTATTCCCAATAGATTACACGATTACGGCCCATCGAGCGACCAGGATTTGTTGTAGGGCCCTCTTACTATGACGACACCTTCAGGTGATATACCAGCAGTGCCACCACTCTGAGGGAGACAGTTGACACCATCCCCACTAGAGGATGGTGCATTCAGACTGAGCCTGCTGCATGAGTTCCAAAGGTAGAGGCCTCTAAAGTTTCAAGGTGAGACAGATCCCCAAGCATCTGAGGACTGGCTGGAGGTTGTGGCTAGAGATTTTCACCTATTTGGGACACCAATGGAGCTAATGGTGATCCTATATGTTATTCTTTTCTAGGGAATGGTTGGAAGATTGTGGATCCTGATGCTCCTGTTACATGATGAAGTAACCCTCACTTGTATGGACTTTGAGATCCTCTTCAGGGTGGAGATCATTCCAGTGACACTACGCTCTATGCGTATCCAAGAACTACTGCACAAATAGCGGGGATTCTTATTAGTGGCCCAGTACTCGTCGAGATTCACTAACCTCTCCCTTTACTCCACCAACATGGTACAAGACCCATTCTTCAGAGCTCAAACCTTTGAGAAGTATCTCTAGTGAGAGATCATAGCATCGATGATATCGTTGAATATCCCAATACAGGCTGGAGTCCTTGAGCGAACATTGTTTTTGGATAGATTCTTAGCTGAGTAGGAACCAACGGTTAGATCCAACACTGGATGGTATGTTTCCAAGTCATTTGAAAGTGGCTATAGGCAGATAATGCATAGGTCCAAGTGAGCCAGACCTTACGTAGGGAGACCCCAGGATGTAGGGTTAGAGGTGCAGATCCCGCGAGGCATAGGAGGTCAACAGGGAAGAATATTGTGCTTCACATGCGGGGGGCAGGGCCACCTGGCTCACGACTGCCCACCCACCATACTGATGAACAACAGACAGTTGAGGGACCACTAAGGAAGTGGCCATGGTTAAAGCAAGTAGGTCCGTTGGGCAGCGGACATGGTAGAGGAGCGGTTCATGAAATAGGTGTTGGATGACGGCTTGAGGTTCTACTGCCACCACCACCACGTGGTCCAACCCGACCATAGGGAGTAGGTATACATGGGCGAGCATAGCTATAGGCAGCATAGGCCTATGACCATACTGCTTTAGAGATGATTAGAGGTATGATCTATGTTTATTCCACCCTATTTGTTGTACTTATAGACACTGGTGTCTGTCACTCTTTTATTTTCATAACTCTTGTTTGGAGCTCATAGATTCTGATGTAGTTATTGGCTCGATCCTTGGGATTAGAGACTCCTACGGGAGAATATTTGATGATTACACACTCGTGGAGGAAGTGTGAGCTCACTCAAGGGGGCAAGAGCTTTAGATGGGATCTCCTAGTTGCAGCGTCGAGGCCTTACGATGTCATCTTGGGTATTGAATATCTATCCACAGTCCATTATTAGATCGATTGTTTTAGATGAAAAGTGCATTGTGTCCGTGAGGATGGGATCAGATTTACCGTCACCGGTGAGGAGGAAACCTTAACAGCATATAATGGGCTATCTCGGAGGAGGGTGTAGCCGATTATTCATAAGTTGGCTAGCCTCACCCGTGGAGAAGATGACGTGAAGAGTCTGAGATATCTTGTAGAGGTGGACCAGTATGATGATTTCTTTCCTCATGATGTTCCGGGACTACCTCCTCGTAGAGAGGTATACTTTTATATCGACCTGTACCACAGGACTACACCAATATCTACACCAGAATATTGAATGGGTCTCGTGGATCTTCGTGAGCTAAGGGTATAGTTGGAGGACTTGTAGAGAAGGGGTTCATAAGGCCTAGTGTTTCTCCATGGGCATCCATGATCTTGTTCGCTAAGAAGGAATACGGGAGCTTCAGGCTTTCTTGGACAATCGGTGCCTGAACCAGGTCACAGTGAAGAACAAGTTTCCTTTGGCGAGGAACGATGATCTCCTCGACCATCTAAACGGAGATCTTTGGTTTTCAAATATTGACCTCAGATCATTCTATCATCGGTCCAAGGTATGGGATGAGGACGAACCAAAGACTGCCTTCAGATGTCGGTATGGCCATTACAAGTTCTTGTTGAGGCATTTCGGCATGACCAATGCACCAGTAATGTTCCTGGGGCTCATGAATAGGATATTCTGGCCATACCTCGATCGCTTCGTGGTGGTCTTCATTGAATACATCTTGATATACTCGGTGCCAGATGAGGAGCATTCCATGCACCTACAGATAGTTCCAGATACACTCTATGAGCATCATATTTATGGAAAGCTCTCAAAGTTCTAATTATGGATACAGTAATTCCACATCCTCGAGAATGTTATCTCATAGGTCGTAGTTGTAGTGGATCCAGCTAAGATAGAGGAAGTTCATTCTTGGGAGCCACCTAGGAATGTTCCCTAGCTTAGGAGTTTTAGGGGATTGGATGGGAACTACTGAAGATTTGTACTTAACATATCTAGGGTAGAGGCACCCTTGTCCCCTTTGACGAAGAAGGGGTAGCCTTTCTTGTGGATGGAGATGTGAAAACAGAGTTTTCTGGAGCTGAGGTAGAGACTAATGACTTCCCCCATCGTGAGGATACCAGAAGATGACCTTGGGCATTTAGTCTATGATGACACATCAGGGACCGAGCTAGGTTATGTCCTGATGTTGGAGAAAGTGGTGATTTCCTACAGCTCGAGTTAGTTGAGACAACATGAGAAGAACTACACTAAGAATGAACTGGAGTGAGTACCAGTGGTCTTTGCACTAAAGATGTGGAAGAACTACTTGATGAGTGAACGGTTTACTATTTACTCTGATCAAAAGAGTCTCAAGTATATATTCATACAAAAGGACCAGAACCTGAGATAGTGATGATGGCAATAGTTCCTCCAGGACAGCGACTTTGAGATAGTCTATACTACTAGGAAGAGGAACATAGTAGCAGACATACTCAGTCGGAGGTTTGGTCTACAACTATTGAGTTTGGTGACAGAGGAGCTAGTTGCATTGCAGATAACCTTAGTGGATAGATATAGAGCATCTTACCTTCAATATATGACTGTCACTCCCCCACTCCTTCAGCGAGTTTGGGAGGCTCAGCTTGGGGATATAGACTATGAGGCCTTACGTGCTAAGATATCCCCAGGACAGGCTCCTGAAGGATTTTCTGAAGGTGGGGAGCACATATTACTCTTTAGAGGATGCACCATGGTACCAGTAATGCTACAGGAGGATGTGTTGAGAGATTTACATACATCACCTTTAGTGGTGCATCATAGTGTGGTGAAGATGTACAAAGACCTCCAGTATTAGAATAGGCGGTAATAGATGAAGAAAGTAGTGGCAGAGTTTGTATCTCAATGCCTCACTTGTCAGCAAGTGAATGTCAAGCATCAGGTACCAGCAGACATAGCTCATCCACTTGAGGTACTGATGTGTAAGTGGGTTGGTAAATCCATGGACTTAATGAGATGGCTACCACATACATCTAGGGACCAAAATTCTATCTGGGTGATCGTTGACTGACTCACCATGTCATCCCACTTCCTACCCATCTGAGAGCAGGTATCAGTAGAGAGTTTGGGATGTCTCTACATACAATAGATTGTACGAATTCAAAAGGTGCCATTAATGATCTTATCATATCGCGATGCTCGTTTTACATCCCGCTTGTGGAAGGGATTATAGTAGGCATTTGGGACTCAGATACGCTTGAGCACCACCTTACATCCTTAGATAGATGGTTAGACATAGTGGACCATACAAAGCCTTGAGGACATGCTTCATGCTTGTGTCCTCGATTTTGGACACATTTGAGAGGACCACATTCCCCTGGGTGAGTTAGCATACAACCATAGTAATCACTCCACCATCAGAAAGGCTCCGTTTGAGGGCCTGTATGGGTGACCATGCAGATCACCCCTTTGCTGGACAGACCTAAGGGAGACAACACTCATGGGACCAGAGTTTGTGCATGCTACCATATAGAAGGTGTAGATCATCCAGAAGTTCATGGAGACTATAAAGAACTAGAATAAGTATTATACTTATAGGAGACAGAGACACTTGGATTTTGATGAGGTAGACCATGTCTTCCTACAAGTCTGACACTGATGAGGGATATAGAGGTTTGGCTGGGGTGAAAAGCTATCTCTGATGTTTATCGGACCCTTCCAGATCCTCAGTATAGTAGGTGATGTGGTGTATTGCCTAGATATTCCACCATAAATGCACATGGTTCATATTTCTTTCCACGTGTTGTATAAGAGGAGATAAATGCATGATCCATCACACGTTATCAATTGGGGTGATCTGGACATCGACGATGGGGTGACATTTGCGGAGATCCTTGTAGATATAGAGGATCAACAAGAGTTGGTCCTTCATGGGCCATCAATTCCTATGGTTCGAGTCATTGGCAGCAAGGGATTCTCCTGGAGATCACATGGGAGCGGGAGGCTTAGATACGTGATCAAGACCCCCATTTGTTCCCATATTTTTGTTGTATCTTTTTTGGACGAAAATCCCTAAGGGTGGGAGAATTTAAAAACCCAGAAATTCCATGTAATTTTTTTAAATTATTTGGGATTATTATGAGTCTGTTAAAATTGACTGAGCATGATTCCAAGGCCCGGTGTGCCCGAAATGAAATTTTGAACTTTTTTAAGGTATGTTCTGTAAACGTGCAAGAAATGTTTTATAACTTTTATTCTGATACTCGAAATTGAAATATGATGACACCACCGAATCCCTAGTGCTGAGATTCGCTTAAGGTAAGCTTCATTTCAACTGTAGTAGGTCAGGTGAAAAAGTTATTTTTTGTAGATTTTAAAGAAATAATAAAATAACATAGAGATTGTTATTTTATTTCTTTTTTCCTAACACCTATTGAGCGGTGGTGGCAGGGACCACAAAGGTTTTCAAACATTTAATATGGGATATTAAATGCCCAGTTACACTTTGGTTGCAGAACCACCCCTCATGTAATTAATGTGGCACATTAATTACGTCAATTAATGTCGCACATTAATAACATCAATAAATAAACCTCATTAATTCCATGATGAATTACTCAACCTTTTCCCCCTATATTTAAATGGGGCTTGGGGTAGAGTTTTTGGCACGACTTCATTATGTGAGGATCCTATGATAAAGTGACGCGACATTTACCACTGACAAGGAACAGAATATTCGACGCCCTTGAGGAAATCGACAATGAAAGTCGGCGGCCTCCACAATCAATGATTCTTCATCCACCACCGAAACGTCCCCAATGAATCATGAGGTCGTAGTTGTCAATTAATTCAAGAAATTCCCTCAATTATTCCCCTTGTTCATGAATTTTCATCTGCTCATTGAGGGATATTTAAATGGGGTTTGTCATTATTTTAATGTGATGTATAAATTACTACCACTAGTAATAATGAAAACACGGAGGGAACGAGCCAAACTAACAAGGCCCAGACCCTCCACCACTTGATTTTCACTGAGTTCTTTAGAGGTGGGTTGTTTCAAAATGACAAAACCTTGAAACAGAGAGGCGCACAATGACAGTGGCATCACGGGAGGACCGTAGGAATGTAAAAAAGGAAGAACATAACATCGGAGATCACTCAGTGGCCAAGGGAATATTTTCCAGTTACCAAGGTGATAGCCAGCGCTTGCCAGCTGCAGAAGAGGGTGGCGCTACTTGGCACCACAGCAGACCCTATAGGGCAGCCAGTAACTTGTTGACTGTGTTGGCTAGGCAGTGCGCTGTCACACGATGTAGAGAAGGAGTCGCAACATCGATGCCATGGGAGGAGTGGGAACTGTGCCTTGTGGGTCTCACAGACCCCATTGTAGTGCCATTTAGCACTGTTAATTGAAGTGCCAAACGTCTCTTCTTGAGCCATTCAGGGAGCGGCGACCACCCATCCGGTGAGCCACCCCAGCGCACCGGGCCGCGTCGCCCAGTGGGTCACCCCTAATCGGTAGGTCAGGCTGATCTTCGGCCTAGCATGCCAAACCCGCAGCAGCCCAGCCCAACCGGGTCTGGCCAGGTCGGTCCGAACCCAGACCCCTCTCAGGCCCAGAAACGTTTAGAAGGTCGTATCTTTGGAACCATACATCTGTTTGATGAACCGTCTGCGGTGATGATATCCTTGGATCGAGATGGTACTTTTGAGATACTCCACAAGAGTTTTAACGATTGTTGGAGTACAACCAGGTTGTATCGACCCCAAATTCATCCAATCCCTTGACACAAAAATGGAAATAACTTACAAATTGGGTATTCGGTTGATGCACCGTCTATTGCATTGAAACCCTTATGATGTGGTTGTTCATCAAGTTACTTCTTTGTGGGACTTTGTGACAGTTTAAATACAACCAATGGATTGAGGAGCGGTTTCTCCTAGAGACAAGATACTATGAGAAGAAATCATGTGTCTAGCTGAGATGTGAATAATGAAGAGTGGTTCTGTGTGAATAAACACCCAATGATTCTGTGTGAATCATCACCCATCGATTCTGTGTGAATCATCACCAAGTGATTCTGTGTGAATTATCACCAAACTATTCTATGTGAATTAGCACGTAGTTATTCTCTTTGAATCAGCACCTAGTGATTCTATGTGAATCAACACCCAATGATTCTGTGTGAATCAGAACCCAGTGATTCTGTTTGAATCAGCACTCATCGATCTTATGTGGGACTTGCGGGGGTTATTACCTATCTATCCTATGTGGGTTAGTAGTAGTGCCTCTTGATAGAGTAATATTATAGATCCTTATGGTTAATCATATGTACTACTGTACACTGTTATACCTATTTTGAGTTGTGTCTTTTCCTTTATGCATTGTGATTGAGATCATTCTTGTGGTTTTCCTTAGAGAATTTTGATAGACCTTTGGGGGTCTTTGGGTCCCTACTAGTTTTTGTTATACTCACCCCTACACGGGCATCGCCCACACCTTGTTGGGTTTTGTACAGTTGGCGAGAATCCTTGACTAGGACTCAGGAGCTAGGACTTGATGGTGGACAACGGTGATGGTTGTTGTGGAGAGCTGTGGAGACGAGTCATACCTACCCTTCAGGTAGGATCCTCGGTGGTCGATCTCAGGAGAAATTATCTGTTTTCAGTTGTTGTTATATCTATCTAGTTGGAATGGTATTTTGGACCATTACTTTCAATACACACTTTTACTACAGTAGTTGACTTCGTGGTTGTATCTTGTTGTGTTCTAATCTATGTGTTTGTATATCTTGAAAGGAAATTCCTTCCCATTTTAGAAATACACCTTTCTGGTGCTAGTCACCAACCCCTAGCCTATGGAAGGCGGGTTTCTGGTAGTCAAGGCACAGGCCCGGGGGACATGTCCTGCCAGTTTAAATAATGTTTTTTTATTTTTTATCATGAGTATTTTCTATTTCATAATAATAAATCTTATTTTTCATGTTATACCACTTATGGGGTTTTCATTCACATGTTATAATGGTTTTAAGCAGTTTTTAATACTCAAAAACTTATTCTTGGGTTATACTCACTCTTCTTTCACTATAATCATTAATTATTGATCTATTATAGACAATAAAAATGTTATATTTTATTAACACATTATACTATTTGAAAATCATGATCCACACTAATTTCATATTCCTTGATGATTATATTATTTATTTCAAATGCACTTTTATTTAGAATAAATCACATTTCTTTTAAAGAATTTTTCATACATTTCGATGTTTTGAATTCCCACCAATATTATTTTGTACATAATGGAAACTAAAAAAATTATCTACAATGATCATTTTATTCCCCTTTATTTGTATTAGATCAACTATTTCACTATCTTTTATATTATCTTTTATTTCAACAGGGTTATTTAAAAATTTTCAAATTATTTTTTTTTCCTTTCAAAATAAAAGCATTTATTATCAACTCTAAATATTATTTAAATAAACACTATCTCTTTTTAAAGGTTCAGTTATTAAATATTATTTTAAAAATTAAAATTTTTCATAAATTTTACTTTCCCTTTTTCAAAAACATTATGGATTTTCCAATTCACCATCATTAAAAATTCATTTTTAAATTAAAACACTTAAAAGTATTTTCACTTTACCTTTTTTGAAATTTTATTTCTCATTTAAGTTTCTATTATTCAATATTCTTTTCAGAGGTGAATGTTTTCAATGTATTTTGAATTTCTTTTTTTGATCTCATATGACTTTCTAGAAATATTTTATTTGATTCTCTTTATTATAAGGTTTTCAAGAAAATTATTCTCTTACCCTTCTCTAACATTATTTTTAAACATAATGTATAATTATTCATTTATAAAAATTATTAAAATAAATTTGTGAAAACTTATGCATTTTTACTTTTTCCCCCTCCAAGGTATATCTTTCATGAAGAAATGTTTCAATAATAATATATATATATTATTTTTTTAGTAATATTAGGAAATGATATTTTGATATCCTCTTATTTCTTAAGCTCATGTTACGTGGTGTTTTTGAATGTTTTAAGAAACAAAAAACGTTTACATGGGTTGTTTATGGGATAATATATGATTGATTTTAACGTAGTACAGAAATATATGGATTTTGATATGGTCGTTACATATATCTACCACCAATTAATTAGGTAAAGTATTGTATCTCGTTAGATAAAAATGTTGTATAAAAAGGTTATCAAGTCACTAGATTAACAATGGTTGAGTGTGATGGTGTTAAGATCTGCTCACAATTTTATGTTTGGATGGATTATCAAATCTATTGGTTCACAAAGGGTGAGGGTAATGTAATTAATATCTACACCATTTGTTTTGTTTAAGCATGCTAGCAAGTCACCTGGTTCAAGAAGGGTGAGGGTGAAGGTGTTAAGATCTACTCATGATTTTATGTGTGAATAGTTGGGTTGGTAGCCATGTTTACCAAGATAAGAAACACTTTTTATGATTGTTTACAAATTTAATGTTTTTTTCATTTAATTTCCTGTTTTTAGTATTATACTACATTTTTAAGCATTCCAATCATTTATGTAATTATCCCATGTCTTTTATATGTATTTTGAGCCAAGTTACAACAATTACACATCATTATTATTCTAGTTATGATCACATGTTAATTAATCTAGTTTTATGATTATCATTTTTGGTATTATTATGTTTTAATATGATATTTCATTTTTTATCTTATTCTCCTTCATTTTTATGATGTTACATTTTAAGATATGTACTTTTCACATATAGAGAATCTTAGATCACACCTATAATTATTTTTTCATTCCCTAGGTTATGAAGATGATTATATCTTTTGATATATTAATAAATGGTATATAGAGGCATGATTATTGAGAAATTTTTACCAGTATATAAAAGTAAGATTCTCATGTAGCTAATATCCAGTATATTAAATCATTCAGTATTTGGGGTGTGATAATTTTTATCATGTGAATTATTTAAATCATGATTTTTTTATGTTATGAGTATATTAGTTATTATTTTTTGGTATCAAAGCAAGGTTTATTTATTTTTGATATTAGTTTAAAAATCATTGGTATTAGGGTTATAGAACCTTACTAAAAATACTAAAGTATATTCTATGTATATATTGATTCCTAAAATATTATTTAAGCCTTTAGTAAATGGTTTTCCTTGAAATTAATTCATATATAGATATATAAGTGGATTTGGGTTTGAATCAATTTAATCTTCTAGAAATTACCCTAAAAAGAGTTGACTGAGTACATCTCAACCATCAATTTGGTGTTTGGTGAATGTTCCCTTAATATGAACCTAGTTTGAAACATCTAATGGATATTATTTTATTGATCAAATAATCTTTACAAACCACTTCAAAGGATTTAAATCCTAGTTAATTTTTGAATTTTTTTGAGAAGTGTAAGATAACCCAACATAAATTATCCTTAGATAATATAATATTAATTTAGGTTGACTAAAGGAACTATAGTCCATTGTGATAATATGATAGATCAAGATGTTTTAATGATGAATTCCCTTTATTATTATTATTATTCATCCAAATTGTTACTTATTTATAAATCATACAAAGCATTAATATTTTAGGAAGGGATATAGCTAGGAAAAACCATATTAATAGTTTATATGATTGGATATCGATTAATTTTCCAAATGGGGAACTAAATGAGAGAGAATATGTTGTTAAAAATCATTTGGTTATGCTAATGTAACTATATTAAATTATTATTAACAACTTTAGAGCTTTTAAACATCCAAACAACCTAAAGAAAATAATTATGGAGTTTCATAGTAGATCATGTGATGAATATGATGCAAGAAAAATGCATCAATTTCCTTCATGTAAAAAATGTTGAAAGATACACCCAAGGGAATATCTCAAAGGAACAAGAAGATTTTTTATTTTTTTGTAAAGGTGGACATTTACCAAAAATATGTTGAGGAAAAATGAATATTCCAGTTAGTATAATGATACAAATATTGTTCTTCCTAAGGATACACTAGAATTTTGTTTTTTAGGGTGAGTAATTTGGGAACTATGAAAAATGGGGAACTAATTCCTCGGAATAATATTAAAATTGACATTGAAAACCTATAATAACAGGGGATTAGGTAATGATTAATTAAATGACTACAGAAGAGGATGATAGTGGTAATTTGTTTTCACTTACCCTCCCACCTAAAATTAGTGGATATATTATAGTTCCATCAATTCTGTTGTATCTAGGGTTTTTTAAAAGAATATCATGTCCCCAGCCACATTGATTGGTATTTCAGGGAAAACATTTAGTTGTATTATTATAAGGACCTGACCTTAAAACATTACTTAATCTTGAATTAAATTGAATAATTCACATTGAGGATCTTTTCAGGTTTAGAGTTTTAGAGAATTAGGACATAACTATTACATACCAAAGATTACAAAGTAGACACATCAACTCAGATTCTATTTTTTTCACAAAATAAAAACTCTGGACCAATAGAGTCATGTCTAGTTCTTGTTTTAGACAGCATGACCTTTCCTGGATCCCATCCATGACCCTATTCCACTTTATGTCCTGTGAAAAACATTTCAAAAAAACTTGGGATGAGCATAAAAATCACAGTAGGGGTTATAACAATACGGAAAGAAAATATTAGTCCATGTATACATAAGAATCAATGAAATCAAACTTTACTCCTAAAACATAAGCAATTTAAAATATCTCATGAAATCATAAGATTTATGCATAACTAAATAGAAATAACAAGACATAAATGTAACTTGAGGGATTCATAAAATTCTTACATAGGGATTAACCCTCATGGTTACATTTGTAGTACCCATCACAGTATATTCCCTAAATATCTTCAGAGAAACCTTAATGTTTAACCCCTTCGCGTTACCCAATGCATTGGAGAACTATATCGGGCTCACCCGCCCTTAGTTTATCACGGAACCAGCCATATTCATAAACAATGCCCAAGAACCATGACATAATCATTGCACATAACTTATTCATAAAGGAAAGATAAAATTCCTACATTGCAATAACAATATAACAATTTAATATATTGAAATAATGAATCCATTCAAAAAACCATTTTCAAAAACATTTAAAACATTTAATAAAGATATTTTTGAATCAAAGTGTCCCATACCACCTTGAATATTTTAACATTTTAAACCATTAATATCCATATAAATAAATCCTTAAATACATTTTGAAAACATGGATATTAATGAGAAATATTTATAAGAACAAATCAATAAAACATTTAAAGCGATATTTTAGTTAAAGGGTTTTTACCAAAATTAGAGACACTTGAATACAATAATTGAAGAATAACATTTAATCAGAACTTTATAATATCATGAGAATAAATTAATTCAAGATATAATATTCCAAAGGACAGTATATACACCATATAAGAGTGAATTGGTGCATAACAACAATGATGTCTCAATAGAAATGTAAAATGAGATGAAATCCCTTATAAAGAAGGTATCCTTAAATTAAGGATAAATCAATCTCATAATTATGTGTGAAAAATATAAATACACCCAATATAAGTGGATATTAAGTGTAAAACAATCAAAGGTCATTCACAAATATTCAAATGATGGCATATTCAACAACTACATGTTGAACCCAAAGAAATCGAAATTGGGTTAAAAAGTTCCCTTGGTAAAATTCGACAGCCTAACGGCATCACTTTAAAATTCATATAATTAGTTTATGAGAGATAAAATGGTATATCATAACTTTGAAATAAAATTTACATCAATAAGGATATAGAATAACATATCCCAACATAAAGATATTTAAATTAAAATACATAAAAAAATAAGTCTTTTAAAAAGTGGAGGGTGAAAGGTTCTCTTACCGATTTGGGTAACTTTCGAAACATACACCCCATGAAATAAGGGTCATAAAATGAAGATTTAAATACAAATAAATGAGAGTATATTATACAAATAGTAAAATAATGGGCAGTACATACACAACACAAATGGAAATAGTGGCAAATATAGCATGAATCTCACGAGAATAAAATGTGAGATGAAAATCCCCTTATGAAAATTCGGTAGCCTAACGGCACCACATAAAACTACCAAAAATTGATTGTTGAGATCAAATAGGGTCTCTCATCATATTAACATAAAATTTACAGCAATATTAATATAAAATAACATCCCCCAACATAAGAAATAGGACCTCAAAGTAAGTTACATAAAAAAAGTACTTAAAAAGAAAGAGAGAGGTAGGATCCCTTACTTCAAGTCTGACTTGTCTTCTTCGTTTCATTATATTCCTAAATAGTAAACATTGTTCAATTTATAATTTCTTAAGGTCCTAATTTAAAGATTATTATTCGGTTCATATCACATATTATAATGTTATAATAATTGGTTAATAATGTGAGTTCATATCAGACGTTTTTGTCGATGTTTGGTACATGAGTCAAAAATGAACTTGTTTGAAAATGATTGTCCATGTAGTTATAAGTAAATAATCTCCAGAATAGTATTAATGATTTAAATATCATATATATCCATTAAATATTCATTTTATACTATTCCATAAAATTTGGAGATAAAAATAAATGAAACGCACCATTCATAGAGACGGTAGGTCGTACGTACGCATGAACGCGACTTTCATTTCAATAACATATTAATGGAATTAAAAATAATTGAGAGTTATATATATTATAATTACAGTATAATATATATGTTTTATAGGTCACATAAGTTCATTAATTTCATTCTTTATACATTCCATGTATTGCATGAATGAGTCACATCACTTGAGGGGGCGGTAGTCCACACTTCCTCATATGAAATTGTCGCATTTGCACAACATGCAAAGCATAAAGGTATATAAAATACATAATCATATGGAAAACATAAATACAATATATATAATATATAAAATACAGTGACATCATAATTTCCACCATGAAAGGTGTTAAGAGAAGATTGAACAATCATCGTTTCGTGATGCAGTAATTCACCATCCACAAAAACAGTATGTTCTTTAACCATTAGACGGAGGTGTGTGTAAGTTTAGCTTGAATACTTCACCTAAAAACATACTAGTATATTTAGGATACTTGTTTTGTTACAAAATAAAGTAATAAAAATAGTTTAGGGGGTTCGAGAAGCAAAATAAAACAAAAGAATATTATGGAAGACTTTACCTTTAAATCGGGTAACTCCCCTTCGTTTGAACCAAAAGGGTTTCTTGAAGAGCTTTCTACCTAAGGGAAGGATTCAATGATGAATATAGGTATGTAGAGAGATTAAATGGTCAGGTTTTGGCCGAGTCAAAGGCTTTAGAGGTGTGGGTAAGGAGGTAGAGGTGGAGGCCTTTTATAAGAGGGGGGAGGGGCACTCTTGGAATGTCTTGAAAAGATACTTTATTATAAAATGATTTTCGGATTTTAAAGGTCCCACATTGATATATTTCTAGTATAAGGTGATAAGGGTTCTAAATATACTCATCCAATAGGGTTTTTATAATTTTAAGGCTTATATTTTACATTATCTTTTCATTTTATTTAAATCGTTCATTAATGAGGTAATCGTCGCATCATCACGGTGTCATAAATAAATTAATTTATTTAATGTATAAAAATTATAAACAAAATATCATGATGTAGTAAATCTATTTGTCTTTCTAATTAATATTTATAGTCAAAAATATTACTTGTATAACCCCATGTAAAAATTGTTTTAGTAAAATAATACATGTTTGTGACATTTTAATTTTAACTTTAAATAAAATGTTATTAATGTCATTTTCCAGCCAAAGTGGCTCCATGGGGTCCCGAAGTTGACCCATGGATTCTATTGGTCTTCCATGACTCATCAAATAAGGTTAAGACATGTATCAAGGTCATTTAATATTATTATAACATTATCTTTACCTTAAATTACACAAATTACCTTTAATCGCGATTAATAAAACATAAAAGTTACTATTCACCATAAAAATTATTTTAATCTCATTGAACCACATTTTACATCCTAATGAAAACAATGTATGTCATATTTTTGAAATTCAAATCACATAATTGTTAAAGTTTCATTTAAACAAAAAATCAGTTTTTTTAACTACCACTTGGTGGTTTTACTATTCATCAAAAATTGATGTTTTTCAGAAAAATACCAAAAATTCACCCTTAGATATATTTGATATTCCGAATTCAAAATTTTTGTCTATTTTAAAAAATTCAAAAAATATAAGTTGAATTAATTAATTTAATAATTAATTCCAACTGTCAAAACAAATAGCGTGTTTTTAAGAAATAATATCTATTAAAAGATTGACACTAGTTTAAGTCCAATTTCAAAGTGAAATTAATTCCAAT
The DNA here is from genome assembly GCA_963277665.1 of Viscum album. Lineage (NCBI taxonomy): Eukaryota > Viridiplantae > Streptophyta > Magnoliopsida > Santalales > Viscaceae > Viscum > Viscum album. The sequence continues at coordinate 22,258,435 of OY728128.1, forward strand.
GACCACCATTGGATTTAATGGTAAAAATATAATCTAATTTCAATTTAAAACCAATTCAAAAGAAGATCTAATCATATAAATAAATTATATTAAAAAGTGGTTTTGAATTAAAATACAATATTTTTCACTATTCATTAAAAAATGAACTTTATCGGAAAGATACCAATATTTTACACAAAACAATTTTGATGTCCCGATTCTAAAGAAGAATTTTATTTGGTCCAATAGAATGTATAAGAGTGACCAAAACTAAATTAAAGAGGGTTCACCATCAAAAGGTGATAAATCGGCCTTTTAGTGAATTTTAGAGTATTTATGCTTAAAATTGAATTCATTTCTTATTTTAAGCCGTTATCTTTTATAAATGTAAAAACATTTAACAAACATATAAAATCATATTTTAGTTATTTCTATTCATTCCCGTAAATACAATGGCTAGGTGTTAACTACCATTTGAAATAATATTATTTTATTTTTAGAGTGCAATGTAAGATTTCAAAGAAACTCGTTGTTGCGTATTGGGTATTCTATTGAGCATAGAGTTCCCTTTAAATTAATATTAATATTGTATGCACAAATATGGATAAATATCAAAATTTCATATTATTTATTTATTTGGGGTGTTATATCCTTCCCCCCTTTTGGGAATTGTGTCCTCGCAATTTTAAAATTGGGCTTGGAAACATCATTGAAAGTCCCACATCGGAACAAGAGTCGGTAAAACTATCACATTAAAAGAAAGAAAGAGAAGTACAGAGGTCACCCGAGTTAACCCATACTAGGATTCCATGTAGGAAAACATGTATATGGAATAAAAAAAAGAGGTTCATGTTCTGAGGGAGAGTGATATAAAACATGTTTTGGAGAATGTTAACCACCAGAAAATCACAAACTTGTGATGGGTTAAACGGTATTTGATTCCCCAGTAGGAAAAATCAACACACAAAATTTTTGTTTTAAGTTACTTTTCATTGAGGAATTTATTTATGAGCTTATCTAAAACATAAGGAAACATACTTACTTTTCATGTTGACTTTCAACTTTTACAAGATTTCTTACACAAACTCATATTTTCTCCAAAAGATAAGTATTTAGGAAGACTTTCTCACATTAACAGTACTATAATCAACTTCTTGAGAATCACCTAATCCACAAAAGAGAACGATATATTTCTCATGTCTTTATACCTTAACCAAAACCAAAACCAAAAAGGTTAGTACAAGATCAGATAATCCACAAAAGGACAATCATTTATAAAAAGAATATCTATTCTTAATCTCCAAAATTTTTCCAACAAAACCCAAATTTCAACAAAGTCCATTCGATAAACAATTATCTATAAAATTATTCAGAGTAAACCACACTAAGATTGAAACCCAAATATTTGAAGGATTTAATCACATAGTTTCCCAAGGTAAATGTTAACATTTATCTCCAAATAATATCAGTTACTCTTAAAGTCTCATATTGAAAAGTAATTAACCTAATCACATTTCCCCCATGATAGGCTAAACATTTCCATAGATAACACAAAATAAACTTACTCTTTATTCATAAGATCGTATAACTAAAAATAATTATTCAAACTAACCAGGGACTTCACATAGTCCAGTGGTAGGTGATAAATACCAATCGCACCTTGGGTGTGGGTTCGATTCCCGCAGCATCGTCTGACGCGACATGTTGTCACATGGTCTATGTGTTGTCCTTTTTCCAAAACTAAATGATTCTTATAACATTCCCCAAAAAGAGATAAAATCTTTAAAAATAACCATAACATAATTTAACCTCAATTTTATCTCATGCCTTCCATTTTCCATCACAACATATAATAACCCATAATTACCTCAAAAGTGAGGACCATATAAACCCTAATGGTTACCTTTATAATTATTACCTGAACTTCCGCATCGAGTTAGTCATCTCGTACATGATGCATTAGAGAACTCGCCAAGGTTCAAGTGGTTAATCATGACTCATGATAGTTGGTTTATAATAACCACAAGATTTCTCATTGAATCCCCCATTTCATCCAGTCTCTTAATTAGAGAACCACCACAGTTTCCTTTGTCACTTTGGTTCCTGCTAGATCCATCCATTTACTAAACAAAAAAGTTCAGTGTGAGTATATCATTAGAATCATCATATAATACTAAGATATAATTATTCATGTTATCTTAAACTCATTCACTTTATCTAAAACTATGACCCTTTATAAAATCCTAACCATTATGGTAATGTCACTTGTTCTTAAAGGATACCCTAACCTCTAAAGTTATCTAAATCGACCTCTGATACCAACTATAAGGACACGGCCTTAAAACATTAATTAATCTTGAATTAAATTGAATAATTCACATAGAGGATCTTTTCAGGATTATAGTTTTAGAGAATTAGGACATAACTGTTACATCCCAAAGATTAAAAAGTAGTCACATCTACTCAGTTTCCATTTTTTTTCACAAAATAAAAACTCTTGAACAGAAGAGTCATGTCTAGTTATTGTTTTTGACAGTATGACCTTTCCTTGATCCAATCCTTGACCCTATTCCACTTTATGTCTTGTGAAAAACATTTCAAAAAACTTGGGATGAGCATAAAAAGCTTAGTAAGGGTTATAATAATACGGAAAAAAAATATTAGTCCATGTATACATAAGAATCAATGAAATCATACTTTACTCCTAAAACATAAGCAATTTAACATACCTCATGAAATCATAAGATTTATGCATAACTCAATAGAAATCATAAGACATAAAGGTAACTTGATGAATTCATAACATTATTACATAGGCAGTAACCCTCATGATTATATTTGGAATACCCATCAAAGTATATTCCCTAAATCTCTTCGGATTAACCTCAACGTTTAACCCCTTCGCATTACCCAATGCATTGGAGAGCTATATCGGGCTCACCCACCCTTAGATTATCACAGAACCATCCATCTTCATAAACAATGCCTAAGAACCATAAAATAATCATAGAACATAACATAAGCATAAAGGAAAGATAAAATTCCCACATTGCAATAACAATATAACATTTTAAGATATTGAAATAATGAATCCATTCCAAAAACCATTTTCAAAAACATTTAAAACATTTAATAAAGAGATTTTTGAATCAAAGTGTCCCATACCACCTTGAAGATTTTAACATTTTAAACCATTAATATCCATATAAATAAATCCTTAAAACCATTTTGAAAACACGGATATTAATGAGAAATATTTATAAGAACAAATCATTAAAACATTTAAAGTGATATTTTTGTTAAAAGTTTTTTACCAAAATTAGAGACAATTGAATACATTAATAGTGGAATAACATTTAATCAGAACTTTATAATATCATGACAATAAATTTATTCATGATATAATATTCCAAAGGATATTATATACACCATATAAGAGTGAATTGGTGCATAACAACAATGAAGTCTCAATAGAAATGTAAAATGAGATGAAATCCCTTATAAAGAAGGTATCCTTAAATTAAGGATAAATAAATGTCATAATTATGTTTGAAAAATATAAATACACCCAATATAAGTGGATATTAAGTGTAAAACAATCAAAGGTAATTCACACATATTCAAATGATGACATATTCAATAACTACATGTTGAACCCAAAGAAATCGAAATTGTTTTAAAAAGTTCCCTTGGTAAAATTCGACAGCCTAACGACGTCACATTAAAATTCATAAAATTAGTTGATGAGAGAGAAAATGGTATCTCATAACTTGGACATAATATTTAAATCAGTAAGGATATATAATAACATATCCCAAAATAAAAAGATTTAAATTAAAAGACATAAAAAAATAAGTCTTTTAAAAAGAGGAGGGTGAAAGGTTCCCTTACTGATTTGGGTAACTTTTGAAACGTACACCCCAAGAAAAAAGTGTCATAAAATGAAGATTTAAATACACATAAATGAGATTTTATTATACAAATAGTAAAATAATGGTCAGAACATACACCACACAAAATTAAATAGTGTAAAATGTAGCATGAATCTAACGGGAATAAAAAGTGAGATGAAAATCACCTTATGAAAATTTGGCAGCCTAACGGCGCCACATAAAACTTCCAAAAATGGATTGTTGAGATAAAATAGGGTGTCTAATCATATTAACATAAAATATACAGCAAGAGTAATATAGAAGAACATCCCCCAACATAAGAAATAGGAGCTTAAAGTAAGTTACATAAAAAAAGTACTTAAAAAGAAAGAGAGAAGTATGATCCCTTACCTCAAGTCCGACTTGTCTTCTTCGTTTCTGTATATTCCTGAATAATAAACTTTTTTAAATTTATAAATTCTTAAGGTACTCCTTTAAAGATTATTATTCAGTTCATATCACATATTATAATGTTATAATAATTGGTTAATAATGTGAGTTCATATTAGACGTTTTTGTCGATGTTTGGTACATGAGTCAAAAATGAACTTCTTTGAAAATGATTGTCCATGTAGTTATAAGTAAATCATCTCCAGAATAGTATTAATGATTTAAATATCATATATATCCAGTACATATTCATTTTATACTATTCCATAACATTTTCAGATTAAAAGAAATGAAATGCACTGTTCATGGAGACAGTAGGCTGTACGTACGCATGAACGCTACTTTCATTTCATTGACATATTAATGGAATTAAAAATAATTGAGATATATATATATATATTATCATTACAGTATAATATATATGTTTTATAGGTCACATAACATCATTAATTTCATTCTTTATACATTCCAAGTATTGTATGAACGAGTCACATCACTTGAGGGGGCGGTAGTCCACACTTCCTCATATGAAATTATCGCATTTGCACAACATGCAAAGCATAAAGGTATATAAAATACATAATCATATGGAAAACATAAATACCATATATATAATATATAAAATATAGTGACATCATAATGTCCACCATGAAAAGTTTTATGAAAAGATTGAACAATCATCGTTTCATGAGGCAGTAATTCGCCATCCACAGAAACAGTATGTTCTTTAACCATTAGACGGAGGTCTGTGTAAGTGTAGCTCAAATAAATCACATAAAAAATCCTAGTATATTGAAGATATTTTTTTTGTTACAAAATAAATGAATAAAAATAGTTTAGGGGTTGGAAAGAAAAATAAAACAAAAGAATATTTGGGAAGACTTTACCTTTAAATCGGGTAACTCCCCTTGGTTTGAACCAAAAGGGGTCTTAAAGATCATTCTGCCTAAGGGAAGGCTTAAATGATTAATAGAGGGATGTGGAGAGATGAAATGGGTAGGGTTTGGCCGAGCCAAAGGCTTGAGAGGTGTGGGTAAGGAGGTAGAGGTGGAGGCCTTTTATAAGAGGGAGGAGGGGCACTCTTGGAATGTCTAGAAAAGTTACTTTATTATAAAATTATTTTCGTATTTTAAAGGTCCCACATTGATATATTTCGAGGATAAGGTGATAGGGGTTCGAAATATACTCATCCAATAGGTTTTTTCCAAGTTTAAGTATTAGATGTTACATTATCTTTTCATTTTATTTAAATCGTTCATTAATGAGGTAATCGTCGCATCATCACGGTGTCATAAATAAATTTATTTATTTAATGTCTAAAAATTATAAAAAAAATATCATGATGTAGAAAATATTTTTATCTTTCTAATTAATATTTATAGTAAGAAATATGACTTGTATAACCCCATATAAAAGTTGTTTTAGTAAAACAATACATGTTTGTGACATTTTAATTTTATTTTTAAATAAAAAGTTATTAATGTCATTTTCCAAACAAAGTGGCTCCATGGGGTCCCCAAGTTGACCCATGGATTTTCATGGTCGTCCATGACTCATAAAATAAGTTTAGGACATTTTTCATGGTCATTTCATATTATTATAACATTATCTTTACCTTAAATTACACTAATTACCTTTAATCGTGATTAATAAAACTTAAAAGTTACTACTCACCAAAAAATTTATTTTAAGCTCATTAAACCACATTTTACATACTAATGACATCCGTGTTTGTCGGATTTTTGAAATTCAAATCACCGAAGTGGTAAAGTTTTATTTAAATGAAAAATCAGTTTTTTGAACTACTACTTTGTGGTTTCACAATTCATCAAAAATTGAAGTTTTTCGGAAAAATACCAAAAATTCACCCTAAGCTATATTTGATATTCTGAATTCAAAAATTATGTCTATTTTACAAAATTAAAAACATATTAGTGGCATTAATTAATTTAATAATTAATTCCCGCTGTCAAAACAAATAGTGTGTTTTTAAGAAACAATATCTATTAAAATATTGACACTAGTTTAAGTCCAATTTCAAAGTGAAATTAATTCCAATGACCAACATTGGATTAAATGGTAAAACTATATTCTAATTTCAATTTAAAACCAATTCAAAATATTATCTAATCATTTAAATAAATTATATTAAAAAGAGGTTTTGAATTAAAATACATCATTTTTCACTATTCATTAAAAATGAACTTTATCGGAAAGATTCCAAAAATTTACACAAAGTAAATTTTGATGTACTTATTCTAAAGAAGAATTTTATTTCATTTAATAGAATTTATAAGAGTGACCAAAACTATATTAAATAGGGTTCACCATCAAAAGGAGATAAATAGACCTTTTAGTTTATTTTAGAGTATTTATGATTAAAATTGAATTCTTTTCTTATTTTAAGACTTTATATTTTATAAATGTAAAAAAATTTAACAAACATATAAAATCATATTTTAGTTATTTCTATTCATTATCCTCAATACAATGGCTAGGTGTTAACTACCATTTAAAATAATATTATTTTATTTTTAGAGTGCAACGTAAGATTTCAAAGAAACTCGTTGTTGCGTATTGGGTACGCCATTGAGCATAGCGTTCCCTTTAAAGTAATATTAATATTTTCTACACAAATATGGATAAATATAAAAATTTCATATTCTTTATTTACCTGGGGTGTTATAATTATTACTCATTTCATGAAGATAAACTTTTGGAAAAACATAATATCCTCCTCTAAAATAATGATTTGGTTTTTAAAGTATAATAGATATTTTTATTTTGACTATCCATCTATTTATAGATTTTATAAAAACAAATTCTATATCAACTGTGTCCATTTATTAGTTCAAGGCTAACAATGAATTATATTAGAAGAAAATTAAATCATTCACAAGGGTCACCATACCTAGTTATGAGATACATTTCCTTTAAATGGGTAGTTTTATATTATTCCCAATTATTTTGAGGATAGTATCTCATTAGAGATAAGACATTGATGCGTGTCAAAATTTTCTCCACCTTAATCTATTTATATAAGTAAATGATAATTAAATTGCAAGGATACAATTTAATTATATGGGTAGAAAGTAATAACCTGAGATATTAGATCTTTTAAAATATATACTATGTTCTATAACTTTTGTCACATGATAAACCCAATTTTAAAAAACCACAAAATATAAGGAATAAATTATTAACAAAACTATAATAAACACTAATTTGGTATACCACTAATATTTATTACCATTAGTAAATAAATAATTAGTATGAGTTAAAAAATAAACAAGTTATAATTAATGTTTTTTTATATTGTATCAACTTGTAAAAAATATAATTCAATAATTTTAAAATGTTATTTTAATAAAATAAAATTAATATTTTAATTTATTTCCTAAAAATTTATTAGTATTAATATTACAATTTTTTCTAAAAGTATTAATTTTTAGTCAAAAATATATTTTTTTGAAAATTATAATTTTAAGGAATTTATTTCTATTTAAGTGTAACCTAAAAATTTAAAAACCATTTAATTAATAGAATATTTATTTAATTATTTCAATTATGAATTTTAATTTTTTATTTGAACTTAAAAAAAACATACCCTAAATCTTTAATACTATATAAAAATATTAGTTTAATAAAAATGATTTTCAGTATTCTCTTTTAATGAAGTATTTTTGAACTGGTATTAGGTTTTATATTTCTATTAAAAAAATTTATTTTTAATTAAATTCTTTATAAATAAATTTATTTCACTAAAATTGGTATTAATTATAATTTTATCTTATATATAAATTTAAATCTAAAAAACATCATTTTTCTAAAAACTGTTTTTACACGATTGTGTATATTTATTTTAAAATTAAAATTTTCACACATTTAGAAATATCATATGCTAAAATTATTTCAAAATATAAAATCCTAGTAATCAAATTAGGGAATAATTTTAACTTTAATTTTTTTTATCAAAATTAATTTCTAAATTTAAAAAATAGTTATCTTGATAAAAAGTAAAAATGTTAAAAAGAGTTTTACTAAGAGGAAATGGTTAAAAAAATTAATTATGTTTTTGATATTATTTTCTACATTTAAGGTTTCCAAACTATAAATTTTTTAAATTTTGATCCATTTAATCTTGAATAGTGTCATGGGATTATTGTAAAATGATTTGTGGTTCCAAACTTCCATTGTCTCCCCTTATAAAATAATAACACATCCACTATTCAAAAAATATATCACTTTTTAATTAATTCTTTAGAATCTAAAATTTTACTCTCTATATAACCATATCCCAAAAATATAATCCCTTGTTCACTCATATTTAGTCTTTGAACATCTATTTCAAGGAGATTTTTAAGGGAAAAAATAAAGTCTCCAATGTAAGTACTATCTTCTTCTAATGATTTTACTCTTTCTCTTAATCTTAGTAAATATATAATCATCATATCAATATGATTAATTTTGTGGAATTATTATTTTTATATTTATTATATTAATAGTGAAACTCTTATTTATTTATTTTCATCCACTTAGAAAAAAATAACATTATTTCATTGAGAGAACTACTGCCTCTATGAAGTGATATTGTTGTTTTTTTCATTAACACCATTCATGGATGGTATTAATGGTGGTAATAATGTAAAAATATGATATATATATATATATATATTATAATTAGTATTATTATATGTCAATTTTATGTTCAAGTTAACACCCTCTCATGTGTTGAGAAACATGGTTGTTAATCATGTGCAATGTGGATTACCTCCTCCATGATGAAACATATCTTTTTTTTAATTTATATTTTTATATATTTTCTAAAAATCATTAATATTTTTAAAAATAATTAAAAAATATCATTATTATTATATCATAATGACATTATTTCAATATAAAACAAATCCTTAACTATACTCAAAAATATTAAGGCATGTTGATGTTTAACTCTTTTTAACCACCTACATGAATGATGCTACAAATATACATTGTGGATGAATATTGAGACATGAAAAATAATATTATAATAAAATGATAGTAAAATAATAATTGGTATATTTTTTTTGAAATATTACATTAATTATTTAGCTTATTATTGAAGTATCATTTTCCATGCACTAAAATCACAAAAACAATCCAACAATGATTCTATTTTCAAGAAATATACCTGAAACACATATAAAATGATATAAGATATTTATAAATTAATATAATACATAAACTAAAAATATATTAAATCATATAGTAATTGTTAAATTTGTTTCAATGGATTGGTATCAATATCATCATTATAAAACATGTGAATGTTAATAATGTTAAAAACACTCCATGGGTGAAATAAGCTATAACTAACCAATATAGCCATAAAAATAATTATAAATGAGGTGTATATAAGGTATAATATATGAATAAGGTTATGAAATATATTAAAATGTTATCTATGTTTTTTACATAAGGATAGTGTTTCTTCAACTAATAAAGGGAAAAGGTAAGAATTTTTTATCTCAATGTCACATTCTTTAAGGCATGATTTCATGTTTATAACCCATTGATATTTGATTTAATAATGTAAATACCCTATTGATTTCAAGTATTATAAGTTTAATTTCTTAAATTTTATTTTATCTTATATTTATTTTTATCCCTCTTACAATACTATTATCATTAGGGTTTCTTTATCGCAAATTTAAATCCCTTGAGACATGTTTAAGTTATGCACCATGTTTCATTTCCAGTAGGGAAAATACTTTCTTATTGTAATTTTTATCATTATTATCTTCTATTTCATGATATTCAATTTTATTTTTACGGTTATACATCTCATTGGGGGTTTTATTCAATTTTTCTAAAGGTTTTAAGGGGTTTTAATGACAGAAATATTTTCTTTCAGTTATAGTCACTCTCCTTTGACTATAATCATATAATATTGATCTATTATAACCAGTTATGATGTTATATTATATTTAAACATTTTTTTTCTTGGAATATCATAATACAAACAAATTTATTCTCCCTTTGTGATTATATTATTATGTTAAAATTCATTTTTTAAGAGTAATTCCCCTATATTTTAAATGAATTTTATTCCATGACAATCATTTTACTACCCATCAACGTTATTCTTTCCCTATTTTAAACTCTTATTGTTTTTGTATATAATGAATTTTATTCCCCTTTATTCATTTTAGAAAAATGTTTTAACCTTATTTTTAATGATGTGGGTTTTCAACATGGTTATTTCAATATGTTAATAATGTTTTTCAATATTTTCAAAATAAAATGTTTTAGTATCCACGCAACATTTTATTTGTGTAACCTTTATGTATTATTCAAGGTTATATTATAAAGGATTCTTTTAAAAATTAAATTTTTTCACGGTATTTCACTTTCACATTTTTAAAAATATTTATGCATTTTCTTGTCTTAATTTTTTACTATTATTTTTTAATATAAAATTTTAAAGTATTTTAACATTAACTTCTTGAAAACATTATTTGTTATTTAGGTTTCAATTAATAAATATTCTTTTCATAAGTAAATGTTCTCAAATTATTTTCACTTATAATTTTTTAACCGTTATTAATTTTAAAGGTTATTTTTTTAAAGACTTTGTGATATATTTTTCAAAATAAAATATCCCTTATCTAAAATGTGCTTTTAAAAGTAATTTAAACATCAATGTTATAACAATATTTAGTTGGATTTTTTTAAAAAAAATTATATTTTTTCACAAATTTTTCATGTAAGGTTTATCTTTCATTATGTATTTTTTTATCATTCTATGAATTTTATTTTGTTATGAATCCTTTTGGGAAATAATATTTTGATATACTATTTTTTCTTATATTTATTTTATGTGATGTTTTTGAATGTTTTATGAAACTCATTCCTTTTCCATGGGTTACTTATGAGATATTTAATGTCTGATTTTCATCTAGCACATAAATTTATAGATTATGAGATAGGTGGGACCTATATGTACTTATTATTTTGTTAGGTAAATTATTATATCTCATTAGATAGAATTTTTGTGTGAATAGTTTATAAAATCACTATATTAACAAAGGATGAGTTTGATGGTGTTTTGATCTGCTCACAATAATATATGTTCATATGTTGGTAAGTTTTTATGCTCAAAAAAGGGTGAGTGTTATTTCATTAATATATAAAAATAATTTTATGTGTGAATAGGTTTTGAAGTCTCTAGATTCCCAAAGGGTGAGTGTAAAGGTATTAAGTCATACTCACAATTTTACCTTTGAATAGTTTGGAAGGTAGTGAGGTTTACTGTGATGAGAAACATATGTTTATGATTGTGAAAAATTTTCATGTTTTTATCAATTTTTGACATGTTTTCAATATTACTCCATAATTTAAATTATTCAATAACTTTATTTCATGCAGACATGATTTTGGTGTTTGAGATTTATTTTAAGACGGGTCATAACTATTACACATACTTAACATTCTAGTTTACAACTTATCTTTCTTCATTATGTTTTATTATTATCAATTATGGTTTTATGATATCTTAATAAGAAATTTAATTCCCTGTCATTTTCTACTAAATTTTTATGATATCACACTTTATGATATGTGTTTCCCTTGGTGAGAATATGAAGTCACGCCTTTATGATGTTACATTTTCTGGTTATGAAGAAGATTATATCTTGTGAGATATAAATTAAGGAGTATATATGATCATAATGATGGAGAAAAGTTCAAAATTATCAAAAATATATATTTTTATGTATCTAATATCCAAGGATCTAATACTTTTTTCTCTGGTATGTGAGAGTATTTATGATATATTTTAATCAGGATAATTATTTATTATTTCAATCATGATTATATTAGGGATCATAAGTTTTTATTTTTTTCATAGTGGTTATGATGTGATTATGTGGTTTTGTTGTTATGTCCATATGGATGTGAAAAAGAACTGGGATGTAATTTATTAGGGTGTGACATAAACTTGTTTTGCTGGGCAGTAAATATGGGGTACCTTCTCATGTATTTTTATATAATTATATTACTTTACTTGTGTGTTCTTCTAAGTGAGTGAGAATTGGTATATTTGGGAATTTTTCATCATACTAAGATAATGATTTGGTTTCATTTTTTATTCATTGAGTCATTAGTATATTTCTTCTACATTTTCATGATATATTTTAGATATTTTCCTACTAAGAATACTATAATTATCACCAATTATATATACATATATATACTATTTTTTCAATTCTATAGTATAGAGTTGATTATTGGGATGGGAATTACTAGCTCATGACCTAAAACTAGCTAGGGTTTGTGGAGTTTTTTCTATAGGAATTGCTTATTTTGGGTACTAATTAGAGTATTTTGTTATTTAGAATATTACATGAATTATGGGAATTGTTTTGAAATATATAATAGAATTTATTAGTGTTTAATATCATATTTTCCTTGTATTTAAGTGTTAATCCCACCAATATATGTATTTTACAACGTCGGTGGTAGTATCTTACCCATAGCCTATTGGAGTTGGGATTCATAGGACACACTTGCCTTTATTTCTATTCTAAAGGTGTTTTATATGGTAATTGGTCATGATATAATGGTAATAATGATTTTTTTGAGAGATAGGTTAGACTATAGAGTAAGGTATTTTGAGGGTTTCATTTTTTTGTTTGACAATTGAATTATTTAAACTTTTTAAGTGACATGGTAAAGGGAGACCAGTTATGCATAAGTTATTAGTCCCCCATGTTATCTGATTTAAGGAATTTTGGATTACATGGATTTATAGGAGAGATTGTGTTGATTTTAGGGTAGATACATAGTTGTGGAACAAGCATCATACATTATTTCACTTATGTTTACATTGGTAAAATTTAGTGAAATTAAAATGAAATTAATTAAGGGATATTAAATGAAATTCCATAGTATTTTAGTTTAATTGTTTTTTCCATTCATATATAGGGTTAAGGGAAGGTTTATTTTTGTGTTCTAGGTTGGATAGGTGAAATAGGATGTCTTTATTTAACATAGGAGGTTTTACATGAGGATGGATAGTCTTAGAGGGATACATTGTGCATGTTTCAGAATTAGATCGTATCAAATTATATGGGATATCTTTTGGATCCAGGGATAGAAAGTTGGATAGAGGAGTTACATATCACTTTCAGTCTAATTATTATGAGGTAAGAGAATTTTATTTCCATTTATAATATATTATTTTAGGGATATTCTCATCATTAGTGGATTTGATTTATTAGTGATTTTAAGGAATCAAAATTTCATGGGATAAGTTTGATGGAATTTTTTAAGATGAGTTATTTTATTCAATGTTGAAGTCAGATAAATAGTAGGAGTTTCTTTCTATATAATAGTGGAGAAACATTATGTGATAGTTTTGAATCTTGTCATGGATCTTCTTCATTATTCATCTCATGTACTTCATGATGGGGATATAGGGTACAAAATTTTGAGGATACATTGTTTTTAGAGATTCAATGTCAGTTCAACCCATTTACATTTCTAATGTATCTTTAGGTGTCGGTGAAGCTCAATGTAATGAAGAAGATATTATCATTGACTAGTTTATCTTGATAGATAAAATATCATATCTTTATAAAAAGTAGATATATGGATAGAGGTTTGTAGTTTAAAAAATAGTCACTGTTTCGACCAATTGGGAGTTAGTCTCAACTTACTCCTCATTTATTTCGAGATGGTAGTTTTCAAACTAGTAATATGAGTTTTGTAATACTAAATACTTTTTATAAAGGTCAAGGGATTTAAGATATTCTTCGTTTGAACTTCCTTATTGGTTATAATGGAGTTTTAATCCATCTTTGGGTACAAAATTTTAAGTAATTTCTTCTCTGGCTATATCAAAAAAGAGTAGTTTGGTCCTATGGGTTTTGGAATGTGGATAAGAGATGGCGAATGTTGAATAAAACTCCAAGAAATTATTATATCTCGTGTACATTGGGTTGTGAGTGTTCATGGAGGTGGTTTTAATTAGGTTTAGTGAGGTATAGCATATAGGTGAGGGTAAATGCATGTTATTGGAATCAAACTTCTACATATATCTGATATTGTTTGAGGTATGTTCTTATTATATTATACACTGGTATATGTCATGATTTATTTGGGAGATTCATAATCCTTCTTTTCAACTACCATGATCTGATATTTAATACTCAATATAGAGAAAATGATACTTCACTTAATGTTGACTACATAATCATGTAGTTAAATTATGATGTTTGTGGTGTGTTGGGTTGTGAGATGATTATGGTGTAACATGAGTTGATCAGAGAGATCTTTATATTCTTAAAATAATCATATAATTCATTCCTTGGATATAACATTTTTTTCTATGTATTATTTTATGAATTGATTATAGAAGAGAGTATTTCCTCAATTAGGAAGTATATAATACAATGTTAATTTATTAGAGGGATCATGGGATGGATCCTTGGAATCTGAAGCCTCGGTATTCTAATTTGTTGTATTTGATGTTGAGATCAGTAGAAGTTTTGGGGTCTCTATTTCTAGGAGCTATAGAGGAGTTACCTTAATTTTTCACTAATGTTGTTGTGGCACTACCCCATCTACATGATATGGAGTTTCGGATAAAGTTTCAACTTGACATATATGTAATCTCTTTTCTGGTTATAGAATAGTGTCATATAAGCTATAGTAGCTATAGATTCAAATTAATGATATATTTTAGAAATTTTTCATCCTACCTAGCGTGTTTCGTTAGGGTGATCCTATGTTTTTTCTAGAGATGAAGGATGATAGAACACAATCATCCATATATTAATGGTAGTTGAACCAAGTAAGATAAAAAATATTTATCCCATCCTAATTATTTTTTAAATTATCAATCAGTTTATGGGAGATAAATTATTCTCAAATATTAATATTTATTCATGGTATTATATTATGAATGTAAAGGAGAAGTATTTCTTGAAGGATACAATTATAAATAACTACGAACACTTTGAGTTTATGGTTATTCCTTTCAATGGCATGGATTCACTAGTAGTTTAAATTGGGATAATGAAATTAGTATACTATGAGTTATTTTATATGATTATATAAGTATTCATCGATGACATTAAATTTTATTTTAGAATGTAGTAGGATCATATTGAACACGTGAAGATTTATCTAAATTTGTTTTATGACTACATCTCTATATGAAATTTTCCAAAAAAAAATTGTCATTTAAAGAGTTTTATATTTTTGGTAACATTTTTTATTTTTTGGGAGTGGAAGTTAATCATTAAAATTTTGAGGTGCATATTTCATAGTTGGAACCCAATAATGTGTTAGTGATTCACAGATTCCTTAGACATGTGTGATATTATTATATTTTCTTGTCTTATTTCTATCATATATATACCCCTTTCGATGATTTCCCCAGAAAAAATAATTCCTTTGTATGGATATAATGTTTTAGAAAATGTTTAAGTACCTAATGGAGAAGATGATTAGGGTCTCTATAATTCGGTTTTTATAGGAAGGAGTCATGTTCAAGGTCTTTTTCAACACTAATCTTTTTATTTTATTTGTTTTAGGATAAAATAGGCAGCATTGATCTCTTATGGGTCCCAATTTTTATGTCTATATTACCCAAGATATTGAGTTAGAAATAATGGGTTTTCCCAGAATTTTTATGGAATTACATCATTAGTTGGAATTTTAGTCTTTATAGATCAAAAGATACTGGGGTATATTTTTTATCATAGATATTTAAATTTGTGTCAGTAGTGGTAAATAGTGTTTTTGAAAGATTATGAATTAAATATCTCATATACTCTTGGGAGGGGAACTATAGTGGATCATGTGCTGAGTAGAAGGTTTTGTGGATATATTACATAAGGGTTTTTAAATGAATCGAGAATGATAGAACATCTAGCGACATTGTATTTTGATATAAAGTACATTGGGGGTATAGGATTTCTATATCATATGACAATGCATTATTCCATTATCTGTTATATAGAGGAGTCTTAGTTAGTATTTCATGATGTGAAGGTTTTGAAAAATCAGGTGGTCTATGGAGATTACCCTGAGGGGTGGTCAAAGGATAATCAACATTGAGTTTTTTAGGGGAATATCTTTATTCCATTTATTGTGTGAGTTATGTTTCTCTGTAAGTTTAATATCTCTCCACTAGTAGTGGATCCTATTATATCAAATATATGGAATACTTTGAGAAGTTTGAATTAGTGTCTAGGGATGAAGAGGTATGTTGTAATTTTTTTTCATCTTTGTTTGATCTATTAGTGGGTGAAGGCCAAGAATAGTGTTTCAGTAATCCTCTTAAAAACATTGGATGTTCCATAGTAAAAATGGGGGGAATTTTATTGGATTTCCTCATTCTCCTACCTCAAACTTATAGAGGATGTGACTCTATATATGAGGTTTTTGATTAATAGGGAAAGTCTGCTAAATTATTTATGATCATAGAGAAGGTTATAGTATATGATTTTTTAGGGAAGTATGTAAAAGAGGTTTTGAATCTTCATGGGGTTTTATTATTGATTAATTTTGATCATAATTATTGTTTTTAACTTGAGAGAGTAGATTTATAAGGAGCATAGTTTTGGCACTTTACTATAACATATCATAACTTTTTCATCTTTACATTTATGGTCAAATCGAGCATACTAACCAAACACTGAAGGGAATACAGTTTTCATGTATTCTAGATTTAATAGGTTCTTGGGAGAAGAACCAATCATTGATTGAGTTTTAAAATAAAATAGATATTTATTATATATTTAAATGTATTTATTCTAAGAATTACATATGAATTCTTAAATATCATTGTTGTGCTAAACCAATGTTGGAGTGTTGTAGATTTTTGGACCTGATTTATGGTAGGAAATAATAGAGAAGGTGTGGATGATTCATGAGGGAATAAAGGTAATTAAATATCCTCTGGAGTGTTATTCCAATATGAGGATGAAATCTATTGTGTATGAGCGCAAAGATCATGTTTTTAAGAATATTTATACTTATTATGGTAAGTGATTCCCTATTCAAGGATATTAGACATGTATACAATTCCGAAATCCTTTCCAAGAATTGGATTATGTTATTAAGGTGTTGTATCATTTGGATATTCCTCCATATATGGATCAAATCTTTGAAATTTTCCACGTATCATAGCCTCATTGGTATATTTATGATGAAACTATTTTGACTAGTTTGGGTGATTTGGATAACTAGTATGTTTCCATATTTATAGAATGAGATATATGGTGACATCATTCCTTTAGGTGGAGTCTCATGGAGACATAGTGGATTAAAAGAGTGTATATAGGGATGTGATTTAAAAATGTGTTCTCAATTTGTGAAGTGGTTTTGAAGCATTTATTCTAATAAAGATGATGTGTTTGTTTTTATTCAATAAATATTAGACTTTTTTTTATTTTTCTTATGTTGTGCCTTTTATTTTGGTTATGGAAAGATCCAAATTTAAGGTATATCACATGGGGTGTTTTTTGTTATTATTTTATTATCATCATGATTTTTTTATTTGATTCATGAGGAAGATAATTGTTCTAGAGTTATCTAAAATAGAGACCCATATTTTCCATAGACCCATAATGAGCATTTTGGGAGTTTTAGAGGTGTTAGTATAGATCTTTTAAGTGGTTTGGGAGCGAATATATGAGTTTTGACCTTTTGGGTCAAAACGAGCATGATGGTTTTCACTATTCATTGGTGGATGTCTTGGTATGATTGTGGGAATAACTAATTTTCCATTTTTCTATGATTGGATATATTTGGTGTTTTATTACCACTTTTTGGTATTTTATTCCATAGTCATGTTCTATGTTGTAATGTTATGAATTTTTGTGATAATAGTGCTTCTATAGGGTGTTTATAAGATATGAGGAGGGCTAAAAAATCTTTTGGGTGACTTGGTGTGTTATGACATGTTCAGGAGGATTCTCTATAGTAGAGAAGTCATCGAGGATAGTGGAAAATGGTGGGGGAATGTAATATATATTTCATAGTGTTTCAGGTATTTAATTAGTTCATAAAATAGAAATGATCATCGATAAAGTCTATAAGTAATGGTGGTTGTCAGTGTTATGTCCTGTAAAGAAACAACTAGTAAGATTTATGGGTTTCATGATTAATTTAAATTCAATCTTCCTATTTATTTGGATCAATATTTTTGGACATCCTAAAACCCTATAGAATCTTGGGTCTTCATTTTAATGGTCCTTTATTCCTTTTATGGATATCAATATTTCTAAGTGAATGGTATCTTCTTTATCTGAGGTGATTCATCCTCTATCCACCCATTTTCAAAATATAATTCTTAAATTTATTTTCTAATATTTCCTCTTATATGTCCATGGTTAGGTTTGTGCCTTTTTTTAAATTTTATGGCCGATTTCATGATGGCTATTTATGTATCATGGGTTTTTTATAGTCCCCTATGGGATCTTAGTGGTTTTTAGTCATCATTGGTCTTCCCATTCTTGTGAAACGGATGTTGAAGCCGCATTTGAGAAAAAGGATTTGAAATCTAACTTCATTTTATATTTGTTAAATAAATAAATATCATGATTCTATTTTCCATTGGTAAATCATTATAATTATCATAATAAAGATAAAAAATAGGTTTTAGGAAATTAAATTCCATGAATTGAAACACATTTTCATTATATGATTTCGATATCATTTCTCAGGTATGGTTGTCTATAGTAGTTTGGTATTAATTTTTTGATATCCTCATTATTTTTTATCATGGTTTATCACAATTGATTAAGTAATGTAAAGTGTAAAATTAATTTGAGTGTGGAAGTGTGAAATTAAGGGTGATATTTATTATACAGGTATAGTTGAATTATAATTAATGAATAACAAAATGAGAATATTTTCTTTTTTATGATGATATACTTGTTACTTTTATTCTTGGTATAGTTAGAGTTCTCATAATATGTTAGGATTGCTGTAATGGATAATGGGGTGAAGATTTTTTTTTATTATGTAAGTGTCTTGGCATGCTTTATGTGAAATATGGTGTATTATATTTCAAAAAATTTGGAATTCATGTTGTGGTTGTTGTCATTTGATATTATATTTTTTGATACATTTTTATAAAGTGGTTGATGGGTAGTGTTTTCATAGGTTACTAGGAATGTGGGATGTGGATATAATTAATAAAATTATTAATTGTAATTTGATGTGATAACATAGATGATGTTGGAGTAATTTAAAGGAATAAATTTATTATTTTAAAGTGGTATGGATTTTTATGGAATAATTATATATGAGGAATAATTAATAATGTGTTAGATAAATGTTATGTGATAAATATAAATATAAGTTCTTATATATAATTTTCAATTATTGTAAGTGTATGTGTATTAATTAATTTAATATGGTTGGTAAATTTTATTGGGTAAAATTAATGTATAAAGTATAAAATTAATGATGAAACATGAAACAGGATGGAGGTTGTTTATTTTTTTAACTACGATGTGCTTTAGTGGTGGATTATGTTTCTGTTTTTCCTAGAGGTGATAGAAATGTCAATGTGTGGAGGTGATATTTCTTGATTAGTATTTTGTTTTGGGTAGTTGGACATAGGATGGATTTCTTTTGTTATTATATATCCATTTTAATTCTTGTTATTTCTTAAAAATCATTAACAGAGTCGAGTAATGTGTCTAATTTCTATATGATGTTTTGAGTTCCATGTGTTTTCCCAAATATCTAGGTTAGAGGAGATATAGACGGTTGACTACTCCCACTTCTCTTCTACCTCTTCTAGTCATAGTATAGACTCTCATAGACTATGATTATTGCTGTGAGATGATGTAGTTAAGCGGTGGGTGCATGGTGGAGATTTACATGAGAGGAGGGAATGAGGTTCATCTCCTTCATGTTTATAATATCTACTATTATGTAATATATAGAGGGGATATATATTATGATATATATTGATATATTATGTGTTCATTGTAATGTTTCTATGGTTGTAGTGTGATTATTTTGTTATTTGGTTATGTGTATACAAAAGAGATGAGATTACTACGATGTAAGTAATTAGGGTGTGAGGGTGACTAGTTATGTAACACCCAAAGATATTGAAAATTTTCATATTAGAATAAAATTATTATTATTATTTTGATATCTTTCTCTATATGCAAAACTATGTTAGGATTATACTACACACAAGACTGTGTTAGCTTCCATTACATGCAAGACCGAGTTTTGTTTCCTTTTAATGGCACAAATGTTTTAAAACAAAATTTTGAAACTTTTAAATGTTTTGATTTTCAAAAAAAATATTTTTGAATAAAAAAATTCAAAATTAAATCACGGGTAATTTTTAGTATTTTTTATGAAGATTCATTTTATAATTAATAGTGAAAAGTACTGTATTTCTTCTAAATAATTATTAATGTTAAATTACATTTTAAATTGGTTTTAAAAAAAATAGACCAATTATAAATATATTAATCCAATTTATGTTATTAGAAGCATTTTTATATTGAATATATATATATATAACTTTTGAACATTTTATCTTTAAAATCTGCTTTCTCAACTAGTCTATGGGATTATCATTAAAATTAACTTTCATACTCATGTGATTTGAATTTGGAAAAATGTAAATATGAGTTTTTAATCCATATAATACATGTATTATAATAATATCAACATATTATTTTGACTAAAAATATTAGTTAAAGTGATTAAAGTTAATTATAATGATTAATGTAAAATTAAGCTTAATAAGGGACTAAACCTTAAACATAAGTGCCAAAATGATCAAAAAAATGTTCCAAAATACATTAAATTCCAATACATAAAAAATAACCCTTCAGGGTTCAAATTTTATGATTTAGAAGGATAATTTCCCCTGAATTTTCCCAATATAATATGTTATATAAGGAAAAAACAAAAAGGGAATACTCCTTACATTTAATAAATATAAGGAATTAATATATGGAAAAAAACATATGTTCTGTTATACATATCCTTTAAAAATAAATATGGATTATTATTACAATAATAATTTATAATTAGTTTTTAGAGATGAATTAGTGACATAAAATGCTCAATAAACGTCAATAGAGAGATTATATAGATAACAATTAAATGAAATAAATTATATTATAAATCTTAAAAGTAAATTAAATTGATTTAATTATTATCGTTAATTATTTTTTAAGATGAATATATCATGTTACACAGATTTTAACTTAATATATTTCGATTCAAATAATGTGATATTATTAAATTATATTTAAATAAATAATTTCAAAATTGACATTAATATTATTTCACAATCAATGATATTTTATTAAATGTTTTAAAATTAATAAAAACCCTATATTCATTCAAGTGATTTTTTAAGTTTCAATAAAAATAAAATATTTTATATTAATTTATTAATTTATATTTTAGAATTAACAAATTTTCCCATAAATAGTAAAAACATTATTAGCATAGTTCGGATTTAAACATTGTTTTTGCGTGTTAAATGTGCTTGATATAAAATTAATTTCAAAAAAACATGAGATATATATTTTTAAAGTTAGATATAATATTTATATTTCATTGTGCCAATATTTTCTAAAAAATTAAATTAAATTTAGTCTTAATGGTTAAATTACATATGATAGAAAACTAGTTAAATTAATAAAAACTCAAATGATAAAAATAACGAAACATTGATGTTAAGGAACAAAATTACAAAAAGGAACCAATTTTTTTGTGTTTTATGTTTTTATAGACCATTGTTCCCCTTTAATCCCTTATTTTTCTATTTTGTATTCCCATGAGGTAAGGGAGACCCCCCAATAGTTTATACCTTTTGGTATTTACAAGAACTGTAACATCCCAGGTAAATAAATAATAAATAATTTTCATATTTATTAATATTTATGAATTAAATATTAATTTTAACTAAAAGGGGTTTCTACGTTTGATAGCGTACTTGATACGCAACGATGAGTTTCTTTGAAAACCTATGTTGCACACTAGTAATAAAATAATATTATTTTAAATTTTAGTTAACACGTAGCCATTGTACTGGCGGGAATGGATAGAAATAACTAAAATATGATTATATATGTTTTTAAATGTTTTTACATTTATCCAATAAAAGATAAAGGCTTAAAATACGGAAAGAATTCAATTTTAGGAATTTATACCCTAATTTTCACTAAGGGTTCACTTATCACCTTTTGACGGCGAACCGTCATTAAATATAGTTTTGATCAATCTTATAAATTCTATTGGACCAAATATAACTCTTCTTTAGAATCGCGACATCAAAATTTACTTTGTGTAAATTTTTGGTATCTTTCCGATAAAGTTCATTTTTTTAATGAATAGTGTAAAATGTTGTATTTTAATTCAAAACCTCTTTTTAATCTAATTTATTTATATGATTAGATTATCATTTTAATTGGTTTTAAAGTGAAATTAGAAAATATTTTTACCATTAAATCCAATAGTGGTCGTTGGAATTAATTTCACTTTGAAATCGGACTTAAACTAGTGTCAATCTTTTGATAATTATTGTTTCCTAAAAACACACTATTTGCTCTGACAGCGGGAATTAATTATTAAATTAATTAATGCAACTTATATGTTGTGAATTTTGTAAAATGGAATTCATTTTTGAATTCGGAATATCAAATATAGCTTAGGGTGAATTTTTGGTATTTTTCTGAAAAACTTCAATTTTTGATGAATAGTGAAACCACTAAGTGGTACTTATAAAAACTGATTTTTCGTTTAAATGAAATTTTACCACTTCTGTGTTTTGAATTTCAAAAATCCGACATACATGGGTGTCATTAAGAAGTAAAATGTGGTTCAATGAGATAAAAATAATTTTTTGGTGAATAGTAACTTATTAAGTTTTTAATCGCGATTAGAGGTAATTAGTGCAATTTAAGGCAAAAATGATATTATAATAAAATGAAAATACCTTGACACATGTCCTACCCTTATTGTATGTGTCATGTCCGACCAAAACAAGCCATGGGTCAACTTTGGGACCCCATGGAGCCACTTTGGTTGGGAAATGACATAAATAACGTTTTATTTAATGTTAAAGTAAAAATTACACACACATGAGATGTTTTACTAAAACAATTTTTACATGGGGTTATACAAGTCCTATTTTTGACTATAAATAGTCATTGGAAAGCTAAATAGATTTCCTACATCATAGTATTTTTTTTATAATTTTTAGACATTAAATAAATTAAATTTTTTATGACATCATGATAATGTAGGGATGACCTCATTATTTAACGATTTAAATAAAATGGAAAGATAATGTAATATCTAAGACCTACACATGTCCAAAACCTATTGGATGAGTGGATTTAGAACCCTTATCACCTTATCCTAGAAATACATCAATGTGGGACCTCTTAAATCCGAATACCATTTTAAAACAAAGTGACTTTTCTTTACTTTCCAAGAGTGCCCCTCCTCTCCTCTTATAAAAGGCCCCCACCTCTACCTCCTTACCCACACTCCCAAAGCCTTTGGCTCGGCCAAAACCTGCCTATTTTGGCTCTCCACATCCCTCTCTTACTCCTTGAAGCCTCACATTGGACAGAAGTCTTCCCAAGGAAGACTTTGATCTCAAACCAAGGGAAGTTACCTGATTTGATGGACGTTAAAGAACGATCGAGTCAAGTCAGACCTAAGGTAAGGGACTTCATCTCAATCTCCTTTCATTGGGGCATATTTCATTTTATACACAACTTTATTTTATACGGTGTATAAACCCCTTTGACTTTTAATTTTATACAAAAGGAATCTTTTTCTACGAAGCGTTTTACAAAACGATAAAAAGGAATGTTTTTTTAACGTACGAGGTGACAACGACCTTTTCCGCCGCCGCGGGTATTATTTGGTCTTTGGCTTCCTCAACAAGCTGTAATGTTTTCAAAATAAAATAAATACCATATACTCTTTTATGTATTTTGGTATTAAAAATGGTTTTGATAAAGGATTCTATTATGATATATTGTGATTGAAATGTGGAAATGTTATCATTCCTTTATATTGGTTTTATGTTTTATGATTTTATATTGGTACTTGGACATTTGACGGGTGGTTACGTGATAAACCATATGACGGGTGGTGCCGTGAATACTAGGAAGGGTGGTTATGTTATAACCTCCAATTAATTGGGTATGGAAGTCAGCTTTATGGCTATTCCATTAAGTATGTATGGAAATTGGCCGTATGGCTATTCCATTAAGTGATATGTGTGGAAGTCAACCGTATGGTTATTCCACTTAAGTATGTTTATGTCCCAAGTTACCTTTATATATGTTATGTGTTCTTTATATGGGTTTTATGGTAATCCTTTGGTTACAAAAAGGTAAGTAATGATACTTTATTCAGTGAAGAGTTTTTACTACTTCATGACGGTGAAGGTATTACTTTGATAGAGTATACATGGTTTACTTGATGTTTGAAAAACTAACAGTTTTCATTCTTTGTGTATCCCTTACTGAGATTTTTTATGCTCACCCCAAGTTGTTTTGAAATGTTTTTCACAGGACTTAATGTGGAATACGGTCATGGATGGGATCAAGGTAATGTCATGCTATTTAAAACATGGAACTAGACATGTTTCTTTTTAAGAGTTTTTTTTTCTATGGAAACTTGGTAGAAGTGTCGACTTTGTAAATCTTTTGAGATTTAATAGTTATGTTCTAATTCTCTAAAAATCTAAACCTGAAAAGATCCTCAATGTGAATTATTCATTTAATTCAATATTAAGTAAGGTTTAAGGCTGGGACATTATAGTTGGTATCAACGGTCGATTTAGACAAATTTAGGAGTTAGAAAAGTGTTAAATTATAATATGATTGAAATGATATAGCATTTACAGATTACCATGTTGCTTCGCCTAAGATATTTCTGTGTTCAGAATGGTTTTCCGCAGAGGAAACAAAGCAGCTATGTTGGGACGACATCAAGAGGAAGACAACCTTCCAAATCAGCAACTTGAGATGGTCGGAATCGGAACTGAACAGTTTGTTGCAGTGATGACACAGTTGACTCAGGCTATAAATGGTGGTGGTATCCATGCACGAGATCAGCCAGATCAACCGCAGAGGAACATGTCAGTGGTGGAACATTTCATGAGGCAACATCCCCCATCATTCAGAGGATCATCTGACCCTGTGCAAGCTGAAGGGTGGATTAAAGCACTGGAGAAGATTTTTGATGTCATGGGGTGTTCAGAACATCAAAAGGTTAGTCTTACTGTTTACCGTTTTGAAGGTGAAGCTGATCAGTGGTGGTCGATGGTGAAAAATATTCGGGATAGTGATGAGATTGAGGATCTTCACTGGGACGAATTCAAAGGTATGTTTCTTGAGAAATATTTTCCTAAGGTGGTTCGTCTTAGGATGGAAAACAAGTTCCTAGAATTGAGGCAGGAGGATGATTCAGTGGCTACTTATGAAGAAAAGTTCACTCGATTGGAAAGGTATGCTCCAAACTTCATACGAGATCTTGATAGTAAAATAAACCGTTTTTACTCAGGGTTAAAGCCAAAGTATCGAAGGGCTTTAGATTCTCGTGAGTTCAAAAGTTAGGAAAAACTTGTTCGATGTGCGAAGAAGGTGGAAATGGATTTTTCCAATGATCAGGTGTTCTATGACAAACAACAGAATAAGAGGTCTAGTTGGCAGGCAAAGGGGAAGAATTCATCAAAGAAGAAAGGAGGTAAGAAAACCAAATATCCATCCTGTGAGAAGTGTGGTAAAATGCATCTGGGAGAATGTTTATCCAAGTCTGGTAAGTGCTTTCTGTGTGGTAAGTCTGGTCATATTGCTCGTAACTGTAAGGAAGATGATCAAGCAGGCAATGAAAAGCCAATGGTAAGATGTTTCAAGTGTAATGAAATTGGTCATTATGCAAACAAGTGTCCAACGAAGAACTCAACTAGGGGAATTCAGCCAGACTACAAGAAGAAAGGGGTGGTGAAATCCTTTGCAACAACTTCAGCAGATGTTGGGCCATCGAATGAAGTGGTATCAGGTACACTGTTTGTCTTTTCAGATTATGCCAATGTGTTGTTTGATTCAGGGTCTACACACTCTTTCATTTCTGAGAAGTTTTCTAGTAAATTGGAAATTCCATATCAAGATATGAACCCTGAACTTATGGTAAAAACACCCGGAGGGAACGTTGAGACAAAAAGGAATTATAAGAACCTTCCAATCCTTGTGTGTGGAAAGCATCTACCAGCAAACCTTATTATTTTGCCTCTAGTAAAGTTTGATGTTATTTTGGGCATGGATTGGCTTTCTGTTTATCATGCTAAGATTGACTGCAGAGCTAAAATGGTTTCTTTTCAGAATGATTTTCAGTTTGTGTACAAGAATGAACCCTTGATTTTGATAACATATCAGGAAGTTGAGAAACTAGTAAAAGATGGAAATGCATGTTACCTTTCACATATAGTTGAAAATAAAGGAACTGTTCAGATTAATGATGTGCCAGTGGTAAATGAGTATCTTGATGTTTTTCCTGATGAGTTGCATGGTATTATTCATGATCGGGAAGTTGAATTTACTGTTGACTTAGTTCCTGATTCTAAGCCGATTTCAAAACCCCCTTATCGAATGGCTCAAGTTGAACTTTTAGAGTTAAAGAAACAATTGCAGGAGTTATTAGATAAAGGTTTCATTCGACCTAGCACATCACCATGCGGTGATCCTGTCTTGTTTGTTAAAAAGAAATATGGATCAATGAGACTTTGCATTGATTATAGAGCCTTGAATAATATTACTGTTAAGAACAAGTATCCTTTGCCTCGTATCGATGATTTGTTTGATCAGCTCTAGGGAGCTCAGTATTTTTTGAAGATTGAGTTGAGGTCGGGGTACCATCAGTTGTAAGTAAAAGAAGCAGATGTTCCGAAGACTGTGTTCCGTACTAGATATGGCCATTATGAATTTGTATTTATTCCTTTTGGGTTAACCAATGCACCTGCTGTATTCATGGACCTTATGAATAGAATTTTCCATGAGTTCTTGGATAAGTTTGTGGTTGTTTTCATTGATGATATTTTGGTGTTTTCTAAAAGTAAAGAGGAGCATGAAAGTCATTTAAGGGTAATCTTGCAAACCTTAAAAGAAAAGAAACTATATGGAAAATTCAGCAAATGTGAGTTTTGGTTACAACAAATTTCTTTCCTGGGTCACATTATTTCAAAAGATGTCATAACTGTTGATCCTACTAAAACAAAAGTTGTTGAAGAATGGCCAAGACCCAAAAATGTAACTGAGATCCGTAGTTTTCTTGGTTTGGCAGGTTACTACTGAAGGTTTTTTGAAAAAATTTCAGGGTTATCTAGTCCAATGACTAAGCTAACTCGTAAGGGTTTTAAGTTTATCTGGACAAAAGAATGTGATGATTGTTTTCCGGAGTTGAAAAGAAGATTGGTGAATGCTCCAGTTTTGGCACTTCCTTCCAGGAATGGTGAGTTTGTTATATACAGTGATTCTTCATTGAAGGGACGTGGTTGTGTCCTTATGCAGAATGATCAGGTAATTTCTTATGTTTCACGTCAGTTGAAAACTCATGAGGTAAATTACCCTACACATGATTTGGAATTAACTGCTGTTGTCTTTGCTTTAAAAATATGGAGGCATAATTTGTATGGAGTAAAGTGTGAAATATATACTGATTAAAAAAGTTTAAAGTATATATTCACTCAGAAATAATTGAACATGAGACAGAGGAGATGGCTGGAATTAATCAAGGATTATGATTGTACAATTCACTACCATCCGGGAAAAGAAAATAAAGTGGCAGATGCTTTGAGTCGAAAAAGTAATGCTTCATTAGAAATGTTGCGTTTGGAACGTGATCCTTTGGTTAATGATTTGATGAACTTTGGCATAGAATTTTTTGGTACAGGATGTTCTTCTGTTTTGTTTCAGGTATCAGTGAAATCTTCTCTATCAGATAGAATCAAGCAAGCACAGAAGCAAGACAGCGAGTTGCAGAAAAAGGTAGAGCTGGTTCAGAAAGGTAAGTTGTCTGAATTCAACACTGATAATGATTGTGTTTTGAGGTTTGGGAAGAGATTACGTGTGCCTTGTGATTCACAGTTGAAGAATGAATTGTTATGTGAGGCTCATAGTTCCCCGTTTTCAGTTCATCCGGGCAGTACTAAGATGTACAAAGATCTGCAGGAGTATTACTAGTGGGATGGAATGAAAAGAGATATTTCTGATTTTACTGTGAAGTGTTTGACTTGTCAGTAGGTTAAAGAAGAGCGGCAGTTACCTAAAGGGATGCTTCAGCCTTTACCAGTGCCAGAGTGGAAATTGGAAAACAGATCCATGGACTTTGTTGTGGGATTACCGAGGAAATCTCGAGGTAATAATGCAATCTGGGTTATTGTTGATCGCTTGACTAAATCTTCTCATTTCCTTGCTATACGAGATACTTTTTCCCTAGATCAACTTTCCCGTTTGTATCTTAAAGAGATAGTCAGGTTACATGGAGTTCCTCTCTCCATTGTATCTGACCGTGATCCCAGGTTTACTTCTAACTTTTGGAAAGGCCTTCAGAAGTCGTTGGGTACTGAATTAAATTTTAGTACATCTTTTCATCCTCAATCAGATGGGCAGTCAGAACGAACAATTCAGACCATGGAGGATATGCTACGAGCTTGTTCGATGGATTATCAGGGAAGTTGGGATCAACATCTTTCTTTGGTCAAGTTTTCTTATAATAGCAGCTTTCATTCCAGTATACAGATGGCACCATTTGAGGCATTATATGGGAAGTGGTGTCGAACTCTAGCTTTTTGGGATGAAGTGGGTGAAAGGAAGCTGATGGGACCAGAATTGGTAGAAAAAATGGAAGAAAAAGTTCATTTGATTCAGAAGCACATGAGAACAGCTCAAAGCAGGCAGAAGAGTTATGCAGATAACCGGAGGAAGGATCTATCTTTCGAGGTAGGTGATCATGTTTTTCTCAAGGTTTCTCCTTGGAAAAGTGTGATGAGATTTGGTAAGAAAGGAAAACTGAGTCCAAGGTTTATTGGACCATATGAAATTCCGAAGAAAGTTGGATCAGTTTCTTACCAAGTGTCTTTACCTCCGAGTTTATCTCAGGTACACAATGTTTTTCATGTTTTGATGTTGAGAAAGTATATGCCAGATCCATCTCATGTTTTGAGTCCAGAGGTAGTTCAGCTGGAAGAGAACTTATCTTATGAGGAACAACCGGTCCAGATACTTGACCATAGGGAGCAGGAGTTACGGAATAAGTTCATTCATTAGGTAAAGGTTTTGTGGAAAAATCATATGATTGAATAGGCAACATGGGGATCTGAAAATTCTATGAGGGATAGATACCCCCACTAATTTTGATAAGTGAATAAAATTGCGAGGATGAAATTCCCAAAAGGGGGGAAGGATGTAACATCCCAGGTAAATAAAGAATAAAGAATTTTCATATTTATTAATATTTACGAATTAAATATTAATTTTAATTAAAAGGGGTTTCTATGTTTGATAGCGTACTCGATACGCAACGATGAGTTTCTTTGAAAACCTACATTGCACACTAGTAATAAAATAATATTATTTTAAATGTTAGTTAACATGTAGTCGTTGTACTAGAGGGAATGGATAGAAATAACTAAAATATGATTATATATGTTTTTAAATGTTTTTACATTTATCCAATAAAAGATAAAGGATTAAAATACGGAAAGAATTCAATTTTAGGCATTTATACCCTAATTTTCACTAAGGGTTCACTTATCACCTTTTGACAGCGAACCATCATTAAATATAGTTTAGATCAATCTTATAAATTCTATTAGACCAAATATAACTCTTCTTTAGAATCAGGACATCAAAATTTACTTTGTGTAAATTTTTGGTATCTTTCCGATAAAGTTCATTTTTTAATGAATAGTGTAAATTGTTGTATTTTAATTCAAAACCTCTTTTTAATCTAATTTATTTATATGATTAGATTATCATTTTAATTGGTTTTAAAATGAAATTAGAAAATATTTTTACCATTAAATCCAATAGTGGTCGTTGGAATTAATTTCACTTTGAAATCGGACTTAAACTAGTTTCAATCTTTTGATACTTTTTATTTCATAAAAACACGATATTTGCTCTGACAGCGGGAATTAATTATTAAATTAATTAATGCAACTTATATGTTGTGAATTTTGTAAAATGGACTTCATTTTTGAATTCGGAATATCAAATATATCTTAGGGTGAATTTTTAGTATTTTTCTGAAAAACTTCAATTTTTGATGAATAGTGAAACCACTAAGTGGTACTAATAAAAACTGATGTTTCGTTCAAATGAAATTTTACCACTTCTGTGTCTTGAATTTCAAAAATCCGACATAAATGGTTTTCATTAAGAAGTAAAATGTTGTTCAATGTGATAAAAATAATTTTTTGGTGAATAGTAACTTATTAAGTTTTTAATCGCGATTAGAGGTAATTAGTGCAATTTAAGGCAAAAATGATATTATAATAAAATGAAAATACCTTGACACATGTCCTACATTTATTGTATGTGTCATGGATGACCAAGAAATTCCATGGGTCAACTTGGGGACCCCATGGAGCCACTTTGGTTGGGAAATGACATAAATAACTTTTTATTTAATGTTAAAGTAAAAATGACACACACATGAGATGTTTTACTAAAACAATTTTTACATGGGGTTATACAAGTAAGATTTTTTACTATAAATAGTCATTGGAAAGATAAAAATATTTCCTACATCATATTATTTTTTTTATAATTTGTAGACATTAAATAAATTAAATTATTTATGACATCATGATGATGCAGCGATGACCTCATTATTTAACGATTTAAATAAAATGGAAAGATAATGTAATATCTAAGACCTACACATGTCCAAAACCTATTGGATGAGTGGATTTCGAACCCTTATCACATTATCCTCTAAATAAATCAATGTTGGACCTCTTAAATCGGAATACCATTTTAAAACAAAGTGACTTTTCTTTACTTTCCAAGAGTGCACCTCCTCTCCTCTTATAAAAGGCCCCCACCTCTACATCCTTACCCACACTCCCAAAGCCTTTGGCTCGGCCAAACCCTGCCCATTTTAGCTCTCCACATCCCTCTCTTACTCCTTTAAGCCTCACATTGGGAAGAAGTCTTCCCAAGGAAGCCTTTGAGCTCAAACCAAGGGGAGTTACCCGATTTTAAGGACGTTAAAGAACGATCAAGTCAAGTCAGACATGAGGTAAGGGACTTCATCTCAATCTCCTTTCATTGAGGCATTTTTCATTTTATACACACTTTCTTTTATAAGGTGTATAAACCCCTTTGACTTTCACTTTTATACAAAAGGAATCTTTTTCTACAAAGCGTTTTACTAAACGACAAAAAGGAATGTTTTTTTAACGTACGCGGTGACAACGACCTTTTCCGCCGCCGCGAGTATTATTTGTTCTTTGGCTTCCTCAAAAATCTGTAATGTTTTTAAAATAAAATAAATACCATATACACTTTTATGTATTTTGGTATTGAAAATGGTTTTGATAAAGGATTGTATTATGATATATTGTGATTGAAATGTGGAAATGTTATCATTCCTTTATATTGGTTTTATGTTTTATGATTTTATATTGGTACTTGGACATTTGACGGGTGGTTATGTGATAAACCATATGATGGGTGGTTCCATGAATACCAGGACGGGTGGTTACGTTATAACCTCCAATGCATTGGGTATGGAAGTCAGCCGTATGGCTATTCCATTAAGTATGTATGGAAATTGGCCGTATGGCTATTCCATTAAGTGATATGTGTGGAAGTAGACCGTATGGTTATTCCTCTTAAGTATGTTTATGTCCCAAGTTACCTTTATATATGTTATGTGTTCTTTAACTGGGTTTTATGGTAATCCTTTGGTTACAAAAAGGTAAGTAATGATACTTTATTCAGTGAAGAGTTTTTACTACTTCATGAAGGTGAAGGTATTACTTTGATAGAGTATACATGATTTACTTGATGTTTGAAAAACTAACAGTTTTCATTCTTTGTGTATCCCTTACTGAGCTTTTTTATGCTCACCCCAAGTTTTTTTTGAAATGTTTTTCACAGGACTTAATGTGGAATAAGTTCAAGGATGGGATCAAGGGAATGTAATGCTATTTAAAACATGGAACTAGACATGTTTCTTTTTAAGAGTTTTTTTTTCTATGGAAACATGGTAGAAGTGTCTACTTTGTAAATATTTTGAGATGTAATAGTTATGTTCTAATTCTCTAAAACTCTAAACCTGAAAAGATCCTCAATGTGAATTATTCATTTAATTCAATATTAAGTAAGGTTTAAGGTTGGGCCTTATAAGAACACGACCCCATCCCTTAAAAAAATTAATTCAATAATCCCCAGCTTCACACCTATGAAGCCACATTTACATGAAGAAAAATATAAAAAAAAATATCCCCACATCCCTCCCCTCAAACAAAAATCATTCCTTTTGGAATAAATCCATCCCTGGAATCCCTTTGGTGCTCACCAAAAGGTGTTATCCAAACAAGAGGTAGCCTCCCTCCTCAATCAATTATGTTTTATTTATGTTATCCACCCCCAAAAATCATCCTATTAAATGATTAAATTATAAAATAATTATCCTCAATATACTAATATGTTGTTATGTTAATGTTTTTACTAGAGCATACTCGCACATCCATCTAATGGTAACGAGCTTATCATTCGTGTACGGAGAATTATCGCCTTGTGAAATGATGATTGTTTGTTTTTACCTTTCCACCACTCATGGTTAGAAATTATGATGGAAATGATATTTATGTATGATATATATGATATTTATAATGTATTTTTTCTTATTTAATTTTTATATAGAACATACCTTTATGCTTTCCATTTTGTGGGAATATGATAAAATCGTCTATAGAAGTGTAGACTACTGCCTCCCCAAAGCGATGTGATTTATTGAAGTGATACATGGAATGATGAAATATATATTATTCATTAAATAATTATCTTTCTATAAAAATAATATATCAATTAATTTATTACCCTTTTCACACACTAAAAAGTAATAACGTCGGTCGTGGACGTGTGGACTACCGCCTCCTCAACATGAAGTGATTCATTTTACATAATAATAATTATAAATGATTTAAAATCATGGTATTAATTATATAATTATAATTATATAAATATATAATGTTACTTTACTTCATTACATAACGATCACTGAAAAAAGGGAACGTTACTCATGCATATGTATGACCAACCTTCTACATGATTGTAACATTGGTTCATTATTTATAACCATCTTTCATGATTGGTTTCAAAATTATAATTCATATATGAATATGATATTTATTAAATTATTATTATTATTACTTATATGTTTATACAATGACCCTTTTGAAAATAATCGACCTATCGATTTTTTTGACACACAAACCGAATTTGGTCAAAACACAAATATAAACATAATTGTTTAAGTAGTTGTATACAACACTATAATAAGTGAAGTAAAATTAATAGTAAACATGAAAAAATTTATGAGTCAATAAAATATTTAACATAATTTTATTACACATGAAGATAAATAAACACATGACAAGTGAGACTCAAGGTAAGGGATTTCATCTAAATGTTCATTCCATTGAGACTTATTTATTATTATGCACCAATTCATGTTTATATAGTGTATATAATACCTATAGACATGTTATATCATGAATCACTTGATTATCATGATATTATAAGTTTCATTTAATGTTATTCCTTCATGGGGATTATGATTCAAATGCTTTAAAGTGGAATAGGACACATTGGAATGTTTAATGACTAGTTTTCCTCAACAATGATTTAATTATTTTTAATGGTATTTCCATTCCTCAATATCATAATATCGTGTTGTAAATTTTCCTCCACTAAGTAATTATTAGTAAATCTATATTATTTATAAAAAATTTATATTTTAATATAAAGAATATTTCTTATTATTTATATCGATTATTCAATATAAGAAATGCATTATATTGGGAATGACAGGTGGGGATCAGACATCATATATCTCCTCGATGCATGAACATGATCTCATGAGATAAATATATTGTCCAAATTAAATTGGTTTTTACACATAGTTTTAACTAGTCTTTTGAAAGGTATTGATAGTATAGTTTTTCATGTTCCTTAGATATGAAATCAAATAATTAATAATTTATTTCATAGATATTTTAGTTATCATTGTTATTATCCATGAGGTTTTGATATCATAAAATCTACATATGCGTTTCATTATCAGTTTACTAATTAAATGTAATGTGTTTTCAGTTTATTACCTTTTAAAATAGATTATTCCTTTTATAATTATTTTAATGGAATGTGTTATTAGTTTTTTACCTCATAATGTTGATTTACTCACATAAATTCATTATTAATTACACTTTATTTACCCTTATAGGGCATTTGATCTCACTCTTATTAAGTTTCATTTACCTAGGTTATGATGGGGAATCCTTTGAATGAGATTCAAGGGTGATGGAATTTTATTTTTTTAAGAATTATATATTTTCCAAATATAATATGGGTATCATATATATAATCTAGTTTTCCAAAACTACTAAATTATTTGATCCTTTTAGATATGAAGCTTGTATATATACCAATGTAATAAAATAATGCACAAGATCAAGGCTTTTTGGGTTAGGTCTTTATAGATGGTATTATAGGATGTTTAATAGAAACCTTGGAAACTAGATTTAGAAAACATTGATTAGGGAACACAAACCTAAGATAGACTTTAAGGATGAATATATAAGAACATCCTAGAATTTTGGTAAGGTAGAGACAATGTGGGTATTCTGATAAATACATCTTTCTCTGGATACTTTATGTGGTCATGGTTCTGGAATACATATACCAAGGGGTAACAACTCCAACAATGTGTGTCAAGCCTAACTCGTCATTACCTGGTGCATGAAAATAGTCCTTACTGTGAAAATGGTTTGAAACTCCTAGGGGATATTCATAGGATAGTTGACATTTTCTTTACAAATAATTATAAATAATTTAAAAGTAATAATTCCCCCAAAGAAACCATGATTTTGATTTTGAGATTGCCTATACAAAAAAGTTTTTATTTTATACTAAGTTTTGTTCCATATTTATAATTATACAATGTTCATAATTTTATAAAATAATCTAGTATGTTACATTGTTAGTAAATAGCACCTTGAAGGAAGAAAGGAATCACTACTCATAGAAAATGAAGAAATTTCCCTATTGAGGAAACCAATACACGTGGTATTGGAATAGAGAAAATTATGGATATATTAGGTCAGTTTTATCAAGTTATGAAAAATAACCTTCCTCAAATAAAGAAACCTATTCCACAAATAGAATCTCCTATGCTGCATAACTTTATGATATAGAGTCCCCAATCATATAATATGACTATAGATCCAATGGTGTTTGAGCAATGGATTAAGTTTTTAGAGAATATATTTATGGCATTGGGTTGTGGTGAAAAGGAAAAGGTTGCACTTATAGTGTATTGTTTCAATGGTGATATGGGTAAATGGTGGTCATTGATCAAGAATACTATAGAGGAAGAAGAAATAGAACTTGGGGATTGAAGGACATGTAAGGACACATTCTTCGATAAATACTTCCCTCATGATCAATAAAATGAGATTAAGATAATGTTCCTTAGTCTACATCAAAAGGAGGAAGAAATTATTATATAATCGGAAGCTACCATTCTAAGGTTATCAAGTTATGATATAAATATTATAATCAAAAAATAATTCAAGATTGATCATTTCTTTTAAGGACATAAGACCAATATCTTAAGGACGCTGGTGTATCAATAATTTTCGTACATTGAAATAGTTTTATGTCATATCAAGATATATAAATAATTCTCCATTTCTTATGGATTTAAAGGGATTGAAGAGAGGAATAGAAATGAAGAGTAAATAATAGATAATGGGAATAAGGTAATAAAGGATTTTTCCACATGTGATAATTGTTGAAAGAATCACTCTAGAAAATGATTGAGAGGATTGGGAGTTTTTTATAAGTACAAGGAAAATGGTTACTAGGGAAAAGAATGAAAAGGGAAGAAGGAAAATGTTGTTATTCAGTGTTACAACTACAAGGTGATGGATAACTATTCCAATTAATTCCCCCAAGCATCAATGGGCTCTAAGATATAAGAGGACAAGTGGATAAGTCAATGTTTATGCTGTTGATATAGACGAAGTGTAATGATTACTATTACTATGTATTTGGATCCAATAAATATATTTTAAGTGTATTCCATTAATTATTTTATGAAATATATAAGTATTATATTGGAGTACATTTTCATTAATGATTTGAGATTATATGTTTAGTGGTACCAATAAAAGTGATTTGGTAGCTCCCTACTATTAGGAGTGTTGTAGGGCTTGTTTGCGAAGGTCAGAGGAAAGGATGGAGGGACTGATGGTGTTGGTGGTTTTGGTGAGTGGCGGGTCCAAGGTGGAAGGATCTCATTCAGGAGTCGCTACGGTGGGAGGTTCGTCATAGATGGGAGAGGCTTTGGTGGCATCAAAGGTCTTCTGGTGTGAATCCATTCCAGTGTGTCGGGATTGCCTGGGAACTTCTGTCATCATTATTTTGGTCATGACTTCAGTGACGTAGAGGGGTTACATTATCGAGACATATTTGATCAAACCAAATCCGCTCTTGTATGTAATCCAAATGTAACCCTTGATTTTAGTCATATTGATATATGGATTTGAGATTTGTGAGAGATGGTCTAGATCTGAGCTGAATAAAGATGTGTAATTGTTTTTTGGTGAGTGTTATTATGTCTCTCATTTGAATCTTGCATACTGAAGAATATGATTTCAAATAATTTTTTTAATTCCCCTTTCTTCGCATTTATCTCCCATTAAAATTTGGTTCAGCAGGATCCATTTTAGTAATCTGTTTTCTAGTGTTTCGTGGCTGTCTCTAAATCCTACCTTTACTTTTATCATCCAAACCTTCATGCTAAACTCCATATTATTTTGACACGAAGACTCTCTGGTGTTTTGGGATAGTTTTTGTGTGAATTTTGGGGGTTTCCCCTTAACCCTTTTTACCTACTTTTCTCTTGCTACCCTTTCCCTTATTCATGATTTCAGTCAACTCAGTATAAAGGTGTTGACAGTGGTTTTGGGATGGTGTTGGTGGGTGTGATTTAGTGTTGGGGGCTCAACTCGGTTGGTGATGAATACTTACTTGACATATAGTTAAATCAGATGGTCCAGGGCTACAAATATCTATGGTTTCTTCAAGGTGATGATAATGTGTGATTCTGTACTCTATTGGCATTTCGGATGGTGTTCTGCTCGATTTTTTCTGATTTTCTAGCTCGTTGTTGATGTTATTTGTGGGTTTATGGTGGTGGATTCCTCATAGATTGTTGTGGATGTTTTTTTTCTCCCACGTTTCTCTGGCATCTAGATCCACTACCCTTTTAGGTCGGTCAGTTGTGTTGGTATCTGTAGAGGTTCTGGGTTTTGTCTGTGTTAGTGGCATAAGTTTCCAAGAATTTTGGTCTTATGGATCTGATGGCTTGTGGAGTTTCATTTAAGTGTTCTAAGGTGGTGATGATAGACTCCAGTGGAGGCTTGACTACAGGGTTGGTTATCTCCAGGGACTAGTATGACGATAAGATGTTGATGGAATCGGTGGAGAAAGAATTGAAGTGATTATTGTGCTGAATCATGATGGCAGGAGATGTGATGACATGCAGAAGGTGGGTGGCTTGAGGCTATCATCGGACATGGCTCTACGACTTATTAGTCTTTGAATTTTGAATTTTTTTGGTTAGTGTGCATCTTCAAGGTTTGGTTGAGATCTAATTATGAATTTGTAATTTCAAATTATATTGTGAAATCTGGATCCATTTTTTATGGTTGAGGGTAAGATAATCCTTAATATGTTCCTAAATTTTATACACTATTTTTTGGATAAATAAATTTTGATTTGGATAAGTGATGACTACTATGGAAATAATTAATGATTTTTCAACAAAGCGGTTTAGGATATCATTAATGTAGTTCGCAAAACTTTTTGATTTATGGAATATATCTAATAACATTTTATTTACATAAGGAATAAGGAAGAATGCGTGTTTATAATAAATTTTTATGGTAATTCAATATATTACAATATTTAAATAGAATACATTATATAAGTCTTCACATATTCAGTATGTTATTATTAAAGAGCAACTTCATGTTGATTTAAGGAAAATGATACGTTCATTTTGGAAATTCAGTGACCTTCTTTCTAAATGTGTTGGATCATAATCATTTGGAAAAGTTAACCACTTATAAAATGTTTTGAGTTGAACTTTGGATAAGGTTTTATATATTAATTTATTACTTCACTATATAAATCATCTTGTGCTAAGAGATGATGTAGAAATAGTTCAAGGTGTAATCAAAGTAAAAGATTATGATTATTGAAAGGTATATTCTCAAATGTTCTTAGAGAGTGAAAGAATTACTCAAATATAGTAAAAATGTTATTAGAACAAATTTCTTATCATATTATCCTCATATTTTTATGATATCAATGACCTTTTTCATAACAATGGTGTAAGGATTTTTGTTCATCAACATTCAGCTAAAA
The DNA here is from genome assembly GCA_963277665.1 of Viscum album. NCBI lineage: Eukaryota > Viridiplantae > Streptophyta > Magnoliopsida > Santalales > Viscaceae > Viscum > Viscum album. Next base: position 22,297,472 of record OY728128.1, read on the forward strand.
ATGTTCTATTGAAATCTCCATCAAAACATAATTGTTAGATTTTTCTTTCATATCATTGTCTCTATTTGACACATATGTTGTCATACTAGGGAACATATTTACATGTCCATTTTACTTTCCCTTCTCTCTTATTAATAAGTAGTTTTATTAACTCTTCGAAAAATGTGGGATTTCAATAAGTGAATATTCAAATATCAAACCCTAGATTATAAGGATCGAGTTAAAATGGCAAGTATGCAATTTAAATAACATGGGGAAAATGTAACTCCCAAATACATTACGATGTTTTCATTTTAGAATAAAATTATTATTTTCCTATCTTAATTTATACACAACACCATGTTAATCTTAGGTTACAAACAACACAGAGTTAGCATGTGTTATATACAAGACTAAATTTTACCTCTTTTAAATGGAGAAAGTACATAAAATCTAAATTTTGACACTTTTATAAATATTATTTTCTAAAATAAAATTCATTCTTGAATTAGAAATGTAAAAATTAGTTTAGGTTGAATTGTTTCTATTATTATAAGAAGTTTCATTTTCTGATGAATGGTGAATAATGCAACACTTTAGTGGAAGACCAACTTTCTGTTTACATAATAATTAATGTTAAATTATATTTTAAATTGGTTTTAATGTTGAAAAAAGTCCAATTTTACATATATTAATCCAATTTAGTTTATTGTAATTACTTTTGTATTTAATTTTGATATACAAATTTATTGAACATTTTAACATTTTCACTTTAAAACCTGCTTTATTGACACATCTACAGGATTAGCTTTAAATTTAATTTTCCTGATTTTGTAATTTAAATTTGTAGTAAAAAACATAAAAAAATTACTCAGCATTATACTTTTAGAATAATAAGATTAACTTAGTTTTTGATATAAATTATTATTAAGAGTAATTAAAATAAATTATCATGATTAAGGTAAAATTATTCTTATCAAGGTACTAAACCTTAAACATTAGGTCCAAAAAGTTGTAGAAATGTTTCCAAAACCCCATGATTTCCAATAGTTATATCAAATCTTTTCTTGGTACAAATTTTTTTAGTTTTAGGGATACTTTTCCATCAAATTTTCCTATATAATAAGCTATGTAAGGAAAAAAGATAAAAAGGGAACATTCCATACCTAAAACATTTATAAAGCCTTAATATGGGGAAAATCATATGTTATGTTATAAATATTATTTTTAAAGATAAATGCATTATTATCATCATAATAATTTATCATTAATTTTTATAGATGAATTAGTACATATAATCTCTATGAAACACCAACATAGTGAATATTTAGTTAATAATTAACTAAAATAAATGATAATATAAATAATAAAAGTAATGTAAATTGATTGAATTATTATTTTTATTTATTTCTATAAATGTTACATAGATTCTAAATTAATATATTTTAAATACAACATTTTTTTGAAATTTTTATATTAAAATTAAATAATTAATGTCAAGGTTGACATCAATTTTATTTTAAAATAAATGATATTTTATTAAATTATTTAAAATTAATAAAAATAAAAATTTTCAATAAAGTGATTTAGAAGTTTCAATAAATATAAAATATGGCCTTTTAATGGACCAATTATTTTTCATAATGAAAATATTAAACCATATATAGTAAAAATATTATTAGCATGATTCAGGTTAAAGAAATATTTTTTCACGTTACATGCACTTGTTTTCAGCTTAATTTTAAAAACACATGAGATTTATATTTTGTAAATTAGATAAAATATTTATAATTATGTGGGAATATATTTTCTAACAAATATGAATTTAATTTATTATAATGTTTAAATTATTTAGTATTGAAAACTAGTTACTTTAATAAAATCTAAAATTATAAAAAAATGAAACTTGGACATTAATAAACCAAATTATAATAATGAAATTATTTTTCTATTTTGGAGGTATTTATCGACCATTATATCCATTTAATCCATTATTTTTCTATTTTTTAGGAACATGAGGTGAGGTAGACCTCACTATAATGTATAACTTTTGGTATTTACAAGAATGTCACTCCACTCCATTATAAAAAGGAATTCACTCTTACACTTCCTCACGCCTCTCAATTCATTTTGTTCCATGAGAAATTTACTCAAATAAGCTGAAAAAAACCCCTAACCTCAACCTATAATCCTCCTTTTGGGCGTAAATACTTCCATGTAATCTCTTAGGGGAAAACCAAATTGGTTACCCAGAAAAGAGGTGACCTCCTTCATCAAGCTCTTTTTTTATTTACATTCTCCACCCCCCTAAAATATTTATATGTCATGATTACATAATAAAATTAGTATTATAAATATATTGAGATGTTTTTATGTTAATGGTTATACCTTAAAATACTCATACATCCATCTAATAGGTGATGAAATTACCATTCATGTACGGTGAACTATCATCTCATGAAATGATGATTGTTCATTTTTCCTTTAACACTTCTCATAGTTGGGCGTTATGATGGAAATTATTTTTATATATGATATATATGATATTTATTATTTATTAATTATTATTTAATTTTTATTTTTTAATTATTTTATTCTTTCCAATTTGTGGGAATATGAAAACATCATTTGTGGAAGTGTGGGCTACCACCTCCCCAAAGCGATTTGATTCGTCCATGTGATACATGGAATGTATAAAAGATAGTTTTAATTAAACATATGTGATATAAATTAAATATATATAATAATCATGAAATAATTATCACTATTTAAATATAATATATCATTTTTTTGTTATCCTTTTTCACACACTAAAAAGTGATAATGTCGGTCGTGGATATGTGGACTACCGCCTCCTAGACATGATACGATTTATTTTACATCACAAGAATTATATATATACATATATATGATTAAATTACATGTAATTTATGATATAATGATCATTATATAATGATATAATGTTACATACCTTCTTTATATAATGATCATTGAAAAATGGGAATGTTACTCATACGTACGTATGGCCTACTGTCTCCATGATTGTAATGTTGGTTCATTTTTCATAACCACAGTTCATGATTGTTTTTAAAACTATAATTTATTTATAGATATGATAATTATGTTACTATTATTATTTTTTATAGGTTTATATAATTATAAAATTGAACATATTCAACCTACCAAATTCGTTTTAACACATGAACAGAATTTGGAAAAAACACTCGATGTAAGCCTAATTGTTTAAGAAGTTGTATAGAAAATTATTATAAGTGATGTAAAATTGATAATAAACATGATAAATGATCTAAATTAGTTAAATAATTAACATAATTTCATTATTCAGCAATATAAATACACATGTGACATGTCAGACTCAAGGTAAGGAATTTCATCTCAATTTACATTCCAATAATATTTGTTTAATATTATGAAATAATTAAATTTTATATGGTGTTATTACTACCCTATAATAACATGTATAATGAATATAATTATTTTCATGATACTCTAAGTTTCATTTTCTGTTATTTAATCAGGGGTCTTTTTATTCAAATGTTACAAAGGGATATGGGACACATTGGAATGCTCAAGATTATATTTCCTCAAGAATGTTTTAATGGTCATTCAATGATTTTTTTCATTCACCAATGTAAACATCCCTATTATTAATTATCCTTAAAATAGGAATTAATGAAGAATATATATTATTTATTCAATATGGATATTTTAGGAAAAATTATATTGTTTATTATTTATCTCAATTATTCAATATGAGGAATGATTTTGGCAAGCAATGACAGTTGGGGCCCAAACTTTATATTTCCCCTTGATGTATCGACAGGTTCCCATGAGACAAATAAGTTGTCCAAATTAAATGGGTTATTAGCCATAATTTTAAACAGCCTTATGAATGGACATGATGGTGTATGGTTTAATGTGCCTCATACATGACATCCAATAATTAGGCATTTCTTTAATAGATATTTCAATTATCATTTTTATTATCCAAGAGGTTTTTGTATCATAAAATTAATGGACACATTTAATTCTCATATTATTGATTAAATGGAATGTGTTTTTTGTTTCTTAAATTTCTATATTGATTATTCCTTATCCAGTTATTTTAATGGCATTTGTTATCAATTATTTACCTTTCCATACTAATTTAATCTCATCAATTCATTATTTAATCCACTTTATTTACCCTTACTAGGAAATTTATCTCAGCCTTATTATGTTTTCATTCCAAATACTATGAAGAGGAATACATTGAATGAGTTTAAAGGATGCTTAGATTTTATTTTCATTATGATTTATTAGTTTTCCCAAAGTAATATGGGTATCATATATGTAATCTTGTTTTTCCATAACGGTTATACAGTTTTCTCCTTTGGAAACTAAAGTTTGTATCTATTTAATTATAATAAAATAATTCATTACTCTAGGATTTTTGGGTTGGGTCATTATATGTTTAATGGAGAAGTTGATGTGGGGTACCTTCTTATATAATTTCTTGATAATATATTACTTTACTTGTGTTTGTTTCTGGGTATTGAGCCTTTTGTGGTTTATAATTAGTTATAATTGTTTATTAAATGTGTTGGTTTATTTGTTTATTCACTAATACATTAATATTATTCTTCCATATTTACATGTGAGGTTTTGGAAAGGATCATATTGGGTAAAATTTTATACTCACCCCTACTATATATATAATATTTTTACAAGTATAAAAGATATAATTGTTGATAGGGTTGGGAATTATTAGCTCATTCCAAAGAGTAATATTATGTTTATGGATTCATTGTAACATGAGGTTCTTATTTTAGGTACTTATTGGAGGTATTATTTTATTTATGAAATATCATTCATTATGGGATTGATTTTAATTTATATTATAAATTTTAATTGTGGTTCATATCTTATGTTCTTATAATTAATAATGTTAATTCCCTGTATTTCTATTTTTTATACCCTCAACATTTTTTTCCAACCATGTTTTATTGAGGGCAGGCTTTGGGGATCACACATTTCTTCATTACAATCCCTGGAGGGGTTTCAGTGGGGTTAGGTCAAGAAATTTCTAATGTTGGTTATTTTAAATAATGAAAAGGGTAAAAATATCCATGTAAACCATTAAAATAAATTATAATCAAAGGTATATTTCAAAAATTAGAGATAACATGGGACACCACGCAAATTTGTTATAAATAAAAACAATTAAAAGCTAAAAAATCATCATGCTTTACTCAAAACTCAACATGAAGTAATTATATAATATCATAACATATATCAGTTCCAATATTAATTTATAGAATCATATTATTAAATGTTATTTAATAATAAAAAATAATAATGATTCAAAAAACCATCAAAAAAATTGTGATAATATTCAATTATAATATGATTTTATAAATATTAAAATAAAAAAAATCACATAAGAAATGTAAAGGATTTTTATTTTAATAAAACAACATCAACTATGTTTTTGGAGTTTTGGGTTGGTTTTTTGATAAATCATGTTTAAAATGTTCCAAATAGGGGAATATTTATTCATTCGTGAATAAATAAATTTTGGTGGTGTTTCGAGTTAGTTTTGTAGCTTTCATGAAAATTTGGAGTTAAAATAGATTTTTGTGAACGTGTGGAACCTATAATTAATCAAATACTATACAATATTGTAAATTGGGATTTACTAAAAATTATCCTTTAGTATAAACTAGACTTCAATAAAAACAAGCCATTATTCAGAATGGGGCTTACGAAAATATATAAAAACTTGGTTTCTGAAATCGTATAGATGTTTGAGTTGTGAAACAAAAAACAGATTTCACAAAATTTTAAGAAATTTATATGAATTGTGTAGATAAGGGATATTATCCTATAAATAGGAAACAAATATTGTCATTTAGTAGAGAATATGACTTTATGAGGGATTGGAATATTCTTTTACTCTTTTTTTATAATTATATGAATTTTCATTTGTGTGAAGGAATGTTATGTTAACATGTATTTAATCGAATGAATTTTATATGAATGGATATTTTATGAATGGGTTTACAGAAACCATACCTATGTTTAAAAATATTTTCTTGAATTAGGAAAACAATTCTTAGAAATTATGTATTAATGAGTAATTCATCATATTGATGATATAATAGTTTCATAAAACACCGATTTTGGGGTAAAAAGTTTCTAAGATGACTAAATTTATTAAACATTCTTTTAGATGTGTGTTACAGTCACATTAATCGATAGAGTAGTGTGTATTCAATTGTAATTTGTTTTAGAATAAGGTGTAAAATTAGTTCTATATGAACTTGTATATAAAAATTCACTTCATTTAATTTCATGAAATATTACATAGTCTAGGGTATACCCCTTGGATGTAGCCAACTGTAGGTAATCCAATAAAAATTATTATCTCTCTTGCATGATTTCATTTTTATTATTCATTGTATTTTGGTAAAGTAAAAATGGTTTTATGTCTCATAACGGTATAATATTAGTAGAGTGATTATTCAAAATTTTCATACATTGATTCACCCTCCATCTTAGGATATTTACCCCAATGTGGGAAAAATAATTGGTATTATTGTGGGTGGTTTAAATTTTATGGATTTATTCTCTTTTGGTTACCATGGAAGCAATGAATCGTAGGGTGATTTTCATCTTCGATTGAAATAAATTTAAACTATGGAATAATCAGATGCAATGCTACTTTTTAGCCTTAGGAAATGTTGTTTATGATGACATTATTCAAGGAATTTTTGTTTACATGGATAGAAAAATATTTATCAAAGAGTGGACCTAATGATTTTTATGTTAATTCCATGGGAATCAATATAATAAGGGGATCTTCTTCTAACCCAATATACACAAAGGTGATGTCGTTTAATTCCTTACATGCTATATTAGAGATGTTTCTTAATATCTATGAATGGGACTGTGAAGTATAAAACAATAAATTTTTGGTTATTTGGAATAATAAAGAGGAATCTTGGATGCACATGAATAAACATGTTGATTCATTATTTGATTAGTTAAAAATGATTTTGGAGTACATTTATGAACTCATAAAACTATCAATGATATCAAGATCATGAAAATAATCTTTAGAATATTCTCACCTTGATTAAATGGAAATTTTTAGTGCTCTAGGATAAGGGTCCAATGAAACATACATTGGATAGAATTTAAAATATAATCATTTCATAAGATATTAGGAACAATTATAATGATACCATGGAAAAAGAAGAAACTGAAAAAATAATGTTTGATATAATGAATAAGATCCCGCTGGAAGATGGTCCTAAAGATAGTGAAGTTAAATAAGCAAATTGATTACATTTTTATAATCTAAAAGGGGTAATGTAAAGGTCAATTAGAAACTTCCACTCACATTATTTTGGTGTGGATATGATTATAACCTTGTAGTAAAGTGTCTCAATATGTTTCATGGTGATAATGAATAATATAATGTTCCCACAAAGAAATCATCAAAATATTTAAAAGGAAAGACGATATCACAATAGAGATTCTTCAAAAAGAAAATCATTCTTCCATAAGAATGTGATCCCTTAGAAGAAAAATATTTGGAATATATTAAGGATTTAGATAACCTCAATAAATAATTATAATAAATATCATAGAAAAACAATAAATAGATGATTCCAATAACGGTGATAAATCTTATATTTATATGCTATAATACAAAAAAGATGAGTTAGATGATTCCATTGAAAAGATAAGTGTTTTTATATACAAAAAAGATAACATATGGATCATTTCAAGTTTTGAAACACAATACACAAAAAAATAAAGAGTATAATTCTATGTTTAAGGAAAAACTAAGGATATTAAAGATAAGAATCCACAAAAATTAGAGAAAGTGGCAGAGTTTAAGGTCGTAATTGAAGAGAATACCAGAATAATTGATATTTGGACTAACACACTGAATTATCTAGTTAAAATAATTGAATAAATTTAAGGTGAAATCATCGATCTACAATAGAATTTTTAATAACTAGAGAGACTCTTGACTCCAAATATAACATTGGGAAATTGGATCATAAGGGATACATAGATTGTAAAGGTGAATTGGGGAGATCCAAAAAGTAATTTAGAATATTTTCATTCATAGAAAAGGACATGAAATAAATAAAAAACTAGTTTTTGGCTCGATATTAAATAAAAAATTGGTCATGATTGATGTTAAACCACAAGTTCCTTCTCTGAGGAAGAAGATTGATTTGGGTTCCTCTATACTTAAAAAATAATCAATGATCCCAAATTACTACCAGTGTTTTAGTGAATATGTGTAAGAATATTCTAAAAATCAATTGTTACTACTGTTAAAAGATGTTACATTATAAAAATGTGTCTTCCATAGCCAAGAGGTATTGGGATACAAAATAGAAATAATAGAATCCAAATTTCACATAATATATGAATAAAAATATGTCTATAGAGACCAAAAGTTATAGTAGAGAAAAATTTAGGGAATAATCAATTGGGAAGAAAACAGTAAATTAATTTATATCATTATAATATGATGTTGGTCTATAAAATTTAGAGGACGAACAAATTTATCAATCACCACTAATTTTGAAGTCAAATACAAGGATAGAAAACTAAAAAACTAAGAGGGAAATAATTTCACATATTTATTTAAAAAACATATTGGGTAGGAGTATGGATACTTGATAATGGATGTACTCCCTGAAAGACTAGAAATAAGATATTGTTATGGGAATCAAGTATGATACGAAAGTTGATTTATGATTTGGTAATGATGAATTCTTAAAGATAATTGGCTCTATGAATGCTAATCTTGGAGAGAAATACACAATTAATGTAGATTTTCTAGTTTTTATAGTACTCGATCATAGGATTATAGGTGTAATTCAATTATCTGACTCACAACATCAAATAAATTCTACCAAGAAGACTTATATCCTTAATGTAAAGGATTTTGTAGTGGTGATGAAAGAAAACAACACAAATGGGAATATCTACTGCCTTAGTGAAGAGGAAGATATATTCTTCTAATAAAAGGAAATGGAAAATAGGTTGTGGAATAAAATAAGTGGCTATTTAAGAAAAACTTTTCTTATAAGATCATATAAATAATGATGGAGATTAAGATATATTGCAAACCCCAACCAATTTTTTATTTTATTTTTATTTATTTCTTAATGTTAGACCTTTTGGTTAATGTTTAGGTTGAGTTTCATAAAATAGTCTTTGACTTTTAGTAGTTTTATTGTACATCTAGCCAGGTTCATGGTTATTGTGAAAGGATTTGGGATAGAGTGGCCTAGTGAGGAGTTTTGACACCAATGGTGTCACAAAATTGTGTTTAAATAATTCAAGGATCTTTGGGTGGAATATCCTAGTGTTTGGGGTTTCATTTTATGTTTTTGGCCAATTTTTCAAGTTATGCAGTTTGAGCACAATTTTCCCCAACTGTGCAACCTAAATCTGTAAGCTGCATAATATTTCCAGCAGCATTCATGCGGTTTAAAAAACCGTGCATTAAAACCATTAATCCTAATACAGCCTAAATAAATTTTATTTTAAAAATGTAATTTAGGTTATTCCTCCCCCCATTTGAAGCCCTATCTATTCTCTCATGACCGGAGGCACCCCCCCTAATTATTTCTTCTTTGTTTTGGGCCAATTTTTGGGTGATTTCTCACCAATGGTTAGTTATTCATCATGATTTCATCATCAAGTATTTCCCTTTCATCTTCCCCTCCCATCCCTCTCTTGATTTTTTGGTTTCTCAGGGTAGTTTTTCACCTTTTCTGAACCCTATAATTTTTTGTCTATGTTTCAGTCATTTTTTTAGATGTAATTGTATGCAGATCATTCTTTGGGATCTATTCTTCCCTCTCTTGGAGTTTCATTTCACTCTCACAACATCAAGGAAGGGGTTTCCATTATTTTTCTTTCAAGAATATTCAATTGATGCTTGATCTTTCATAATTTCTTTGAAATTATTTATAATTTTGGTTCACATACATTATTTATTGTGGGTTTATTTATTTTTGTGGTTTCATGATGATTGAATTGCATAAAAATATATTTCCAAGGGGTTCTTTTATTATGCTTATAAATTTATGCACACAAGGTGTTCAATAAAATGCCTACTCTTTTCTAAATATGAAATTGAGACCTTGATGTATTATATGGACTTGGTTTTATTTATTAGCTTAGTTGAAAAAAGAAATAGAACATGGTATATGATTTAGATTCCTCTTTACTGCTTGATGATTTATTGTGAAATGTTTTGGAAAGGTTCCTTGGGTTTTTAAATGATTATTATTAATGTTGAAACTATGTTGGTGTAAAGGGAAGTAGTATTTTTGGGAAAATAGAGTTGGGTATTCTTATTGATCTTCAAAGTATGTAATTTTATGTGGATATATCCATGGGTTCACTAGGTTCACACATAGATTGGAACTCAAGTAAAAATGACACTTAAAATTGATTTTACCCATGAACCTTGGTCTTTCAAATGATTTTACTTCTCCCTCCTATTATCATCCTTCTAAAATGGGTCTTCGATTTATAAATAGTGTTTTGGAATATCATGTGTCTTTAATGTTTTTTTAATGTGTTCATTAGACCTCAAACCATTTAGTATTTTAGAAAATGGCTGGTTTCTAAATGGTTTAAAGTCCTTCGTGGCATTGCACACTTGAAAATAGTATTTGATAGTATTTTTAAAATGGTTTGGGAATTTTTTGGGAAAAATTTTGAAATGAAAATGATGTAAATCCCAATTGGTATCTTATGGTATTTTTTAAATGGTTATGATTTTGGGAATATAATAGCCTAGTTGGCAACTTAAAATATTTTGAGAAATGGGTTGAAACTCAAATGATGTGATAGATTGGTTGGCCGTTTTTCATATATTGTGGTATGATGGAACCCCTATATATGTATTTACTATATGGTTTAACGTATATGTGGTGTCGGTGTTTAGGGTTTCCATGTGGGGTGATGGTATGTAAGGTGATTCATATGTGTGGGGCCTTTTACTAAGATAGTACACTATTATCATGGGTTTCCTCAATGACTTTTAGAGGATCTAGGGACTGTTACATATCAACCTCGATTAGACGGGTTGGTACCACTTGGGTAAGCTAAGAGGCTAGGTGGAATGTGCCATTGGATTGTCCAGTTTAGGGTTTCTAGTTGGTTCTTGACTACGGAGCTTCACCATACACTGGTAGGTGGTTTCAAACCGAGTACATCCAGGGATTTCTCTATGGATGTTTAGGAAATTCCCCTTGACTACTATCTATATTTTCTTATTTACCTTCTATCACAATAGTTTTTATAATTATTTTATTTTTTTATCTTCCATAATGGTCTGGTAGTGGTTTTTTTTTGGATTTTTTCTTGGGTTTGGGTTTTTAAAATGATAATATTTATTGAAAATTGGTGATGTGGTGTGTAGAATTTTAAAAAGGGAAGGAAATATTTTTCATTAAAATGAGAAAAGCTATTTTCATACATTTATTTAAAACTACTGTTAATGGAATGTTTCAGGAAATGAAATGTATGGATGCTATGGTGGTTTCCTACTATGTTTTTAAACTCACACATTTGTTTTACCCTTTGCAGTCGGTAGACCCAATATGTTTTGTAGTTCTATGTTTTTAAGGTTTGTGTGCTCATGGTTGGAATAGTTTGGTCTTGCGGTTTGAGTGGACCAAGTGGTCACACAAATATTGTGTCGGCGTGTTCATTCTTAGTTTGTATTTGGTTCTGATATTGTTTTCAATTTTATTATTCATATAAGTATATATATTTGTTATGTTTCATCTATCATTAGTTCGTCTTCTTGATTAGTTACTTTATTTGATCCTATTTATTGGGATAAAATCATTCCCCTTAGTGATTACACTGACACTCGTTACTAGCTTCCAGCTCATGGGGATGGGGAACAACCTTTGAGCAATGTCTCAGACTGGGTTGGTTGTCGAGTTTGCTGAAATCCCAACTTGGTTCGTAAAAAATAATATCAAAGGGAGGTTCTTGTTATTTGGGGTGTCAAGTAGTTAAATATTAGTATTATGAAGACTTAATAGTTAGGTATTAAAAGAGCATCGCATAATCTTACTCATTCTAATCCTCAAGTAGCTAGGGGTAGTTCGGGCTGTGAGTGTTTGTCTTGGTTTTTGTCTGTTTTTGTGAGGAATGACAATCTGGGTGACCTGGTTTCATGTTGTGATTTCACATGGATTAGTGACCCATGTGTAGTCTGAGTACGCGGTTCAAGGTAATCTTAGTTGTTTATGCTTACTTAGGGAACAATCCACTAAAATGTTTTTTAGTTAAGCATGGACACTAGTTCCTCATTTTGTTGGTTTGGTGGTAGTTTGTTTCTGATTAGTTTTAGATTTGAGAGTGGGTTTTTAAAATAATAGTGGTTTTTGAGAGTGAAAATATTTTTTCTCAAATAGTTTCATATTGAAAATTGGAATAATTCTTTTAGTATTAATTGATTTAAATTAATAATTTGTTAAATTATTGGGTTTAGTGAGGAAATTTCTTGTGTGACCTTCATTGCTCCTTGTTAATGATCACATTTGTATGATTATGTGTGGAACATGCATGTGGTAATGTGTGCATGTATGGTATGGATGGATGTTTAATGAACTTATATATGACGGTTCAAAGGATGTCATGGGTGGGTTTTTGAAAAGTGGGTTTTGTTTTGGGGAAATGTGTTTCGTTTTGTGGAAAATATCCTTAGAAGGATGAAGTTTTGGAAATTGAAATGTAATGGTGGTTTTGAAAAGTGTATTTTTTTCGGTTCTTATATGTGTTTGGATAGTGAGCTTGATCTGTTGGTTTGAGATGTACATTTCTACCATTCTTTGGGTTAATGTTGATTTTGGTTTTATGTTTCTCATGTTGTTCAGAATATGCCACCTAGAAAGGTCCCCAATGTTTCTAGTGAGTAATACTTTTTTCCTGATTCATCTAAGTTGATACCTATTCTTCATGGTGAATGAGGCCCATTAGAGGTAGTGAAGTGGATTAAGGAAGTTTAGAGTGTCTTCAGATCGATGGGAACACCCGAAACAATTATAGTCCAAGCTTTTTAGGGTTTGTTTCCTGGTTTATCATAGGATAATTGGGAGTTGTTTCCCCCTGAATCAATGAATTTTGGTATGAATTTTGATGTTTTTATGTATTTCACTGTATGATGGTTTATACCTAAGTAGGTGGATATGAAGAAATGGGAAGATCTCATGTGTCTTTAGCAAGGCCATTGAACAGTGAAGGCCTGTGATGACTACCACAAGGAGTTGGTTTCCCTTTCTCCGGAGGTGGCATTGAAGGATCTGTTAAAGGCTTCTATTTTCATTGGTGGTCTTCATATATAGATGAAGGAGAGAGCCATATCCTCCATTAATATTCTTTCTGAGAATTTGGTGGACTAAGTGTTTTTAGCTGAGTTGGTTTCTAGAGTGCAGGCAGTTGGCACTATGGTGTCTCTTGTTACTCATGATAGTTCCCCATCTAGAATAGAGTTCATGTGGGAGGAACCTGTCTTTTAAGAGTCTCCTTATGTTGGTCTGATATCTAGTTCATCAGACCATTCTGTTATTTTCCACCAGTGTGGTTGGTTGAGGAATTTGAAGCCATATTTCTGCAACCCTCCGAAGACAATCCCTCGTTGTAGTAGGCTGGGTCATCTGGAGAAGTTTTGTATGAACCATTTAATAAAGAATAATCCTTGATCAGAGGATGATTTTTTCTGAATATGAGGCATGAGATGCATCTGGTCATCATGGATCTAGTCGTAGTCCTCATAGTGAAGCTCTCACACAATCAAGGATTCTTAGGGGTGCAATGAACCATGGCCCAAATTTTGTCTCCATTGTTGGATTAGAGATAATTTATTTTTCCTATTATAATTTATTTCTTATTGTGATTTTTTTCTATGTATGAAGCTGGTTGATCATGTTTTATTATATTCTTGGTCTTAAATTTTATGTTTTTGGATCCTTTAGGTGAGTTTTTGTAGAAAAATGAAAATTTTGGGGCTTTAAATCTATTGGTGCACGGTTATGGGAAACCATGAAGCTTCGCCCAGGAAACCATGCATCATTTCCCATTTAATCATGTGGCATGAGTTTGGTGCCTGAGGAATAGAGTAGGATGATTCTAGGTTAGAGATATCATGTGAAAAGTAAGAAATATGATTCTATAATCAGGAAGTGGCATATAGAATGGTGGGCGCATGGTTTTTCAAACCTTGAGGCTTACCTAGATCATTAAAAATGTGAAATTCCACATTTTCCCCTCTGATATTTTAACCCTAACATGGGTTTCCCCATGTTTTGGGGGTTCTTGGATTATTTTAGAATTTTTTGTGTTGGGATAGACTAATGTAGTTGAACGGTGTTAGTCATATTCTTGTGGTGGGGAGAACCCTCCTCTTTTACACAGTTCTTTTGTTTTGTTCTCTTAGAGTGGTTTGGTTGTAACTTTTAATGTGAAAGGTCACCCCAAAGTTCATGGTTTCATTTTTCTTCTATGGAATTTGGGACTGAGTTTTTTTATCATTCGGTTGGGTGAATTTCTGGGGGGAAAAGCATTTGTGGTGGAATAATTGTCACACACCAACCATGTGTTTCTTTTATTTTTATTTATTTATCAATGTCAGATCTTTTGGATGATGTTCAGGCTGATTGTCCAACAATATTATTTGAATTTTGGTGGTATCATTGTGATTTTATCCCGATGCATGGTTATAGGGAAAACTTTTGGGAGAAAGTGTCGTGGTGGGGATTTTGTGACACCCACAATGTCAATAAATTCTATTTAATTATTTCAAGGATATTGGGGTGCACTCTCCTAGTGTTTGGAGTTTCATTCGAGGATTTTTAGTATATTTTTTATGTCAAAATATTTTATCATGGTTTGAGAAAACTATGAAACCTAAACCTACATGTCCCAGAATGTTTTCAATATAATTCCCAAGGATTGCGTATGGTTTACCAAATTGTGCAACCCATTGTGGAAAAAATAAATTTTATTTTATAAATCTAAGTTAGTTGATTCCACGTCCCATTTGAATCCCTATCTGTTTTATATAAACTAGAGGGTCCCCCATTATTTTTTCTTCATTTTGGGATACATTTTGGGTGATTTCTAACCAATTGTTACTGATTCTTCATGATTTCTTCATCAAATAGTTCCATTTCCTCTTCCCCTCCCTTCCCCTAATACTTTCTTCATTTATCAGGGTGGGATTTCATGTTTTACAGACCCTAGAAGCTGGGTTTGACGTGTGGGACATTTTTCTTGGATGTTACGGTGTGAAGATCATTCTTTGGGGGATATTATTTTCTCCCTTAGAGTTTTTTTGCATTCTCACAACATCATGGTAGGTTTTTTCATTATTCTTCTTTCTAAAATATTTCACTAATTATTTATATTTCCTAGTTTCCTTAAAATAATAAATACATTTGTTTGACATACTTGTGTTATGTTGTTTTGATTTATTGTAGTGATTCTGTGATGATAGAATTTGATAAAAATATCATTCCAAGGGTTTCTTTTATTGTACCTCTAAATGTAAGCACACAAGATGTTCTATAAAAATCCCGTTATTTTCTAAACATGAAATGGAGACCTTTTTATATAATTTAGACTTAGTTTTATTTATTATCTTTTTGGAAACAATAAATCAAACATGATATGTGGTTTGGATGAATTTTTATGGCTTGATTATTTATGGTGCAATGTTTTGGAAAGGTTCTTGAGGTTTTTAAATTATTATTAGTAATTTTTCAATTGTGTTGGTTTAAAGAAAAGTAATATTTCTAGGAAAATGGTATTGGGTGTTCTTATTTAACTACAAATTGTGACATTGGGTGTTGACACGTCCATCGGTACACTAGGTACACACATGTATGGGAATTCAAGTGAAATTTACACTTAAAATTTATGTTTTCCATGAAACATGGTCATTCAAATGATTTCTATTCCCTCTTCTATTATCTTCCATATAAAATGGATCTTCTATTCCCAAATAGTTTATTGTAATTTCATGTGGCTTTAAATTGGTTTCTAATGTGTTCTTTAAAACCCTTACTGTTTGGTATTTTGAAACATGGTTGGTTTCTAAACTTTTTAAAGGCCAATTTGGCATTGTACACTTGAAAATTCTATTTTAGAGTATTTTGAAAATGGTTTGGAAATTTTTTAGGAATGAATTTGAAATATAAATGATGTAAGGACCAGTTTGTATTTTACGATATTTTTGAAATGGTTGTTGTTTTGGGAATATAAAAGCCTTGTTGGATACTTAGAATGTTTTTAGAAATGTGTTGAAACTCAAATGATGTGAGGTCTTGGTCAGCACTTTTTCATTTTTTTTTGTATGAAAACACCCCTATAGAGGGGTTTCCTTTATGGGTTTCCATATAGGATGTGTGGGTGTTTGGGGTAGGAAAGTTCAGTGATGGTAGGTAAAGTGAGTCACACGTGTAAGGGCCTTCTACGTACACAGTGTTCTATTACAATGGTTTTCTTGGATGCCTTTTAGATTATCGAGTGAAGGTTTCTTATCAACAACGATTAGATTGGTTGGTACCCCCTAGATTATCATATAGTCTAGGGGGTATTTTCTGTTGGATTGGTTAGTTTAGGGCAGCCAGTTGGTTATTGGATAGGGAGCTTCACCAAATTCTTGTAGGTGTTTACAAATCGAGTACGTACAAGGATTGGTCTAAGAATGTTTAATAAATTCCAATGTCATACAATCTATATTTTCTTGTTTACTTTATATCGTGTTGGTTTTTATTTGTATCCCATGTGTTTATTTTTCATCATGTTCTGGTATTGGTCTGTTTGGATTTTATCTTTTGTTTGGATTTTTAAAATGATAATCTTATTTGAAAAATGGTGATGTGGTGTGTAGTAATTTAAAAAGTAAAGGCAATGTTGTTCATTAAAATGATAAAACCTATATTCATATATATATATATATATCTATAAATAGTTTTAATGGGGTATTTTGGGAAAGTAAATGTATGGATTATATGGTTGATTCCTATTGAGATATTTAACTCACACCTTTCATGTTCCCTTCAGTGTGGGTAGACCATATATGTTTTGAAGTTCTCCATTTTTTTGATTGTTCGCACATGGTTAGAGAATTTTGGTCTTGTGTTTGTAGGTGACCAAGTGGTCACACTGAGATTGTGTTTGCGTGTTTGATCTTAGTTTGTATTTTGTTTCTATTTTTTCAGCTTTTTTATTCATAATAGTATATATATCTCTTTAGTTTTAGCTATCATTTGTTATTATTCTAGATCAGTTATTTTATTTGATCTTTTTTATTAGGCTAAAATTGTTCTACTTAGTGATTACATTGATTCCCAACACTAGTTTATAGCCCATGGGGATCAGGAACTCCCTTCAGGCCATGTCTCAGAGGAGTTTTGGTCTCGGGTTGGATGGTATCCCAACTTGGTTCAAAAAAATGATATTAGAGGGAGGTTCTTGTTATTTGGGGTGTCAAGAAGTTGGATATTAGTACTATCATGACTTTGGAGGTAGGTATGGGAAGAGAGTCATGAAATCATTCTCGTTCTGATCCTCTAGAAGCCACGGTAATTTTGGTTTTTGATTCTTTGTCTTGGTAGCGGTCTGTTTGGGTGATGAATGACAATGGAGGTGAGCATGTGTCATGTCGTGAAATCACATGGATTAGGGATCCATGTGGAGCCTGATTACAAGGATCAATATCCTCCTATTGTTTTATTCTTACCTATGGAATATCCCACTACCATGTCACTGAGTAAGGCATAGACACTAGTTCCTCATCCCATTAGTTTGGTGTGAGTTGTTTTCTGTTTAGTTTTGGTTTTTGAGAGTGGATTTTTAAAATAATAGTATTTTTCAAGAGAAAATATTTTCTCTAAAATGGTTTCAGATTGAAAAGTAAAATTGTTCTTTAAGGATAAAATGATTTTAATTATGAATTTTGAAAATTATGGGGTTTCATGATGAAATTTCTTGTATGACCCTTAACCTTCCTTATTAATGGTCACATGTATATGGGTATGTGTAGAATGTGAATGTGGGCATCTATGCATGGATGGTATGAATTAAAATTAAATGAATGCATATGAGATGGTTCAAAGGATGTCATAGGTGGTTTTTAGAAAAGTGAGTTTTGTTTTGTGGAAATAGATTTCGGTTTTTGGAAAATAACCTTAGAAGGAGGATGTTTTAGAAATTAAAATGAAATTGTTTTTTTGAAAAGAAGATTTTTTGTGGTGCTTATATGTGTTTGTCTTATGAGAATGTTGTGTTGGTTTGAGATGTACTTTTCTACCATGATTTTGGTTGATGCGGATTCCTGTTTTATATTTCTCATATTGATCAGAATATACTAACCAGAAAGGTCCACAATGTTTCTAGTGAGTCATGCCTAGTTCCTGATTCTTCTTAGTTGATTCCTTTTCTTCATAGTGTTCAAGGCCCCATAGAGGTAGTGAAGTGGATTGAGGATGTTGAGAGTGTCTTCAGATTGATGGGAACTCCCAAAACTATTAGAGTCTGAGCTATTCTTGGTTTTTTAGGGTTTATCTTTGGATGAATGGGATTTGTTTTCCCTTCAATCCATGTGAGTAGGTATAATGTGGGATCTAAGATCCTGTATTTTCTTTGGTTTTGTCTTTTATTTATAGTTTATTCTATTCTTTTTTCTAGATTTTTATTTTCCCATGTTCATGTGATGTATTGGGGGTGTTCTGGGGATTTTGGACATGAAAGAGGATGAAAAAGGTGTTTATGGGCATGTTTCACGGTTTGCACATAGTTATTGAAAACCATGTCAGAATCCCAAGAGACAATGAAAAGGAGGAAATTTGGAAAGTAGCATCTGTACGGTTTTCAAATGGTTTGGAAAATCGTGCAGGTAAACCAAGATGCCCAAAAAAGTTGGAAAATTTTACAAAATTTCCATTATATGATTTTATAACCAACTTAGTATTTCTTCCATTTTTCCTCCCTTGAACCCTAGAAATGAGTCAAGATTCCAATATCTTCTAGTAGGTTATTCTCCATCAATTCATGGTTGTTTGGAGTGCCATCTGTTTCAGATTGAAGCATCGGGTATGTCTAATCTTATTCCTGATTCTCTTTTATGCATTGGGGTTTATAGTTTCCCACATCTTCCTCAGAATCCCCAAAACCGTCCATTTATGGTGGAATGCTGGTTAAGGATTCATGGTTGTTTGAATCCAGATCCAAGTCTACGATTAACAGTTCATTCCTCATTAGATTCAAGGTAGTTGGTCTATAAGTTTTATCCCATGGTTTTATTTTAGATTTGTGAATGGAAGTGTGTGTTCTTGTTTTCCCCTTTTCCTGTTCTTGATTCTGTTGGATGGATTGGTAAAAAGGGGTATCTACATGACCAATTGAAATCCTCATGATCCACTTGGTATGTGTAGAGGATGAATTGACCATTTTTAGGCCACCCATAGGGAGCGATGGCATTTCCAAACCTAGAAAATGGTAGGGTTAAGTGAAGGGTTAAAAAGTGACAATGTGAAACCCCTAAAGAAAATGTTTTAATACTTTTTTAAGTTTTAAATGGAATGATAATAGAGATTCCTACAATTATAAGGCATAAGGGGTTGTTTGGCATGACATGAAAATGTGTAAATTGGGTCGAATGGGATTATGTCATTTTTTTAACAAAATTTGGTACGAAATGCCTAAGTGGATTGGTGAATATTAAATGGTGAACTTATAATTTGATTATGGAATGGGAAATGGGGAGTTTGTTGATTGGATGTAATAAAAGAATGGATGAATATGTTGAATGGGTTAATAAAAGGGAATTGTGATAAACCTAAGGGTTGAATGTAATAATTGGTTGTGTTATGAGATATGAGAAATTTACTTGAAATACATTAGTGGGTAAACACTTGTTAAATGATAAATGGGATAAATGGGTAAGTGTATGGTCAGTGATGAATTTGGATAAGGCATAGGGGTTGTTGAATACACTTAAGGGGTTAAGGCATGAGAATGGGAATTTGGATTGATGGATTTGAAATGTAAATTGTAAATTTATTAATGGGTTATGGAATAGTATTAATTTTCATGTTTTTTGTTATGTATTGTGATCTCTAATGGCATTGTTTATGCTTAGTTGGGTTGTGGGATTGTTGTGGTGATTGGATAAATAATAATGTGCACATGGCTTAGTAGAGTGGGGTATTAACATGAGGTTCTACACCCATGGGTCGAGTTAGAATTAGCCTCTAAACTCTATCTTAAAAATGCACGGGTTAGGTAAGGGGAAAAAGGCTCTATTCCCCTAACAGTTTCATTCCACATGGACAGAGGCTTCGAGGTGAGGATAATGTTTTGATGAGATATATGTATTCCTAGTTAGATAGGGACTGGAATTATTTCTTCTATGCATCGTTATTGATTTCTATAGACCCTTGTGTTGATGATATGTATGCCTAACCCAAAGAGAATGTGTTAAAAATGGATCATGTAATAAAGATTGTATATGAAATTTAAGTTACTCTGTCAAGATCCAAGTATCACTAAGAGGGGGAGGGGGTAAATCCGTGATATTTTTTATGTTTCCAATTTTGAAACAATTGTTTCCTCTTATTAAAGAGTTATTTCTCTACTTAACACACACAACCACCGGAACACAATATTTTCAAGGTTCACTAATCAACAAGAGTAGCTACGTTCTTAGTATGGGATGGAAATAATCTAGTATCACAAAATCCACTAGAAAACAATCCTTTGATGTGGAATAAAATGAGTAGGATATAGCATTACACTCATGTAGAACATGAAAAACAATCCAAAAATGTGTGTTTAACCCCTTATCTCCAATAGGGATTTACAGTATTTTAGTGCTTTTTTACAATTGAACATGTGTATTTTTTGAAGTACAAAACATCACTTTCTTACCTTGAAGGGATTTGGAACTATCTTATGAAAAACTGAGTATGTGTGAAGAACCCAAATCTTTCACACCCCCATTTAGGTGTATTTTTCACAACTTTTATTCCATGCACAAAATATTTTACTTTTGTAGTGAAACACCTCTTGCGCACAACTTCAATCTTGCGTGCAACTCTCTTTTTTCACGAAACTCTATTTCTTTTGTACCCTCCCCTTTCCATAAAATTATTTCATGCCTCAGAGCTCAGCATTTCTCTAAGTGTTTATCTTAAAAAATTTGAGGGGGTCACCCTTATTTATAGACCTCATCGACCCATGCACCCAAAAACCCAGATGTGTTGCGCAAGATCCCGACGCATCACACAAAACCCCATTTGACGTCGCATTGGAAGCGTATATATATTTTCCTCAAAACTATTCATTCGTACACTTATTTATTCTTTCGCTCAATTCATGCCTTTTCCATTTTTTGATGTATTGACCTCAAATCATTCCTTACGTGCAACATTCCAAACCCCCTTCAATCTTGCACGTGAAAACCAATCTTTCATCCAAGCCTCTCCTTTTCCAGATTTTGATATTCAAATCATGGAACTCCATTTTCTCTCCACATAAAAAGCCATATTCAAACTTGTGTGAATCATCCTTTTCAAAAATCACATTTCTCCATCACCCAATTTTTAGCCCAAAATTTTTGGCAAACACTGGGAAACAGAACCACCTTAAAATTTGTTTCAGTAAGAACACCAATGATGCTTCATTATCATTTGCTGTATTCATTAAACAACTTCTTTCATCATTAAAAATATCTATCATGATATATAGTCTTTTGTCTAACACCAATAGCATCATTATATTTTCAATATGAAGTACTATAACATCCCTATATTCCCATAGTATCATTCTTTCTAATCAAAGCTCAATATGACTAGCATCATCTTTTCTCTCTCATTCCTTGATAATCCTTGCATCATAAGTTCTCCTAACTCATGATATTTGTGAAATAAAATTCAGCAATGAATTTTCTGGTTTCCATGTGATGTATTGTAATTTCCTTATCTTCCTTTAACCACTTATACAAAGTGAAGTGATTTCCTTTCTTCTCAAACTTTCTTGAACACAAATGACAATACCTGAAAAGGATATTCTTTATAATCAGCTTGGTCCTAACAATCTCCCCCATTGTATTTTCAACCAAGATTCATAAATAACTAAACTTTTTAATCTCAATAAATGGATTACTCGTCAACAATTCTAAGTATACATGTATTAAGTCATTGTAGGAAACACGAATTATTGATAGAAAAACCATGATGTGCAAAATTAGTGACTATGAATCATCTACTACATTCTTCTCCTGCCTTCTCCAAAATATAATCATCTTATTATTCTTCCAAACCATCACCCTCATATTTTTCAGTTATTCAAAATTCCTGGAATACAAAACAAATCCCTACAACCACTCCAAAAAATAGTTAGAATAGTTCACTCACTTATATGTTGGATTCCCAGCTTACCCACAACTCCCCCATTATACATGAAATTATAAGGATCGGTTTATGATCCAATTATCCCCCAAAAAACACTATCCGAAGGTAATATTAGAGAGGGTACAGTCACATTTACCTTAACCCTGATGATAAGGAGTTGGACACCCATGTTCAACCTCAATTTAACAAATGGTTCCTTTGTTAAAGGTTTTATGAATATTTTAGCAATTTGTTCCATTCTAGGAATGTAATCTAGCTTCAATTAATTATTCTCTACCTTCTCTTTGATGAAGTGGTACTTTATTTAAATGTGTTTTTAACGTGAATGTTGTACCGTATTTCTTTTAATATTGATTGAACTCTGATTATCACATCCCAAGAGTAAGGTTAGCTTCACTTCAACAAGTAGATCTACCAACTGAGTCTTTATCCACATAATTTGGGTAGTGACTTTAGTGGCAGCAACATATTCAGCTTCATCTGTTATAAGGATAAATGAATTATATTTCTTGGTATGCCAACTAACATAGATTTTCCCTATAAAGAAAACTCTACCAGATGTGGATCTTCTATTATCAACATTTCATGCCTAATTAATATCTGAATACCCAAAAAAACAATATTTATTGTGTCATCATACCTGATTCCAAAATTTTTCGTGCCTTTGATATATCTGAGAATTCTCTTTCCAGCAATTAAATGAAATTCTTTAGGATCACATTGAAACATTTCACATAAGGTAACAATATAGAAAATTTTGGGTCTTGAGGAATTCAAGTATAATAAACTTCCAATCATCTATTGAAACTCTTTCTGATCAACTTCCTTGCCTTCTCCATCTTTAAACAACTTGGTTCCCACTGAAATTGGTGTGGAAACTGGTTTCAAATTTTCCATTACAATCTTCTTTAGAAGTTCCTTAGCATACTTCCCTTGAGAAAGAAAAATGTGGTTCTTCTTCGGTAGTATTTTTAACCACAGAAAGTATTTCATTTCTCCCAACATAGACATCTCAAACAACCTCTTCCTCTATTTATCAAATCATTCACAAGATCTTTCATTATTTCCCACACATATAATGTCATAAACATAAACAATTACAATGAGAGAAGACTCCTGACATTCCTTTATGAAAAAATTGTTGTCAACCCTTCCTTTATTGAAACTCATCTTCATTAACCAAGTATCCAGTTCGAAATACCATGCCCTTGGAGCTTGTTTTAGCCTATACAAGACTTTTTTCTTGATTACACACATGAGTTTCATATTTCCTAACTACAAAGCCACATGGTTGTTCAATGTTAACTTATTCATCATGATTTCCATTTGGAAATGAAGACTTCACAACCATTTGAAAAATTTTGTAACCTTATTGTGTAGCAACAAAAATAAATATTCTGATTTTTTCCAATCTAGCCACTGAGGAAAAAGTCTCATCAAAATCAACACCTTCAATTTGTGAGTACCCTTTGAACACTAATCTTTCATTTTTCATTGTCACTACTCCTTCTTCATTCATCTTCTTCCAGAAAACCCATTTTTACCAATAGCATTTTTGTCATCCGGATTGGGTATGAGCAAGAATCATTCTTTTTTATCTGATCAAGCTCTTCTTCACAGCATGAATCCATTATGCATTCTCTAAAGCTTCATTCACATCATTTGGATAGAATTTTGAATACAAGGAATGATGTGTAATATAATTTTTTGTTATTCTTGTTTGAACCCTCTGATGTTTATCACCAATAGTGTTTTGAGCCTCCACTTTCTTCCTTAGCCGAGGATGAGCTGTTCGAATTTCATCTTCATCACTTGAAATTTTCTGAGTCTGATTCATCTTTTTAAGTAGGAGTTCCACTATTGGAAGAATTATCAGAATCATTAATAAGACTTTCCCTACCCTACTCAATGTCTATATCATTATATGACTGCTTTTCATTCTCAACATTTTAAAAAACTTTCACATCTGCAGAATCATTATTTCTTCTTGATTAATTGTTAATAAATCTATATTCTCTTCCTTCTATAGAATATCCAAGAAAACTTCCATCATATCATCTTTTATCAAACATTCCAAAGTTTCCACCTTTTTTCTTTATAATGGATGGACTCCAGAAAACTCTTAAGTTTTTCAGACTTGCAGTTTTTCTGTAAAACATTTCATATGGATTCTTATATGATTTTGTCCTATAGAAACATCAATTCTGAATAAACACAATAGTGCTCAGGGTATCCTCCAATAATAATGAGAAAGACTATATTCAAATAACATAGTTATCCCCATTTCCTCCAGACTTATATTCTTTCTTTTAGAAACCCCATTCTTTGAGGTGTGTATGGTGAACTGAACTCATTCCAAATTCCATCCTTCACTAGATAAATTTCAAAAAAATCATTCTTATACTCACCGTCATTATCAGTTCTCAAATTATTCACTGAATACTCACATTCCTTCTCTGCTTTCCTCTTGAAACTCTTAAACATTTTTAGAGCATCTGACTTATATCTCATATATATAACACAAGTAATGTGGTGAAAGTCAATAATAAAAGTACTGAAGTACGTATCTGCATTTTTAGATTGAATTCTCATTGGTCTATATATATCATAATGTATAAGTTATAAGGGTCATTTTGAGCGAATGTCAACTCTCTTATGCATAGAGTTTGTAATCTTCTCTTTCTCACAAATAGTGTAACACCAATCTCTTCTGCTGGATAAATTGGGCATATCTCAAACATTGTCTTCCATTGATAAATTTCACATGTTTCTCTGAAACATATGTCCCATCCTTTTATTCCATAACTGATTTTCATCCACTACACCCATGTAACAAGAGTTATGTACTTCACCAACTTGGAAAAAATTCCCTTTTGTATGTTGGCCTCTTGTAACTACATTTCCATCATTTTCACTTTTCAAAAACAAACCCATATTTTATGAAGATAAATTTGTTTCCCTCGCCACAATGTTGTGACACACTTAGCAGGTTTTTTTTAGCCTATCAACATATAGTGTTTTCCTTGAGTTCATATTTTCTTTTTCCAATGATGGTTGATACAACACCTTTGACCCTTAGTGATTCATAATTTCCAAATGTCATTATTTCTTCTTTAAAATATTACATATTCTTCAACAGCTTTAAGTCTCCTTTCGTATGATATGAAATACACTATAAGGATCCATTGTCATTCTCCTTTAATAGAATTCAAAGCAGTTTCAATAACAATAAATTTTTGTTCATCCTTTTCTTCCACTTATTGTTGTGCTTCCTGAAATCTCCTAGCCAAGTCAATGTGTTCTGGATAGACAACCAAACACTATTTATTTTATGACCTAGAAGATATGTATTTCTAAGAATTTAAAAACATGGGATTCAATGAATTATTAAAAAACTTTTCGTATTCTGGTAACACAATCAAGAAACCCTTAGAAAGATGTCCAAGTCAATCACATATTCCATAGATAGTTTCATGTGGTAGGAACCTATTCTCAACTTTCACACCAACCTTCTCAAATGTCTTCCAGACATTCTTTTGAGGGTTTTTCTTTTGAAAATATTGAATCTCCTTCGATGTATTTCTCTCAAAGAATAGGGAATAATTTTAATGTTTTTGGTTAAACCAAAACATATTTTCCATGTGTCTGAATCCACCACAATACCAGTAGTAGCCATAGAATGAATATTTCCCTCTGAAACATCCATACTGATTAGAGTTGTAAACATTATTCTCAAAATTCTTCTTACTAAGACTCTTCTAAACATAGACCTTCATATTTTCAATTGTAACTTTCCTCTTCAACTCAGATTTCTTTTCAGACATACCAGAACCAGAAGTAGAAGAAATCTTTCTAGAGTCGAGATTTTTAGATGCCAATAATTTTTCATTGTTTCTATCTTTGATCACATATGTTGACTTTTAAGAATTTTTCTTATCATATCCTTTTCCATCTTTCTTTTCATCATTTGAACGTAACTTTGGTTGATCCTTCTTAGGTTTATTAGTAGTATAACATTCCACAACTTCTGTAACAATGTTTGGAACTAGTTGTTTCTTTCCTCGACATTAGAATGTTTATGTTGGACATGTTCCAACTCATCTTCTTTTTCCTTGAACTTTACTTCCAAATGATCATTACTATTCATTTCACTCTTAATAGAATTTTTCAGATCATCAATCTCCATTTCAAATTTTTCTTTCTCATCAAGAAAACCATCATGATCATTTAATGAAAAGATTTCATTTGTCAATTTCCAGTCTTCCTTCTCAAGCCTTATAATCTTTATCAAATATTCCATTATCTCTTCTTTCATATAATATTCAATTTGAGTTTATTCTTCATCAAAACAAGTACTCTCATAATCTTCATTATTCACTATTGCAATAAAGGAACTTTCTCTAGAATTTTAGGTAATAGAATTATCAGATTTAGTCTCACTATCACCATGTTCTTAATTTTTTTAGAAACATATTCTTCTCTTTGATTTGAAAAACATTTTATCCTTACCTCTGTCTGAATATTAATCTTTTTCACCCTATTTCTTCTATGACCTTCTTGGTCAATTTTCTTCTTCATTACTATCTTCATATTTTCCTTTTTGAGGGAAATTAGCCGCAAAGTGTCCAATAAATCCACATTGAAAACATTTCAAAGGGGGTTTACCATTGTATTTCTTTGTTCCTATTTTAACATTTTTAGAAAAAAATGGATAATATTTCATAAAAATTTTTACATACCTTGTTTTCAGAGTCAGATTTACCAGCTTCACCTTCCATAACAATCTTCTTTGACTTATCTTTCTTTACAGCCTTGAAATACATTTCTCTATCAACTTTTTCTTTGCTATTCCTAGTATTCTCCCATATCATTTCTTAAGAGATGAAAGCGCTATGAAAATCATCCAAAGATAATGTTTAAGGAACTCTATCTTCTAATGATGAAACTTTAGAATCAAACTTTTCGTGAATAATTTTTAGAATCTTTTAAAAAACTATTGAATCCTATAACATTTCACCAAGACATCTGATTGTACTGACAATATCATTTAACTTGGTAAAGAAGCCCCCAACTGATTCCTGCTCACCCATCTTTAAGCCTTTATACTTCAGCCTCCAGATTTTATTTTTTTCCTTCTTCACTTTTGATTTCCTTCATAGAAGTTTTTCAATTTGTTCTAGATTCCTTTGGCTATAGAGACACCTTTCACTCTTAAAAAATCTCTCTCAGAAAGTGATGAGAGTATTTCATTTTTATCTATTCCATTATTATCAATATTCTTTCTATTGGCAGGAGTAAGAGGAACCTTATAATCAATAAGATGAAATCCATCTTTGTATAAGAACTTCTTATCCAAGAGACAAAAGATAATGTAGAATTCTCTCCTTCCAGATGTGATAGTTCTTTCCGTCAAATATCGGAATCATCATACTGTTCACCCAATTTAGATTCTCCATCAAAAAATTATCTTCAAACACTTCAGAAAAGAATAAACGATGGGAACATGTCCCTTTGATACTAATTGAAGTTACCCAGTTAGGATCCAAGTATCACTGAGAGGGGTAGGGGTGAATCAGTGATATCTCTTTCTTTTATGTTTCCCTTTTTAAAACAACCTTCACCCCCTATTAAATAGTTCTTTCTCTACTGAACACACACAACCATAGGAACCTAGGATTTACAAGGGTCACTACTCAACAAGAGTAGTTATGTCCTTGTTATGGTAAGAAAAAAAATACCACACAATAGACTAGAAAAAAAATCCTTTGACGTCAGATACAATTAGTAGGATATACCCTTACACTCGTGTAGCACTTCGAAAAAAATTCACAAGTGTGTGAGCACCCTCTTAGTACAAATAGAGAATTACAATATTTCAGTGCTTCTTTACAATTGAACATGTGTATTCTTTGTAGTACAAATCTTCACTTTCTTACCCAGAAACCGATAATAACTATCTTGCGCACAACTAAATAAGTGTGAAGAACCCAAATCTTTTTCAACCCTTTCAGGTATCTTTCATGCTACTTTTATGCCTCGTGCGCAAGATCTGACTATTCTTGCGAAACACCTCCTACGCGCAACTTCAATATTACACACAACTCTCTTTTCGCGCGCAACTCTATTACTTTCATGAACTCCCCTTTAAATAAAATTAATTTTCACCTTAGAGATTAGGATTTCACAAAGTGTTGAGATTAACAAATGTGAGGGGGTCTCCTATTATTTATAGACCTCATCAACCCATGTGCGTAAAAACCCCGATATGCCGCGCAAGATCTTGACACGTCGCGCAAAACCCAATTTGACATTGCATTGGGAACATAAGTCTATTTTTTGCCAATCAGATATTTCATGAAATTCTTCTTTCTTTAGACACTTTAAGGCTTTGACATTTTTCTATGTTTTTACATTGAATCATGTCATGCACACAACATTCCAAACTCCCTTTATGCTTGCACTCAAAAACCAATCTTTCGTACAAGACTCACTTTTGCTGGATTTTGATATTCGGGTCATGTAACTCCACTTTCATGAAAAATACCAAGAAATCTTCAAACTTGCGTTCATCATCCATTGACAAAATCACATTTCCCCATCTCCCGATTTTCAAGCCAAAAATATTGGCAAAAACTGGGAAATGGTGCCACCTTAAAATCTATTTCGGCAAGAACAGCAATGCTTCTTCATTATCATCTGGCGTATTCAACAAGAAACTACATTCATCATGAACCATATCTATTGTGATATATAGTCATTGATTGAAAACCTTTAGCATCGTCAGATTTTCAACAGGAAGTACTGCAACTTCCCTATCTTCCAACAGCATCATTCTTTCTAATAAAAACTAAATATGACTAGAATCATCTTTATCCCCTATTCATTAATAAGGATTTTATCACGAATTCCCCTAACTCATGATATTTTTGAAATACAAATCAGCAAAGCATCATCTGGTTTCCATGGGATGTATTGTAACTTCCCTAACTTTTATCAACCACTTATACAAAGTGAAGTGATTTCCTTTCATCTCAAACATCGTTGATAAAAAAAGACAATACCTGAAAAGGATATTCATCATAATCAGATCGGTCCTAATAGAAATGAAATTGGGATAAATGTTAGGCATGAATTAAATGGACCTTGTTAATTAATGGTACTTTAATGGTTCCTTGTTTACTTAAAATTTCTTTTATACTTTCAAGAACTATCTATTAGACTGGAAATTTTGTAGAAACCATTGGTGGTGGCCTACTGAGTTTTGTACTCACACCATACTCGGGATTCCGTTCAGTATCAGAGCTGATTTCTTGGTTGTAGGTCAGGACAAGAGAAAATTTCCTACTCTTGGATGTTGATTTGGGCTCAGTATGTACATGGGGAAGGAACCAGACTTATAGCCGGGGTCCATTTTTGGATTTGTCCATTTGTCTTATTTTTTGGTTTTCTTAACTTCCACTACTAGTATTGCATGATATTTTTAATGTTGAATTATGGTTTGTACCTAGTTTGGAGATGTTTGGCTTGTATGTTTATTAGTTTTTCATATTGTCTCCACTATTTATATTGTGTTCTGCTATGGAATACTCTGGTAATGATGGTATAGTCTCCCTATGTGACTCATTAGACCCTCGACACTACTCTTAAACTTATTGAATAAGGGGAGGCATGCTTGAGGTCATGTGATGACTTGGCTCGGGGCACCAGTTTAGTGGCC
This sequence comes from Viscum album, assembly GCA_963277665.1. Taxonomy (NCBI): domain Eukaryota; kingdom Viridiplantae; phylum Streptophyta; class Magnoliopsida; order Santalales; family Viscaceae; genus Viscum; species Viscum album. The sequence continues at coordinate 22,327,652 of OY728128.1, forward strand.
CCTGAGTAGGGAATGTTAAAAAGTTGTATCATAGGAGTTATTTTCTCTTTTTTACAATTTGGGGATTATAGACAGGATATTTGGATGTTTCATGACTTGGTAATGAGCTCAATATTGGGAGTATCTAACCCAAGTATGGGGGAAACCTAAGTCACCTAGGTTGGTAATTTTGGGTCTTGATATTTGTTGTTACCCTTGAATGATATTTAACTATTGGGTGATGCAAATTTTGTGTGATTTAATTGATTTATGATATTTTTCTCATTTCTAGAATGGAATGATGTTGTGCATTTATTCATCATTTTAGTCACCTAAGGATATAGGTGGAATGCATCATTATAGGCTCACACATAAGATTGGTTTTCAGGGCATAGAGAGTAGAAATCATTTTACTTCCTTGGAAAAATTGAAGAAAAAGATGCCTAATAATGGTAATGAAAGTGGGTGAATCAAAATAATTAAAATGAATTGTTATGGAATATTTTTTATAAAGAATGGTTATGACCATGTTCAAATTCTAGGTTTTGATAAATTTTGAATGTTGATTCGGTGTCTAGAAGAGAAACATTTCATAATGAAGGTATAGTTATTAATGGATTTTTCTTAATAAAAGGTGTAAATGAGTTGAAATGATGATAGTAACATGTTGTGAAATGGGAAGTGACCCTAGGAGGAATAGATCATGTTGTAAAAGAATAATTCATTTGAAGTGGTGTTGATAAAAGACTTCTGATTTAGTAAATTAGTTACCCCATGTTGACCATGACCACTGGTAGGTATAGAAGTGGGTAGAGTTCTATGTGTGATGATGAATGTGGGGATAGAAAATGAAGAATGGTTTTTTTAAGGTTGATAGCATGGGATATTTTCTATCTATGATTAAATTACATCAGTCATTATTTGAAGTGTTGGGTGAATGGTATGATTAAAATGCGAATTATTGAGTTCATAAGATGGTATTCTTTATGTAATCGGTTTGACCATTGTAAGTTTGGTTTAGGGTAGTGAGAGTATCCTAGATTAAGACATTGGATTTGGATTGTGAGGCCTTGTTGGTTATGATATGGCCTAGGTGGTGTGATTAGGTAACCCTTGGTGGGGTTTTGCAATTTAGGTATTGAGGCGTTGTTTGGTAATAAAAATGTGGAAACTCTCACGGTTTAGGACAGTATGAAGTGCGTGCTGGACCATAAGGATTGTGTTGGGGTCTTGGTGAGCTTGTGGGTAGAGACCTTACGAGTAGTGTTTTGAATCCCGTAGAGTATGTCTATCTCATAGTTTCGATGAATGTGTACACCTTTGGTGTGGAACCTAGAGTAAATTATTGTTTGGTTCACTAGGCATAGGGTTCATTGGAACTAGGGAGAGAGTTCCATTCACAGGCATTGCTTGGATAGTTTCATGATATGTATGCTTCTGAGAGAGGACCAGTGGCTTTTCCAGGTAGTGAATCCTGTCTAGGGAGTTGGTACCATTCAACCTTCAAGGTGACCTATGAGAGATGTTGGATGGGGTTTCTGGTGCTTTTCGCTGTGTGTTTCACATGTAGATGTTTTGGACTTTGATATCGGGACTCAGAGTGTTACATGATGAGGGTTTTTCCTAGAGCACTATATGGGATGGTTGATGGATGGTGGTTCCAATCCAGTTGTGGTTATGCAATAATAGCTTCAGAATGTCAAGGCTAAACTTGTGGGATGTTAGCCCAGAAGTGCTGGTACCTTAGAATGTGAAGCATGGGAGATGCTTTACAGGCAGTTTCAATGCATACTGAGTACCACCATGTTTTATTAAAAGGTATAGTTGTACTTGGTTCCTTCCTAAGGTAACCCTAGTATTTTTGATAAGGTAAAGTTTTTTTAAGGGTAATATCTTCTGGATTACTGACTCACCTATTTGGATGTTGATTAAAGGAGGTCTTGAAGTTTTATTTTAAGTAGAAGAGACAAGAGTGGATGAAGTGTTGTTATATTTTCTCTCAATGGTGACAATTGGGGTGAGATGGTCACATGGATGAACTTGTTTTTGTGAATGGTTTGTTTGATGGGTGAGATGAAGAGGCTGAATCAAGGATGATTAGGCTGACTAACCAAGATACATGGTTATGTAAGTAAGCAGGCTATAGTCTATACAGAGGTAAATGATGATTTTTGAGAGACTGTTGGTTTGGTTGGTGTGGTTGATTGTGTGCTTTGGTTGTTATCTATTAGGGATGCATCAGAAGAACTCGAGTGGTGTGGTGGAAGTAGATTCACATGAAATAGTGGTAAACAAATTCTTGGGGATTTGTTTAAGGAGAGGTGGTGATACTTGGTTGGAAATAACACCTGGGTAGTGGTGGTTAATTATTGATGAGATGCATTAAGCAGGGGATCCAAATATCCTTTCCAGATCATGGTGTCCTATATCTCAACATCAATAATGGATAAGTTGGTGTTTGTGTTCTTTGAAAACCTCTTATCCTACCTCATCTAGTGACGATCCTTCTTAATATCTTGATATCATCCCAGGTACGTTGAGAAGCTCTAGATTAATGCCAAGAGACCTGAAGGTGTTTCGTTGGATGAGGGAAATCAGGGAGTTTATGCTCATGGAAATATTGTATGTGGATCTTGAGGATGGGATACACAACCTTGATGGATTTGGTTGAGTTCCTTGGTATGTACCGAGTGTCGAAAAACACCATGGGTGCCATTCACAAAATCCAGAAAAGGGCATTGTGTGACATTTGTTTTCTTGTTTTGGGAAAAATCTAGATAGCCATGTCTATGTTTTGGGGTTTGACATATGATCAATCGTAAAGACACGTTCTATAGAATCTCTTATAGAGAGTAATGGAAATGACACTCCTAAGTTAGAGAGTGATAAATTAGTCTTGTATGTGGAGAGGAGAATAGTGAGTTGGTGTAGTGTCATGGAGATGCCAATGGTGAACCTGTGAGGTGCATGTTATGTTCCTCTGAGAGGCCATGTGGGCCTTGGATGAGGTGACTGATGATCAAAGGGTTCACTTCGAGGTCAGTATGACATCTAAGTGGTTCTTTGGATGTCTATACTAAATTCATAAGAATGGTGTGGTTGGATATGAAAATACGTTGTAGAAATAGAGGTTGGGTTCTATAACTCTAATGGAGATCAGGGTTATACTCGTGTAACATTCCTTGGGTGCTGTTGGAACATCTTGATGTTGAGGTAACCTTTTCCATGTGCTATGACATCATGATGAGGGTGAATCTTGATGACTGTCTAGAGGATAGTAATTCCATGATGATGGAATTATATCTGAATTCATGGAACGACCCCAGTGGGTGTTTGGGATGATAATATAGACTTAAAGTTATTAATCATGTTCGAAAGGTGAGAAAAGGGTAGAGTTCCATCAGTGGAACTTGGGTTCTCTGGGATAATCCATTTGTGGTAGTCCAACCTAAGATGGAAAACATGAATGGGTGTGGTGATATTGACCCACCTCCATATTGATATTATGGCAGAAAGTGCCATTTGAATTGAATTTTTACTTGAGTAAGGTCATGTTGATATTATTCCATGAGTGTATGGTGTAGGAATATCCTCCCAATTGGTTATTATAGTCAAATGGATTCCAATGCAGGGTAATTCCCCTATAAATGTTTGGGCATGGTGAGGTGGAACAGGTTAGGTTATGTGAAAGTTAAGATGACTTTCAGGTGATCTTTCCTCAATAGTGGTGAATCGACGTAATTTGGGAAATGTGGTTGAAAGTACCATGAGTTATCCTTTGGGATATATTGATATTGGTCACCATTGGTGTTGTGGGGAATAGAGGAATATGATAACAAGTGATTTTGATCATGATTTATGAAGAGGATCGAACTGATGGGGTGCTAGTTGATTCCTCTATTATGAGATGATCTTGTCGGCAAAGGTCTTAGAACTTTGAATTAGGAATTACTATCTATTTTTTCTCTATAAAGTTCTATTGGTTGGGTATTATTGAATTTGAATCATCCATGAGGATTTTTTGGTTCATGTTGTGGTTGTGGTGAGGAAGAATTGTGGGGAAATCATGTGCCCTTTATCCATGTTATGTGGGCATTGAGATGTGTAACCAGAAACATGGAAGATAGAAATGGATAGGCAGGCCTAGTGTAATGACCTCTAGTTACTAAAGTTTAGTGATTGTTGAAAGAGCATCTCAAGGATGAGCCATTATAATGTGGTGAGGTGGAAAGTTCTTGAATTTTCTTAATGTGTGTTTTTATTTACATTTTAGTTTTCTCTCTTATTTTGGATAGATAAGTGTTTTCCAATTCATATGTGAAGCATCGGGAGTTTTCTGGGGTGTTTAGGGCATGATAGATGAAGAAAAAGGAGTTTATCATCATGTTTCATGATTTTCACACGGTCAGTGAAACCCGTACGGGAATTCGTAGTTACTTTGAAAATGGGGGATTTTCAGATAATATCATCTTCTTGGTTTAGAGAACAGTGCAGGTAAACCTTGTGGCCCAAAAAAGTAGGAAAAATTTTAAAAATTTCCATTATGGAATTTTATACCCAACATGGGATTTCCTCCATTTCTCCTCCCTTGAACCCTAGAAATGAGCAAAGCTTCCAAGATCTTCCAAGAGGTTATTCTCCTTCGATTGTTGATTTTTTGGAGTGTTGTCAGTTGTAGATTTAAGCTCTAGGTAAGTCTAATCTTCCCCTTTCTTTTCTTGTATGGATTAGGGTTTTTAGTTTCTCCCATCTTCCTCCAAATCCCTAAAACCCTCTTTTTCGAGTGGAACCTATGTTAAAGGTTCAAGGGTGTTCGAATCTGAATCCAAGGCTAAAATTAAAAGTGTGTTCATCATTGAATTCCAGGTAGGTGCTCTAAAAAGATTATCCCATGGTTTTATTTTAGATTTGTACATGGAGCTCTTTATTCTTGTTTTCCCCTTTTCTTATTCTTGATCATGTTGGAGGGTTTTGTAAAAGGGGTTGTCTACAAGACCAATTGAAACCATAAAAATCCTCATGGGATGCGTAGAAGATGAATTGACCATTTTAGGTCCACCCATTGGGGTGTGTCGGCCTTTTTGGACCAAGAAAATGGTAGGGTTAAGTGAGGGGTTATCGAGTGAAAATGTGAAACCAATGTAGAAGAAGTTTTAAGGGTTTACTAATTTGTAAATTATATGATAATAGAGATTTCAAGGGTGATAAGGCATAAGAGGTTGTTTGGCATGACATGAAAATGGGAAAATTGGGTCGAATGGGATTATGTTAATTCTTTACCAAAATTTGGTTATAAATTCCTCAAAGGATTAGTCTATATTAAATGGTGAACATATAATTTTAGGATATAATGGGAAATGGGGAGAATGTTTTTTGGATTTAATAAGGGAATGGGTGAATATGTTGAATTGGTTAGTACATGGGTTAATATATGGGAATTGGGGTGCACCTAATGATTGAATGTAATAAGTGGTTGTGTTATGAGATATGAGAAATGTATTTGAAATGAATAAGTGCATAAAAGATTTTTAAATGATAAATGTGATAAATGGGTAAATGTATAGTAATTTTTGAATTTGGCTAAGACATATGGGTTTTTAAATACACTTAAGGGGTTAAGGAATGAGAATGGAAATTTGGATAAATGGATATGAATTTTAAATGGTGAATGTATTAATGGGTTAGCGAATAGTATTAATTCCAATGATGTTTGTGAAATATTGTGATCTCTGATAGAATTTTTTGTTCTTGGTTGTGTTATGGTATTCTTGTGGTGATTGGATAAATAAGCATCCGCACATGGCTCGGTAGAATGGGGTATTAACATGATTGGGTTCATTGTTTGTGTTGGGAGTTTTCGCATTAGGATAGTCTAAATTAGTGCAATTTTTTAGTTATGTTATCATGGTGGGTATAAACCACATCTTTTTTATATTTCTTTTGTTTTGATTTCAATTAAATTTGGTCGAATGTGACCTGTGAATTGAAAGGTCATCCTGAATTTCATGGTTTCATTTTTTTCTTTTAAACTTGCAAACAAGTTTGGTTTACCATTCGTATGAGAGACTTTCTAGGAAAGGAAAGTTTTTTTGGTGTGTTTAATTACCACAACCCAACCATATGTTTCTTGTATTTTTATTTATTTCTCAATGTTGAACCATTTGGTTGATGTTCAAGTTGAGTGTCCGATAATAGTCTTGGACTTTTGGTGGTTTATTTGTACTTATTTCCAAGTGTGGGCACATTGTAAATGGTTTTTGGAGAAAGTGTCCTAGTGGGGAGTTTGTGACACCAAAGGTGTCACTAAATTTTGTTTAAATATTTCAAGGATATTTGGGTGGGCACTCCAAGTGTTTGTGATTTGAATTGAGGGTTTTTGAAGAAAACAAATATGTCGCATAGTTTGAGCGTTGTTTTCCCAGACCATGCAACCTAAAAATGGAAGTTTAATAATGTTTCTACTATAATTATCACAGTTTGAGCATGGTTTAAAAAACCTTTCACCAAAACCATGAAACCCATTATGGCCTAAATAACGTTTATTTTAAAAATATGATATTCGTGATTCCACCTCCCATTTGAAGTCATGCCTTTTGGATATCAACCATAGGAAGTCCCCTTCATTCCTTTTAGTTTTGGGACACTTTTTGGGATATTTATCTCCAAAGGTTAGTGATTATTGATTATTTCTTCATCAAATAATTCATTTTCCCCATCCCCTCTCTTCCCTCTATTGATTTCTTGGTTTCTCTTGGAGGGGTTTCACCTTGGCAGAACCCTAGAATCTGTGGTTCATGTGTGGGTCTTTTTTCTTGGATGTCAGGGTGTTTAGATCATTATTTTGGGTTTATTATTCCCTCCCTTGTGTTTTAATTGCATTCTCACAATAAAAATTTAGGTGTTTTTGTTATTTTCCATTCCATAATATTCCACTAATGGTTGTGCTTTCATGTTTTCTTTCAAATAATTTATAATTTTTTTATATTATGTGTGCTATGTTTTTTTGATTTATTTTAGTGGTTTAATGATGATATAATTTAATAAAAATTCCTTTCCAATGGTTTTTATTATTATTCCTATAAATATATTCACATAAGGTGTTCAATAAAATTCTTATTATTTAATAAACATCAAATTTATTCATTTTGTATTATTTGGACTTGGTTTTATTTAGTATCATTATTGAAACAAGAAATAAAACATGATGTGTGATTTAGATGCCTCTTTATGGCGTGATTCTTTATAGTGAAATGTTTTGGAAAGGTTCCTTAGGTTTTTAAATGATTATTAGTAATGATGCAGTTATGTTAGTTTAAAAGGAAGCAGTATTTTTAGGAAACTAATGGTGGATGTTATTATTAGTGTTAAATGAGTTTCCTTGTGTGTTGAAAAATTAATGGGTGCACTAGGTTCACACATGATTAGTTATTTAGGTGAAAATGACATTTAAAATGATGTTATCCATGAACCATAGTCTTTCAAATGATTTCTCTTCTCTCTCCTTTTATCTTCTTTCTAAAATGGATCTTTAATTTCTAAATAATGTGTTATAATTTTAAGTTGTTTTAAAGTGGTTTTGAATGTGTTCTTTAAAATTCGAACCATTTTATATTTTGTAACATGGATGGTTTATAATTTGTTTAAAGGCATTTTCATTATTATACACTTGAAAATGGTATTTGATAGTATTTTGATAATGGTACAGAAATGTTTTGGGAATTAATTCGAAATTGAAATTATGTATGGCGCAATTGGTATCTTACAGTAGTTGTGAAATGGTTGTTGTTTTGGGAATATAAAATCCTAGTTGTGACATGGAATGTTTCAAGAAATGCATTGAAACTCAAATGATGTGATGGCCTGGTTGGCACTTTTTTATAGCATGTTGCAAGATAGTGCCACTATAGACTAATTTCCTGTATGGTTTAATGTATAGGTGGTGTTGGTGTTTGGGGTAGGAAAGTGCAACGATGGAAGGTGAGGTGAGTCATGCATCTGACAGCCTCCTACTTAGATAGTGTACTATTGCCATTTTTTTCTTGGGTGTATTTTAGAGGATCAAGTGACTGTTACTTATCAAACTCGATTGGACGGGTTGGTACCCCCTAGACTACCATAGTGGTTAAGTGTGATGTGCCTCTGGATGGGTCAGTGTGTAGAGGCCAGTTGGTTATTGACTAGGGATCTTCATCATACTCTGGTAGGTGGTTCTAAACCGACTACATCGAGGGATTCCTCTACGGATGTTTTGGATATAGTGATGGATTTCTATCTATATTTTCTTGTTTAATTCCTACCACATTGGTTTTTATGTTTCTTCCTAATTTTTATTTTTCATCATGGTTTGGTATTGGTTTTTTTTTGTATTTTATCTTGGGTTTGTGTTTTTAAAATGGAAATATTCTTTTAAAACTGGTGATGTGGTGTGTAGTATTTTAAAAAGGAAAGTAATTTTTTTCATTAAAATGAGAAAAAACTATTTTCATATAAGTATTTGAAACTAGTGTTAATGGAAAATTATAGGAAAGGAAACATATGGATTATATGGTGGTTTCCTACTAATCTTCTAAGATCACACCCTACTTGTACCATTTGGTTTAGGTAGAACCAATATGTTTTGCAGGTCCAGGTTTTTTTGGTCCGTGTACTCTTGATTTGAGCAATTTGCTCTTGTGGTTGGATGTGACCAAGTGGTCACATGGAGATCATTCCGGTGTGTTCAGTCTCGGTTTTTATTTAGTTGCTATTTTGTTTTCTGTTTTTGTATTTAGAGAAGTATATAAAATTATTGAGTTTTAGCGGTCGTTAGTTATTCTAATTGATCATTTATTTTACTTGATCTTATTTATTGAGATAAAATCGTTCCACTTAGTGATTACATTAATTCACAACACTAGTTCCCACCCATGTGGATCGAGAATTCCCTTTATAATAAGTCTCAGACTATGTTGGGTGTTGGGTTAGATAGAATCCCGAATTGGTTTGTGACAATATATATAGACTATAACAAGATTAGACTCCTCAAATTTTTGTTTTTAAAAAACGGATGATCATTCAAAAGACTTCAAATCTAATAAATATTAAGCTAACAAGGTTAATATAATTTTATAATAATTATTACTATAGTAAAATATCACTAAGAATCACAATTGGGAAGAGAAATTATATTCCATTCATTAACAATTATAGAAAATTAAATGGTGTGTGGATATCACCAAAAAGTATGTAGAGTAAAATTTCGTTACACGTTATCTAAGAATAACGATAAAAATTCTTCGAATTAAAATTCTAAAATTATAGGTTGTTAATGGAATGAATTTTACCAATACCTTATTGCTTGACTATTTTGAGAAGTAAGGGATAAGATATCATGTTTTAGTTGTGAGGGTAACTAAAAAAATATTTGGGTGAAAGGATGAATTAGATCATTAATAATAAATCCCAATAAATTATTAAGGAATACCTCCAAGAGAAATATTGTAAATATTACATCTTTTTGGGATTTGACTAAGTCTAATAAAAATTATTAGAACATATGGAAGGGATTGAAATTAATTATGATTATCTCCCATAAAATAAATATAAAATAAATAAAAAGATATTAATAACACTATAAACATGTATAGCATTCACCAGAGAATCCTTTGCAACCTTATTGACCTTTTTCTGGACTGTTTGGGGATGATCACCAAAATATAAGAATAAATTATCCAACCAACATGTGCATCTATGGGTTGAGTAGAATCATTCAACCAAAAAATAGGATCCTCCATCACTTAATGGTGAGATATCACCTCAATGTGCTAAATAGAGAGAAAAAGGGAGATTTGGGTTCCTAGGAGTTTCATCCAAGAATCTTGTGAACAACACCTACAATATCATCACTAATAAGTGTCATTATATAGATATAAGGATTGTACTAGGTGATTATATCATTATAAAATAATTTAGTTCCTTGGTCAATTCATGCATCATATTCATGACTCTTTCATACTCCTATACATTTCATCTTATGAAAAGGTTATCTTAATAATATCCTATAAGGGATAATTGATAAATTAAAGGTTTCATGAATGAAATCCAATTCCATGCATACATTATGAGTGGAGGTTTTATCATAGGAATCATATTCTCGTGATTCTTATCAAAATTACATACAATATAGCCAATTGAACCATATACAAAAAGGCATTAGGGAATCCTAACTCCTTCAATATCTCATTTTCACTATAACCTCAAATACTTTTTATCATTTCACCTTATATTGTATCATATCAAATGACTTGTGAAATAATATATTAAAATATTTTTGGATATCTTATAAAAAACTTTTTGGAAGGATTTTTTTAACTTCATCTTGAATCACATAATATGTAATAACTTATGAATACCCATCCAAAGCACTTTTGGATTAACTCAAAAATAAAGTTAGACTATCTCCTTAAGTCAAACACAATCCACATTCATTAAAACACCAATTGAGACTCTAAATGCCTTTATTTTGTTAACAATAAATATGAAGCATTAGATTAATAAATTTAAATAAATTGTCTCCTATAGAAAAGCATCAATGCTACTCTATCTATAGTAGGATCTACAATGATCTCCATCAAAAACGTGCATCTCCACAACTATATCCACCAGCAACAACTATATGAAAACATGAGTTCTAATATTTTTCTTTTTCCAATACATTGATTGTACAAGGAACATAGATTATGTGAATATCATATAATATACTCATCCATTTTTTATTATCAAAGTATATTTTGTAATTTTAATGGAATATATCACATTTCTTTCACCCTTATGGATAATAACATAACATGTTCCTTATCCAGATAGATATATAATATCTAAGAGAATACACATACATTCATAGTATGTCTCAATAAATGGCCTATATGTCATAGTCATCATATGAGAGGAAAAATCTCAGGCTGATTGGGTTCTAACCAATGACATGATTGACACCATACCCAGCCACCCATGTTTTATATAAGTCAATATATATACTTGTGTTTGGGGGTATCAAAGTATATATTTTCATATTATAGGTGTCATTCAAACCTTAGTTAGTGGGGAATAAAATATGATCTGTGAAACCTTAGTATACTAATGAAGAATACTTCTACGGTCATCCAACACACACAGATAGTTGTATTCATTATTTTATTCCTCATAATAAATTTTTTATCTATATAAAATAATCTCAATTGCAATAGCCTTAGTATTTCATAATAACCTATAATACTCCATAATAAACATCAGTTATGGAAACTCAATGTCATACTGTTATAGTTCAATTGTTATTACACTTCATAAAATATATATACATTTACGCATCCAACATGAAAGAATGATAAAATGTGGATTCACATTTGTGAGATATATTTTAATATTCTTAAAATATTTAAATAATTATTAACAAATCCAAAATATGTGTATGAATATCATATTATATATTATAAAATACCATATCATCCTTTTGTATGATTCGGTTTTAGGGGTATTATTAACTCATTTAATTTTATGTAATTTATGTGACATCTTTATATGACCTTATGATAAAAACTTTAAACTGAACCTTTAGAAATAAATATCTATGAAGTAAAATAATTTGAATAATAATTTTAATTATGAATCATATTCCTAATTATTAAAATCTTTAAAGGTATTTAAACTGATTTAATTCATCACATCAAATGTTATGATGTCTACTTATATTTTCTATATAGAACTCTTTCTAACTACATCATCCTTGTAACTCTTTCCATTATAATATTTCATTGAATATTTTTCTAGTAATATAATTATTTATATTAATTAATTAAAATCACATCAAAAACCATTTTAGGATAAATTGAATATCACATTAATATAGTAACTAAATATAACTTTTTTATTTCCCTTTACCGCCAAACCCTATACTGTTTTAGAATAAAGTGATATCTTCTTTTTTAGGGTAAAATATGTAAATATTTTCATTTATCTTTATTTCCATATTCTAAAATCTTACAAGATATTATGTGGAATTAATTTGGTAATATGATTGGTAAAATACTTTAATAAATAGTGATATTAATTTCTCACAACAATTAAATGTAACTCGATAAATTTTTCATTAACATCATATATATTAAATGTAAAAAACCTAACCCTAGTATCCCAGAGTTGGTGGATACTTTATTAAATTGGTACTAGATACAAGTAATCACTTCCCAAAGAACATAATAGTTTAGTAGTCTTGGAAAACTAAATATAAACGAAAATATGACATTACATCTAGAAACATAAAATAGAACATAGTATTTTCTTCATGAACACCGTTTTTTTCTCTAGAAAATCCTTGTATATCAATCATAACACACTTCCAAGTATACTGGGAAAAGGAAACATTATAATTGAGTAATATTATATTCTCATGAAGGGTATGTGTACAATAAAAAAAATATTTTATGAATAACATGGAAAGAATAAATGATGATCAAATAATTCTATATAAATAATCACATGATCTTGAAACTTATCCACGAATATAATAATTATTTAAATAATCATATGAATATCAATAATTGATTTCATTTTTATTTAATGAATAATTCTGGAATTTGAAAACATACCGTTAAATCCTTTTTATGATATATCTAAAAAATGTCATCAAGGCCTTATGTCAAGACATATACATAAATGGGTATGGCCTAGTCTAAATACCCAATATATTTTATTCTAGGAAACCTAGGGATGAATCATTAGAATAAATTACTCGGGCCCCCCACATTTCAATTAACAATTCTATTGCATTCATCACATTAATTAATTATAAAACTTAATCAAAATTTCTTAAAAATCAATAATTTCCCATACTAGAAAACTAGTATATGAAATGATAATAATTTTTCAAATTAAAATAATCATAAACAATCCATAAATTGTTTATGGATGGTCTCTTTGGATTAAAACCTTAATAAATCAGAATATTCAAAAAACATTTTCTGAATTAGATGAAAATATTTTAAAAATTACTGGAAACGTTATTGAGTAGAATACCATTTTCAATTTTAAATCACTTATCATAAATTCTGTTACATATTAAGGAAACAAATTCCTCAAAAATAAAATTATAAACATTTAAATTAATAATCATATCTTTGAAAATTCATGATTTTGGAAAATTTCATTCTTATAATGTAAGTTAAAAAAAGATTCTATCATACTTTTTGCAAAAGTCAAAAAGTACCTCATTCAGATAAAGACAATAAGATTCCATATTAACCATTTTATAAAAATTAAAATGTGGGTAAATAATTATTTAATAAATCATTTTGGAATATAAAAAATATTCTATAAAATATTTTATGGAAAATATGGACATTAAGGAAAAATATTTTTTACCGAGTAGAAAAATAAATTTGGTTTTTCTATAAAACAATAGTTCAGTATCTCGAGTACTTAAAGAGGGAAAAATGAAATGAAAACATATTATTTATAGAAAAAATTACTGTATAAGTAAAAATTTTGGGTTTAATATAGAATGATCAAATAATTTCCCCAGCAAAGACTTAAACATAAACAATCCTAAATAATAATGAGATTGTGAAATAAACCCTAACCTCTAGTCCAAATTCCTTCATATGTGTTCAAACCTCCTATATAAAATTTTTAGATTTATTATATTTATTTTATATATAAACACTAGTACATACCATACCATATATGATTTACTCATAATCTTTGATCAGTAATTTATAACAATTTTGTGGTAAAATCACTGTTCTATGTGATAACTCCTTCGTTTTTCATATATGTTTTGGTTCAAAAAACTTTTTCATTATACTTTGACCATTATTCCAATATATATATAATTTTATTAATGATATAAATATATTATTTATTCATCGTATAATTATTTATGATCATCTATAAAATATAGATACATAAAAATGAATTAGGCCATTTAAAGATTCTGTTGGTTGTACGTACACATGAACACAATTTTCACTATATATAGAATAGAGTGAAATAAATATAAATTAAAATAAAAAATTATAGAATAATTATTTTATTATATATATCATATATGTTAATTAAATATATAATTATTAAAATTTACGTAAATCATAAATGAAAAATGAATCGCATAGCTTCATTAAGGTGGTAGTCCACACATACGCACGGATGACATTATCATTTTCCAATAGATTCGATGGTAAGTTGGTAGATATGAATTTATTATTATAGAAGAAAAATTATATCATAGTTATATAATAAAAACATTAAAACAATCATTATACATGTCCATAAAATATGGTGAAGAAAAATGAAATGTATCTCTATGTGGAGACTATAAGTTGTATGTATGCACGAGTGATACTTTCACTTCCCATTTACTGGAAAAGATTGTTGGATAATTGTGGTTTCATAATAAAAAAAATTTAACTATATTTAGGCTACATAATTTTTTATATTATTATAAATATCTGTGATTTATAGGAGGTAAAATAAGAATAAAAAATAAAGTGATTCATTAAGGTGATTACCACTTATTTGGAAGAACACTTATAGATATCCAATTAAGTAACCAAGGGTTAGTCTTCCTTAAATAAAACAACCTATAGAATGTGTATAAGGTGTTTTTGTATAATTTGGTAAGGTTTTGTATATATATATTATAAATACCTAGAATGTAGTAGACTAGAGTCAGGGGTTACTTTATTAAACTAGTGCTAGAAATAAGTGATCACATACCAAATGACTGAATAGTTTAGTAAAATTGGAAAAATTGATACATAATTTATTTTCAAATTAAATATTAAAAAATAAAATAAAGCATATTATTTACTTTAATAACACCAATATTACCTATTTAATATATTTTTATATCTATTATAACACTTCTTGATATCTTAGGGAAATGAGACATAAGAAAGGGGTGAGCTATAATGCTCACTAAGGTTATGGGTACAACATAATCCATCATAAATAAATAAGGAATAATAAATATGGAAATTTAAATAAATGAAACCAATAAAATATAATAAATAACATTAACATTAAGAATAATATGGTAAGAATAATTGATGATAAAAATAATTCCATGTGAATAATAAAATGACCTTGAAACTTATCCAAGGATATTTAACTAATCTAATAATCATAAGGAAATCAATCAATAATATCCTAAAGAGTTACTTAATAATTAAAAACATCACAACATTAACATAATATCCTCATTTTAATACATATTATATAAATGCATAAGGCCACATCTAAATACCTGAGATAATTTTTCATGTGAGACCTACTCAGTTATTGAGGGGCTATAGTGAGCCCCTCCCATTTATTACTATGTACTGTTCATTCCTCATATGAATGGGGAGAAACATAATCAAGGTAAATATTTTTATTGAAGTACCATCATATGAAATGTTTATAATTTTCACAATTAGTGAGAATAATCAAAATAAACATTCATATTGGAAAACTAGAATATGAATGTTAATAATTTCCCCAATAAATATACATAATCATATACCATCCCAAGTACTATGGTGAATGGTTTCAAACAAAATCCCAGAAAAAATTATCTTAACCCATCCAAAGAAATAATAATGAAGGTATCATTAAAAAAATCCCAATGAATCATAAGTTAAAATTACGGTTGTTTTTGTTAATGAATAGAAATACTATCAAAATTCCATTAAAAACATTCTTGAGGAAAATTCCCTTTTCACATTGAAACCCCACTTTTAAAAAATATAATTTCTAAAATATTAGGGAAAAAATTCATTTATAATAATCATGGAACTTGTAAATTAATCTTAACAAAATTTAGTGGTCATGATGACAGAGAAGTTTTTTCATGTCGTGTACATTGAAACAAAGATTCCTTTCACATTTTTAGTAAAAAGTCAAAAGTACCTAGTTTAGAATATGATTGGACTTTTAAGTTTAAAAAATTATATGAAAATTATATCAAGATTAAGAATTTTTTTAAACAATAATTGGAGAATATTAAAAAATAGAAAGAATTTAATTTGAAGAAAATGATTTTATATAAATGAGGGAAGTAAGGTCGAATTTTTTATAAAAATGTTTTCTCAATAATTTTTAGTAAAAAATAGTCTAAATTGGTAAAATTGCATGAAAATTTCATGAATAACTAGTGGAGAATAAAATATAATGTTTTTAATATAGAAATATCTATCATTTATCCCAAGGTATACTTAAACATAAACAATATTGAATAACGATAAGACTATGAAATAAACCCTTACCACTTTGGTAACTTTTGAATTGTATACCATATGAAAGAAAAAAATTAAAATGAAACTTTTAAATAGAATTAATATAAATTTATTTGTAATATTACATATCAACGAGGTACTATATACACCACACAAAATAAATAAGTGATGAATATGTCATATGTATCTTGGAAGTAAAAGTGTGAGGAAAACCCCTTACTAAGGTATGACTTCCATCATACGTATCTGAAAATAATATATAATAAATATATATTTATTATAAATGTATTATAAAACCATATTAATTAATATCATACCATATTTTATTTACTTGTGACATTTCATTCCTCGTTTATTAATAATTGTTTATTAAAAACACTATTTTGGGTGATAACTACTTTTCTTTTCATGTATGTTTTGGTTCCGTAGTATCGGTACTTGTACTTTGAACATGGTTTCATAATATATATAATTTTAAACATGATATTACTTTCATATATATTCATTATATAAATATTTATAATATTCCAAAAATTTGGATATAGAAAAATAAGTTGCACCATTCATGGAAATAGTGGGTCGTACGAATGCATGAACGTTGTATTTGTTTTTTTATAGATAGAACAAAAGAAAGGATATCATAATTTCACCTTTAGTAAATTACTAATATATAATATATAAAATATATATTAACTATATATATCCTTATTACCATCTATGTAAAAATTAAATGAAAAACGCTTCGCATCGCTTTGTGGAAGTGGCAGTCCACAAGTATGCACGAGCGATGGAAGGAAACAAGGTATATATGATATTATAATTACATAAGTATTATTATATCATAAATAATATATATATATATATATATATTAAATTTATCAATATATCCAATCGTGAGATGTGGTGACTGAAAATGAATTACATCGGTTCGCAAGGTGGCAGTCTGATGTAAACATGATCGATAGTTTTGTTTCCCATTTGATGGAATATGAGATGGAAAAAACCTCATTAAATTAACATATTAACATCTCAGTATAAGTTATATAGGATTTTTGTTATTTTATGATAATTTTGGAATATTTTATGAAGTTCATGGATAAAATAAAATTAAAATGCATGGTTGAGAACTATACCTCTTTTGTGGATAACCTCTTTAAGTTTACACCTAAAGCCAACATAGATTTTTTTATGATAAATAAAAGTCAATATATAGTAGGAAAAGAATTAATTCAGGTATTTAGGAAGTTATTGGCTAAAATAAAGCTCTTTGTAAGTGTGAATATGTGAAGAGAGTGGGGTGCCCCTTTATAAGGGGGGAAGACACACTTCGACGTCTTGAAAAGAAAAAGGTATAGCCACATTATACACATTCCAATAGGATCCAAAATGGTTCATTATAAAATATTTTATGTTATATGGTATATATATTTCTATAAAATTATAATTGTAAAATTTTAATGTCATTTTAACCCTTATATTTTTAGTTTAACTCGTGGTAAAACATTTTTATCCTTAATTGTGGAAATTAGTTTTTATTATTTTTACTATTAATTATGAAAAAAACTAATATTATCTTATTCTATAATATTAATTATGATGATTCCAAATATTTAATTTATTTTTTCAAATTCAAATCACAAAATTGGTATAATTTATTTTCAAATTAAACCCATGGATGTGATGAAAAAATGATTTTCCCAAGGAAAAGTTTTCAAAAGTAGCAAACATTTTTATATTAAAATTGAAAATATAATTTATTTTAATGAAATAAATTGGATTAATAATAATTATTTGATATAATTTTAATTTCAAACAAAAAAAAATATATTTTCAAATTCTTTAAACAAAAATATCATTTTCAATAAAAATCAGAATTGTTTCACTATTTATTTAATTAATAATATTTTCTGAAAATTCTAAAAAAATAATTATAAGACAATTTTGACTTGAGGATTTAAAATAATAATTTCTTTTTCTGAAATAAATTTTTTGAAAGTGGTAAAAAAATTATTTTAACATAAGTGACCCAAATGCAATGAAACTGTTTTTTAGGAAACAAATTTATAAATAAATTTAGTTTTTCCAAATGATTCTAATTTTTATTTATATTAAATCAATAACTTTTAAATTTATTTGCACATGTGTAAACCATATGATTTTAATAATTTATTTAATCATATTTGTACCAATAATTTTAAAAGATATGATATAACGGTGTATTAATTTATGGTTCTTTTACACTCGAGGTTGTGGGTATCGCAAGATATCGAAGAGATTGAATTTATTTTAAAGTAAATATATATCAAAATGCATCAAGGTGTCACATTATTCCCTCCAAAAAAATTAATACAAAAAAATTATAGAATGTCACCTTGTAAAAATATTTGGGTTTTTTATTATCATAATTTGTTCTGGTTCCCACATCTCCTCTTCTATCATATTATTTCTCTAAGTACCTTTACTAGTAGAGTCATCCAATTACTCAAAACATCTTCTCTAGTATCTAGAATCAAGATAGGCACTTCATGGTAAAATTAATCTGGTTGAAAATATAATTATTTTGAGATGAGAAAATTTTTTGGGTTTGGAATTTACTACCTTATCAATTATATATGGAATACTCTGTGTATTTAATAGATACTTGGTGACATTTAAAAATTTTAATCCATAGATCCAATTATTTCAAGGACTAAAAATGTTCCAATATACTCAGGGTCTCAGTTTCCCTTTCTTACTAAACCTTATAACACCATTCCATGGAAGTAAATTCAATAAAATTTTATTTGGAATTTGATATTCAAAATCATTCCTTCAGTTAGAAACATTTCTATTTTTTCTTAATTGATCTGCATTAATAGGGGTTTGAATAGTATTTAACTTATTCATTATCTCCTCTAAATTATCTGGACCTACAAACCGCCTTTCACCAACTACCTCCAAAAAAGATAGAGTACAGAATCTATTTCCATAAAATTCTTCATACAACTCCATATGAATACTTAAGACTCCTCCTAAATATATCTACCCAAATTTAAAAACCCAAAACATGAATTATTTGAGGAAACAATTATCCCCAAATAATATAGTAATTATTACATTATCATTTACCAAATACGTGAATACCTTTATTAAATATATTCTCCTAAAACTTGGTAATAACTTGAATTTCCATAAATCCATAATGAAAACACCCATGCTTCCAAAAATTAATGCTCTCTTCACCCCTTAAATAAAATCATATATTATTGAATATACTCCATAAAGCCAAAAATGCTTCCAAATCAGTCAAGTATAATATGAACAACTTTTTCATAAAAACACTAATCAGTTCCAATGTCATCAATACTATCCCATTTATTTCATCATTTTTTATATCGTTATCCCAAAAAAACATCATTAACTCAACATTAGGCACATATTAAGGGTTATTTTGTCTTAATAATATGTCCCCCAAAAATAAGTTTTCTTGATTATTGGTATTTTTCAATATATTCTTGAAACCAAATAATGAAATACTTTTGTATAAAAATCCTTATATGTATCATGATTCTTATAACTAAAATATTAGTGATAAAACACATTTACAACATAATTCATGAATCTAAATACACATTTAATTTAATAATTCCACATCAGTTTTAGTAATAACATAATCTTGAACTTGATCCCTAACATTTTTCTGAGGTTTGTTCCATTAATTATTAGGGAATCAATTTTTGTAGTACCCCAAGTCCTTGTGATTGAAACACTAAACATTAAAGGTTTCTTTATTACCCTTTCCTTCACATGTCTAATGTACACTCTCTCCACACTTGAAGAAAACTGTCATTCCATTTGTGAAAGTACTAGATTGGTTCTTTCCAAGATTATCACATGTGAGAAAAAACTCTTTTAACTACGTCCCCTTATCCATTTTTACATCTATTTACCTCTTATTATCTTTCTTTATTTCATATCCATAATAATTTCATAATTATTTCTTTTAATTGATAGCACATGAGACTATATCGTCATATGATGAGATGGTTTAGGAGACTTGATCCCATCATAAGATTATCTTTAACCCATCAAATAAATAGTTTATATCACTCTTTTGATTATGTACATAGTCTATAGTATTCCATGATAAACTTGTAAATTTATCTTCATAGTTAGAAACATTTTCCTCTTCCATTTGTCTCAGCCTCAATAATTGTATCTCCATATATACTTGTTGCTTGTGATGGAAATATTTTTACAAGAATAATATCTTGAAATCCTTACACTCCATGTCTTATATTTATTTTTCATCCTTAGTTTTTTTAATCAATTACCACCCTTGATCCACATAACCTAAGAGATGGTAAACTAAAATAAAAACCTTCTCCCTTTCATTACATCCCAAAGTGATAAAAAAATATTCTAAGGAATTTATCCATTTCCCTTCTATAAATGGATTTTTAATCCTAATGAATTATTGAGACTGATAACACATAAAGTGATCTAAAATTGTTACATCACAATATGAATCAATAGTATTCTCTATAAATACATGGTTGTTGGTTATAACATGACTCATCTACCCCAATAGAGATATAATTTTCTCAGCTTAATCTAGATATCTAGCTCTAGCTTCATTATCTTAAACATGAGTGAAATATCTATATGGATTGTGTGCATTGATATAGATTCCATTTATTCCATTATAAATCATTTTTATATAATATAATACACTAAATTAGATCATAACATTATAAATTATAATGTATAATTTCAAAACTAATGACAAACATAACATAAAGTGATGTGATTCTATGAAATCCATTATAATGGTTTTTAAAAATATAAAAATATTTTCAATTAAATTATAATGGTTTTTAATAAAAAAAAATAACTAACCCAAGCATATCCCATGGGAGTTTCATAACAGTTTTGCAGCAATGCCAATTGTCATGCATCAGGTAAAGATTGATTCAAATCCCAATGCACCCTTTTTAGAGTTACTACCCCTAAGTACATCTATACTAGATCCACATCCACTTAGAGTGTCCATAAAGGGATGTGATTCTATGAAATCCAAATAATTTCTACCATACCAAAACATTAAGAAGTTATCCAATACTTAGACTTATCCTCATTGTTATTTATAGAGTTATTTTATCTAATCTATGTTTTCTAATGTCTAGTTTCTATGGTTTCTACTATGATTTCTTTGATACCAAATTTAATTATAGTAACCTTAATATCCCATATTTATTGGTTAATTTATTACATTAGTGTTACATAAAATAGATCAAAACCAAAGGATTTAATAGTTTATTAGTATTGGAAAACATGATATATACGTAAATTTCACATTTCATTTGAAATATTAAAATACAACATAGTATTTTATTTGAGATCCCCACTATTACCTCTAACATATCCCAACATATAAATCATAATACACTTCTTATAATACTAGAAAAAGGAAACATAATAAGGGGGTGAGCTTTAATGCTTGGTGACGTTATGCTTACAGTGGAAGCAATCATAAATAAATAAGGTATAATAAATATGACAACATAACTAACTAAAACTTATTATATTTAATCGATGACTTAAAAATAAATAATAATATTTCCTAAATAAAGGATGATTAGAATATTTCCAAATAAATAATCACATGGGATTTAAACTTATCCATGGGTATTATAACTAATTGAATTACCACGTGGACATCAATAAGTAATCTTATAATGAGGGAATATATAATGTTAGACATCATAATCATACCATAAATGCCTCAAACAAAGAAATCATATATAAATGGCGAAGGCCTCAACCAAATTCCCAAACAAGTTTTTCACATTTCACCTACTGGTGCAATAATGGGATATAACAGGGCCCTCTCATAATTACTATATCTAACACATTCCTTATATGAAAGGGGGAAACATAATCAACATAAAAAATTGAATTAATGTAAAATAATAAGATATTTTAATTACTTAACCAATGAATAAACAAAATCAACATAAACATTCATATTAAAAAAAGAATATTAATGTTAATACTTTCCGTATTTAATAACCATAATCATAATCCATGAAGAGTACTATGGACAGTGGTATCCAATATTACATACTAGTAAAACTGATCATAAACCATAAAGGGAAATAAAAAAACATTATAATTACAATATATTCATAGTGTAACATATGGTAAAATGAGGGTTTTTCCCTAGATTAATGGAAATAGCATAAAAATTTAATTAAAAACATTATTGAGAAAAATATATTATTCATATGAAAAATCACTTCATAAAACTAAAAATTTACAGAATATTTGGGAAAATTTTCTCTTTGAAAATAATCATCGAAACATTTAAAGGAAGATTTAAATATTTTATTGTTTATGATGGTGGAAAATTCTATTCATGTGGAGTATATTAAAACTAATATTTCATATCACATTTTCATTAAAAAGTCAAAAAGTACATTCCTCATAAAAACATAAGATGATTCATTTTAAAAGACTTTGTAAAAAATATATCATGGGTAAAAATTATTTTAAACAATATTCTAATAATTTTAAAAAAATTTGCGGAACATTTTTATAAAACATGGATTTTGAATAAAATAAGTTTTGACTGATGAGGAAGATATGGATAGTTTTTTATTAAAAAATTATCATGATTTTTAACTTCTAAATAGAAGAAAATGGTACTACTACATAAATATTTAGTCAATTGACATAGGAGAGGAAAATATATTGTATTTAATATATTGATATCAAACATTACCCCTAAGTGAGACTTAAACATAAACAATCGCGAATAACGATGAGATTGTGAAATAAACCCTTACCACTTTATTAACATTTGAATCATAAACATCATAAATTAAATAAATAAAAATAAAAACTTTTAAATACAATAAAGATAGATCGATTCCTTATATAAAATATAAAAAGGTTATTGTACATGCCACACAAAATAAATAAGTTTTGAATATGGCATATGTCTTACAGAAGTAAAACTGATATGAGAAACCATTACCTTAGGTCTGATTTACTTCATACATGTAAGAAAATCCTACAAAATAAATATATTATAATTATAAATATATTCCAAAACCATATTATTATATATAATATCATATCTTATTTACTTATAACCATTTAACACCTATTTATTAACAATTATTTATTAAAAACACTATTCCATGTGATAATTGCTTTATTTTTTCACGTAAGATTTGGTTCATTAGTTTTTTTATTTGTACTTTTATCACTGTTTAATCCTCTCTAGAATGTTTATCATGATTTATATATCATATATATATATATATATATATTCATCATATTTTTCTTATAATATTACAAACAATTTAGATATATAAAAATGAATTTCACCATTTATGGGAAAGGTGTGTCGTACGTAAGCATGAATGTTGTTTTCATTTTATTGATAAATACAACAAAATAAATTTTAATAATATTTCACCATTAAATAGTAATAATTTTATCATATATTTCAAATATATTTATTAAATATATCCTTATTACCATCCATTTAAAAATAAAATGAAAAAAATTTCACATCGCTTCGTCGAGTTGTAGTCCACACGTTCGCACAAGCTACATTATAATTTTCCAATAGATTGGAAGGTAAGATGGTAGATGTTATATTATAATTATAGAATTATAAAAATTCCATAAATATAATATATATAAATTATATTCATCATTATATCAATCCATTATAGGTGGGGATGGAAAAAATACATCAATTCGTGAGGCGGTAATCTGTTGTACTCATGATCGATGGTTTCATTTCCAATTTAATAGAACTGGATATTTAAAATTTAAATTTAATTAAAATAATAAAATATTAGTATATATTCAATATCTATTTCATTATTTTATCATATTTTATAAATATTTTAAGGCGATAATAGATGATATAAAATGAAAATACAGAGTTAAGAACTATACATCTTCTTCTGATAACCGCTTTAGGTTTATACCTAATGCCTTTCTAGATTTTTTGTATGATCAAACCAAGGAACCTGTGTCATTTTTATAAATTTAATTTTGGTATTTTTTACAATTATTGGATTAACTGGAGGTATTTAGAATTGTGAAGTGGATATGAGAGTGGGTGTCGTTTTATAAGTTGAGATTAGGACACACTTGGAATTTTTAAAAAGAAAAATTTATAAACTTTCTTATCACATTAAAATTTTAATTAAATTACTAATTATCAAAAATATGATGATATATGTTATATATATGTTAATAAATAGTAATTGTATATGTGTTTAGGTCATTTTAACATTTATCATTTTAATTTAATACACTGTAAATCTCTTTACACCTTAACTGTGGTAATTAAATTTTACTATTTTACTATTAATTATGATAAATAATTAAACTGAAATTATTATATAATATTAATTATTATTACTAAAAATATATAATCCATTTTTTAAAATTAAGTTCACAAAATTTGTGGAATTTAATTTAATGTTTACCAAACAAATGTGATGAAAAAAATAATTTTCCCAATGAAAAGATTGCAAATGTAAAAAACGTTTTTATAGAAAAATTAACTATATAATTGATTAAAATGGAAAAATATAGATTAATTATAATTTAATCTTACTAATTATACTTTTAAAACAATTCTAAAAAATGGAACTTTGTATATCCTTCAATGAAAACGACAATTTTCAATAAATATAAATATATGTTTTCTATTCATTGAAAAATTAATCATTTTCATAAAATTATAAAAAAATATATATATAATATAATATTAACACTATGATTTTAATAATTAAGCTATTTTTTCAAATAAATTCTCTACAAGTGTAAAATTTAATTTTAACATATGTGCGCAAAACGTGACGAAACCGTTTTTTAGAAAAAAACACTTCATTGTGGAAAAAACAAATTTCATTCAAATAATTCTGATTTTTATTTATAATAAATTTATTACCAATAATTTTATTTATAAAATTTTAAACCATATAGTTTTCATAATTTATTTATTCTTATTCATACCATCCAATTAAATGGTTAGGTTCTAACGGTATACTATTTTACGGTTCTTTTAGACTCTGGGTTTGCATGAATAGAAAGTTTTAAAAGAAATTTCATATCTTTAAAATTAAATATATATCATAAATTATTATAGTGCTACATATATTTTGAAATGTGGTGTGAAAAAATATGGAAGGGTTTCCTTTTAGAAGGGAGGGAAATCAACACAAACGAAATTACTAAAAATATAAAAATATAACTATGTTATTCTCATGAAAAATGATTCCAAATGGTAATAGATTCTAAGAAAAAGATATTGACATATAAATATTACCAACCAAAGAAATTTTGATTGTTTTGGGGGTCATTTATAACATTATCTATTGTTTTACCCATTGGTTAACTGTTTTTAATTTTAACCATGATAATGAATTTTCTAATATTAAATTTTCATAATTTTACTAATAAAGAGAAGATTGGCACCTAATTGGTCAAGTGATGAAATTTTCTACATATCTTATCCACTTTTCCTCCTTCAATATTATTATTACTTTAATAGTATTTTATAAAATATTTTTTAAAAAATTATCATTAATGTCATTTTTTGTTTAAGTATTTATATTAATTATATAATCACTGAAAATTATAAAAAAAATTACTATAATGGAAATAATTTAACTATTCTAAAAAATATACATTAATATTCATTAAAGATAATATTTTATTCATCTGTGAACATATAGGTGTTATTTAAAAGTAAGAGAGTGACATTTCATATTTTTCATTACTATAAATATTATATAGGCCAGTTTCATGAACAAATGTACCTTAAATAAATAAATTTCGATACTAAGATGGTAAGTCCATAATTTCATTCATCCAATAAGTATTATGTTAAAAACTGTGACCTTAACACTTGAATTTAACCTAGGTTAACCTGATTTATCCTTTACTATGGTGTTAAATTTTACCGTAAATATTATTCGTAATGACCAAAAATAAAAGGGAAATATTTAAAAAAAAACTGAAACTCTTATTTCCAAATATTTTTTAAATTTTTTAATATTAAATCTCCAAAATTTTAAGAAATAAATTTCAATATAAATGTATAAAATGTAAAAAAAAGATAGTTTTTAGAAAATTGAGTTTTTAGGAATAAATGATGATTTATTCTTATTCCATGGATAGAAAGAACTCTAAATGAATATTAAAAAATAATTTATTATATAATATAAAATTTTCATTAAATTCACTCACAAATAGTTATTATTTTAATTTAATAATATTAAAAAAACCTTACACAAATAAAAAATACTTTTTCTAGAAAATCATCTCCTTTTCCTTAAAATGATTTTTACTTTCATTTTAAATCAGTTAATAACAATAGAATTCATTTTTTACATGTATAAATAATAAATGTTTCATAATGTAGTTATTCCAACTTATATATTCCAATTTTCATTCCTAGGTTATAAAAATTACATTTTAATAACATTTTAATAGTATATCATGGTTTTTCTAAATTGGGTATTGCATGTAACGCAAGCTATCAAAGAAAGTAAATTTCTGTAAAAAAATAAATATATCATTAAATTTCGGTTTGTTACATTATAAACCACCTTAAAATAATTTTATCTAAAAAATATATCACTATAATAAAAAACTGAGGATACTTTTGTCCCATCACATCCTCATATTCCTATGTAGCTTCCTCAATTTTCTAATTTCACAAAAATCATTGACCAGGTGATTGGTCTTGTTTCATAGTAATTTATCTATATAATCTAAAATATCCACCCATTATCCTCATAGAGGATATAATTATCTAGTGGCATGAAATTTGAGTTTAGTTCATGTGAAGTATCACATATTTACTTTCTCAACAGAGATATATTTAACACATCACGAACTTGAGATAGATTTGGTGGAATCCCCAAGCAATAATCTACCATTCTGATATGATAAAGAATCTTGAAGGGTCTAATATACTTGGTCTCAGTTTTCATTTCATTTCAAATATCATACCCTTTATCCATGTACATATTCATAGGAATACTTTATCACTAACTTCGAACTCTAGATCTCATCTATGATTCCCATAATATATTTTTGTTAAATCTAAATTTCCCTTATCTTTTGTTAAATGAGTCTATACTTATATACCATTTACTCTATTATATTTTGTCCTAATATATTTATTTCTCTAAATTTATTCTAGAAAATTTTAGTTTTACACTTCTTATCAGAGAGGGCTTCATAAAGATACAGCTCAATACTTGATTAAAAGCTATTTTTTGTATGAAATTTCCACCAAATGAATGCGTTGATTACAACCACCATATAAATCAATAGAGAAATATCTCAATTTATATTCTTGATATGGAATTTCCCTCTTAGACATTCCATCTATCAAAGGATGATAAAGAGTCCTGAATTTCAACATTGTATCTAGATCATGCTGATGAATTCACCAGAACATTAAAGTAAGCCTCAGATCCCAATCAGATATAATATAATTTTTTACTCCTTATAACTATACCACTCCTTTAATGTATTTTAAATAATGTTGATCAATAGGGAATTATTATCTGATATTATTGAAATGTGTTGATTTCAAAATTTTATCAACTATAACCAATATAGAATTATTCCGTTTATATATTTTTGGGTGTCTGATGGTGAAATCCATGGTGATTTTTTCCATTTCCATTATAGTATAGGTAATCATTATAAAATTCCCCATATACTTCTATCTATAATAATTATGTTTCTAACATAACATGTATCTAGTAACGTACTCCAAAATATCCCATTTCATGTTAGCCCACCTGAAATATTCTTTTATATATCTATACATGTTAATAATTCCTAGATAAATAAAGAATGATGAACTATGAGATTCATACAATTGCTCCAAAAATTCTAGTATTAATGGGACACATACTTAGTTCCTAATACATATCATTCAATCACAACCACGTTTTTACATTGGAATATTTCTTACCGTATCTTATAATTTCGTATCTTCCTTTTATACCTTCTTAGTCCAATTATCGATGGATGGTTGAACATTCAACTAAAAGATATAATATATTTACCATTTCGTCATTATATAAATATACATATTCTAAAAGTATATAAATATTGGATCGCATTCCATCCTCTTCATGGATAGACTAGCATGGTATTTTGGACTCATAGCATCAGCCACCTTCTTCAACGTACCATTGTTTTAATGTATTGAGTAATCCTAATCTTTGATCAAATACAAAAATCTTCTTTGTTTTATATTAAAATATTTTTTTGTATATATATAATTAATGATTTTATTATAAGTATATATATCACAACCTTTACCATAGAGATAATGCCTCCATATCATTACTGCAAAAAATACTGATTCATACTCCTAATCATGAGTTGGATAATTTTTCTCATGAATTTTTAATTTGTGAGGTAATATGTTATCATTGTGTCATTATTCATGAGGAATCATACTAGCCTCTTATTAGATGAACCACTATAGAGTAAAAACCCATCTCTACTATATTTTTGGGTAAGCATAGGAACACTGACCAACCTTCACGTTAGTTCTTTAAAACCCTCTTCATATTCATCTGTTGATAAGTAATAAACCCCCTTCCAAGTAAACCTATTGAGTATATTTTATAAACATGATAAATATCTCACAATGAATTGGTAGTATCCCTCCAACCCTAGAAAACTATGGATTTCTATTACCATGGTTGTTTTTTCCATTTCTCAATAAATTCAATCTTTCAAGGATTGATTGATAAACCCTCACATGATATTGTATGACCCAATAATGAATCTTTTTGAATCAAAAATTCACACTTGGAAAATTTTTCATACTAATTCTCCTTCCTTTGGTTCTTAAACAAAATTCTCAAATGATTTTAATTCTCTTACTTGACCTTTTAATATATAAGAATATCAGCTTTAAATACTACCATGAATTGATCAATATAATCAGTGAAGAATATATTCATTAGATCTATGAAGATAGAATGATCATTGTTAATCCCAAATGGAATTTATATAAATTAATAATGACTATTCCACATGTCGAATGTTGTATTGGGTATATCCTCTTTCTTGATACTTACCTAATAAAATAAAAATTCAAGATCAAGCTCGTAAGAATATAGAGATCATCATAATTGATCAAACAGATCATTGATATATGGTAGAGGATACTTCTTATTTATATAGATCTTGTTAACTTCTTGATAATTAATGACAAGATATTTTGACCCATATTTATTCATAAAAAATAGAATAGGTTCACCCCATGGGGAAAAACTCAGAAAAATGATTCCCTTATCTAGATTATCCAAGAGTGGATTATTTAATTCTTGTCACTCAATTCAAGCCATTCTATATGGATTCTTTGAAATAGGTATAACACTATGTATGAGTTCTTTCAATAAATTTACTTTACAATGAAATGGAATATTGCGAATGTAATCAGAAAATATATCATCCTATTCCTCAAAACTAGGATCATTTTTTGTTTTTTTCTCCCCAGACATTTGAGAAAAATATCCCTAATGAATAAGTAGCAAAACCCATATGATGGAATTAATTTCCACAAGGAGTTCCGGATAATCCTAAATTTGATAAATGATAGAAGGTTGATTCAAAATATCAAATATAAATTCCCTTCCTCAAAAATTGATATGGGATCTATACAATGATCTCCGATCTATATCCAAAATTACATTAAATTTATCTAGAGGTAGAATAATAATATTTTCAAGAACATTCCTTGAAGATTATATTAGAGAGGATTTATTGACATGAGATGTTCTAATTCTGCCATTAGGAGTTCTCACCACTAACGTGACATATAATCTTTGAGTTAGTGATATGATACCTTATAAAATTATTTAGATAAGAAAGAGTGGGTAGAACCAAAACCAAATAAATTTTTTTCAATCTTGTAGTAAATGATAATGTTGCCTAGGACCACACTTCTTGAAACTTCCACTTCAGATATAGTAATTTCATGATCTTGGCCTTCTCCCATTGGATTATCGTATGGTATGTTCCCTTGACATTATGTGAATTGGTTGGAACATTTCCCTATATACTTATAGTAAAATCATTGTACATTAATGTATTCTCCCTTACCCTTGTATTGATGAGTGTGATGAACTTTTTCTTCACACCTGAAGAAAATATTTTTCATTTTATTCATGTCCTAAGGTATTTCCTTTTATAAGAATCACATGTTTGAAAATTCATCTTTCTATTCTTCCCCTAATCCATTTTTTCTTCCATCTTCTTATTATCTTAATTTCCTTCAATAACATTCAACTTAGTGAATTATTTATCTCTCTTGATAGCATATGATATTATGTATTCATATGGCAATATTGTTTGGAAGACTAGTGCCCTTTAATAAATGGGCTTAATCCCATAAAATAGATGGTCTATCTTTCTCTTTGTATTATGTACAAATTACATATAATCCTTTATAACCTTGTAAATTTAGCTTCATACTTGGAATCATTTTTCTCTTCCTTTGGTCTTGTTCTTAGGATTTATCTTCCATATCCACTAATTATTCATTAGGAATATATATTTCCATTAAAAGTTCCTTAAAATCTTTCCATTCCATGCTTGTTATTTCCTAATCCTCCATAATGTTTTTAATCAATGACCACCATTTATCTACATACCTTTCTGGTGATAAAATACCATGAAAACCTTGTCTATTTCTTTACTTTCTAAACTAATAAATATCTTCTCTAAGAAGCAAATCCATTACTCATATAAAAATGGATTTGTAGTCCCATTAAGTAATGGAGGTTGCTGATACATGAAGCAGTATAAATTTTTTATAAAAAATTTTAGATCAGTATGTTACTCCATACGGGTAAGTTTATGGGTATTAATCAGAGTCATATTCCCCAATGTTGTTATAATTTTCTCATCTCTAGCTGCTGCTCTAGCTCCAACTTCATTATCTTTCCTAGGAGGGAAATCCCCACATGGATTATGTGTATTAATATGGTTCTCATTCCTTCAACCATGAAGAATTTATAAACAACTTCATAAAATATATTATATCATAAAATGTTCAACCAAAATTTATAATTTAGAAATTATTAAAATTCTTAATATAAATTGGAAATGTATTCATAACTAATATAATAATCATAAACATGGTTTATCTAATAATATTCTTAAATCATAAAAATGATTTAAATATTTCATAATAGTTTTTAAGGAAAATGGGAATTTAACCAATTATATCTTCTAGGAGTTTCAAACTAGGTGCATGGTAAAGGCACACTCATCGTGCACCAAAATGATGGTTGAAATTTACTCGCCAAACTCCATTAGGGACTATCTTCGTTAAAGGAATTTGTGACAAAACCGAGTCCACTCTTAGTATCTAAATATGGAATTTTTTTAACCACATTATCTCCACCTTACTAAAACATTAGAATTTTATCCTATACATAGACTTATCCTCACAATGAGTCTTATGGTTATGTTTTATAATCTATGCTTTCCTAAATATAGTTCCTGGTTTTTCTACTAAACTATCTCTAATGCCAAATATAAAGACCCTAGTACTAGTATCACAGATATGGAAGTTACTTTATTAAATTGTTACTAGATACAAGTGATCATATCCCAAATTACTGAATACCTTCATAATTTTGAAAACAAAAGACTTACTTAAATATGATATTACATCTAAAAACATAAAACACAACATATAATTTTCTTTGAGAACTCCATTATTAACTCTATTATATCCCAACATAATAGTCATAATACACTTCCTAGTATCTTGGGGAAATAAAACAAAAGAAAGGGGTGATCTCAGATTCTTATTTAGGTTATGCATATAATAGAAGCAAATTTTGAATAAATAAGGCATCAATAACATGGAAGGAATAAATTATTGTCAAATAATGTCATATAAATAATCAAATGATATTTTAATTTATTTATGGATATTATAAGTATTTAAATAACAATATGAAAATCAATTACTATTCTTATAATGATAATATGTATAATTCTATATATCTAAAACTTATATTTGGGGCCTTCTTCTAAGAAAACTAAAAAATAACATCATGGCCTCATGAAAAGACATCTATATAAATATGTATGGTCATGACCAAATACCCAATATTTTTTTCTCATGATACCTAAGGATGCATCAAACAGGTATTTCAATCTGTTCCCCACCTATAACATAATAATTATAATGCATTTATCATATGAATAAACAATAAAAATTAATTCACATATCTTAAAATTTAATAACTATCTATATTAGAAGAACTAGCATATAGAATTTCAATACTTTCCCCAATGAAAATAATAATAAAAAATCAATAAAAATATAGTGTATGGTATCTTTAGATTAAATCCTTAGTAAATAAAAATATTCAACATAAAATGTTGACATAGATAAAGATACTTTAAAAAAACATTGGAGATATTTTTGAGGAAAAAACCATTTTCATCACATCTAAAAATTTCTCAAATATTAAGGGAAACATTTTATTTTGAAATAAACTTATAAACTTGAAAAGTAATATTCAAATATTTAAAAATTCATGACTTTGGGAAATAAAATTCATTCCTTATAAGTTAAAAAATGTTCCTTTCACAATTTTTTAAAAATTAAAAAAGTACCTCATTCAGAAAATGGAAAGAAGATTCCTTTTAAAATGTTCTTTAAAAATAAAAACATGGGTAAAAATAACTATAAAAATTAATTTTTTCATAGTTAAAAATTTATTTAAAACATTTTAAGGAAAATATGGTCATGGAAGAAAAATATTCTTGACTAAGTAGAAAAAAAAGTAAAATTTCTTTAAAAACATTAGTCCAGTATTGTGAATACTTAAAGAGAGGAATATAAAAGGAAAAAGACTAATTTACATAAATAATAGAAGTAGAATAAAATATAATGGTGTTAATATGGAATTATTAAATAACATTATAGTGAATACTTGAACATAAACAATATTGAATAATTATGAGACTATAAAATAAACCAACACCTCAGGTCTGACTTCCTTTAAATGTCACACCTGTGGTTCAATTTTGAGGTATTTTTTCTTATTGATTTTGGTTCACCCTTTTCCCTTTGGCTTTCCTTCATTTTCTTGGAGAAAAGTGAGAAATTTTGGGTCGATAAATTGTGGTGTATAGTTAGTATAAACTATGTTCCCCCTCCAATGTAACCTTGCAGTATGTGGATGGTTTGAGGAATTAGCTACTGCAAGGCTTGAGCATGGTAAGTCAGACTATGTGGAATAACCATGTGTTATGTTCTTATTGGATATTAAGGGTATCATGATCACCATATTGTTTTTCAAACCATGTATACTATCTATGTGGCTTGTCCAGTTCAATAAAAAATTATTTTTTTTATATTTCATTCACTCTAATTTTAACCCAAAACCCTCATTTATCTCCCCCTTAAAGATTAATCACCCTAGGAACGCCTCCCCCTTCCTTTATCCTCCATTAGGATCCATTTTGGGGGTTTTTTGGGTTTAGATTCCTCAAGAAACCCTCAGTTAAGTCCCTTATCTCTTGATTTACTCTTCTATTATAGGGATTCATCCCTCCTTTGGGTTTTCACTTCTCAAGTGGGTAGGGTGTCTATTTTAGGGTTACATCTTATTTATTTGGGTTTAATATTGATGTTTTGGGTTTGATCATTCCTCTTTGATGGTTAAATGGAGGTGTGGTTAGATTTTTTCACCGATTTCTGGAAGTTTCTTCAACCGAGGTTGGTGGTTTCATTCTTAAACATCATTTGATGAAATTAAAATAATTTTCTGACTATTTATATGTGTTCTCAAATTTATATTTGAGGTGTGAAAGGTGTTTATGAAATAATTTTATTGTTTATGAATTAAAGAAGGGTTTTTCTAAAAAAAAATAGGTTGTATTTCTTATATAAATCCTTTTTTCATCTTAATGGTGTTTTATAAATTTTCTGCGATCATGGTATAAAATAGTTTTGGTGTGTGTCTGGTTTTAAAAGTGTTTTTGGTTGTGAATCTTGTGATTTATTAAGAATTTTTATATTTTTTTAGTTTATGTGATGGAAAGTGCTTATTTATGTGACATATGAATTGTGAATTGAGCTCAAATGGAATCCTAGATTACTAGGTGGGAGGAATAGGACTAATGTTCTAGTGATTCAGAAGTGTATTCACCCTAGATTCTCATAGAGGGACTGAAAATGACAACACTAACTAAATATTGATGATGATTTGGCACTGCTAAATTTTTAGATGTTTCTCATCCCCAGTTGTTTGTGCATGAGGACATATATGTTTTTGGTTTCTATAAAAATTTTACTTGAGATACAATGTCTCTAGGTTCCCATTCTTATCTAGTGTATATAGGGATCTACCATGACATGGGGCTCTATGGTGATATCATACTAATTTTGGAAATATGGTATACATTGTTGGTTATTCCAAAATCTATCATGTTTTCATTAAATTTATTTTCTATAAAAATGTATATATTCGTTATAAAACATGAATTTTATTTATCTCATAATGTTTATAGCTTGGAATATTTTATTGGGTGCCATCCTACTGGTCTTTGGCTCACACCCTACTTACACCTTTTAGTGTAAGTAGACTTAGTTATGTTTGACATAGGTAATGGCAGGTTGTTTGGTGATGGTTGTTCAGGATGCTAGTGGTTTCCCCTTTCATGTGTTCGGGTGTTGGCTTGAGGATAGTGCTCCTCTTATTACATGATTCTTTTGGGAAAGTTCTTATTTCCCTTTTGTTTCTATCCCATTTTATTTTTCGTTAAAATTATTTAAAATTGAAACTAATTTTTTTTATTCTATGTTTAGTTGTGATTATCCAGTTTTGGGATTATTTTATTATTTTTGGTTTTTTATATTTTGTGTAATTAGGTGAAATAATTCCAAAATTGTATTTATGATACCCAAACACTAGTTTCTAGCCCATAGGGATTGGTAATGCCCTAAGAGTCATGCTAAAGACTGAGTCAGGTGTCAGGTTAGATGACACTCTGGCATGGTTCATGAAAAAATAGTATCATAGGATGTTTCTCAATTGGGTCATGTTATTTAGGATGAC
Source organism: Viscum album (assembly GCA_963277665.1). Lineage (NCBI taxonomy): Eukaryota > Viridiplantae > Streptophyta > Magnoliopsida > Santalales > Viscaceae > Viscum > Viscum album. Next base: position 22,363,023 of record OY728128.1, read on the forward strand.
TCTAGATATACTATAAATAGGATTCTCTAGGCTTGATGTTCTAGTTGTGAGTAGGGTACCTAGTTAGCACACCTTATTAACAGAACTCAAGTCACCATGAGTTATTTGGGATTTCTATTTGAATTATCCTCCAAGTGAGATGTACAAGATGTAGATTTTATGTGGACACTAGGTGGGGTGAAGTGGTTTGGCTGTTACATTATCATGAAGAGTTTGGTTTATTTATATTTGTTGTTCTTACTGGAAATTTTTAGATTTGTTTCATTGATGTTTTTCCTTGTGATTATTTATTTTTTTAGAAAAATGCCTCCTCTGAGACTTCCTAAGAAACTATGATAATAGGATGGAGAGAGTTCTCCCTCACTAATTGATCAAAGTCTAGTACAATTTGTGGTCTCGACTATTTAGGCTTGGGGGCAATGATAGGTTTTTGGTTCTTCTCTAGTTAGAGAAGCTGAAACAAGTCCTTGTAAGGATAAATCGTAGGAGTTTTTTCAAGAATAAGACTCTTTATTTATGGGGCAATGTAGAACCCTAGTAAGTATAGGAGTGTCTTGAGAAGTTCGAGAGGATGTTTTAATTTCTTGACACTACTAGTGATGTTTGGGTGAAATTTTCCTTTTTCTTTCTAGAAGGACTTAGTATAATGTTGTGGGAATGAGTGGTCCAAACTGGGAAGATTAAAAAGATGAGTTTAAATATTTCAGGGTTGTCTTCAACAAGTAGTATTCTCCTAAGGTATTTTATTATTTATAATCCTAGGAGTTCATGGATCTTTACCAGGGAGATCAGTCAGTGATGGAGCATGCCAATAGTTTTGTTGATCTAGTGCAGTACGCACCAGAGATTGTTTCCAATGAGTAGATGAAAGCTTAGAGGTTTGAGATGGGGTTGTGGCCAGAGATTTACTCTCAGGTATTTTCATTCAAGTTGTAGACTTATGATGAGCTGTTTGATCATGTTTTCATGGTCTATATTGATCAAAAATGAATGTATGGTTTCTCAGAAGAAGTATCTACTAGGGGCAGTGCCAAATCATTAGATAAATAGAGGAAACATGATGACATGGGGTAAAAGGGAAGTGGTAGTTTAGGTCATACTTACCGACAATCTTCATTTGTGGATTTCGATGCATGGTCCATGGTGTGCCACTAGTGTGGGAAGGTGGGACACATATGACCTACTTTAACATGTCCTCCAAAATCATGTCATCGATGTGAAGTGAAGGAGCACTTTGAGAGATTCTATATAGCCAGGTTTACTTATCAGAGTGGAGCGTGATCTGTGTCTTCTAGGGGTAAGTTAGCCTACCCTGAACCATCCAGGATAGTGGCATCTCAGTTTGGTGGTTGTGGCGGTAGGGTTGTATCATCTTCTAAACTGATTTAATTTAGTTAATATCCTTATATGAGTGTTCTTTCTCAATCTCAGGCTGAGGAAAGAATCTTCTTGCAGTGGATCAATCACCAACATGATTAGATGTAGAACCATCAATAGTTCGAGGTACCATTCTAATTGCATCATCTATAACATCTATTTTATTTGATACTATTTATTATGTTTTTTTATCTCTACATATTTGGTGAAATTGTTTGATTTTCTAACTAAACTTATGTCTTACACGATAGAGTTGGTATCCCCATAGGGTAATAATAAAGAGCAGGGTTTCAGGTGTCCATATTGTGAACAAACTATGTCAGGGTTCGAGATGCAATGGGATTTACTAGTCTTGGATATGGATATCTTTGATGTAATCCTAAATATGGATTGTATGGTGCTCTTTCATGAACATATCGACTGCTATGGGCGGTGGGTGAGTTTCGTGTCACCTGATGGAAGTACCAATGTTTTTTATGGATGCTCGGATCCTCAGTCAGGATGTTCTACACATACACTCCCATAATTGGGCAATCATTATTTTCATTTACCATTACTTATGTTGTAGGATAATGGTGATGCTCAAGAGGTTGGATTACCTTATATACTGGATGAGTTCATATAGGTATTTGCATATGACTTTTATGTCTACCTATCATGTGGGGTGTGGAGATTTTGATTGATTCAGAAATGGGAATGTAGTCGATAACTCTTCCCTTATATTTTACTTCCCCCATCAAGTTGATGTAATTAAAATATAGCTAGATTATTCAGAATCAAAAGGATTAATTCACCTGAGAATATCTCCTTAGGTTGTCCCAGTACTGTTTGCGATGATGACCAATGGATCTCTCCATTTATGCATTGATTACAAGAAGATAAATAAGGTAACCATCAAAAACTAATATCATTTCCCCCCGAATTGATAAATTAATTGATCTGATGAAAGGGGAAAGGTAGTTCTCCAAGATAGACTTATGTTCTGTTTACCACTATGTCAAGGAGATAGAGGAGGACATCCCAAAGATGGATTTCCTAAGTAGGTATGAACATTTTGAGTATTTGGTCTTGCGTTTTGGATTAAAAAATTATATAATTGTTTTCATGGTGGTTATGAATAGGTTGTTCCACCAATACCTCTATTATTTTGTCATGGTATTCATGGATGACATCCTAGTTTATTCTGGAATTGAGGAGGAGCATGAACATCATTTGACAGTTGTTTTGGGAACTATTTGGGATTGTTAAATCTATGTCATGTTTAAAAAGTGCACATTATGGATTAGGGGAGTGAAATTTATGGACCATGTGATCTCCGAATAAGGGGTTTTAGTGGACCCTGAGAATATCAGTACAGTTATGTCATGGGTGTAGTTGAAGAACATGTTTTAAATTAGGAGTTTTCATGGCCTAGAAGGTTATTAAAGGCGATTGTTTTGATATTTAAATCGGATTATTCTTCCATGACAGCACTCACCAAGATAGAGGTGATGTTTGAATGGATCCCAGAGTGCCAATCTTCCTTTTAAGAGATAAATAGGTGGTTTACTACCTCACCTATGTTGATATTTATAGAATCAAGAAAGGGTTATGTGGTATATTGTGACGCCTCGGGTTTGGGTCTCAGATGTGTGCTCATGCAATATGATCATCTGGTGGAATATAGATCTCACCAACTCTGACTACATGAAAATAATATATGACCAATGAATTGGAGTTATCAGTGGTGATGCATGCTTTGAAGATGTGGCATCATTATCTTTTTTGAGATAAATTTTTATTCTACAGTGATCATAAAATATTAGCCTACATTTTCTCCCAAAAGGACTTCCATTTGTGGAATCTCCATTAGGTTGGGTATTTGTAGGGGTTCTAATTTGATATAGTTTATACCCTAGGAAAAGGTAACATCATGGAAGAATATTTGAGTGAAAATGTTCCAGTGTTGGTGTTAAAAGAGTCTAGTGATGATTGGACCTTGATGGGGATTTTTTTCAGATGTACTTAGAGACAAAGGAGCATATTAGAGGTGTGTTTCTGGATAGTTTCCAAATGGATCATATCCTTATAGAGATGATTTAGTGGGAATATCCAGGTGACGAGCAATGTCAGTAGTCTATTTTATTTCTCCATGGTGGGGAGACACCTCATGATTGGTCTTTGTCTCCTGAGGGAGTTATGTGTTTCAAGGGTCGGTTGGTGGTGTCATTGTCTCTATGGAAGGTGGTGTTGGAGGATATCCACAAGTCTTAGTGGGTTTTTCATCCAAGAGCTACCAAGATTTATCATAATGCCCATCAGAAATTCAGGTGGCCAAGTATGAGGTGGGACATAGATTACATTGCAATGAGGTGTTATATGTGTTAGTAGGTAAAAGAAGAGAATCAACTCTAGTTTTATCTAGCCACTACCCATCCCTACCTGGAAGTGGGATGTATTTTCCAAGGATTTTATTATTGTCTTACCTCTTACACCTCGAGGAAGGAATTCAAGTTGGGTGGTTATTAATTGTATAACCTAATTCATCCCATTTCATTCCTATCAAATATTCAATTAAAGTGGGTGAGATGGTACTATTATATATCCCATAGGTATTGAGTATTTATTATGTTCCATCTACAATTGTTTTCGATAGAGACCCATGTTTCACCTATTGATTCTGAGATGGCCTTCAAAAGGAATTGTGGTTGCAAATCAAGATGTGTAAGTCTTTGTAACATCCTAAGTAAATAAATAATATTTATTTTTCATATTTATTAATATTTGTGAATAAAATAATAATATTACTTTAAATGGGATGCTATGTTCGGTGGCATACCCTATACACAACACCGAGTTTCTTTGAAATCTTACGATGCACACTAATAATATAATAATATTATTGTAAATGGTAGTAAACTCCTAGCCAATGTAATGGAGGGAATGAACATAACTAACAAAAAATTTATTACATATGTTTGTTAAATATTTTTACATTTATCCAATAAATTTTAGAGGCTTAAAATGCAAATGAATCAAATTTTAAGAATAAATATTCTAATATTCTTTAAAAGATAGATTAACCGCCTTTTGATGGTGAAACCTTTTTAAATATACTTTTTTCACTTTTATATTTTATATTTGACAAAATAAAATCCTTCTTTATAATTAAGATATAAAAATTTACTTTGTGTAAATTTTTGGTATTTTTTCGATAAAGTTCATTTTTTTAATCAATAGTGTAAAATGTTGTATTTTAATTCAAAACCTCCTTTTAATATAATTTATTTATATGGTTCGATTGTATTTTTAATTTGTTTTAAAGTGTAATTAAAATATATTTTTAACATTTAATCCAATGGTGGTCATTGTAATTAATTTTACCTTGAAATTTGACATAAACAAGTGTCAATATTTTAATAGATATTGTTTCTTAAAAACATGCTATTTATTTTGACAGCAAGAATTGATTATAAAATTAATTAAGGAAAATTATATTTTTTTAATTTTGTAAAACTGATATTGGTTATTAATTTGTAATATCAAATATATATTAGGGTGAATTTTTGGTATGTTTCTGAAAAATGTTCATTTTTAATGAATAGTGAAAAATACTGCATTTTAATTTAAAACTGCCTTTTCATCCAATTTATTTATATAGTTAGATTGTCATTATAATTGGTTTTAAGGTGTAATTTAATTATTTTTTTATCATTTAATACAATTTTCTTCATTGGATGTAATTTCACTTTTAAATTGGATGTAAAAACAAATCAATCTTTTGAGAGATTTTACTTCTTAAAAACCCGTCTTTGGTTTTGACAACGGGAATTATTTTTAAATTATTTACTGCAATTTCTGTGTTTGTAATTTGGTAGAATGGATTCCATATTTTGAATCAAAAGGTCCAAATTATGTAATTAATACTCTTTTGTTTTTGGATATTATGAATAGTAATGACGTTAATTATCTTTAATTATCGTGATTAATTAGTAATCAGGTAGTTAAGGATAATAAAATAATATCATAATAATATAAAAGGACATCAAAATGTTTCCTAATGATATTTTTTGTGTCATGTCTGACCATGGGATGCCTTGTTCCAACTTAGAGACCTCACAGATTCACTTTTGGGTGAAAGTGACACTTTATCATTTTATTTTTAAAGAAAGGAAAATAGATCAAAAGTATGTAACACCTAAGTAAAACAATTTTAATTTTTTCTACAAAGATTATCTCTTATACTATAAATAATAATTTTAAAGATAAAAATATTTACTACATCATGGTATTTTTTTATAATTTTTAGACCTTAAATAAATAAATTTATTTATGACACCATGATGATGCAGTGATTACCTCATTAATGAACAATTTAAATAAAATGAAAAGAAAAGGTAAAATATAAGACTTACACTTGTCTAAAAGCTATTTTAAGGGTGGATTTCAAACCCTTATCACCTTATCATATAAATATATCATTGTGGGACCTTTAAAATCCGAAACCCATTTTATAATAAAGTAACATTCTAAGACTTTCCAAAAGTGACCCTCATCCCTCTTATAAAAGGACCCCAACTCTACCCCCTTACCCACACCTCTCAAGCCCTTGGATCATCCAACCTCTAATCGTATTGTCTCTCCACATCCCTCTCTTACTCTTAGAAGCCTCACTTTGGGCAGAATTCATTCCAAGGAATCCTTTCGGCTCAAATCAATAAGATTTACCCGATTTAAAGGTAATGTCTTCTCTTCTTTTCTTTTGTTTTATTTTTCTTCTACAACCCCTTAAACTCTTTTTATTCATTTCATTTGTAACAACAACATTATCTACAATATACTAGGATGTTGTTATGAGAAGTGTTTGAGCTAGACTTACACACACCTCCATCTAATAGGAGAAGAACATATTGTTTCTGTAGACGGCGAACTACTGCCTCACAAAACGATGATTATTCAACTATCTCATACCACCTCTCATGGTGTCCATTGTGATGTTACTATATTTTATATGATATAAATGGTATTTATGTTTTCTATATGCCTCTTTATTTTATATTTAAAATATACTTTTATTCTTTTCATGTTGTGCAGATGCGATAATTTCATATGAGGAAGTGTGGACTAACGCCCCCTCAAGTGATGTGACTCATTCATGCAATAAATGGAATGTATAAAAAATGAAATTAATGAATGTTGTGTTCATGCGTACATACGGCCTACCGTCTCCGTGAATGGTGCATTTCATTTCTTCTTATCTCAAAATGTTATGGAACAGTATAAAATGAATATGTATAGGATATATATGATATTTAAATCATTAATACTATTCTTGAGATGATTTAATTATAACTACATGGACTATTCTTTTCAAACATGTTCATTTTTTACTCCTGTACCAAACATCGAAAAAAACATCTGATATGAACTCACATAATTAAATAATTATTATAACATTATAATATGTGATATGAATTGAATAATAAACATTAAAGGAGGTCCTTAAGAAATTATAAATTGGAAAAAGTTTATTATTCAGGAATATAAAGAAACGAACAAGACAAGTCAGACTTGTGGTAAGGGATCCTACCTCACTCTTTCTTTTCAAGTACTGTCTTTTATGTCATTTCATTTATGCTCCATGTTCTGATGTTGGAGGATGTTCTTTTATATTTACCTTACTGTAATTTGTATTTTTGTATGATGAGATACCCCCTCTTACTCTCATCAATTCATTTTAATAATTTTTAAGTGGCGTCGTTAGGCTGCTGAATTTTCGTAAGGGATTTCTTATCTCACTTTTAATTCTGTGAGATTTCCATTGGTCTCCACTTATTTATAGAATGTGGTGTATTGTGTACTTTTAATTGATATATATTATCATGATTTTATTTATATTCATGTTGTTCTGAAAATAATTTGGTGGTTATTATCTTTTGGTCATACGACTTGATTGATTACAACGAGGTAAGGGGTTTTTATCTCACTTTTTATTCCCGTGAGATTCAAGCAACATTTTCCACTATTTCCTTTTGTGTGGTGTATGTACTACCCATTATTCTTCTATTTAGGTAATATAATCTTGTTTATGGGTATTTAATCTTCATTGTTTGACCCTTCTTTCATGGGGTGTACGTTTCAAAAGTTACCCAAATTGGTAAAGGAACCTTTCACCCTCCACTTTTTAAAAGACTTCTTTTTGTTAGGTCTTTTAATTTACATCATATTATGTTGGTATATGTTCTTATATATCCTTATTGTTTTAAATGTTAAGTCCAAGTTTTGAGATACCCTTTTTATCTCTCATTATCACATTTTTTGAATTCTAAAGTGATTTTGTTAGGCTGTCGAATTTCTGTAAGGGAACTTTCTAAACCAATTTCAATTATTTGGGTTAAACCTCTACTTATTGATTATGTCGTGTGATGAATATGTGTCGATGACCTATGATTTTTTTACACTTAATATACAATTATATTGGCTGTATTTATGTTTTTCACATATATTTATGTAATTGATTTATCCTTAATCTAAGGATATCGTCTTTTTAAGGGACTTCATCTCAATCTCCTTTCATTGAGGAATATTTTGTTTTATACACAACTTTATTTTATACGGTGTATAAAACCCTTTGAATTTTACTTTTATTCAAAAGGAATCTTTTCTCTACGAAGAATTTTACTAAACGACAAAAAGTACGTTTCTTTTTAACGTACGTGGTGACAATGAACCTTCCATCACCATGAGTTTTATTTGATCTTTGGCTTCCTTAACAAGCTTTAATGTTTTTAAAAGGAAAATAGATACCATATACTCTTTTATGTATTTTGGTATTTAAAATGGTTTTGTTAATGTTTTTATTATATCAATGTGTTGAATTTATATCTCGTGATTGAAATGTAGAAATGTTATGTTTCTTTTATTCATGTTTTATGAGATACGATTATGTTATGGATCTTGGGAATTGTTTATGAAGACGGGTGGTTCCATGATAAAATAAGGGTTGGTGAGCCCAAGATAGCTCTCTTATTCATTGGGAAACGTGAAGGAGTTAAATGATAAGGTTTCTCCGAAGAGATTTAGGGAATATACTGTGATGGGTATTCCAAACGTAACCATGAGGGTTACTCCCTATGTAAGAATGTTATGAATGTCTCAAGTTACCTTTATGTCTTATGATTTATATGAGTTATACATAAATTATATGATTTCAGAAGGTATGTAATGATTAAAAATTATGGTTTCATTGATTTTTCTTTATTTGTGGGTTAATGTTTCCTTTCATTATGTTATAACCCTTACTGAGCTTTTTATGCTTGTCACATGTTTTTGAAATGTTTTTCACTGGTTATGAGGAAGGGTAAGAGAAAGGAAGTATTCAAGAGGATTTATATCGAGAAAATAACTCTTGTTTTATTTAAAGATTTTTTTTTATTGTTGTGAAAAATCGGTTATTGTTGTAGTGTCTACTTTGTAACCCTTTGAGATGTAATAGTTATGTCCTAATTCTCTAAAACTCTAAACCTGAAAAGATCATCAATGTGAATTATTCATTTAATTCAAGATTAAGTAATTTTTTATGGTCGGGTCCTTATAGTTGGTATCAGAGGTCGTTTTAGATAACTTTAGAGGTTAGAGTGTTGTTTAAGCATAAGTGACAGGTTGTGTATAACCACAATGGTTAGTATATTAGATGGAGTCATTTTTATTTTTGAATGTTGTAATGAGTTTGAGATGACATGGATAATTATATCTTAGTATTTATATTCATCATTAGTATGTGATGATTTTTTTGACAAACTCACACTGACATTTTTGGTTTTAGTAAATGGATGGATCTAGCTGGCACCAAAGTAACAATGTGTATGATGAAAACTGTGGTGTTTCTCAGAATAAGAGACTGGATGAAATGGGGGATTCAATGAGAAATCTCATGGTTATTCTAAACCAACTATCAGGAGTCATTATTAACCACTTCAACCATGGTGATTTCTCTAATGCATCATGTACGATAGAACCAACTCGATGTGGAAGTTAATGTAATAATTTTAAAGGTAAACCTTGGGGATTATATGATCCTTACTTTTGAGGTAATTATGGGTTACTATATGTTATGATGGAAAATGAAAGTCATGAGATAAAATTGAGGTTAAATTATGTTATAGTTATTTTTGAAGATTTTATCTCATTTTGGAGAATGTTTTAAGAATTATATAGTTTTGGAAAAAGGAAAACACGCAGACTGTGTGTCAACCCGTCCAATCGGACAAAGCTGTGGGAATCAAACCCACAACCAAAGTGCGACAGGTATTTATCGCCTACCACTGGGCTATGTGAAGTCCCTAGTTAGTTTGACTAATGATTTTTATTTATATGATCTTATGAATCAGAAATAAGTTTATTTTGGGTTATCTATGGAAATAATTAATCTATCATGGAAGATATGTGATTATGATAATTACTTTTCAGTATGAGACTTTAAGAGTAACTGATGTTATTTGGAGATAAATTATAAGATTTACCTTGGAAGAATATGAGATTAAATCCTTCAGAGATTTGGGTTTCAATATTAGGTTTGTTTATTTTTGCTGAATTTTAAGGGAAATTTTGTATTGAATGGTCTTTGTTTAACTTTGGTTTGTTTGATAAATTTTGCAGATTAAGAGTAGTTTTTCTTTTTGTAAAAGATTTTTTTGGGGATTATCTGATCTTATACAAACAATTTTGGTTTTATTTAGGGTCTAAAGACAAGGGAAATATATAGTTCATCGTTTGTGAGTTATTTGATTCTGTTGAAGTTGATTATAGTGCTCTTAATGTGAATAAGTCATCCTGAATACTCATCATTTGGAGAAAATATGAGTTAGTGTAGAAATTTAGTAAAATTTGAAAGTCTACATGACAAATAAGTAGGTTTCCTTATGTTTTAGTTAAGCTCATAAATGAATTCCTCAATGAAATGTAACTTAAAACAAAAACTTTTTTTGTTAACTTTTCCTACTAGGGAATCAAATACCGTTTAACCCATCACAAGTTTGTGATTTTCTGGTGGTTAACTTTCTCCAAGACATGTTTTCAATCACTCTCCATCAGACCTTGATGGTTTGTTTTTTCTACCATATCCATGTTTTCATGGAATCCTAGTATTTGTTGTCTCTAGTGACCTTTTTGCTTCTGTTTCTTTCTTTTAAATTGATAGTTTTATTAACTCCATTTCTGATGTGGGGGTTTTCAATGATGTTTTCGAACCAAATTTTTTTAAAATTGAGAGGACGCAATTCCCAAAAAGGGGGAAGGATGTAACATCCCAGGTAAATAAATAATATTTATTTTTCATATTTATTAATATTTGGGAATAAAATAATAATATTACATTAAAGGGGATGTTATGTTCAATGGCGTACCCTATACGCAACAACAAGTTTCTTTGAAATCTTACGATGCACACTAATAATATAATAATATTATTGTAAATGGTAGTAAACTCCTAGTCGATGTAATGGAAGAAATGAACATAACTAACTAAAAAGTGGTTATATATGTTTTTTAAATATGTTTACATTTATCCAACAAATGTTAGAGGCTTAAAATGCAAATGAATCCAATTTTAAGAATAAATACTCTAATATTCTTTAAAAGGCCGAATAACCACCATTTGATGGAGAACCCTTTTTAAATATACTTTTTGTCACTTTTATATGTTATATTTGACAAAATAAAATCCTTCTTTGCAATCAAGACATCAAAATTTATTTTGTGTAAATTTTTCGTCTTTTTCTGATAAAGTTCATTTTTTAATGAATAGTGTAAAATGTTGTTTTTTAATTCAAAACCTCCTTTTAATCTAATTTATTTATATAGTTAGATTATATTTTTAATTGGTTTTAATGTGTAATTAAAATATATTTTTACCATTTAATACAATGGTGGTCATTGGTATTAATTTTACTTTGAAATTGGACATAAACAGGAGTCAATCTTTTAATAGATAATGTTTCTTAAAAACGCGCTATTTTTTTTTACAGCATGAATTGATTATAAAATAAATTAATGCAAATTATATGTTTTTAATTTGGTAGAATTGATATCATTTTTGAATTTGGAATATCAAATATATGTTAGGGTGAATTTGTGGTATTTTTCTGAAAAATGTTCATTTTTAATGAATAGTGAAAAATACTGCATTTCAATTCAAAAACTGCCTTTTCATCCAATTTATTTATAAAGTTATATTGTCATTTTAATTGGTTTTAAGGTTTAATTTAATTTTTTTTATCATTTAATACAATTTTTTTCATTGTATGTAATTTCACTTCTAATTTGGATGTAAAAACAAATCAATCTTTTGATCGATTTTTCTTCTTAAAAACACGTCTTTGGTTTTGACAAAAGGAGTTAGTTTTAAATTAATTACTGCAATTTCTGTGTTTGGAATTTGGTAGAATGGATTCCATATTTTGAATCAGAAGGTCCAAATTGTGTAATTAAGCATCTTTTTTTATACATTATGAATAGTAACGACGGTAATTATCTCTAATTATCATGATTAATTAGTAATCGGGTAGTTAAGGGTAATAAAATAATATCATAATAATATAAAATGACCCCAAAATGTGACTTAATGCTATATTCATTTTATCATTTTATTTTTAAAGGAAAATATAAGAAAAGTATGTAACACCTAAGTAAAACAATTTTAATTTTGTCTACATAAATGATCTCTTAGACTACAAATAGTCATTGGAAAGATAAAAATATTTCCTACATCATTGTATTTGTTTTATAATTTTTAGACCTTAAAAAAATAAATTTATTTATGATACCATGATGATACAGTGATTACCTCATTAATGAACAATTTAAATAAAATGAAAAGATAAGGTAAAATATAAGACATACACTTGTCTAAAACCTATCGGATGGGTGTATTTAGAACCCTTATCACATTATCCTTGAAATATATCATTGTGGGACCTTTAAAATCAAAAAGTCATTTTATAATAAAGTAACTTTCCAAGACATTCCAAAAGTGACCCTCATCCTTCTTATAAAAGGCCCCCACCTCTACCCCCTTACCCACACCTCTCAAGCCCTTGGCTCGTCCAAACTCTACTCATATTGTCTCTCCACATCCCTATCTTACTCTTAGAAGCCTCACTTTGGGATGAATGCTTTCCAATGAAGTTTTTGGGCTCAAATCAAAAAAGAGTTACCCGATTTAAAGGTAATGTCTTCTCTTCTGTTCTTTTGTTTTATTTTGTTTCTCCAACCCCTTAAAATCTTTTTATTCCACTCATTTGTAACAAAAATGGTATATTAAATATACTAGTATGATGTTATGAGAATTTTTTCAGCCTCACTAACACACACCTCCATCTAATTAGTGAGGAACGTATTGTTTCTATGAACGGTGAACTACTACCTCGAGATACGATGATTGTTCAATTATCTCCTACCACCTCTCATGGTGGCCATTATGATGTATCTGTATTTTATATGATATACATATTATTTTTGTTTTCTATATGCTTCGGTATTTTATATTTAAAACATACCTTTATGCTTTGCATGTTGTGCAAATGCGAGAATTTCATATGAGGAAGTGTGGACTACCGCCCCCTCAAGTGATGTGACTTGTTCATGAAATACATGGAATGTATAAATAATGAAATTAATGAAATTATTTGACCTATATAACATATATATTATACTTCATTATAATATATATGTCTCTCATTTATTTTTAATTCCATTAATATGACAATGAAATGAATGTAGCGTTCATGCGTACGTACGGCCTACCGTCTCCATGAACGGTGAATTTCATTTATTTTTATCTCCAAGTGTTGTGGAATAGTATAAAATGAATATTTACTGGATATATATGATATTTTAATCATTAATAATATTCTGGAGATGATGTACTTATAACTACATAGACAATTCGTTTCAAACAAGTTCATTTTTGACTCATGTACCAAACATTGACAAAAACATCTGATATGAACTCACATAATTAACTAATTACTATAACATTATAATATGTGATATGAATTGAATAATAAACATTAAAGGAGTTCCTTAAGTAATTATAAATTGACAAAAGTTTATTATTTAGGAATATAAAGAAATGAACAAGACAAATCAGACTTGAGGTAAGGGATCCTACCTCACTCTTTATTTTCAAGTACTCTCTTTTATGTAATTTATTTTATTCTCCATATTCTGACATTGTAGGATGTCCTTTTACATTCACCTTATTATAATTTTTATTTTAAAATGATGATATACCCCCTCTTACTCTCACCAATTCATTTTAATAATTTTTCAGTGGCGTTGTTAGGCTACCGAATTTTTGTAAGGGATTTCTTATCTCACTTTTAATTCCATGATATTTCCATTGGTTTCCACTTATTTATGTAATGTGGTGTATTTTTTACTAAAAATTGATATATATTATCATGATTCGGTTTATATTCATGTTGTTCTGAAATTAATTTGGTGTTTATTATCTTTTGGTCATACGACTCGATTGATTACAACGAGATAAGGGGTTTTTATCTCACTTTGTATTCCCATGAGATTCATGCTATATTTGCCACTATTTCCTTTTTTGTAGAGTATGTACTGCCCATTATTATACTATTTTGTGTAATATAATCTCATTTATGTGTTTTTAATCTTAATTTTATGACCCTTCTTTCAAGAGGTGTACGTTTCAAAAGTTACCCAATTTGGTAAGGGAACCTCTCACTCTCCTCTTTTTAAAAGACTTCTTTTTGTTAGGTCTTTTAATTTAAATCATATTATGTTGGGATATGTTCTTATATATACTTATTGTTGTAAATGTTATATCCAAGTGATGAGATACACTTTTTATCTCTCATCATCTCATTTTCTGAATTTTAAAGTGACGTTGTTAGGCTGTCAAATTTCTGTAAGGGAACTTTTTAACCCAATTTCAATTCTTTGGGTTAAACCTCTACTTCTTGATTATTTCATGCTATGAATATGTGTGCATGAAATATGATTTTTTTACACTTAATATCCAATTATATTGGGTGTATTTATGTTTTTCACACATAATTATGTAATTGATTTATCCTTAATCTAAGGATATCGTCTTTGTAAGGGAATTCGTCTCAATCTCCTTTCATTGAGGAAGATTTTATTTTATAAACAACTTTATTTTATACGGTGTATAAACACCTTCGAATTTTACTTTTATTCAAAAGGAATATTTTCTCTACGAAGCATTTTACTAAACGACAAAAAGTGAGTTTCTTTTTAACGTACGTGGTGACAACGACCCTTCCACCGCTGCGAGTATTATTTGGTCTTTGGCTTCCTTAACAACTTGTCATGTTTTTAAAAGGAAAATAAATACCATATAATATTTTATGTATTTTGGTATTGAAAATGATTTTGATAATGTTTTTATTATATCAATTTGTTGAATTTATATCTCATGGTTGAAATATGGAAATGTTATGTTTCTTTTATGCATGTTTTATGTCATACGATGATGTTATGGATCTTGAGAATTTTTTATGAAGATGGTTGGTTCAATGATAAATCAAGGGTGGGTGAGCTGAAGATAGCTCTCTAATGCATTGGGTAATGCGAAGGAGTTAAACTCTACGGTTTCTCCGAAGAGATTTTGGGAATATACTATGATGGGTATTCCAAAAGTAACCATGAGGGTTACTCCCTATGTAAAAATTTTATGAATGCCTCAATTTACCTTTATGTCTTATGATTTCTATGCATTATACATAAATATTATGATTTTAAAAGTTATGTTATGATTGAAAGTTATGGTTTCATTGATTTTTATTTATTGGCGGGTTAATGTTTCCATTCATTATGTTATAACAGTTACGGAGTTTTTATGCCCATCCCAAGTTTTTGAAATGTTTTTCACAGGTTATAAGGAAGGGTAAGAGAAAGTAAGTATTCAAGAAGATTAATATCAAGAAAATAACTCTTGTTTAATTTGAGGATTTTTTTTATTGTTGTGAAAAATTGGTTATAGTCGTACTGTCTAATTTGTAATCCTTTAAGATGTAATAGTTGTGTCCTAATTCTCTAAAACTCTAAACCTGAAAATATACTCTATTTGAATTATTAATTTAATTCATGATTAAGTAATGTTTTAAAGTTGGGTCCTTATAGTTGGTATTAGAGGTCAGTTTAGATAACTTTAGAGGTTAGAGTGTTGTTTAAGTATAATTGACAAGTTGTGTATAACCACAATGATTAGTATATTAGATGGAGTCATTGTTATTTTTGAATTTTGGAATGAGTTTGAGATAACATAGATAATTATATCTTTGTGTTTATGTTCCTCATTAGTATGTGATGATCTTGTTGATAAACTCACACTGACATTTTTGGTTTTAGTAAATGGATGGATCTAGTAGGCACCAATGTGATATTGGGTATGAAGGAAACTGTGGTGGTTCTCTGATTAAGAGACTGGATGAAATGGGGGATTCAATGAGAAATAACGTGGTTATTCTAAACCAACTATCAGGAGTCATGATTGACCACTCGAACCTTGGTGAGTTCTCTAATTCATCAGGTACGATAGAACCAACTCGATGTGGAAGTTTAGGTAATAATTATAAAGGTAACCATTGGGGTTTATATGATCCTTAATTTTGAGGTAATTATGGGTTACTATATGTTATGATGGAAAATGAAAGACATGAGTTAAACATGAGGTTAAATTATGTTATGGTTATTTTTGAATATTTTATCTCTTTTTGGGGAATGTTTTAAGATTTATATAGTTTTGGAAAAAGGAAAACACGCAGACCGTGTGACCACCCGTTGCATCGGACAAAGCTGTTGGAATCGAACCCACAACCAAAGTGTGACAGGTATTTATTTCCTACCAATTGTCTACGTGAAGTCTCTAGTTAGTTTGAATAATTATTTTTAGTTATATGTTCTTATTAATCGAGAATAATCTTATTTTGGGTTATCTATGGAAATTATTTACCTATCATGGAAGATATGTGATTAGGCTAATTACCTTTCAGTATGAGACTTTTAGAGTAACTGATGTTATTTAGAGATAAATGATAATATTTACCTTAGAAGACTATGTGATTAAATCCTTCAGAGATTTGGGTTTCAATATTAATTTGGTTTATTTTTGATGAATTTTAATGGAAATTTTGTATTGAATGGTCTTTGTTGAACTTTGGGTTGTTTGAAAAATTTTGGATATTAAGAGTAGTTTTTCTTTTTGTAAAAGATAATTTTTTTTTGGATTATCTGATCTTATATAAATAATTTTGTTTTTGGTTAAGGTCTAAAGACATGGGAAATATATATTTAATCTTTTTTGAGTTATGTGATTCTCTCGAAGTTGATTATAGTGCTCTTAATGTGAACAAGTCATCCTAAATACTCATCGTTTTGGAGAAAATATGAGTTAGTGTTAGAAATCTAGTAAAAGTTGAAAGTCTACTTGATAAGTAAGTATGATTCCTTATGTTTTAGTTGAGCTCATAAATGAATTACTCAATGAAATGTAACTTAAAACAAAAACATTGTTTGTTAACTTTTCCAACTGGGGAATCAAATACCGTTTAACCCATCCCAGGTTTGTGATTTTTTGGTGGTTAACTTTCTCCTAGACATGTTTTCAATCACTCACCATCAGACTTTGATGGTTTTTTATTTCATACCCTTGTTTTCAAGGAATCCTAGTATCTGTTTTCTCGGGTGACCTTTGTACTTATCTTTCTTTCTTTTAAATTGATATTTTTATTGACTTCTTTTCCGATGTGGGGCTTTCAATGAAGTTTCCGAGCCCAATTTTTTTAAAATTGCGAGGACACAATTCCCAAAAGGGGGGAAGGATGTAACATCCCTGGTAAGTAAATAATATTTCATTTTCATATTTATTAATATTTGTGAATAAAATAATAATATTACTTTAAAGGAGATGCTATGTTCGATGGCATACCCTATACACAACAACGAGTTTCTTTGAAATCTTACGATGCACACTAATAATATAATAATATTATTGTAAATGGTAGAAAACTCCTATCCGATGTAATGGCGAGAATGAAAATAACTAACTAAAAATTGATTATAAATATTTGTTAAATATTTTATATATTTATCTAGTAAATGTTAGAGGCCTAAAATTCAAATGAATCCAATTTTAAGAATAAATATTCTAATATTCTTTAAAAGGCCGATTAACCGCCTTTTGATGGAGAACCCTTTTTAAATATACTTTTTGTCAATTTTATATGTTATATTTAGAAAAATAAAATCCTTTTTTAGAATCAAGACATCAAAATTAACTTTGTGTAAATTTTTGGTATTTTTCTGATAAAGTTCATTTTTTTAATGAATGGGGTAAAATGTTCTATTTTAATTCAAAACCTCCTTTTAATCTAATTTATTTTTTTGGTTATATTATATTTTTAATTGGGTATAAAGTTTAATTAAAATATATTTTTACCATTTAATCCAATGGTGATCATTGGAATTAATTTTACTTTGAAATTGGACATAAACAGGTGTAAATCTTTTAATAGATATTGTTTTTTAAAAACACGTTATCTGTTTTGACAGTAGGAATTGATTATAATATTAATTAATGAAACTTATATGTTTTTAATTTGATAAAATTGATTTCATTTTTTAATTTGGAATATCAAATATATATTAGGTTGAATTTTTGGTATATTTCTGACAAATGTTCATTTTTAATGAATAGTGAAAAATACTGCATTTTAATTCAAAACTACCTTTTCATCCAATTTATTTATATAGTTATATTGTCGTTTTAATTGGTTTTAAGGTGTAATTTAATTATTTTTTTATCATTTAATACAATTTTGGTCATTGGATGTAATTTCACTTTTAAATTGGATGTAAAAACAAATCAATCTTTTGATATATTTTACTTCTTAAAAACCTGTCTTTGGTTTTAAAGACGGGAATTATTTCTAAATTAATTACTTCAATTTATGTGTTTGGAATTTTATATAATGGATTCCATATTTTTAATAATAGGTTCCAAATTATGTAATTAAGACTCTTTTGTTTTTGGACATTATGAATAGTAACAACGGTAATTATCTTTAATTATCGTGATTAATTAGTAATCGGGTAGTTAAAAGTAATAAAATTATATCATAATAATATAAAATGATCCCAACATGTTTCCTAATGCTATTGGTTGTGTCATGGACGAACATGGGCTACCTTTTGCTAACTTAGGGACCCCATGGAATCACTTTTGGGTGATAGTGACATTTTATCATTTTATTTTTAAAGAAAGGAAAATATAACAGAAGTATGTAACACCTAAGTAAAAAAAATTGTCTAAATAAATTATCTCTTAGAATATAAATAGTCCTTGGAAATCTAAAAATATTTTCTACATCATGGTATTTTTTTATAATTTTTAGACATTAAATAAATAAATTTATTTATCACACCATGATGATGTAGTGATTACCTCATTAATGAACGATTTAAATAAAATGAAAATATAAGGTAAAATATAAGACTTAAACTTGTCTAAAACCTATTGGATATGTGTATTTCTAACCCTTATCACCTTATCCTAGAAATATATCATTTTTGGACCTTTAAAATCCGAAACTCATTTTATAAAAAAGTAACTTTCCAAGACTTTCCAAAAGTGACCCTCCTCCCTCTTATAAAAGGCCCCCACCCCTACCCACTTACCCACACCTCTCAAGACCTTAACTCGTCCAACCTCTGCTCATATTGTCTCTCCACATCCCTCTCTTACTCCTAGAAGCCTCACTTTTGGCATAATTCTTTCCAAGGAAGCCTTTAGTTTCAAATCCAAAAGAGTTTCCATATTTGAAAGTAATGTCTTCTCTTATGTTCTTTTGTTTTATTTTGCTTCTCCAACCCCTTAAACTCTTTTTATTCCTTTCATTTGTAACAAAAACAGTATCTTAAATATAATATTATGTTCTTATGAGAATTTTTCTAGAAACACTTACACACACCTCCATCTAATGGGTGAAGAACATATTGTTTATGTGGACGGTGAACTACTGCCTCACGAAACGATGATTGTTCAATTATCAACTTCCACCTCTCATGGTGGCCATTATGATGTCACTGTATTTTATATGATATATACGGTATTTATTTTTTCTATATGCTTCATTATTTTATATTTAAAACATTCCTTTTTTCTTTTCATGTTGTGCAAATGCGATAATTTCATATGAGGAAGTGTGGACTACCGCCCCCTCAAGTGATGTGACTCGTTCATGCAATACATGGAATGTATAAAGAATGAAATTAATGAACTAATGTGAGGAATATAACATATATATTATACTGGAATTATAATATATATATATATATCTCATTTATTTTTAATTCCATTAATATGACAAAGAAATGAAAGTAGTGTTCATGTGTACGTACGGCCTACTGTCTCCATGAACGGTGCATTTCATTTCTTTTTATCTCCAATTGTTATATAATAGTATAAAATAAATATGGAATGGATATATATGATATTTAAATCATTAATACTATTCTGGAGATGATGTACTTATAAATACATGGACAAATCTTTTCAAACAAGTTTATTTTTGACTCATGTACCAAACATTGACAAAAACATCTAATATGGACTCACATAATTAAATAATTATTATAACATTATAATATGTGAAATGAATTGAATAATAAACTTTAAATGGGGTCCTTAAGAAATTATAAATTGAAAAAATTTTATTATTCAGGAATATAAATAAATGAACAAGACAAGTCGGACTTGAGGTAAGGGATCCTACCTCACTCTTTCTTTTCAAGTACTCCCTTTTATGTCATTTATTTTATGCTCCATGTTCTAATGTTGGAGGATATTCTTTTATATTAAACATACTGTAATTTTTATTTTCATATGAAGAGAGACCCCCTCTCACTCTCATCAATTCATTTTAATAATTTTTAAGTAGCGTCGTTAGGCTGCTGAATTTCCGTAAGGGATTTCTTATCTCACTTTTAATTCTATGAGATTTCCATTGGTCGCCACTTATTTATGGAATGTGGTGTATTTTGTACTTCCAATTGATATATATTATCACGATTCTATTTATATTCATGTTGTTCTGAAATTCATTTGGTGGTTATTATTTTTTGGTAATATGGCTGGATTGATTACAACGAGGTAAGGGGTTTTTATCTCACTTTTTATTCCTGTGAGATTCATGATACATTTGCCACTATTTACTTTTTTGTGGTGTATGTACTACCCATTAATATACTATTTGTGTAATATAATCTCGTTTATTGGTATTTAATCTTCATTTTATGACCCTTCTTTCATGGGTTGTAGGTTTCCAAACTTACCCAAATCGGTAAGGGAACCTTTCACCCTCCACATTTTAAAAGACTTTTTTTTTGTTAGTTCTTTTAATTTACATCATATTATGTTGGAATATGTTCTTATATATCATTATTGTTGTAAATTTTATGTCCAAGTAATGAGATACACTTTTTATCTCTCATCATCTCATTTTATGAATTTTAAAGTGACGTTGTTAGGCTGTCGAATTTCTGTAAGGGAACTTCTTAACCCAATTTCAATTCTTTGGCTTAAACATGTACTTCTTGATTATGTCATGCTATGAATATGTTTTTATGGCCTCTTATTGTTTTACACTTACTATTAAATTATATTGGGTTTATTTATGTTTGTCACACATATTTATGTAATTGATTTATCCTTAATCTAAGGATATCGTCTTTGTAAGGGACTTCATCTCAATCTCCTTTCATTGAGATATATTTTGTTTTATACACAACTTTATTTTATACAGTGTATAAACCCCTTTTCCTTTTAATTTTTTTCAAAAGGAATCTTTTCTCTACGAATCATTTTAGTAAACGTCAAAAAGTATGTTTCTTTTTAACGTACGCAGTGACAATGACCCTTCTGCCGCCGTGAGTATTATTTGATATTTGGCTTACTTAACAAGCCATAATGTTTTTAAAATTAAAATAAATACCGTATAATCTTTTATGTATTTTGGTATTGAAAATGGTTTTGATAATGTTTTGATTATATCAATTTGTTGAATTTATATCTCGTGATTAAAATGTGGAAATGTTATGTTTCCTTTATGCATGTTTTATGTGATACGATTATGTTATGGATCATGGGAATTATTTATGAATATGGGTGGTTCCATGATAAAATAAGGGTGGGTGAGACCTAGATAACTCTCCAATGAATTGGGTAATGTGAAGGAGTTAAAGGCTTAGGATTCTCCGAAGAGATTTAGGGAATATATTGTGATGGATATTCCAAACGTAACCATGAGGGTTACTCTCTATGTAAGAATGTTATGAATGTCTCAAGTTACCTTTATGTCTTATGATTTCTATGTGTTATACATAAATATTATGATTTTAGAAGGTATTTTATGATTGAAAGTTATGGTTTCATTTATTTGTATTTATTTGCGGGTTAATGTTTCCTTTCACTATGTTATAACCCTTACTGATATTTTTATGCTCATCCCATGTTTTTGTAATGTTTTTCACAGGTTATAAATAAGGGTAAGATAAAGGAAGTATTCATGAAGATTTATATCAAGAAAAGATCTATTTTTTTATTTAAGGATTTTTTTTGTTGTTGTGAAAAATCGATTATAGTCGTAGTGTCTACTTTGTAACCCTTTGAGATGTAATATTTATGTCCTAATTCTCTAAAACTCTAAACCTAAAAAGATCCTCAATGTGAATTATTCATTTAATTCAAGATTAAGTAATGCATTAAGACTGGGTCCTTATAGTCTTACCGTCCTCAAATGGATGGTCATATGGAGTGGGAAAATCATATTCGGGAATAAATTCTTCAGGCATGTATCTTAGATTTTGGAGGATCATGGGATAGCCATTCAGGATTGGTCGAATTTACATATAATAACATCTACAAATCTGCTATTTGAATGGATAATTTTATTCTCTATATGGTCATCAATGTTAGTCCTCTTTGTGTTAGGATGTGGTGGGTAAGACCTCCTATTGGGGTTGAGCCTTATGCAGGAGATGTCTGAGAAAGTCTAGTTGATCAGACAATAGTTATTGATTGCTCAGAGTCTCCATAAATCTTATGACAATCAGAGGTGCGGATATCTTTAGTTATTTGTGGGTGACCTTATTTTCATGAATGTGGAACCTCATTTGGGTCATCATCATTTGGGAAATAAAAAAAATATAACACTGAGGTATATCAAACCCTTCAAGATCACTGGGCGGGTTGGAATGGTTGCATACCAGTAATATCGACCCTCTTAGTTTACATCAATTCAAAATTTATTTAATTTCTCAGTATTAAATAGGTATAACCTAGATCTGTCGCATGTGTTGAATTTGTATGGATTTGTGATAGATCCCGATTTATCCATGATTGAACATCTACTGAGGATTATAGATTCACAAGAGAAAGTGCTTCATGGATATTCTATTACTATAATATGAATCCTTTGGAAGTATGGTAATGATATGCATGAGGCTTGGGAATGGAATTCATAGGTTGAGCAAGAGTACCCATTATTATTCTCTGATCAAGTTTCAAGTTAACTTTTCATGGATGGAATGTTTTCATGGTGGGTGGAATTGTAACACACACAATTTTCTTTTGAGGTATTTTTTTCCTATGTAATTTCATTATACCCTTTTCCCTTTGGGTTTCCTTTGAGTTCTTAGAGAAAAGTGAGAAATTTGGGTGGAAATAATGTATAATATGGTTGAAACATTGTTAGTATAAACCATAGACCCATGCCTAGGTAACTGTGCAGTGGCCGGCAAGTTTGAGGTAGTAGCAATCTCACAGCCTGCGCATGGTAAGTCGGATTATGAGGAAAAACTATGTGGTAGGTTCTTCGTGGAATGTATGGGGAGAACGTTCACTTTATAGTTTGTCAAACTGTGTAGAATAACCTTGTGGCCGATCTAGTCCATTAAAATTTTTATTTATTTAAGTTTATCTCTCACCGATTATGACCCCAAACCCCTCATTTCTCTCTCCCTTTTGGATTCCTCTCCCTAGTCATTCCTCCCCTTTATTCTTTCCTCCCATGGGCTCCATTTTTGTGGTGATTTTGGTTTGGATTCTTTATAAAAACCCCATTAAATTCTCTTATCTCTTGGTTTCCTCTTCTATTCTATGGGTTCTTCCATCCTTCTTTGGGGTTTTACTTATCTAGTGGGTAGGTTGTTCATTTTATGGTTAGATCATAATTTTTGGGTTTAAAATTGTTGTTTTGGGTTTAAAAATTCATCTTTAGGGCACGCTTTAGGTTTCGTTGGAGTTTTGCACCAATTTATGAATGTTTCTTCACCTAAGGTAGGTAGTTTTTTTCTTAAACATCATTTGATGAATTTAAAATTCTTTATTGAGTACTTCAATGTTTTATTATATTTATGTGTGAGGTGATAAAGGTGTTTTTGAAAGACTTTGATATGTGTATGTCTTATAGATTTTTTTTCTAAATTAAATTTGATGTATTTCATGTATGAATCCATGTTTTACTTCTTGATAATATTTTATAAAGTTTTAAAGATCATGGTATAAAATATTTTTACTATGAATCTAGTTTTAAAAGTGGTTTTGGTTGTCAATATAGTGATTTATTGAGCATATTTATATTTCTTTGGCTTGTGTGTGGGAAAATGGTTTTTTATGTGACATATGAATTGTGAATTGAGAACAAAGGGAATCCTCAGTGACTAGGTGGGGGAACATGGACTATTATTCTAATTATTCAAATGTGGCTTCATCTTAGATTCACTTAGTTAGACTTATGATGAAAAAACTAACTAAATATTGATGATGATTGTAGACCACTATAATTTTGGATTTTTCCCTTCTCTAGTGGACTATGCATGAGTATGTGGATGGTTGTGGTTTCTATACCACTTGTATCTGAGATACGATGTATCTTTGGTCCCACTCTAATCTAATGAATATAGGGATCTTCCATGACATTTTTCTCTGTAGTGATATTTCACTTTCCATCGACATATGGTATTCTTTGTTGGTTACTCCAAAATAAAGCATGTTTTCAATTAAAAAAATCTATAAGAATTTATATATTTGTTATTTTATTAAAATTGAATGTTTATTTATGTTATAATTATTATATCAAGAAATTGTTTTTTGGGTGGAATCCTACCGGGCTTTGTCTCACACCCTACTTACACCTTGGCATGTAAGTAGACCTGGTTATGTTTGACACAGGTAAAGGAAAAGTGTCTGGTGAAAGTGGTCCAGGAATCTAGTGGTTTCCCATTATTATTGTTGTTATGGTGGCTTGATGACATTTATCCTCTCGTTTCATGGTTCTTCTTAGATAGTTTATGTTTCCATTTTTTTGTATCCCGTTTTGGTTTCCATTTAAATGTTGTAAACATGAAATATAAATTTTTTATTCTATGTTTAGTTGTTATTATCTTGTTTTGGGTTTATTTTATTATGGTTGGTTGTTTATTCTTTTTTACTCAGGTGAAATCTATCATAAATTAAATTATGGATTCTTGGGAACTAGCTTCCAGACTTTGGGGATCGGGAATGCCCTTCGAGCCATGCCATGGACTGGGTAGAGTGTCAGGTTGGATGACACTCTGGCTTGGTTCGTGACCTTTTATGTGTTTAATCCTCATTTATAATAAATATATATTTATTAAACATATATTAAAAATAAAAAATTATATATATGACTACAAATATGATTTACTTTTAATATTTTATCATCAATTGTTTAACAATTCATTGTTAAAATCACAGTTCTGAATGATAACTTCTTTATTTTTCATATATGTTTTGGTTCAGTTGTTTCGATCCTTGTACTTTGATCGTGGTTACATAACCTCCAAAAAGTTAATAATATTATAAATATCATATATATATATAAATTAATTAAATAAATATTTATGATTATTCATAAATATATATATAGAAAAATGAATTACACTATTCATAGAGATGGTTGGTTGTACGTACACAAGAACGGCGTTGCCTCTTTTTGACAGATAGATCAAAATAAAGGTAAATGATAATTATAATTTATATAAACATTATAATGTCATATATATAATATATATTCATAAAATCTATCCTTATTTACATGCATGTAAAATGGAAAAGAAAAAGGAATCACATCACTGTGTCGAGGCGGTAGTCCATAGGTATGTGCTCGTGACGTTATCATTTTACAACGGATTGAACTGTAATAATATAGATATTATATTATCATTACATAAGAATAATTTCATTATAAATATTAAATATTATAATTAAACCTATCATAATACCCATCCATAAAATATGTTTATGAAAATGAATTGTACCACTACATCAAGATAGTAAGTCATACGTACACATGGGTGACAATTTCACATTCCATTTGATGGAAAACCAAGTTTATAATGGTAATTTAATAATCATAATAAAATTTAAGTATATTAAGGATACTAAATTTTTTATTATAAATATAAAATATTTTTTGGAGGTAAAATAATATGTAAAAGGAGAAATTGATTGGTTTAGGCGATTGTATCTTCTTTAAAAGAATGCTTTTAGATCTAATCTTATGGAACATAGGGTTAGTATTTATTGAATAAAAAAACCTAAATAATGTGTATAGGGATTTTATTAAGACAATTTTATGAGTTTTATTTAATATATATGGCTCAATGTGGAGTTAAAAAAGTTGTAATGGGTGTCCTTTTATATGGGAAGGAAAATACACACTTGGAATTTCAAAAAAGATTAAAATATAATTAATTTATTCCCAAGAAAAATGCTTCCAAATGAACATATATTTGAATAAAAATTATATTAGGTGTAAATATCAAAATCATGAAAAATTTATATACATTTTATTGTCATTTTAAACATTATCTTTTGTTCAAAACCCTTGGTTTACTAGTTTTAATCGTAACTATGGTAATGAATTTCTAAAAAATAAAGGGTCATATTTGACTTATAAGGTAATAATTAGCTCATAAATGACCCAGGTATGACATTTTATACAATGTCATATCCCATTTTTCTTATTTTACTATTTTTTTGATATTTAGATAATTTAATTAAATATTATTTTCATAAAATATAATTACTTAAATTTTGGACATCATTCGTTCAATTTCACTTAAAATACATCATGAAAAAGTTGTTATTCAGATATAAATATTTCACACATCCCTAATATGTTATATTTATCCACAAAATTCATGGAACTCAATAAAAGTTTCAAATTTTAAAACTTTTAGTTTTTTTAAAATAATTTATTTTATTTCTCTATTAATTCAATAAATACTATATTTGTTTTGTGTCAGAATTTAAGTTAGTTATATTATCACTAAAAAATATATATAAATTTTTATCAAGAAAATAATTTCTTTATTCTCAAAATAATATTTTTTAATCATTCAAAACTTGATTTTATCCTTATATCAATACATAAGAGGTATTTAAAAGTAAGAGAATGTCTTTTTGTATTTTTCATTTCTTTGAATATTATATAGGTTATTTTCATTGAAAATGTCCCTTAAATAACAATAGTTTTAGCCTAAGGTGATGCAGGTATAATTTACTTTATCAAGTATGGTTTAAGATAAAATATAGTGACCTTGATATTTAGTTTAATCGATGACAACCTGATTTATCCTTTATCAAGATGATAAGATTTAGAATAGTGACTATTCATAATGACCAAAAATTAAAGGGTCATATTTACCAAATTTAAAACACATAATTCCAAATATTGTATATATTTTTCAAGATTAAATCTCTAAATTTTGAAAAAATAAATTGTAATATAAATAAATAAAATGTAATGAAAGATAGTTTTTAGAAAAATTTGTTTTCACACATGAAACTGGGTTTATTCTTATCCCATGGATAGTAAAAAAATGTTGATGAATGTTAAATAATTTCATTGAATATATAATATATAAATTTCCTGAAAATAATTCATTAACAGTTTTCAATTTATTTTATTATTATAAAAATACATAGTGTGCAAAATATTTTTTTTCAAAAAACATCTCATTTTCCTTTAAATTATTTTTATTTTCACTTATAATCCATTGATAAATAATGAATTCATTTTATACTTGTATAAAAAATAAATTTCTCATAATCTATTTAGTATTATTCACACACACAAATATTAATGTATATGTTATAATGTTCACATTTAAATAATATTTTAACAGTATATCATGGTTCGTTTAAACTCGGTGTTTTGTGTAACATATGGTATAAAAGAAATTAAATTTATTTAAAAATAAATAAATTATAAAAAATATAGGTGTCACGTTAAACATTTTAGGATATTATGTGAAATATCACATTAATTTTATACAGGTGAAATTCTTTAGGAAATAATGATATTTAAATTTAATGGAAACCCATTATAATATTTTACTTTTTTCCCACCATGCATCCTAAACACTATTGGATATTAAGTAAAAATCAAACTAACTATAGATTTATGTTTTAATTTATTTTATAGATTTAAATTTATATAAGTCTATACATACCCCCACATTCCTCTTAGAAACTATATTCTCTTTATAATGTTCTGATAAAATACAAAATCGTTTTGTGTTTGGAAATAAATGTTTTCCCCTCTTAAGGGGAATATATAAAAATAAACTACTAATACTATATGGTATTCAATGTGTATCTTCACATTCCATTGAAAATAATACAATTAAAATATACTATTTGTGGGAGTTAGGACAACATTTCGTAACATTTTAACAAAAATCTAGATAAATAGTTTATCATGGATAAACACTTGTATCCATATCCTCTTATAAAAACTTATTATATAATTTAATGATTAATAAACTATTTGTATTCAACTAATCATCTTTATTTTCTCACAATAATTCTTTTTCATCAAGACACATCTCTAATCACATAATATATATAAAATTAATATACACATCCTTTATTTATATTCACATGATTATGGTAGATATGTTTACATTCAATATATTGATGTAGATACCCTTTTCTTTATCACTTGAATATAAAGTAAAAAATCTATCATTTATTCCCAAATTATTGAACTATTGTATGACTAGAACACTTATAAAATATAAATTTAGTATCCCACACACTTCAAAATTATATAATTGATTTATATAACATATATATATATATATGACATTAACATTCAATGGAGTTTCTTAAACTCCTTTGATTATTATATACAACCCACCACATGGAATTATTACACCTCATTCCTAAAAACCATAAATTTCAATGATATTGACTGAATTCTTAAATTACCATTGTTAAAATTTTCAAAAAATATTTTTTCTTCTTGTTAAATCTTTTATGCACTGTTACTGGATATAAAAGTCTTAATACCTAGAAATAATATTCTCAATTCATCTATTCTCAGCATTTTTAAAATATAAGTTAAAATATTAATGAATTAATTCACAATGTTAGAACATTTTATAAAATAAAATATGAAAAATTCCCTAACCCAAAAAATCTATTTCATTCCCCAATTGATGAATTTTAAAAAAAAATTAAAAAACATTTTTATTAAAATAACCCATATCATTTTAATAAAAAATTAACATTATCTTATTAAGAGAAAAATTAGATAATACACAACTTATGAGAAATTTATCCATGATTTAATTATCCATGTTATCAATGTTACAAATAATTTCCTCTATTAATTTAACCTTCATTCATTAATTATTTAATATTTTTTACCATTTATATATTTAAAACACTTGTAAATCAAAGAGTCAATATCATGTGTCTTTGATAATAATAGAATGGAATTATATAACTGATATATATTTAAGTAAACGTTTTCTTTCACCAATTCATTAACCTATTCAATCATATTTAATATCATTTTGAATACCTAAACATATTGAATTTATGAGATTAAAATTCCTAAACTCACTAGCATACCTGATAATATATAGTAAATAAGTAGAGACTAAAATTCCTTTGATCACATTGCTTATACTTCTTTTTAAACCTTAATGATTCTTTCTATGCTTATATAATTATCTAGATTCATATTTTTAAAAAATTAAATACATTGTCACTTGGGAATATGTATTTATCTAAAAACATATGAAATTTCATTTACATTAGAAATGTTTAATGTTACCAGTCTAGATTAAGAACATTTCTTATGTTACTGGTCTTAAGATAAATTAAATTAACATTATTTATCCAATAAATTATCTCAATGTTTATTTTCATGATAATTAAGATATTTATCAACAATAGAATCTTTTATAAGTTAAGTATCTTTTTTAAAAAAATTAAAAATGGATTATATTAAATGGGCTCCAAATAAATTGATTCCTCCTTTATAAAAAATCATATCTATTAGTAGTCTAAGATCCATATTTTACCACTACTTACACTGGTTTTTTCCAATAAATAATCCTAGATTTTTTATGTAAGAAATCATCTTAGTCATAAAAATTTTAAATTTTAGATAGTTTAGTGGATAACACACTATCTAATCCATTATATTGATAAACATAACTATATTCTTCTAGTATCCAAACTGTTTGTGTTTCTTAGCTAGTGTAATCCAAAGAACCACAAAAAATAAGATAACAAAGGAAAATCAGGGGACGCTCATTATGAAATCGACCTCCTAAAAAATATAATATAGAGTTACTTGTAGAATTATTTCCTTTCACAAGATAATCTAGGGGTACTCATGATGAGCTTAAAAATGCTCGGTTGAATTATTTATGTTTTGATTGGTGCGACATTGTAAGGAATCTAACATTTAATATTTTGAGGGTATTCAATCTCACCATATTATCTCATGTTATTCACTTTTATATATTCATGATTATATAGATTTATTTTGGAATCATATTCCCTCCACCAAAATTATATGTTCAAACTATATTGATGTGTAAGTCTTTACAAAACCCAAAAAAAATTATTACTCACCCAATAATAAAAATAAATTATATTTATAAATATCTAAATGGATCAAACAAATTGGGTACATGAAAATTTCATGTAAAGAAATGGAGTTATATGAATTTTACAATCACTACATAAGTAAGCTCATAGTGTTAAATAGTTAACCTTAATCACCTTTCCAGATAAATCATAAGCCTATATGCAGGTAGGTGGTCTACCCCCACATCACTCTAGTGAGGGAGTGTTTATTGAAAATAGGATTCAATTAATTTAAACTATAAAACCCACTAGTAATAAAATATATTAAATAGATAAATTCATGTTCATAACTTCAATTACAAACCAAGATCAAGGAATATGAAATACTAAATTAATCTTCATACCTAGCATTTAATGTAAGGATCAATTTCAAAGAAGTGGTTTAGTATTTAAAATAAAACATACACCATTTAAAATATAAAAAAATTATAAATATAAATAATCAGAGGAATAACATTTAAATAAATAAATAAATCAAGTATTTAAACCTAAGATAACTATTTATGAACAATTCATAAATAAAAGTAAAATATAAATGTATTACTATTATGTTATCATTATAGAAATTTCCTAATTATGAGGATAAATATTTTATATTCTTTAAAATATACAGTCTTTCATATTATTCATTATATGGAATTTGATTTTATGTATTTATATATGATATTTTTTAATTCTAAAAAAATTATTTTCTAATTTATATAATTTAAAAAATTACAATATAAATATCAATTACCTTAAAATTTTATTTAAACCAAAATCAATATTTTGATGTGATTCAAATAATACAAAAACAATTGTTATTTAAATTTTACTAATTCACAATAATTAATTATGAACAATTCATAATTTTTTAAAGATAGATATTTTATATTTTATCCATATTTATGTAATTTATAAATACTTTCAAAATTACTCTTATGATATCTAAATAAAGACTTTTATTTCTAGATTATAATACATTCCATATAATTTTTTTGAATAGTATTTCTATTGCTAACATTTAATATTTAAGGAATATTTAATGATAAATTATTCATAATCATTTATTAATGAATCGTAAACCATTTAAAATTAATTGATTAATAAACACTTTATTAATAAATAAATATTCACAAAATATATTTTATTACAATTTATAAAAACAATTGTAAATTATAATTAAACATAATATAATATAATTTTTTATGTTTATACTCACCCTTAACCAATAGTGGAGACTTTCATAGTGGTGAAAACATTTACCTCTATATAGGAAACCTATGTAATGGTATATTATCATTAACCTTTACAAAACATGGTTGTATAAAGGTTGCATCATAGTTTCCTTTACACAAGCTTACTATGTAAGGATAATGTGTTAGTTTCCTTTACATAATATGTCTTCCTAAAGGTAAGGGTCACTTACCTTTACACAACCCTACTATAAAAAAGAAACACATCAATTACCTTAATATATAAAGTCATTGTAAAGGTAACATCTCAGTTACCTTTACACAACCTAAATACATAATGTTAAACCATTTTATATCAAATTTATAGAAAAATAACATATGATGCTCCATTTTCAATGTATTCTTCTTTTCATATAAGTTTTAAAAATCTAAAACAAGGGATAACATTGATGCCACTTTTCATAATTGAAAGATTTTATTAATTACTATTATAACATTCTAAACCAGCTTAAATCCCTTTTTAAGGGTATCTTATTCTAGTAATATTAGAACTATATAAAATGGAAATGAGTAACATTATAAACATGCACATCATTCACCAAATAATCCTCAACAACATTCTTTATATTCATTTGAAGTGTTTTTTTGTGATCATTAAAGTGGAATTTGAAATCATCTCACCTTAATAGGTATCAATGAGTTGATATAAATCATTTATCATATGATTGGGATCATCCTTCACTACATGGTTTGATAGAAACTCAATGTGATAAGGAGGAAGAATGAGGAAAATTTAGGTTCTTGTTATTTTCATCCTACCATCATTAAAAACCCACATACAATACCATCTCATGAAAATGTATTTATATAGACCTAAGGATAATAGTCGATGATACTATAATTAACACATATGTTATAATAAATGAGTTAATTTGTTATAAAATTCATATATCAAATGCATGAATTATTTTAACTCCCACATGTGTCATCTTCTGAAATGGTTCTCTTGATGATAGCCAATGTGAGAGAATGGAACAGATAAAGCCTACATGTATAAAATCTAATTGTATGTATGTCTTACAAGTCAAGGAATTATCATGAAAATCATATTCTTATCCTTCTTTTCAAAATACCATAAAATGTAGCATAATATATCATATACTAAAAGGATTTAGGGAATACAAACTCCTTAAATATTAACATTGATCTACATTACAAATATGGATTTGTTGGGTCCAAGAGAACATAATACAAAATACAAGATTTAGCATGAGAAGAATCCAATATTTTAGTACTTTCAAATATTTAGAAATTAATGATTTATTATCAACATTGGAAAATTCCATATGATATTTGAATCCATAGAATATGAAGGAATATTCTTTTGATACTATTCAAAGATAAAGTTGTATGAGTGTTTCCATAAATATGTGGGTAAGGTCAATAAAAGGAAATTTGTCACTATGGTGGAAAATAGATAGAATTTTTAATATAAAATGATAAAATTATGAAAAAATTGATGAGATGTGGAGAATTATAGGATAAGAACAAGGTGTTCTTGATTATTCTTATGAAGACATTTATTATGAGAAGGATGAGGTAAGATAAGTAACTACATGAAATATAATATCCACGGTTAAACGTGATAAGAAAAATATCGTTGGGGAACCAAAATATTCTGTGGATATATGGAGAAAGAAGTCTCTATAAAAACTTCACTCTTATCTAATGTAGATCAAAATAATTTTGAATTTGTATTTTAAAAATGATAATTTGGTTAAGGTAATGCATGAATATCTTGATCAAATTGTTAATAATTGGACATGGGAGATTGTTTTAAGGATGTTGGATAAGAATTTTTTGATTTCCAAATAGTTTTTTCATAAAAACACTAAATTAATATGGCATGGTGATTAAAAAAATGAATTTTGTGCAAGTGATACTCCCATATTAATGGTATTGATGTATGAGAAACATTTTCCCCCATGGATAGGTTATAAAAAATTATTCTAGTCCATAGCGGTCCAAAGGAGGTTAACGTTTTTAAGAATAGTTATCGAATCATCATTCCTTAGTGCATTACAATAAGAATATGTGTAAAAAAATAGATTATATTGATTTCTAATGTATAAATATAAAAAAAATAGATGAAGATGATGATGTATGGGTTGAAGTAAGCACCAAGAACGTGATATTATATACTTGATCAATATTTAAAAGAACACCATTTTTACTATATAGGTTTTTATCATAATATATATATCTAATATAAGATTTATTACATGGTGGTGGTGATAATATATATAGATGAAAATATCTTTTTTGGATCAAAGGAAGCATAATAAAATCCTTTTTTTAAATTTATTTGGTGTGAGTTTGAAATTTTTATGATTAGAGAGTTTAAATTTTTCCCTGTTATTCATATGATACAAGAAAGGAATAAAGCATTCATCTATTAATAAAAATATATGAAAGGTGGTTATTAAAATATTAGAGATTTTGAATTGTAAGATATTTAGAACATCTTTTATACTCGATTGAATTTTTCAATTTATGATGATTAAAAAATGGTCAATATAATGCAGTAATGGAAGATCATCAAAAGCCTATTGTACTTGAAAATAACAAGACTGAACTTGGTTTTTTCCACTTATCAAGCCACAAGGTACTCGATTAATCCCAAAGAAATCTACTTGAAAACATAAAAAATAATACTATGGAATATAAATGGCACAATGTATTTATTTATTTCATTAAATACAACATCTCATCAATATTTTTTGGGATATACATATATGGATTTTGTTGGTTCCATAGAAGATAATAATTTTACATCAATATGTGCATTCTATTTGAGAGATTTGTGTATTTATTATATTATCAAATAAAAATATTTAATTTCATTGAGATCTGTAGAGGATGTATGTATCAAAACCACTCAATAATGTAGTCAATTTTTATTTATGAACCTAAATATTAAGAATTATAGATTTGAGTTGAAATATCTTATTTTTATGAAGTTTTATTACTAATGTATTATTTATATTAGCATTGAAAATATCCATAATTCAAGGAAAAGTCAAATTGTTATCAAATATCACTTCATTAAAAAATAATTTGAGAATAGGCTTATGAAATTAGAGTATATTTCTACCTAATATAGATTTGAAAATATCATGAAAAGGCCTTACCCAATATGATTTTTGGCAAGAATCAGTTGGATATTAGAGTTTAGTCAACTCCCCCGCACTTAAATAGTATGGAATCGAGATTCCCCCTCTCTATGGAATATATTTAATTAACTCATATTATAAAACATACAAATTTGGATAGAATACTCTAAAATTATGAATAAATGGGTAGGGTGATTCATTATTGAAATAGGGGAGAAAAGATGAAGGAGGCGAGGTGAATTTGTTCCTTGATTGAATTTAAAATTCTATATGTTGATAGATATTAATGAAATGATTCACCAAGGAAATTTTTGTTTTTCAATTATTTCTCATTTCAATAATACTCATGTGGTATTAGGGTACTTGTTATGTAAATCATTAACTATTATTTAGAGTTATAGAGAGTAAATAATATTTGATATAGAAAGTTCTAATGTTTTTTTCAATGATTTTAGTAAGGACATTGATGTATTTTAAAAAATATAAAAGGAGGATACTTTTAAAAAAATAAATTAAATGGGTAAATATATTTTTTTTATTGAAAAATCTTGTTGAAAATGATTTATAGAGGTGAATACGTGATGAATTCATGGAGAACAAGTTTCTGGATATGGCTGGAGTATTTTTTGTGTTTTTCAAAAAAAATAGGGTTAAAGGATATTCATGTGAATGAAATAACCAGTAATTTACCTCAAAATAGAATTTATCACAAAATAACATTTATCACAAACTTTACTAGATTTAAAATGAGGCTTCAGTTGAAATAAGGCTTTAATGTAAACTAGAATTGTGCGAAAATGTACATACTGTTCTTTGGTGATCACATGGAAACTAATGTTGTACTAACATGTAGAAACTGTAGTTTCATGGTAATCATATTTTATGAGAAATTACATATAAGTTATGTGAATCTCATAAAATGGGGAGTTTTTCCTATAAATAGTATTTTAATCTCTTCATTTGATCGAGAAGAATATTTTGGGGGATATTTGAAAGTTTTTGTCATTCTGTTTTCATGATAGCTATATAAACATTCATTTACATAAATCAAAGGAATATGAATCTATATTTTAATGAATTTAATTTTTTTTTAAAATTATTTTCATGAATAGAAAATATTAAAATGGGTATTTATATAAATGGGTTTATTTGAATCATACTTTCATGAAAAAATGAGTTGTTTAAACCAGGAAGAAAATGAAAAAATATATATATTGTAAAGAGAAATTTTTTATATTGATTAAAGGAGAGATTAGTGACCCACCAAAGGCAGCGCATATAGTTTATTGGATTTTTTATATTATTTATATATTCCATTAAAGAATAATTTCATTCAGTTCAATTGATATAGAAATCTATTCTTGGTTGTGATTAATTATAAACTAGGGAATAATTAGTCCACTCTGAACTTATAAACAACAATGCCCTTTAGTAAATTTTGGAAAACTATAGAAAACATATTGTTTTCTCCTTAGATGTATCATAATTTAGGATATCCACATAAAACTGTTGGGCCTCATCAATTTTTTCATTTTCATCATTCATTGTTGTGAGAAAATTAAATAAATATGTTCTATATCATAGTGAAAAAAGATTAGTATGGGATTTATTTAAATCCATCACACCTTGATTCACCCCCACCCCCCCCCCCTAGTAGGTGATTTATAACAACAGTGTTATTCAGAGTTTCATTTGTTCCCAATTGTAATAATAAAAATGTTAAATTAGTTTTTTCATCAATTATTTCTATATTATCCTCATATATTTAAATAATAATAATTAGAGAACATGGGACACCAAACCATTTCTGTAAAATCACAAGTAAAAAATATAAAAATTCACCAAATTTCGTCAAAACCCTTCAAAAAAGTAATCATACAGTATAAAAAATATGAATTCCACTATATATTTACAATATTAGATAATTAAATGATTGATTCATAATTGAAAAAATAATTATGTAAAACCATCCATAAAATCATGATAATTTTCAATAGTAATATGACTTTATGAATAGTGAATGTAAATGAAATTATAAGAGAAAGATAAAGGATTTTTCTAAATTCATATTTTAAAATTTATAGACTGAAATAAATGAATTATTTCTTTATAAAAACATAATATTAAATTTATCAACTAAATATAAAAAGACGTCAACATTTATTAATTTGATAACATATTGGTTAGGTATATTGATGGATAATTAACTATATTTTACCTTTTCATTAATGTTATGTGACGATTTCATTCATTTATTAAATCAAGAAAAATTCCTTAGTAAAATATATAAAATTCTATATAATTTTCTTTACCATGAAGTTGTTTATCATGTGGTGCAAGATCTAATACAACATTCTAGAGAGAGATTAATACACCTTTCTTTTTTTCTTCAGTAAATTTCTACTAAAGGATATTTGAAGGAAATAAAAAACACAGATATGATTAATATAAAAGGTATATATAAAATTATTTTTTTTAATTCCACCATCTGAAAGATATTATATCTTATATATTAGGTCCTTTTCATGATACCTTGATTACTATAAATTTTTTATTTATTTGTAATATATATTATTTTTTTTATTTTTTTATCATTGATGACTATAATAAAATTCACATTATGATGTGTCAGGAGACATGCATATCGTATATATATAGTTCTAATAATTTTTAGTTTTTTTCAAGAACCATAATAAAATTTCTTGACCACTTCATGACTGACATTGTAATCATTAATTTTTATATTTTTCCATAACTATTATATACCATATACAAGAATTATGATTATAATTTTATATCCTTATTTCATTAATTGAAATCCAAAATCATTCATTAATTTATTTAATTATTTATGACAATCCCATTCCATGTACTTATGAACCCACTTTCCAATGGCAGGTTGTAGATAAGGTGAGTTAGTGGTGCTTAGGGTGTTGTGAATCAAAACCAAGAGGATGGGAGGTTGAATCATGCCATGAAAAATCTTGTTGTCTATTCTAAGACACTCTTATAGATTTAAGACATGTTCCTAAAATATTTCCTTATAATAATACTAGTAACCCATACTGTGAAAGTGATAAACTAAAACCATGCATTCCTTGGGAACAAATATGATAGGTTATTCGTATTCTCCCTTATTGATTGGTTATTCTATGGTTTGATTCTATAAAACAAGGAACTTTGGAATTTATCGCCATATATGGATTCAGTAGATGTTTTGGAGTTGAGACTAAGGCCATGAATGGATATTCCTACATATCCTTTATTGGAGAATCAAAACCCACCTAATTTGGTGCCATTTAACAAGGCAAATTATACCTTTTAAGTTCATCTAACAAGGACCATTATTATTCCTTTTAAGGCCATTCAACCAATACTAATATTATGTATTTTAGGTTCATGTGACCTAAACGAATATGATTTTCCTTTTAATGTCATTCATATATGATAAAAATGTACTTTAGTTTAAGGTCATATGACTAGGAATGATTCTAATCAATTTAAATTCATATTGAATGGACTATTGGGTGAAAGGTACACAATAAAGGTTTTTTGTAGGATTTATATTTGAGTAGAATATTTTGTTTTAACCAAAAATGTTAGTTAGGGAATAAATTATGTTTGATGACCAATATTTCCATGGCTCAATGATTTTACTAAAGAAAGATGGTCGAATTCTTGAGAATTATGAAGTCTAATTTATAACAGATAGGATTATTGAATTTTTCTATGATAAATCTCACTTTTTACCTAATAATAGGGATCCACATTATCTAGGAGGGTACATGATTGACTATACCCTAATGATTCTATCGATTATGGATAAAAAACATTGTGGGTAACCCATTATCAAGTGTATACATGATTGAAAGGAACCATGTGAGTGTGTATAATTTACTAACCATGTCTATCATATCGATATATAGGAGGAAATGGAATTTACATATTTTAGGATGATTGGTATGGATAAAAGTGTACTAACAAGATCTTTTTCAAAACTCATTTATCCCAAGTAAATATCATAGGGGAATGAGAAACAACAGTAGTTATCATATTGGATATGATTGGAACTCTGGGATGGGAGAACATGGGTGAGACAATTTATTATCCTTGAAGGTTTTGAGTAAGCTAAAGTGAGATACATGAGTGATTTATTTACATATGAGTCTTTTAAAAAGAAAGGTTAGACGACTCCTAATAAGAGACCTCTAGAAAGTTATGCAAGTTGGGACCATTGTTTCCTTGTGGTACCATATTATAGAGTCCCTTCTCCTACATCATGATGGTTATCTAATTAAAGTTATATTTTATAAATTAATCCACTATCAAATGAAAAAAATACCTCATTCTCTATTACTTTTCTATAGATTTATTATTTAAAAATCACCTAAGGGAAGGATAATAAGGTCTAGGAATATAAACATGTTTCCTTGTATGATCGGACATTGGTGTGCTTTATCCTCTTTAAAAATATGATACTTATGGAATTTTATAATAAAATTGGGTCTTATAACCCTAATATGGAATGTATGTTAATTATAAATTCTTAGGTTCCTAGGTAAAGTGCTCGAGTGATGGGGGTGAAGGTTGTTAGGTAACTTGGGAACTAGTAGGCTACAAGTTCTCTAATATGAGTGTGTGGACGGGTGTAAGGCACATTGGTGTATATATTAGATATCTATAAAGTAAAATAATAATAATTATAACATATAGAACGTAATCATAAAATACTTTAAATGAGGTACGGTTTGGATGGGAGAATTCAATTATTTTCTCCAATAAAAATTCCTCACCCTTATTAAAACCTCATCAACACTTAAATTTGAGGACCAAAAAATTATCCCTCCCCCCCCCATCAAATTTTATTTGTTAAAAATTAATAGTATTGAATTCTGAGGATGTTAAAAAACCTATTTTGGATTTTTCTTAGAGTAGGTCCCACACCTAGGTTTGAGTGGAGGGTGTGTGATAATATTTATACTATGCCATTGATATTACTACTTTGAAAAGAGATCATGCACATCTATTATGAAAAGGGTGAAAAACTAATTTAAATTCATCCAACCATCATCAATAAGAATGGGGTCTACTATATTTAAGGAACACATTTGAATTGGGGGAATCTTAAGAAATAAATGTATTTTTTCCACCCTAGTTGTGTGATCTATTAATTTATATGTCTAAAAAACTCCATATAAATGTCTCATTGTGCAATTTTCTTAGTTATAAAGCATATAGAGGTGAGAAAATTATGTGTGAGTAACTCAGCTTAAAGCTTTAGGGTACAAGAGATTCCGGTGAAAGTTTTTAGGTATGAGTGACTCGAGAAAAATATGTTAGTGTGATCATATTTATTGAATCATCTATAAATCAGTATCTGGGAATAATTATATGTATGAATTAACCTAAGTGAATATTTATAAATTATAAAAAAAATTAAAGGACCAATCAAGATTTGTTTGATCACTAACAAGGGGGGAATCAGTAATATTTTTTTGGATTTTCTTCATAAGAAACAAAATTTACCAACTTTTAGAGAGTTGTGGCTTTTCTAAAAACAAGTATATGGATATAATCAAAAAAATTAATTATTTACTTGTTTCACTACTAAAAAATAGTATATCACCCATGGAATGGTATGGAAATAACCAAACCCCACACAAACCACAAGAAATTAATCCTTTGTAAGTGGTTACAGCAAGAAGAGAAAATCCTTTCACTTATATAGAACTATAGTAAACTGGTAGTGCATGTGATCCTCACACACCTAAATGATATAAAATGTTTTTCTAACAACTTTAAGAACCTTCACGAAAACATTAATTATGTTGTCACTATACATCTTTAATATCCTCATACTTGATTTTTTTTTAAATAAATTCTTCTTATTCACTTTCTTACAAAACAGAAAGCAAGAACCTTATTCATTCAAATAATAGTTTGTATGATGGGTTAATCTAGTATACTATTTCTAATATTTCTTTGGTATTCTCCATCAAATTTACATATGTTATAATGAATTTTTTTCATCTTTTAGAGTGAAACAACTTATGGTTCATTATTCGACTGATTGCCTCAGCACTCCATCCATATGACACCACCTAATTGGAAACTTCATCAGATATCATTTAGATTATTTCCACTTCAACCAATTCATTTGAATAAATTTCTAATTCAGAAACACTTCACATCACTACCATAAATTCAATGCTTCACCTCAACACACATACCCCCTTCATATAGTCATATTATCTTCAATCATTTAAGAAAAATGCAGTATTAAATTCAAAATTCCTGATTTATATTTCCAATATCCCAATTGGACACCTCCTAAAAGATAGTAGTTAGTGTTCCTTAAGACTTGACACCAATGTAAAACTTCCAATATTATTCAGACTCAATGAGAATCATGGATCTTTCCTCTATGATATTTTGAACATTGGTCGATCAATATAGCATCATAATATTTGATATCTTTTTGAAGGATTCATAAATATCTTTGAATTGTTACAAATTTATAAAACTCATGTGTCTAGTAAAAAATCATATTAAAAATTCCAAATAATTAGACTATATCCAATGTTCATGCACAACATCATTGGAAAATCTTGAAAGTCTTCCCCTATAAAATTCCACCATCCTGGGAAATATTTTAGAGCTCTTAAATAATTGTTTTACACACCATCCCCTGACTGATGAATCACATACTAAAACATATATTATATGATTTAGAGTATTTTATCTCATTATCTGGTAATAATTGTATATTTTGAATTTTTATAAGTCCATCCAAATGAAATTTTTTGAAAGTGAACATCCTTTTTTATGACATAATTTGAAAATGTTTTCCTGAAGGACTCAAAATGATGACATTATAAGATATCATTTAATATTCTTTATCATATGACACACCTTATAACAGAACGACCCTTACATGAGTTAGGATCAACCTTTACATGATATTTACATACCGTGATTTATAATTAACAAACCTCTAATTATACTCTACATGCCTTTACTCTGATTAATAATTATAAAATGTAAATGACCAGTTACACATCATACCACCACCACTTCCCGAACATTATAAACATAAAACATGAAAATTATTCAACAAAACCTTAGTTTGATAGTTCTATTTAGTCAATTTCCACAAAACGTGGTCATATGGACTTTGTATATACAAATGATTTTATCCCCATTTTGATTTATCTTAGATCATTAGGTCTTCTCATGCTTATGGTATTAGGAACATTAAAAAAGTAAATAATTTATATATTTAACTTCATTTAACACTCTTTATAATGTAACTTGTAAGAATGATGAGATAAACATTCAACATGATAAAATATTAGATAATATCTCTTTGGTGATGTTTTTCAGATAAAATCAATATGTTAAACTCAATTTGTTCACCTCTGTTGAATTATCTTTGTTGTAAAGATTAAAAAAGTTGGGTCAATTATGTTAAAACACAATTAACCCCTTTAATGTAAACCTTATTCATTCAAAACAATTATAAAAAACATATTCTTATCACAACATCACCATAAAACGTCTTTATCCTAACAATCTACCTATTTTCATTTTGTTTTCATCCAAGGAACCTAAATTACTGATACATTTTAACTTAAGTAGTGCATTACTTCTCTCGAAATTATTGTCCTGCATGAGAAACATAATTGTAGTAAACAAGAACCATTTAATGATAATACCTTGTTTCCCATAAATAAAGGCTTAGGAAAATTTTCTAATTACTCTTAATAAAATTTTCTTGGAAAAACCTTTGGACTTTTCTCTTATTTTCACCATGAAAATTCATTATAAAATGAACTCCATCCTATATAAACAAATAATTCTACATAAACTTCAATAAATAGTCAAAAATATTCACACATGTTGAAATCATATCATTCCCCTTTTGAGAAATACCCCTAAATATATGATCTTCCTTAAAAGTATTAAGAATGTACTAATCGATAGATTTATATTACTAGTTTTCTCCCCATTTGAAAAAACTATATAAAGAAAAGATAATTTGATGGGATGGATACCATATACCTTGTACTTTAAATGGGTAAGTTTGTACACCCATGATCATCCTTTAGTTATAAAATGTTTCCTTCAGTAATGGTTTGGTGAAATATCAGTAACTTATTCCATTATATGAATAAACTCCATATTTAGTTCATTATTCTCGAAATTATATTTGATGAAGTGATATTTTATATCAATGTGCATGAATTGAGAATGGTTCACTATATTCTTATTAATATTTATAGAACATTGATTATAGTAACCCAAGAAAAGAGGTGACTTCACACTAACAAACAAATCTTTCCACGGTATCTTCATCCATATCAATTATAGTATAGGTTAAGTAGAAGCTACATACTCAGTTTCTATTATACTGAGATTAACTAAGATTTTTTTCTTTATGTTCCAGCTAATACATATTTTTCCCAAGAAGAATACTCCACCAGATGTGGATTTAATATTATTAACCCTTCATTCCTAATATGTATCTATATAACAAAATAGACCAATATTTCTTGTTTTATCATATTTTAACCAAAAATTAGTGTTTATTTTAATATATATGATATTTTACTTTCCTTCCATGAGATGAGATTCCTTTTGTTCACTTTTATACCTATTATAAAGTGTAAGAGTATACACTATATATGGCCTTGAAGTTATTAGATATAATATAATTTCAACCAACTTCCTAAATTCATTAGGATCAACCTTCTTACCTTACATGTCTTTGGAGAACATATTTTTCACTAAAATTAGTGGAGAAACATTCTTTGAATCTTCAATTCCTAACTTTTTTATAAGTTCCTTAGAATAAATCTCTTGATATGGGGAAATATATTTCTTCATTTCAGAGATTTATAAGAAAACAAAATGTTTTTTTATCCTAGCTTGGGAATTTTAAAGAACTTCTTTATCTCTTTAGCAGACATTTCACATGCTTCTTCATCATGCCCTGCAAATATAATTTTCTTGACATAAATAATCACAAAAATAGAAACCTCTTTATTTTGTTTTATGTGTATTTGATTATTAACTCTTCCTTTCTTTATGTTCGGCTTCTTTAAGAGAGTATTCAATTTATAATACCAAGATCTTAGAGCTTACTTCATTCCATACAGAACCATACATAACATAAAAATTTATCTTTTATCTTTCCCACAAATGAAAACCCATGGATGTTCAATATAAACTTCTTTATTGATATCTCCATTGAGAAAATATGACTTGAAATCCATCTGAAAAAATTATATATCTATTTTCAAGAGATAGAAAGGTATAATCTAATAGTTTATAATCTTTCCTCTAGGGAAAAGGTCTTAGAAAATTCAATTCCTTCAATTTTTGATTAACCTTTAAAAATTCATTGTTCATTGTTTATTATCACATCACCTTTTTAATTTAACTTGTTTCAGAATACCCACTTTGTGCCAATCAAATTATTATTTTTTGGTTTGGTTATATATTCCAAATTATCACTATTTATAATATGATCTTTCTCTTCATTCATAACATCAACCCATTCTACATGCTCCACATCTTCATCAATATATTTTTTATCAACCTATTAATATAGGGAATTATTTGAAACCAACCTTGATGTTCTTTTAGTTTGAAAATGTTTTTATTAATAAAGGAAACCTTTATTGTGATATCACTTAAAATCATCGATTTGAATCTATGTGATCACTGAGAGGGTGAGGGAGTGAATCAGTGGTATTTTCTTTTTGGATTTTTTTCTTAAGAATCAATATTAACCCCATTTAGATAAATATGACTACTGAAAACAAGCACATGGGTGTAACCACAAGAATATAATTATTTACAAGGTTAACTACTCAATAAGAGAAGTTTTTCCATGGAATGATTTTGAAATAATCTAATACCATACAAACCACGAGAAAATAACTCTTTTTTATTGGTTATAATAAGTAGGTAATATAAATTCACTTGCACAGAACTATAGAAAAATTATAGTATAGGATCTACTAACACAAAAAAATGATATAGAACATTTCTATAACAA
Source organism: Viscum album (assembly GCA_963277665.1). Lineage (NCBI taxonomy): Eukaryota > Viridiplantae > Streptophyta > Magnoliopsida > Santalales > Viscaceae > Viscum > Viscum album. The sequence goes on from OY728128.1 coordinate 22,407,819, forward strand.
CTGTAATAACCTTTACCAACTGGAATTGGTATGCTATCACGATGCTTCTTAAACTTCAATAAAATTTTGTTTTATTCAATTACTTATTCTTCTTTAATTTATTTCATAGTTATAGGGAAAATCCTTCTACAATACATTGGATGTTTTTCTAATGGATTCGTCTAGCATACTCGGCCTAATTCCTATTCGGTATTCTCCATCTGATTTCCATCCAATATTCTCTATATGGTTCTCCTTGTAGACTGAAACAAATTTTCAAACTTTTTTCTACAAATCACCTCAATGCTATATCCATCTGGTACCACATGATAGAAAACTTCATCTGATATCATTTTACTGTTTTCACTTCAACCTATTCATCTGGTCGACTTTACAATTCAAAATCTCTTTTCCTCACTTCCAAAAATTTCACACTTCACCTTAGAAACCCTCCCCCTTAATATAGGCATATTACCTCTGATAATTTTCCAAAATTCATGGTATTCAATTCAAACATCCTGATTTTTATTTCCCATATCCATCTCAAAAACATTCTAGAAAGGGGAATTAAATTTTCTTTAGACTCAACATTAATGTACAACATTAAAATTTATTCTGAAGTAGTAAGAATTAAATATATTTCTTCCATGATTTTTGGAATATTGATCAATCAGCATTGAATCATTACATTTTATATATTTACCAATTTTTTATAAGTATCTTTGAATTAGAATAACTTTATATAACTCAGTCATATGGTAAAAATTTATAGTAAAACTTATGACTGATGGAAATCTATATGATGATCCTGCACAACTTTTTAAGAACATCCCATTACACTTCTACCTAAAACTTCTACCATCTCATGACTTACATCAGAACTCTTTGACCCTTTTCCTTTACAAACCAACATTTGGTTGATAAATTCCATATAAAAATATATGTTCAATGACTCAGATAATTTCTTATAATCCTCATGTTACAAATTCATATCATTAATTCATAACGTTTTATCCCATATACATTGTATAAAAATGAAAAACTATCTATAGAACATCATTTTAAATAGTTCATCCCATGGAATATGACTAATGAAATTTTAAGAGATCATTTGAAATTCAATATCTAATGAAACTCCTTTTGATGGTGTTACCCTTTCTTGATCTATTATTAACCATTATGTGAAATTTAGAACTTCTGGGTTACCCTTTCATAGCCTCTAATTAAAATCTATTAATATTTCCTCTGATCAATAATCATCACATGGTAATTATTGATAACACTTCATACCAATGCTACTAAAATCACTTAATAAACACTAATAAAAAACTCTATTTAGAAAAAACAATAACCAATAGTTATGTTAGGAGACTTTCTATGGACTATCATATTTTGAAAATTGTACATAAAATTTATTTTCTCCCCATTTTTGATCCATCTAGGATCATGTGTCATTTCCTTACTCAAGATGTTAGGGAAATTGGATATAGTAAATAATTTCCATACTTAACTTTATATAAAACTCTATATGATGGTACTTGTAATCATGATATGATAAAAATTTATCATGATACTCATACCCATTATCCTTGACATGTAATATTATTTTGATAAACTCAGTCTGGTAAACTATAATTGTTCACCTCTGTCCAATTATCATTGTTGGAAAGCTTAACAGTGATGTGTGATTTATGTCAATAAAAAACCATTTAAATCAAAAAAAATTCTTTCATAAACATAATAACTAGAATAAAATTATTATATAATCTACTTAAAACATATTGTTCCTTATAATTTTCACCCAATAGTTTTCATTATTTATGTCATGAAATTTTATTCAAATTCCAATATTTTATTTCCTATTTTTTATATAATAATTGTTACCATGCCAATTTATTTATAGGAAATGACTATATCTTAAAACACTACCCTAAAATCAGTTTTAATTTTTCACATTTGTGACCTAATTAATGATTTTGATTTTTGAGAAGTCCATTAGTGCATGATGTATATGTAGTCTATTGTTAAAATTATATACACACATCACCGAAGGTAACTAATGTAAGATTTGTTTCCTCTATAAAGCTAGAGATACATGAATGGTATTTACATCCCATGGACAAATAATAGCCTACTATATTCTGGGATCCCTTTCTATATGATCTTATAAGTGGAAAATACATCATCAAAAGTAAAATACATTGAGGTGGATTTTGGTAACCCACTCTACATCAGGTCACATACAAAATCCACCCTAGATAACTATGAATATTATATAAATAATCAAAAACATATTAATACTTACACATACTTCCAATAATCTATTTACCAACTTCAAGGATGGAAGATATTTTTACCTTAGTGGTGGATTCAATCCCAAATGGATGTGTGTGTATTGGGTTCTATTGACATGAACCGAGTTCAAAAATCAAATAAATAAGGTAAAAATATATGAATAATTTTGGATATAAAAATATATGTATACAATAGTTTATATTACCACCATGATAATTTATTTCATTGGAGTCATTGGATGAACACTTTCCATTTATATCATGTAGATATGGGGATTGTCTTATAGGATGTATAAAAATTTATAGGGGCTATAATCCATAGAGAAATATATTATGAGTTTATTCTCCCTAAATCTGTGAGAGGAAATGTTTCACAAATTACTCTATTTAAATTTAAATTTACTAAATAAGTTAGAAATGCCATAGATAAAGAGTCTCTCCTATAGTAAATCATCAACTTATACACATGGATGAATATCTTTTTAATCAATCCTGGTGTTTGGATGAATTCTCAATGAACAAAATAACTCCCCACTATATAAAGGGGGACCATGAGTGCCTATTGGATTGAACTAATGTTGGGACAATATGAAAGATAGTCTTATCAATTCAACCCTTATATAAACAAAAAATTTCAATTTTTTCGTTTTCTTTTGATATTTGTTCGTAGATATATGCTCTAGTATGTGACTCACACAAATTAATTACATTTATCTCCCTTGAAATAATAGTGAGGCTAGAAAAAGTAAGTCATATAATATTGTGAGTAATGATGTTGGCTATGATTAATCAATTTTTTTAAAAAAAATAATAATGAACCCTAATTTCATATATCTATATTGTTTCATGCATTGTGATAGTTGGTAGTATCACACTTTATAACATATGAGTTGTACAGAGTAATTAAAATTCAAAAATGAAGGTTTAGTGAATTAATTCTGAAAAATATATAATATTCAACTAATCTTTATAGAATATAATAAGTTTATAAAGGCTCTGAAAATATAATCAAAGATCAACTTCTTACCTTATTGAGAGGCACGTATAAGGAAAATATTATATAAATATAGAAAACAAATATGTAAATATAACATTAATAATGGTCATAAGGGATTTTACCTTGTTTTATGGGTGAACTATGAAATCATATATGAATCTGACATGATATATATATTTTTATGTTAATTACAATGCTTAAAATGAAATGTTTCTATGTCATTCATGGATTTGATAATGGATAAATAAATGATGGTGTCCCAATAACTATCTATGGTGATGAAATGGAAGAATAACCATGATGATATTAGGATACCCTCCTCAAATTATGGTATTAGATTAACACTCCGGTTCACATTCTTTTATATCTTCATATCCCTTATGGTATATTGGCCCAAAATATATATAGTGTCAGTGCAACTCAAGCTTCGGAGTAGGATAAATGATGCACATGAATGTTCTAAAATAAGATCGTAATTATTTAAATGTATAATAAAAAATACCAAAATCACCCACGTGATTATAAAAATACTTTAATAAATAATCAATTATAAAATGGTCAAGATAAAAAATTATATAATCCAAATAATCAATCTGATGTTTCAAATTAAGGGGGAGAGTTCGAGCGAATAATTAAAGATGATGGAGACTAAAACCTCCCTTAGGGACAAGGAAGTGTATCCAACTATCCCGTAATATTATTTATATGTCATGGACTTACTCTTTTTTGATAATTATATAGTTTTAATGGTTATTTAATATTTATGGGTTACCCTCTATGATGGTTTTCATGTCCCAGAAATTAAAAACTCAAAGGTGAAAATTGATATCAGCCATGAAAATAACCCAATAAATGTTTTTATATATCTTGGGGTATTATAAATTATGATACACTCTCTCTAGGATAGGGTTCCCACCACAAGATTAATATAGGAATTTTTAGACCATCTAAACATTTATATAATGACTAAACAACTAATCAATAAGAAATGTAATGAATTCATTAATCCTAAAGATGTAGGGATAAATTTTATTTTTATATAGACCCATGGTGACTACATATTAATGTCAAAATTTTAAATTTTATTCTCTTAAATTAAATAGAGATGGAAAACAACACAATAATATCCTAGATATAGTGTGGTCAAAACTCCACTTGGCAGTATAGTGGAATCAGTAAACCTATTAGGAAATGGGTTGTCACCAGGACACAAAGAAATTTTGGATATAAAGGGGGAGATATTTTGTATACCTTCTCAATTATAGGTTATTTTGAACCGAAAAAAAAAGGCAAGATATCCCTCCACCTTTGATTATAAAGTGATGAAATAATTAAATATTAGGTACATGATTTCCCATAGGAAAAATGTTAGGTCTTCAAATTCAATTTTTTTTCTTATTCTGGTATGGAAATTATTACTCTTTTTTATTAAAGTGTCCCACTTATTGAAAAAATGACCTAATAAAATGATATTAGAAGATGAATATTCAAATAAATGGGTTCCATTGAATAATGAATGTATTTTTAATAAAATGGATCTCAACTCCTAGTCAAACCCACTAATTAATTGATTATTTTAGAATTGAAACTATATACTCACTTCATTATAAATATATATTCATTGAGTGTATAAGAGGAGTAGGAAGAGAATAATTGTGTTGTGACCCCACATGGTTCTGAAGTGGCATCCCCAAATCTTGGGAGTGAAATCCTAGTACTTCTAACATCTTAGTTTTACACACCAATTATATAGAAATATGTCTCTGTTATTGAAGATGCATCCCCAAGAGTGATTTTAGACCCTAAATATATGGACATGGAAGTTCCCAAGACTCACTTATGGTCTTTTAATGAAATATAGAGGAATTATAAAGTTCCATTGAATGATGTTTCTGGTAATTTAGGGGAATAAATTATATTTTTTATTAAATAAAATTATAAAATATTAGGATGATTTTGAATATATTTCAATAATAAGGCCAATAGAACTTAAAAGGTATGAACATCTAATGAAAAGGGTGTGAGAGTTAATATAAATAACCATTTAATATCTCTAAAAATCACTCAAAGTGTTCAATTATTTTAATGAATATCAAGTGCAACATAAGACCTACTACCAATGCTCACTTTTTCAATTTCTTTAATTTTACATTTATGTAAATTTCATGGTTACGGAACATTTTCTATATAAAATATTCATAGATTTACACCTTAATTAGAATTTATATCTCTCAAACCCTTTGGATTTCATATTTCTATTTCTCATGAATCAGGTTCATGAGTAGGATAACTATCTCTATCAAGAACAATTCGCAGAAGTTTAAAAATGGCCTTATCTTGGGAGGAATTCATGTCTATTCAAACTGGTGAAATAACTATAGTAAGATAAATCATTTCCATCACATGAACTGATTATGTTTATGTTAAAATGATTATGGTAATGAAGGAGCCTCTTTTTATACCATTTAGTGAATAAATGGAAGTAAGAGAGGTTTAAACATTTGACTGAGGAGGTAAATATGAAAATTACTCACTCTTAAATATTTTATTTTCTAATGAATTCATATGAATACACTTGGTTCCAGTTGCATTAGTACCAAAGAATGTTGTAAAGATACAAAATGAAAAATATCCAACCCCAACATACCAATCCCCACTGTTGTTTGAAAGATTTTAAAATGTTGATATTGTACTTACTATGAGATACATAGTTTCATATTATATCTCAATCTCCCTGGTAAACTATAATCCAAACCCTAAGTTCCTTATTCATTAATAACCTATGATACGGATGATATGATGATATATCTAGAAGTTTATTTATGAAACTAGTTTGGGAGACAAATTTTAATAGAAATTCAATCTCTATTACATGTTCATTTTATTATGTTATGGTAGGTTTATATCTCTTGAAATATGTGCCACTATAAATATAAATTACAATAAATGGGAGAAGGAATATAATATCTGACTAGACCATTCATGGGATGAAACTATCATCCATACTATAGAGATTAGTACTATAAAAATTTGAGAGAAATTTCAATAATATATTGTTCTGGTTGATTATTAACAATTAATTAATAAGGGATGGCCCTAGAAACTACTATCATCAAGAGTTTTCTGATGGTAAATAGAAGGTGAAATAATTTCATAAACATATTTAATGATCTATGGAGGTATAAAGTAATGTCGTTGTAAGGGCTAAAAACATACATTATGATTGGCAGGAAAAATCCATGAAATTAGCTGAACTTATTCAAGTTATTAGTGACCTAGAGTGATCAGTGATCCTAATTCAGGAATTTTTTGGATGACCTTTTTAGTGGTATTCCAATTATACCCTCTTCCTATTTTAGTTTGAAATTATGGGGATAATTAGGGTTATTTTTGTTTGTCTCTCTTCAGCAAAATCAATCAAAATATTATTTTCCCTAAATTAATTATTAATTTCTCTAAAAGGAATGAAATTTTGTAAAACCCCAAGATTTCATAGTACGTTATCTCATTAAAATAATTCAATAGCTTGTGCTACACACAACACCAAGTTTGAGCGCACCACAACATACCAAACCAGTCGTTCAAAAGGTGGTTATGAATACTATTAACTTCATTTTGAGTCTTATATACTCTATATAATTTTAACATCCATATTATGTGTTTAATAGACAAAATATAAGAACAAATTCATTCTTTTCAGATAAAAGAAGTATTTTTCAAAAAATGCAATTTTACCACCTTTTAATGGTGAACCCTTTTTAAAACCAATATTTGAAACTTTTATATATTTAATTTAATAAAATTAAATTCTTCTTTAGAAGAGGCACATAAAAATTTAGTTTGGATAAATTTTTGGTACATTTCTGAAAACTTTTATATTTTGACGAATAGTGAAAAATACTATGTTTTAATTGAAAACAACTTTTTTAATCGAAATAATTTATAATGTTAAATTATTCATTTGAATGGGTTTTAAGTATAATTAGATTATATTTCTATCATTTAATACAATTTAGGTTATTATAACAAATTTCATATTTAAATTTGACATAAACACATGTCAATCTTTTGATAGTTTTTACTTTTTAGAAACCCACTTTTTGGTTTTGACAATGTGAATTAATTTTAAATTAATAAAAGAAACTTCTTTGTTTTGAATTTGGTAAAATAGACTTCGTTTTTAAATTCGGAATATCAAAATTATCTTCGGGTGTATTTTTTGTATTTTTCTAAAAACATTCAATTTTTAATGAATAGTGAAAACACTACGTTATTGGTTAAAAATGAATTTTTATTTAAATAATTATTTATTATATTTAAATTTATTTCCGGTCAAAATATATATATAATACCTATATAAGTTCAATTTAATTCATTGGAGACATTTTATAATAAGTTTAGATATATAAAAAATTTATTGAACGTTTTACCGTCTTTTACCCACCTCCTAGGAGCATTTGAAAATTTGTATAAAACATAAATTTACCACTTCAGTGAGTTGAATTTAAAAAATACGAGAGATATGGTTAATATCATTATGTAAAATTTGGTTCAATAATATGAAAATAATTCTTGTTTCATAGTAACTTTTGACTTTTATTCACCATAATTAAAAGTAAATATGGTAATTAAGGGTAAAAATGATATCATAATAACCCTAAAACATGTCCAAATTCTATTGGGTAAGTATAATTCTACTAAAAAAACCTTAGGAATAAAATATTATCCCTTTTGGTCCACTTGGATTAGATTAGGAAATTTATTATTATTTTATTTAAAGAAGAGTTAAAAGAGTTAAATTTAGAGTTTAATAACTAAACCATTTTTAATATTGGGTTAAAAACAATATAAATTAGACTATAAATATTCATTATAAATACAATGATATATCCTAAATAGTTTTATTTTATTTAAAAAATTTAGACATCAAATAATTTAATTTATTTATGACACAATGATGATGCAGTAATTACCTTATAACTGATATATTAAAATAATTGATATTATAAATATATAAAATAAATGTAAATTAAGACTTCTGATGAATTACACTAATTTTATAGGTTAATATGACATGTTAGGGTTTATTAAATAATTTTTTTTGAAGTATTCATGCTGTTATGATTTTCACAAAAACCAAATACTAAATAGTGTCAAAATTGATAAAATTGAGTTTTTAAAACAAATATTATATTATTAAATAATATAATATTCCTAAAAATATAAGGTTCAGAAAAAGTACTTAGATAAAGTTATATATATTAATAATTAACCGCATGGGGTTCTCTTGTATTTTTATAGTATGATTATTAACCAAATAATATAAAATTACAAAGAGACATGGTAAATGTAAAATTATTTAACTAAGAGTTAAATTTAAAGGATGATGTTAATATGATGACCAAAACCCATATAAAACCTATTGGCTGAGATTTTTTCGACCCATACCCACCTTATACTATAAATAATTCATTTTGGATCCACTATAAACCAAAAATTATTTTATTATAAAATAATATTTCAATCTTTTTTTAAAGTGACCCTCACCTCTCTTATATAAGGGCACTTCCCCTTCTCTAAATTTCACACCTCCAAGTCCATTTGGCTCGTCAAACCCCTGCCCAAATATCGTCCCAAAATTCCTCCCTTCATCCTAGAGGCCTTCATTAGGTCATAAAGCCAACCTAAGGAGCCCTTTTGATCAAATCAAAAGAAAGAACCCGAAGAAGAGGTAAATATTTCATCACCTCTTTCAAGTTCTTTTCTTCTTCCACTTCCTCTTTATTTGTTGTTTCCATTCAAGAATAATAAATCTAATATATTCTATATAATATTATGTTATTAAAAAAATGGTACAACCATATTCATTATTCTATCCAGCATATGAATGACAAAGTTACCATACGTGCGTATGTACGGCTTATCGTCTCCACGTTGTGGTGTAGTTTGTTATTCAAACACTTCATTATTTGGATGGGTATAATAATGAGTATAACTGATTTTAATAATAAATATAACATGTTATTGGTTCTTTATATATGATATACCATCCAATTACATATGATTTCAACATCAATATAATGATATTCTCGCTTGTGCGTACGTACGGATTACCCTCTCCACGAACGTGATGAGATTCATTTCCCCATCATAATCATTCACGAATAATTTTCATTTTATGATTAAAAATAATTTTTATGAACTTAATATCATTCTGTATATGAATCAAATACATCTTATCCACAACAAAAAATTCTTGCGTAACCAATCATATAAAGGAAAATGAATCAGTTAAGACCTGAAATGATGATACTACTGAAATATTATTAACAAAGAAATATTAGAGGATCATATATGATATCATATTTACGTATATAGTTATTTTATAATTTAATAACAATGATTTGACTATTATACATGAGGTTAATCTACCCTTGACCAAGGAAAATTACAAGGTAAGAGTTAATTTCACAATGTCTTTATTATCCGAGGTTTTTTTTACGTAAGCATCTACTAGGACCTCTTTATCATCCACTTCCATATTTTCTTAAAAATGTATTTCAAAAAAATTACTATTTACTAGACTATGGGTTAAATTTATTTATACCCTTATTTTACCTTATATGTTTTGAAAGGAATCTTTATGTCCTTTTCCAAACAAGGCACTTTATGACCTTTTCTACAAAATTAAGGTAAGAATGTTTTTATTAACTTATACAGCGGGTGCGGCTATTTTCCACCGTTATGACATCATCGAATCTTCCCTTACAATATGATAAGAATATTTTAAAAATAAATTTTTTCATTTATAATTATATGACTCTTAAATGGTTTCAAAATAGAAAGAGGTATTTCTTTCAAATAGTTTTCATTTAATCTATGTCAACATCCTTTGATGGATTTTAAACTTGTTTGAAGTTTATTTATTATGATACAAATCTTCCATATTGTATTGACGGTTTTGTGATATGTTTGACTATGGATGTGTTATTTTTATTCCATTCATAGTTTATGGTTAAATTATTGACATTTCATATGATATCTTTAAAATTAATGTTTATGTTATGTTTCAACCTTTTCATATGAGGAATGTGTTGGACTTAGTATGTGACGGGTGGAGCGTGCTATAACTCCTCAATGCATCGCTATGTCTCATGATACAATTAGATGTGGAATTGTTCGAGGCCTTTCCCAATTTGATATATGGTTTTGGACGAGGCCTAAATAATTTTAGAGGTCTTGGCCAAGGCCTTGACTCAATGTTTCAGAATGCCTAGAATTATACATTCCCTCATTATGAAAAAAAATATTGGTGGTTCATGTGGTTATTAGACTATTAGAATACCCGTTACTATGTTTTATTATGAAATTATTTACTCAGCACATATTTCTGCCATAAAGTATTCATTTTTATTATTTGTAAAGCTGTGTTTTTTCAATTATTCACTATGCATATTGTTTATGTTATCTTCCACTAAATTGTTTACCCTTACTGAGCATCTGAGCTCACCCCTTTCTTATGTTTTATTTTCCTAGGATTATAAGAAGTATATTATTATTGATATATAGGGTTAAGATAAATGTAATAATGTAGTTCTCAAAAGACTATCTATGTTGAGTATTATGTTTTAAATTTTATTGTAAAGTTGATGTATGTAATCTATCTTCCAAGACTGCTAAACTGATCGGTACTTCGGGATTTGATTCCTTGTAATTATGCCAATATATTAAAATAATGCACCAGATCTGGGCTTCTGGGGTTGGGGAATTACAGTTGGTATCAGAGGAATTTTAGAAACTACCTGGGAAATAGATTTAGATAAACTTGGATTAGAGAACATTACCTTATGATAGACTTTGAGGATTATTATAGAAGAACTTCCTAGAATTTTGGTAATGTAGATATTTTGTGTATTTTCCAAACAATACATCTCTGTCTGGATATGAGCAGGTAGAGGCGGCTTTGGCACAGATATACCTAGGAGGGAAAACTCCAACAAGGCATTTCGGGCTTGACCCGGGGTATCCTGGTGCATGACAACAGGCCTTGTTGCACTCTTGGTTATGAAACTCCCGGGGGATATGCTTAAGATAATTCACATTTTCATTACAAGACGTTATGAAGGATTTCAGAGTAAATAATTCCTCAAAGAAAACATTTTATGATTATAGATTATATGCATAATATTTTCAATTTACGTTAGGTATTTTACAAGTTAGGAATTATACATTTTGATTCATAAACTAACCTAGTGTATGTCATTATTTTGAAATGGCTCCTAGTAGAAGGAATGAGAATTCTAGTAATATGCATGATCAAAAGTTTAAGAAGGATAATATCTTTCATGGTATTAATCCAACATTTAAAATGGAAATAGTCTCTCATGCATTCTCATCATATGAAGAAATAGTATCATCAGTTAATAAGATATGTAAAGAATTATCTGATTCATATGGCTTTGAAGGGAGGCAAGAGAAGAAAAGGATAGAAGAGAGAAATGTGGATAAAGGGAAGAGGGGATAGAATGATTTTCTAATTTGTGATAACTATAGAATGAATCACCATGGGGTAAATGCTTGAAAGGAATGGGAGTTTGTTATAATTTTGGAGAAAAAGGACACTAATTATGTGATTTCAAGTGTAAGAAAAAGTTTTCAAATGTACAATGCATAATCTGCAAGGAGTTGGGATACTACGCGAATCAATGTCTAAACCATCAGAGTACACCCCAGATGCTGCTATTGGATAATAATCAACTTATGATACTACTGAAGATGAAGAGGAATGATTAAGAGTTCTTATGTTCTTATTAAATTATTGTGCCATTTGAGTATTGTATTAATGATATACATGTTATAAGAATTATAGAGTATATAAGGATTGTATTGTATTACTATTTCATTAAGGACTTGAGATTGTTTGGAACCAAGAAAAGTGACTCAATGGAAGGTTAAATTTTTGGAAAATATTTGGTTGAGATAAAGATAAACCTTAATATAATTCTGATACTGAGGTAGTGGTTTTGGAATAAGATATGATTGATTTGGATAAATTATATTGGATATTCTTGACTACCTTCAAATTGATTAATTATTTGTATATTCCATCATTGTTGAAGTTTACAACATTTTTGGATATAAGGAGTATATCCAGTATTCTATAAGGAATAAGAGAGCCTAATTGTAATCAATGTAATCATATGATAATTCTGGCTGTTACCGTGTTTTAAAAGAATACATGATGAATTTATTCACATATTATTACGTGGCAAAAAGGATCTTCATTATGTTTACCTTCCATATAAATTTTGGACTTTGAGTTTGGACAGAAGTATTTTGGATAAGTCTAAAGGTTTAAATCAATTATGTTTGACATTGAATTATATTGTTAAGGTTAAATCATTTCTTGAGATTATTTTTGTATTTTCATAAAAAGGATAACTCGGAGGTCGGGCGACAACCTATTGTGTTCGGCAAGGCCGCGAGACTTAAACCCTCAACTGAAGGGTGGAAAGGGTGGATCACCTACCACTGGCATATGTGATGTCCTAGTTTTTATAATGTAGTTTTTTTAAGTAGTCTGACAAATGAATTATAAATTCATTATTTTTAGAACCTTATAAGATTAGGATAAATAGAATATTTTTTAATTTTATTATCTTTCGAGTGAAAGATGAGTTTAGGGTAGAAATAAGTTGAAGGATGAAACTCTACTTGTCAAATATATTTTTCCCCTATTATTTTGTAAATAAATTAATTCTTATACTTTAGGGAAGGGATCTTAAAACCAAAAATGTGTTATCCCAATACCTTATGTTTTGTTGAACTAATGATATTTTAAATCATCATATATTGATGGCTTTGAGGCCCTCAATTTTACACTTGTTTGTGATTGATGACCTAAATCACTCCCTATAAATATTTTTGTTTTTTCTCTAATTATGTGTCTCAAATTTCCATCTACATTCTTCTAATCGAGATCATAATTTGGTCGTGACTTTTTTATTCCCTTTCCCTCTTTTTAAGACTAAATTGAATTAACCCAATTTCCGATGTGGGTTTTCCACAAAGGTATTTTTTTATTTTTAACCTTTTATTTTAGAAGAAAAATTTCAAATTGTGAGGATGCAATTTATTAAAGTATAGGAGAATTTAACACTCCAAGATTTCATAGTATGTTATCTCATTAAAGTAATTCAATAGCTTACGCTACACACAACACCGAGTTCGAGCGCACCACAACTTACCAAACTAGCCATTCAAAAAGCAGTTATGAATAATATTAACTTCATTTTGAATATTATATACTCTATATAATTTTAATATCCAAATTATGTGTTTCATAGACATAATATAATAACAAATTCATTTTTTTCAGATAAAACAATTATTTTTTAAAAAATGCAATTTTACAGCCTTTTAATGGAGAACCCTTTTTAAAACCATTATTTGAAACTTTTATATATTTAATTTAATGAAACTAAATTCTTCTTTATAAGAGAGACATAAAAAATTATTTTGGATAAATTTTTGGTACTTTTCTGATAAATTTAATATTTTGACGAATAGTGAATAATACTATGTTTTAGTTGAGAACAACTTTTTTAATCGAAATAATTTATAGTGTTAAATTATGAATTTGAATGGTTTTTAAGTATAATTAGATTATATTTTTATCATTTAATACAATTTAGATCATTATAACCAATTTCACATTTAAATTTGACATAAACACATGTCAATCTTTTGATAGTTTTTACTTTTTAAAAACCCGCCTTATGGTTTTGACAATAAGAATTAATTTTAAATTAATAAATGAAACTTCTATGTTTTGAATTTGATAAAATAGACTTCATTTTTCAATTTATAATATCAAAATTAGCTTAGGGTTAATTATTTGTATTTTTTTGAAAACATTCAATTTTTGACGAATAGTGAAAAACACTACGTTATTGGTTAAAACCGACTTTTTATTTAAACCATTATTTATCTTATTTAAATTTATTTTAGGTAAAAATAGATAAATAATACCTATATAAGTTCAATTTAATTCATTGGAGTCATTTTATATTAATTTTAGATATATAAAAATTTTATTGAACTTTTTACCGTCATTTACCCACCTCCTAGGAGCATTTGCAAATTTGCATAAAACATAATTTTACCACTTCAGTGAGTTGAATTTCAAAACTTCCACAGACACAGTTAATATCATTAAGTAAAATTTGGTTCAATAAGATGAAAATATTTTTTGGTGAATACTAACTTGTGACTTTTATTTACCATAGTTAAAAGTAAATATGGTAATTAAGGGTAAAAATGATATCATAATTACCCTAAAACATGTCCTAATTCTATTAGATAAGTATAATTTGACCAAAAACAACCTTAGGATTAATATATGACCCCTTTCGGTCCACTTGGATTAGATTAGGACATTTATTATTTTTTTATTTAAAGAAGAGTTAAAAGAGTTAAATTGAAAGTTTAAAAACTAAACCATTTTTAATATTGGTTTAAAAAAAATATAAATTAGACTATAAATATTCATTAGAAATATAATAATATTTCCTAAATAATGGTATTTTAATTATAATTTTTAGACATTAAATAATTTAATTTATTTATGACACAATGATGATGCAGTAATTACATTATTAATAGAATATTAAAATAATTGATATTATAAATATCCAAATAAATGTAAATTAATAGTTATGATGAATTAAACTAATTTTATAGGTTAATATAACATGTTAGGGTTGATTAAATAATTTTTTTCTACGTAATCATGATGTTATAATTTTCACAAAAACCAAATACTAAATAGTGTCAAAATTGACATAATTAGGTTTTTAAAACAAATAATATATTATTAATTGATAAAATATTCCTAAAGATCTAAGGTTCGGCCAAAGGACTTAGATAAGGTTATATATATTAATAATGAACCACATGGGGTTCTCTTGGATTGTTATATTATGATTATTAACCATATAATATAAAATTACAAAGAGACATGGTAAATGTCAAACTATTTATCTAAGAGTTAAATCTAAAAGATAAATTTAATATGATGACCTACAATTATTTAAAACCTAATGGTTGAGAGGTTTCCGACCCATCCCCACCTTATCCTCTAAATAATTCATTTTTGATCCATTAGAAACCGAAAATGAGTTTATTATAAAATAATATTTCAAGCTCTTCCTAAATTGAGACTCATCTCTCTTATAAAAAGGCACTTCCCCTTCTCTTAATTTCACACCACCAAAGCCATTTGGCTCGTCCTAACCCAGCCCAAATATCCTCCCAAATATCCTCACTTTATCCTAGAGGCCTTACTTTGGTCATAAAGACAATCTAGGGATCCCTTTTGATCAAATCAAAAAGAATAACCCAAAGAAGAGTTAAATATTTCATCACCTCTTTCAAGTTCTTTTCTTCTTCCACTTCCTCTTTCTTTGTTGTTTCCATTATAAAATAAAAACTCCAATATATTCTATATAATGTTATGTTATTATCTAAATGGTACCACTATATTCATCATTATATCAATCATATGAATTATAAAGTCACCATACGTGCGTACGTACGGCTTACCGTCTCCACGTCGTGGTGTAGTTTGTTATTCAAACACTTCATTATTTGGATGGGTATAATAATGAGTATAAATGATGTAAATAATAAATATAACATGTTATTTATTATTTATATTTGATATACTATCCAATTACATATAATTTCACCATCAAAATAATGATATTGTCACTCGTGTGTATGTACTGATTATCATCTTCACGAACGCGATGAGATCCATTTCTCCATCATAATCATTCAAGAATAATTTTCATTTTATAATTAAAAATAATTTTTATAAACATAATATAATTATGTATATCAGTCAAATATGTTCTATCCGTAACAAACATGGATTACGTAACCATGCATATAAACGAAAATGAATTAGTTAACACCTGAAACGACGATACTACTGAAATATTATTAACAAAGAAATATTAAAGGATCAAATATGATATCATATTTATGTATATAGTTCTTTTATAATTTAATAAAAAAAATAACTATTATACAGGAGTTTAACATACCATCGATAAAGGAAAATTACAAGGTAAGGATTAATTTTACAATCTCTTTATTATCTGAGGTTGTTTTTACGTAAGTATCTACTGGGGCCTCTTTATCATCCACATCCATGTTTTCTTAAAAATGTATTTCAAAACATTTTTACTATTTACTAGACTATGGGTTAAAGTCATTTATACCCTTATTTTACCTTATATGTTTTTAAAGGAATCTTTCCGTCGTTTTCCAAACATGGTACTTTATGACCTTTTCGACAAAATTAAGGTAAGAATGTTTTTTTAACTTATACGGCAAGTGAGGCTATTTTTGCCCTTATAACATCATCGAATCTTCCCTTACAATATTATAAGAATATTTTCAAAATAAATGTTTTCTTTTATAAATATGTGACTCTTAAATGGTTTCAAAATATAAATAGGTATTTCTTTCAAATACATTTATGTCAACATCCATTGATGGATTTTAAACTTGTTTGAAGTTGATTTATTATGATACAAATAATCCATATTGTATTAAAGATTTTGTGATATGTTTTACTATTGATGTTTTATTTTTATACCATTCCTGGTTTATGGTTAATGTATTGACATTTCGTATTCTCATTTTAATACGACTGTTTATGTTGTGTTTCAAACTTTTCATATGATGAATGTATTGGACTTAGTATGTGATGGGTGGAGCCTGCTATATCTCCTAGTTGCATCGATATGTATCATGTGACAATTAGATGTTCAATTGGTCGAGGCCTTTCCTAATTTGATATATGGTTTTGGCCGAGGCCTAAATAATTTTTAGACGTCTTGGCCGATGCCTTGAAAAAATGTTTTAGAATGTCTGGCATTATACATTCCCTCATTTTGAAAATCATATTAATGGTTCATGTGGTTATTAAACTATTATAAAACCCATTACTATGTTTTATTATGGAATTATTTACTCAACTCAAGTTTTTTCTATAAAGTTTTCATGTTTATTATTTTTAAAGGCATGTTTTTTCAATTATTCACCATGCCTATTGTTTATGTTATCTTCCGCTAAATTTTTTACCCTTACTGAGAATCTGATCTCACTCCTTTACTATATTTTATTTTCCCAGGATTCGAATAAGTGTACTATGATTGATATTTAGGGTTAAGCTAAATGGAATAATGGTGTTCTCAAAGAACTATCTATGCTGTGTTTTATGTCTCAAATTGTAATGTAAAGTTAATGTATGTAATATATTTTCCAAGAACTCTAGACTGATCAGTCCTTCGGTACTTGATTTCTTTTAATCATTCCAATGTATTAAAATATTGCACAGACTCCGGGAATCTGGGGTTGGGGCGTTAAAAATTTATTTAACCCTAAAATTTGACTCTATAAAACAAAGAAAATTACTCTAAGATAAAATTAAAAACAATTGAATCAGTTAAAATTTTTTATGAAAATGAGTTCTTATATTTTATAACATGATATAATTGAGTAAATAATGAAAAAAATTCATCAATTAATTATACTCCATTTTTTTCTCTTGAATTATTTTTTTGGTGACGGATATATGGTTAATCTTCCATCGTTATAATCCAAGGATAACATATTAAATAAAAGAAAAATTAAATTTTAATTCCTCTTTAATTATTATTCATAAACATATATAGCAAAGATAAATAATCTATAAATGTTTCATCACTGTAAACCATGTTTTTCCTTTGGGTATGAAATAGTGGGTGACTTGGTAAAATTAGGATCATAGCGGGTATTTAATTTTATGAATTAATGATAAAAAGGGGATCAATTAACCAAAACATTTCAACATCTTTAATTTTTTAAAAACCAATTGGAATAATATTTATAAAGAAAAAACTATCTTAACATTTTACCAAATTTGTATATTTTTTAGAATAAAAAAAATTACTTGGAGAAATTTTTATTTCCCCATAGATTTTTTTCCGTTTTAATTATATATTTTTTCCTTAATCCATTATAGGAAAGGCTTACGAAGTATAAAATTATCTTTTTCATAGGTCACCCTTTATGGGTTTTTAAATTGAGAAGTTTGTGACTTTTTATTTTGAATTCTCAAAAAAAATTCTAATATATAAAAGAAATAGGCTACATAAGAAGGGAATAAACTTTTTCAAAAGATTACCTCCGTGGGTTTTTATAATAATGAGTATTATATCACTTTCCTTGGGTATTTTAAGGTTTTATAATTCATACCACAATGGCATAACATTGGTTATACAATTTCAAAAAAAAATTGTAGCTAAATTTTAAGGACAAAAATATTCCACCAAGGGGATTGACGTGGTATATATATAGATATGGTCAAGGATAACCCTATTTGGAATGAGAGTCCAATAATAGTATATAAAACATTATAAGGTGTTTTTTCCAAAAATTTGGATTCCATATTCAATAATGTAGGCATAATCAACTCGTCATGAATAACATTAATTCTACTATATACAACCCTAAATATTGTTTTCATATATTTCAAGTTTATAATTATTAGGAATAATACTTACATAGATTACAATCATAAAATATAAAGAAATATGATGGGAGTAGTTGGGAATTCAGTTAAATGATAATATTTAAACTATATTAAACTATGCTAATTCCAATATAGATAATAAAAAGTTAAGGAAATTTCATAATCCTATTGGAGTTTAAAAATTAGGAGCATTTAAAAAAAACTTAAATAAGGGATAGAGGTTACTATAAATTTTAAATTGATTTATATGAATTAGGAGATGATGAAATGAACATGGATAATATTGAATAACTTATGATCATGTTCAAATGAAGTGTATGATATTGTACCATTAAAAAGTTATACCAATGATAATCATTGACCATATTCGAAAGATAGGTTCTTCTATGATATTGTTAAATGTGTTTAGGGTCATAATATCTTATAACTGGGGATAGATTAATTCCCTAGGTTGGTTATATTCATGATGTATATTAAACTCATGTATTTCATCACCAAGTCATGGGGGTCTTTTCAGATTATATTCCCTCATTACTAGTAGCTATGAAAATGATAATGTTATTATAGTTACCTAGGTATAAATTTTAGTTTATGAATGGTGATTTTTTAAAAGATAATTGAAATTATCTTATTTTAAACATAATATAATTATATTTCTATAAAATATTGAGAGGGGATTGAAATGGATGGGAAATTTTGGAAAGGTCTTAGATAGGTGGTTTGGATGTCACTACATATCTTATAATTAATAGTAATAAAGTTCTATAAAGTTATTTAATAGTGAGAAAATGTCACATCCTAGCATAGGGTTAATTAAATAAAACCAAATGTAAATTAGTAATCCCAAATTCCAAGATGGTTTAGGGATTAGATAAAAGTGTATTTTATGGTTGAGACTAATATAAGTGATCTAAAAATCACTACATACCCTATGGGAATTGGAATCAAGGAAAACATATTTATTAGTAAAAAATTTCATCTTATCATGACCTCAATATAATAATACTTGATATGAATGGGCATGCAATACACAAAGATAATCATAATGGAGAAGAAATTTTTGGGAAATCCTAGGATAGAATATCTGAGCATCACTATATATCTTAAAATAACAGGAATCAATCTATAAATAAATTATTAGAAAAGTCTTAAGTATAGATCTATATCAAGTATAGGAAAGTAATGAAATTTTATGAATGTGTTCCCTGGTGATAGAAGAAATAATTAAATTTTATTTGAATTGGTAAAGGTATTAACAGCAGGTAAAAATATAGGATAGGGTGTGGGTGAAGGATTTTTATTCAACCTAGGGTAGTTGGTATGGTTGTCACTTTGTATGCTAAGAAAATAGGATTAATAACACATATAGTTTTTAGAAAATTCCATATTTTATACCAACATAGGGTTATTAAATAAAACCAACAATATTAAATAAATCAATACACGGTGATCTCTTACAATAATTAGGATCGCATGTAAGGAGATCGTGTAATATGTAATGGACACTCACTTTAGTTTATAGGTCATAAAATATGGAAAACCCCTTATAGTGTTTAGGTCACATGGTAAGGACCCATATTTTGTGTATTTTATAGACTTACTAGGAGGAATCTATTCTATACAGTTTATATTCATTCAAAAAGGACTTCATAAAATCTATTTGGAGTTATGTAGAGTTTTTATTAAGGAAATGTGCATTGGTGATAGGTGGGATACACTCTCAATAAAATTTTATTAGAGGGTATACTCCATTATAGTAGACCTTATTTATGATAAAATGTACTTATCACTTTTTTTATAACTTTTTGGGTTTATTCTAGGGCACCATTGAAATTCATAGGGCCAATTCCAACTCCCCTTGGATGAATGAGTAATGGAATCCCATCTTTTTGAATAATAATGACCAATAGTTTGGTGGGACCAAAAGTTCATGCAACGTGGGTTTCCATTTCTCATAAAGTTGATCCAATTAATCCAAACACAATTTATATTTTTCAACTTTGGTCAACCAATAACAAATATATATCTAGAGTGAAGGAAACCGAACTTCAATAGGAAATAATAATTGTATCCCGTACACTATAGAATATAGGGATACTTTTATATAAGTTTGGGTAGTAGTAATATATTCCTAAAAAGTATGAAATATTTTTTAAGTCTAATATTTTTTTCCCTTCTCTACCATTTTCTGAGGGATATTTTAAAAAATCTTACTAAACACCTTTATTTATACATGTGTAACCACATGTTAGTGAGATGAATGATTTGAGGAGATATTATATCGTGAATATAAATTATTTTTCTCAGATTCATTAAAATTGGCATCATTATCCATCAAATTCATGTGATGGATTCCAAATCTAGTAATGATGTTTGATTCCAAAAATTTGATAATAACCCTTGTCCTAACTAATTCAATGGTATAACATTAGGCCATTAGGGACGATGATGGTTATAGTAATTATGTACTTTTACTTTATGGTGGTTACTAGAGGGTGGGGAACCATACCATTTATTCCCCAAATTAATTGTAGTATTTAATTGTGTACAACAACTCTAGGGGTTTGATGCATTAATTTAGAATGTTTCTGAAAAGAAAGAAAATTTTTGGGGGATTTCATACAATCATGTATCATTGATTTCCAAAAAAACCCAATTCATATAATTTTATGAAATATCTTTCTTCCCATTTGATTTTCACCAAAAGGGATTGTATGGAATTCTTGCATGACCGTTATGGTTTCTCATCCTTTAATGAATTTAATAAGGACACCATCAAAACCTCATTTTTTCAATAAATTTCTTGGAATTTGGAAAATGAAAAAGTAAAAAAAACCTTACCTTAAATATTTTTGGACATTATTTTCAAATATTCTACAAACTGTAGAGCCCCTGGATTAGAGTGAGGCCCTGGTTGCATGGTTTTTTCAAATTGTACATCCTCCTGGTTCCCTCTGTTCAACCTTCCATGGGAATGCAACCCCTTCATCATGGTTTATCTAAACCCGGTGGCCCTAGATAGAGGCCTAAACCACCTCACACAATTTCATAAAACCATGTGGCTTAGTTCACAAGGTTTCTACTAACTATGTGTCCTATCTACCTTTCTCAAAAAGCCAGGATCCTGGATCTTAACAAACCCTGGACACCCTTGAAACTCCCATGATCACATCAGGTTCTAACTTTAGGTCAAAACTAATTAGTTAAAAAAATAAACATGCCAAATATAAAAACACAAGATCTTACAATATTCCCCCATTAATATAATTCATCCCAAAATATCCCTTACAAGGTTGTTCAAGAACCACCAGAGAAAAGCTTCGAATAGTGAGCACATATATTAGCATCCCACTACCTAGTCTCATCTTGTAAATGGTTATGAATTCATATCACCCATACAAGAGGAATTGACCAAACTCATAGAGCCTTCATGCTCCTATGAATGATACGAATATCATGCTCCTAAAATGACATATCTACATGTACCTCAACCTCATTATGGTGAAATGTGTGAGATGGGTCTGAGTGATAACGGTGAAGTTGAAATACATGAAAGATGTCGTTCATGGATCATTACTTATGAGGTAACTATAACTGAAAGTATATCGTCCGAACTCTCTCAATATTCACAAACAACATGATATATCACGGGGAAGGATTACCCTGTCTCCTAATCATTTTTATGTCCTAGCCACGGTGAGATATGTAAAAATACATTATCTAAAACCTTGAACTCTAGAGGTCGTGTACGGTGATTGAAATAATATTCATTTCTTGATTTTTCAGAATCCATCCACATTCAGATCAAATGGGCCTACTTTAGAGTCTCCAAAAAGATATGTTGTTTATCAATGATGAATCTCCTACCTCTAGCCAACAAAGTGGTGATCGTAATTTAATACCATATAAAACATCATAAGGTTACTTATATATAATATACTAGTATATATTATTGTATAAGAACTCAACACATGGTATATACCTCCCCCAAGATCCCCCAAAATCAAGTATGTATTCTCTAATATTGGCCTTAAGAACCTCAATTGTGCACTCTTACTAGCCATCAGTCTGTCGGTGGTATGTCATGATCAGAATAAACAGTATACCAAGCTCCCTCTATATGCTCTAGTAGAATCAAGATGTAAAATAGGAATAGTTATTCAATACCTGAGCAACCCCGTGAAGGAGTAAAATCTCATGGATATTAAATCTCCCAATATCATCTATTGAGAAGTTATCCTTGGTAGGTATAAAATGAGAAACCTTTGTGAGCGGATACACAACAACCCATAAAGCATCACTACCAAGAGGTGACCTCGGTAACCCGGTCATGAAATCCATCATAACAACTTCCCATTTCCACTTTGAAATAGGTAACTACTATAAAATTCTAACTTGTCACTGGTATTCTTCCTTCACCAAAGGATAGGTAGAACACCTTGTGAAAAAACCATCTACCTCGCATTTCATACCCGACCACTAGTATTGATGGTGAAAGTCATGATAGATCTTCCTAATTCTAGGATATACATCCCAATATGAGTCATTAAACTCCCACATTCTCCTCACATATGTCTTCTGGAACCCAAAAATGATCATTTATACATATAATTTCATACTCACTCACAATACAACTAGTAGGTGGGTCCTCACCTACCATGTTCTCTCATAGGGATAGACTATTTGCATTAGATAACTATCTCATCCTCACTCTTTTTGGAAGAGTATATGCCATAGAAAGGGATGATATAAAATTCTGGCCTTGATCATCCATCACCTTCAATTGGATCTCAGAGAATAATTCCATAATATTCTACTTGATATTGGACACCAAAACTACCTATATTTGAGTCCTCTAAGTCAATGCATCTACAACTACATTTCCCTATCCAGGAATATAAGAAAGTTTGAAGTTAAAATGCAGTTTTTATTCCACTAACCTATTTTTCCAAAGCTTCAAGTCAAGTAGAATAAATATATACCTCGGGATTTTTTTGTCTGTATACACTATAAAATGATCTGTCAATAAGTAATTCTCCGAACAGTGAAAGGCATGTACAACAATGTATAACTCGATGTCATGTTTTAGTTAGTTTCTCTCATGTTGTCTCAACTGAGAAGACCCATATGCCATGAATCTCTCCTTCTGTATCATAAATTCTCCTCACCAGATAATTGGTGCATCTGAATACACTATTTAGCTTATGCATGTTTTTGGAAGAATCAGGATCGGTGTTGAATTCAGTCTCCCATATAACTCCTGAAAGGCTATCTCACAAGTATCTGTCTATACAAACATCACACCCTTTGTAGTCAGGCCCATAAGAGATGTTGTTAAGTGTGAGAAATATTGTATGAAATTTTTTTAATATCTATCAATCTCAAAGAAACTATATATGTCAAATACATTCTTCTGATGCTCCAATAAAACTACAGCTCTCACCTTCTATGTGTCAACTGATACTCTTGTCTATGAGATAATGTAACCTAGGAAGCAAATCATATCAATCAAAAAGTATCACTTTTTGATCTCATAATATAATCAATTCTCTCTAAATGTATCCAAAATAACCTCTATATGTTTATAATGGTTGTTTCAATTATGACAATACACCAAGATAACATTCATGAATACCACCAAAAATGAATCCAGATAATGATGGAAAACACATCTCAATAGTTCCATGAAAATAGTTAGTGAATTTGTGAGAATGGAACGCATAACCAAATAATCATATAGATCATACCCAATAAAAAAATTTGTATGAGTTATTTCAGTAGGTTAAACACATACCCGGTGATAACCTGATAATAAATAAATATTTTAGAAAACAATATATCCTTGAAGCTAGTCTAAGATACCATCTATCCCTGGAAAATGATTCTGGTTCTTAACTTTCAACTGGTTCAATTTATAATAATCTACAAATAGCCTAAGGTTTCAATCTTTCTATTTCACCAAAAGGAATAGAAAACCCCATAGATAAGTACTGTTTTGTAAAAAATTCTTTTCCTTCAAGTTCTTCAACAGTCTCTTAAGCTCCTAAAACTCTATATTAGACATCTTGTAAAGAGGAATGGACTAGTGAAACTCCTATAACTAGATTTATAGAGAACTCCACCTCTCTATTATGAGGTAAACCATAAAATTTGTTGAGGAAAACATCCAAAAAATGATCAACAACTATAGGGAAATTTATGTGATGTGATCCTTGATCATCCAGATATAGACTAGAAATATTGGCTATCATACTACCCAGTCCATAATGCCCAGGTCCATCACATATTTCATGGACATCCCCTTCCCCCTTTTAAATAAATACTCCACCCTCTAGTGATGTGAAGGTTTCCCTCTAGTGATATCAATCGATATGGGCATGATAAGAAACTATCTATTCAATCCCAAGTGTGGAATCAAACCCTATAATCTCAAGTAAAAAATATTCCATACGATGTGACAAATGGATATCTCAATGGGGACTCCATGAAATGTTGTAAACCCTCTGTTATGATCCCAAATTAATTATCCAAGGTTATAACACCATAAAAAACTAAACAATGATCCCAAGGCTCTCCAAAAATAGGTACATATATAAACCAACAAAAATAACCCACATAAAAAAGATAAAATACAAGATTATAGACTGTTAAGATCATACCTCTCACCTTATATGGGTCATCAATCTTCTCCTCAGGTGTAGGTTGTACGTAATTCATTTTTTACTGAACCAAAACCTAGCTAAATAACCTCACTATTTGAGCAGGAAAAATATATTGTCTCGATACATCTTGTTTTTGGATGCCTCGTCCATGAACACCACCTCATCTGAAACAACCGGCAGTACTCTAGCTCATATCCTGATATGGAGCTTTAAATCATGCTCCTGAACTACAAGTAAGAGTTGATCCTATTCCACTAACTATTTAATGAAAGGTCCTAAAAAATTTGTATTTGGCCCATTCTTCTACATGATCATAAATTTATTGGATCATGATCACATGGGTTTTTCATATGTCCCTACCTCCCATAATGATGGAATAAGATAGCACTACCATCACTAACATCCTGACTGGTACTCCCCTTATAAGAACCATCAAAATAGCACTTCATACTAGCTATCACTCAACCACTAAGTCGAGAGTCTGAAATTCCCTAATCTACACCCCCAACTTCTATAAGGTTCATGTTGGGAAAAAATCCTTGAAAGTAACATTGTAGTATTTTTGGGTTGGATATGTTTGTTGACAATGCATGTTTCTATGGTGAATGGTTTAGTTCCAAAGATGTTGTTGACAATCCATGTTGACAAAGAACCATGAAAAAGGAATGGAAGATCTGGAGGTGGTACAAAAAGAGAATATACAAGGTGGTGTTGTTTTCCAATGTTTTCCAAATTTTTGGGGTCCAAAATATGGAATAAGTGAGCATTGTGAAATGTGGATTTCCTGTAAGATCTAATCAATATATGGAAAAGTCATGGGTTTTGTGAATATGGGCTTCTTGATGATGATTTTGGAAAGACATAATGATTGTTGATGGGGTTCATCATGAATACGACGAGCTTCATGAATGGTAGAGATGAATGGAATTGTGAGGGAGCTTTGTGGTGGTGGCATAAATTAATTGATGGAATGATCTAAGATTAGGATGAGATCCATGATCTAAAAATTTACATTGTGCTTATTGATATAAATATAATTTCTGCGGAAATTTCAGAGCATCTCGATTAGATCTGACATGGTGCTGACTATGCGTGGAAGGTTAGAGGGTCAGTGGAATCTCATATAAATAGGCCTCGACCCCCTCAAAAGAATTAGATATATTTCAAAGAAAAATTTGTTGCTCTGGAATCGAAAAGGAGGTTCGCAGAGGTAGTGTGCTTTGAGAAATATAGGTACTTTGCAGTGGCTAACCTATCTCTATAAAAGTGGTCTATTCCGCATTGGCTCAGTGAGCTTTGCAAAGGAAGTCTTTGTGTGAAATCTCGAGATCTGTGGTAGCCTAAGCTTTGCAAAGGCTTTCCCTTTGTAAAGGCTTGAGCTCTATGATGCAATGTTCTTCACGAGGCAGTGAGCTCTGTGAAGGTGTGTTCTTTGTAAAGAGGCAGGGACTTCACGAAGGCTTGTTTGAGCTTCGTGAAATTGGGAGCTTTGCGAAGTAGGGTGCTTTGCAAAGGTATTTCCCAAAGGTTGTTTCCCAGTGGTCATGGGCAAAGGGGAATTCATCAGTGGATGAAATTTGGACTTCAATAGAGAATATAAATATAGTGGTGGGTTTAATCATTAGTGTTAATGAAGATACCTATAGGTCTATAAACTATAAGTGGATCCCTTCCAAGTGTATTGAGTAGAGTTAGAGGAAGAAGGTTATCTTTTCTACCAGGAGTGAGCCAGAGAGAGAGAGAAATAGGGAGTGACCCTTGGGAAAGCAGTGAGATGAACCTAAAAATTGTATAGGCAGTGAGCCTAGGTATAGAATGGATTAAGCCTAAACATTATTGGTAGTGAGCTTTAGTGGATTTGGTACATTGGCACATTAACATTGTATGCTCCTTGGATGTAGCCCAGTGAGGGTGAACCAAGTAAAAATCCTTGTGTCTTCCTGTTTTCATTCCTGCATATGCAATCAAAGCATC
Source organism: Viscum album (assembly GCA_963277665.1). NCBI lineage: Eukaryota > Viridiplantae > Streptophyta > Magnoliopsida > Santalales > Viscaceae > Viscum > Viscum album. The sequence goes on from OY728128.1 coordinate 22,435,311, forward strand.
GTTATCATCAAATTAATAAGTGATGAATAAGATAAATAGTAACACATAAGTTCTAACATTGTGAACCTTATAATATTAACATCAAGATCTAGTGGGGTCGGAAGAATTTTGGAATAGAATATTCATACCCTGATTCACCCCCCCCCCCAGGGTATTTAGACCCCTTTTGGTCTTAACAATTGGTATCAAAGGTGGGTTAATTTTATCAGATTTGTTTTCTTTGACTTAGTTCAGTCTATTTCTCAATTTAAATATTTGGTCTTCTATTATCTTGGTGTGCAATGGAAATGTAATAACTTCAAAGAAGAAGTAGAAGTCTTTTGAAATTCCCTAGTATGGAAGTGTTAATGGAAAGAGTGTGATTCAATTGAAGGAATCAAGTTGTGAACTGAATAATTTGGATAAATCATATAGTGAAAATAATTACTCATTCAATGATGTTGAAGGAATTAGTGAAGAATCTGATATTCCAATTAATATTGGAACTACTAATGATGAAGAAACTCTAAGAAAGGGAAAAGTGGAAGTTGTACATGAAACAAAGGAATTGGATCAGAAGTTGGATGAAGAGATCAAATCTAAATATATCTAGATCCATGAAATAGAAATTCAGGTCAATAATCTAATAGGATAAAATCAAAGGCTTATTGATGTTGCTACTGACCTGAGGGAGAAGAATGATTACCTGAGATAAATAGCTACAAGAGATGTCTTCAAAGAGAGAGAAATGAAAATCAGATAATAAGGGAAAGAATCCAAAATCAGATAACATTAAAAATTTGAAAGCCAGAAATGATGATCTTTCTGCACAGCTAATAGAACTAGTTCAGAAGAATCAAAGGCTACAACAAGAGAATCCATGTTGTTCTAATTCTATTTATCTGGAATGATTGAAAGTAAAGGAGAAAATTGACATGGTGGATAAAATAACACGTGAATTGGAAGATGAGATGAGTATAGGGAAGCTTCTAAATTGAGAACTTTATGCCTAACTTGAATCAAGGTATATGAAGAATCAAAATTTCGAAGAAGAGATAGAATCAGTAAAGAAGGAAGTGCATAAATAAAATACTAAAGTAAAGACTAAAATGAAGTATGACTTGTACTTATAATTTGATTATCCTTTATCAAGTGATGATAAAATGAAAAAAAATATATTCTATTTTTGAAGAGAAATTGTAACATATTTTCTCATCCCAAAGACCATACAGTTTAGAAAAAACTAGTATTGGATTTGATGAATCCCCTCCTGTGCATGACAGAAAGAGAGTTGTAAACAGTTCTAGAAATGGAGAAAATTGTATAGGTGTTGGAGAAAAACCTAAGAGGACATTTAAATGAAGTAGTGAAAACATGTGCTATTTCTATGGGATTTATGGCCACACATCAAGCTTTTTTTCAGAGGATTTGGAATATATTTCATGCTATAAAGATAGAAACATTTCTAAATCTGAGAATAAGAAGTATCATCTTGAGAAGACTAAAGTAAGAGTCTCTCAGAAGAAATTATCCATGAAGTTTTTCTATTATGGAATAATGGGACACACCCTGAGTACATGTCAGGAAGCCCATGAGCTCAATGTCACAAGGGGGTGCAAGAAGAATCACTATCTCAGCTGAGAAATGATGAAATGAGGTACTCCTTCAATGGAAGATGTTTCTTATGTTCTAATCATGGGAATTTGGTCAGACAGTGCATCAAGAAGAAATAGGGGAAGGAAAAGGAACCCAAAAGGAGATCCCTAGCACATGGAGTATACAACAAAAAAGCCTATACTGGAATAAAACATGGTAATCTAAAAAATAGGTTTACTGTCTCATGGAAATCACAATGAGATCAAAAAATGTTGTATCGATCACCTCCTATGTTACAGTCACAACTGATCTCTTGGAGATAATGTGACCAAACCTGGAAGAATAAGGGAAGATCAACTCTAGTTGTGAGTAAGAATAATGTGAAATCAGTGGATAATTCAAACCCAAAAATAAAGGGTGGAATGACTCAAAAAATTAACAAAATAAAAATGAATAAATAATTTCATGAAAAATTCACATGCCATGCTACACTACGGGAAGTGAAGGAAATAGAAATATCCCTTAAATGGTGAAATAATAAAGATAAGTTGTCTAGTGGAGTTATTCCCTCTCACAGAAAGAATCATGAGAAATGGTTCGGGTGAAACCTCAAATAATGATACATTTACTAGTGGGTATAAACCCCAAATTGTGAGAAATTCCAAGCCTACAGAATCTATAACTCAGAAAAGGGCTCAGCATGTGGGAAATGAATGCTTAGTCATATAGCCAGAACATTTGAAGTTTCCCAACTAGTTGGAGAAGGAACGGAAGGAGTGTGATCCTCTATAAGAAATAATCAAAGGGTTGACCCATCAGGATCAACCACAATCCTCATCTTGAGGATTCTAGAATATCCCCTCTCCCTATGTGTATAAATCCTATTAAATGATGTGTAGGTGTTTTAGGTTCAAGGGGAGATATGATACTAGGGGAAGTGGCATCAAAAGAGGTAGAGTAGTGATGTAATGTAATTCATAATGTCAACTGATTCAAATCAGTTACCAGAGTTGAAGTGGAATCTGGAACAATTCCATGAATGGAGTTAATGTTATATGGTTGTATGATATAAGTGGAAGTAATTTAGACCAATAGATAATGATTGTGTTATTAACTTTATCTATTTATTTTTACACCAATTTTGACTCTGTAGGATTAAAGGTTATGTTGATTGCTCATTACAAATTGCCACAAGAGAATATATGATATAGGAGAAGGAGGATGATTTTGTGCCAAATTGTTGGTCTCAATAATAAGAAGAGTGTCACATCATAGTGGAGGATATATATCTCTTAATCACATGTAAAAGACTCAGAGAAATTAAAATCCATATCTATATAGAATCTATTGAGTTGAGCTGAAATTGACAGGCAGAATATCATTGGTGACTAGTAAGCTCCAGTTCAGAAAAGAAGAATGAAATCACTATATCAGACAACTTTCATATCTTAGGTAGAGCATAAATGATTTTCTAATTTAGATAAAGATGAAAACTCGCTTCAGGCTATGAATGGAGAGCTAGATCAGATTGAGAAGAATCAAACATGGGAGATTTTTTCAAGGTCAACAGATTAGAATGTCATCAGGACTAAATGGGTCTATTGCAACAAGATGAATGAAGATGGCATAGTGATTCAAAACAAATCACTACTAGTGTTCAAAGGATACTACCAGATAGATGGAATAGATGTTAATGAGACATTTTCATCGGTTTCAAGGCTAGAGACAATCTGATTATTCCTAGCCATTGCAGTGAAAAGGAAGTTCAAAGTTTTCCAGATGGACATCCAATCTTCATTTTTGAATGGGGTTCTGGAATAAGAAGTGTATATCACGAAGATGGATGTTTTTCTCATTCATGAGGATGAGAACAGGTTTTTCAACTAAAGAAGGAATTATATGGTCTAAAATGAGCACTAAGAGCATGGTACTCAATGCTTGATCGGCATTTTAAGAAACTTGGTTTTCAGCATGGTGGAGTTGATTATAATATCTTTTTCAACAATGAAAATAATTAAAGGATTATGGTTCTAGTTTATGCCAATGACATGATATTTGGTAGATTAGATGAACCTCTGTGCAGACAATTCCTGAATTCAAGAAAAGTGTGTTTGAAATATCAATGATTGGAGAGATGATATTTTTTCTTGGTTTAAAGGTGTCACAAGGAAGGAATGACACTTTCATTTCTGAATCCAAATATGCCAAGGAGGTTCTGAGAAGATTTGGAATGGAAAATTACAAGGAGATAAAGACTTCGGTTGTTAATGAATGAAGTTATTGAACGATGATAATGGAAAGTTAGTTAATATCATATAATATAGGAAGATTACTGGGAGTTTATTGTACCTGACAGCGACAAGACCAGATATTGTTCTCGCCACATGCCAAGTAGTGTGATGTAAAAGCAATTTCATGGAAATCCACATTCTCTCAGTGAAACAAATACTTCGGTATATCAAAGGAACTATGGATTTTGGTTTGAAGTATGCAGACAAATCTTTGTCAGGGCTTTTGGGATATGCAGATGCAGATTGGGCCGGATCGGCATATGATAGGAAATCTACATTAGAAATTGCTCTTTATCATGGAGGATTGTGTATTTCTTGGCTAAGCAAGAAGCAAGATTGCATTTCATTGAGCATCACAGAATCTGGGTATATTGTGGCCACTCAATCATGCACACAGTTATTGTGGATGAAGCAGCGGCATGATTATATGGGCATTGAATTTATGTCTCCAATCAAAATCTAGTGCGATAACTCAAGTGCTATAAATCTCAGAAAAAAATCCCATCCATCACTCAATGACAAAGCACATTGAGATAAAGTATCATTTTATCAAGGAGAAGGTTGAGAAGGTAATAGTGAAGTTGGATTATATTCTTATAGAACTACAGGCTTCAATCATTCTGACAAATTCATTACCCAAGGAAGCTTTTGAGAGGCATCGACTGGGTCTTCGAGTTCAGTCGACTCCTTGTACTTAATCATGTGTGGATGTGGGACCGCCGACTCTCCCTAAGGTATGGTGTGTTTTTATCTACTGTGTTAATATTTATTCTTTCCAGTGTCTCATACCATGGAGGAGTGACCTTTGGGTTCACTGAAAAAGGGGCAGAAATAGTGACTCCTTGGGGGGGATAAAATGTGGCTAAGGAATGTAGAAAATTTCTTAGTCAAAGACATGGGGAGAAGATGACAGGTGGAGCAGTGATATAGGGGGAGTATGAGTTTTAAATATGATGATTCTAGAAGTGATCGATCAATGAATAGATATCATGACAGTTAAGGATCGTGATAAAATATTAAGAGTGTCCTTGGAATAGTGTTAGAAGGTTTACAGTGATCAGAAATAAGTATCAGTATAGTATCAATGATTGGTGTCAGAAATGACGTGATTCATTGATGAACTTTTCATACTACTCTTGTTTCTCATACTAAGAATTTCTCATGTTGTCTTAGTGTATGTGGTGAGTAAATCTTTGTTCTCTATATGAATCAAATGAGTCGAAGGATGGTAGATGACGGAAGGAGACTCAGTGAGGTATCAAAGTGCAAAAATTCATTCTGAGTAGAGTTGTCAAAAAACCCAAATGGGGATATTGTTGGGAAAAATCCCTAATGGTAACATTGTGGCATTTTTGGGTTTGTTGTTTTTGATGGAAATGCAGGTTTCAATGGTGAATTGTTGAGTTCTAGAGATGTTGTTCAAAATCCATGTTGAAAAAGAACCATGAAAAAGGAATGGAAGATCTGGAGGTGGTACAAAAAGAGAAGATACAAGGTGGTGTCATTTTCTGGTGTTTTCCAAATTTTTGGGGTCTAAAATTTGTATTTGGTGAGAATCGCGAAATGTGGATTTCCTTGAAGATCTCATCAAAATTTTGAAAAAATGAGTTTTGCAATAAGGGGCTTCTTGATGAGGATTTTGTGAAGACATAGATAATGTTGATGGTGTTCTTCACGATTATGACTAGATTTTTGAACGGTAGAGATAAAGGGAATTATGAAGGAGATTTTTGGTGGAGGCGCAAAGGAATTGATAGAATGATCCATGATTATGATGAGCTCTGAGATCCAAAAATTGTTGTGGTTGTTTGCGATATATAGATAAATTTGGCAGAAATTTCAGAGCATCACAATTTGAGATGACATGGTGCTGACTCTGTGCGGAAGTTTTGAGGGTTAGTGGAATAGCCAATAAATAGGCCCCGACCCCCTTGAGAGAAGTAAAGATTCTTCCAAGGAAAAAAAGTTTCTCGTGAATGATAAAGGAGTTTCGCAGATGAAATTTTCTTCGGGAAAGATAGAAGTTTTGCGGTGGCTAACCTAGCTCCATAAAAGTGGTGTGTTCCACATTGGCTCAGTGAGCTTCAAAAGAAAGTCACCTTGCGACGGCTTGAGATCTGTGGTGGCCTAAGCTTTGAAAAGGATTTCTCTTTGCAAAGTCTTGAGCTCTATGAAGCAGTATGCTCCACGAGGTAGTGAGCTCTGTGAAGGTGTGTGCTTCGTGAAGAAGCAGGGACTTTGTGAAAGCCTGTTTGAGATTCGTGAAATTGGGAGCTTCGTGAAGTAGGGTGATTTGTAATGCTATTTCCAAAAGTTTATTGCCCAATAGTTAGGGGAAAGGAGTATTCATCAGTGGATAAAATTTTTACCTCTATAGAGAATCTACAAATAGTGGAGGATACATTCGTTAGTTATAATGGAGAGACCTACAGTTCTATTAACTGTGAGTGGATCCCTTACAAATGCAGTGAGCAGATGAAGAGGAAGAAGGTTATCCTTTCTACCAGCAGTGAGCCAGAGAGAGAGAAATAGGGAGTTTCCCTTGGGAAAGTAGTGATCTGGCCCTAAAAATTTTATAAGCAGTGAGCCTGGGTATAGAATTTATCTAGAACAAACATTATTAGCGGTGAACTTTAGTTGATTTGATACATCATCATATTGTCATTGTATGCTCTTGGGATGTAGCCCAGTGAGGGTGAACTAAGTAAAAATATATGTGTCTGCCTTTTTGCATTCCAGCATTGAATTCAAAGCATCATCATCATTAGATAAATAAGGGATGAATAATATCAATAGTAATACATAAGTGCAAAAAAATTGAACCTTATAATATTGAGGTCAAGATCTAGTGGGGCATGAAGAATTTTGGAATAGAATATCCATACCCTAATTCACTTCCCCTCTCAGGGTATTTAGGCCCCTTTTGGTCCTAATAGTTCAATTTAGTAATAAGAACCTAATTCAATATCTATCTAATAGTAGTTGACTAAAACATGTTTATCTATTGTCAAATGGTGTGATTGAGACCCTCCTCAAAGTGCATCACCCTAAATTTCTCATTGAAAAGTTAAATCAGAAAAAATCACCAAATCCCTATAAAGCATATTGAATACTCCATAATGGTCATCACACCCAACTCTAGATGCATAAAATCACTAGACCATTCATCTCTCAGTGTCTTAGAAAAAAATTAATCACAAAAACTGGATTGGAAATCCATCCAAACCATATCTAGAAGCGTATCATCCGGGTTCAAAACATCCCACCAGTTCTTAGCTACTCCATGAATCATATATATCGTTAGATTCACTCTTCTCTTAGTAGGTGTCACCATATTATTTAAAATAGAAAATATAGTCTACATCTACAAATCAGTAACCTATAGACTTAAATCCCTTGAAAATGAAGGATGATGTTACTAATGGAACACACATGTCCACTATTTCATAGATGAGGCACGTTGTGAGGCCCCCTGAACATTCTACATTAAATTCAAGAAAATATCTCATAACTGAGCATCTCCAACTTTTTCTTTAAAAATCATTAGTGTCATAGCTATCACTAATAGAGGTTATTCTAGTAGTTATGGGCGCACCACCTCTAGAGCATGGTCTCCACCACCCTCATAGTACATGAATGGATGTCTTCATGGTGTAATATCTCTACAATTCTAAACACACTCCTTAAAAAAGAATGAGTGGTGACCAAGTCGCATATATAAAAATATAGTAGAGGTTGAAGCCTTCCTATAAAGAATCATGCCCCTATTCCTACTCCTAAATCTAGGACTGGGTAATAGGAACCATTATAAGAGAACCATCAACATTTCCAACTACCCACTCTAAAGTAAAGTCATGGTCGAGTTCTCTATTCTACACTTTCAATTTCATTTAGTTTCATTTTGAATTTAAAAATCCATTTTGAATGGTTGAACCTAATGGATCACCACTTCTAATCCATAAGGTACCATACACATCGTTAACCAAAGTGTGATTTCCACTTAATCCAAACCATAACATGTTCCAGTATAGGCGACCAGTGGTCTGTGACTCAATATTCCATAATTGGATTCTTATGGTGTTTATTGTAGCCTATACTAGAAAAAACAATTTACATTATGGTAGTATATCCAAGTAACAAACATTTTTCTCAATTCCCTACATAAATCATTTATCAAAAAATAGGTATATCACTCAAGGAGCACATAATAAATGTCATGAAGTCAAGAAATGCATCATATATGGCATGGAACATGCATGAAATGTGAATCCTGTAAGGTTCCTAAAATGAAACATGAGATAGAATTCCCTCATATCAACAAGAAAATTATAAAAATATATAGTCATAGAAAACTTCAAACTTCAATTGCATCACCAAATGCTAGAATCAATTGGACTGTAATAGGAAAAATCCAGAAAAACATGATCTATTTTAGGAAATTTGAATTTTTCTGGTATGTGGGTTAGATACTCCCAGGAACAACTCATTACCAAATTCCAATAACTTCCAAATATCCTATCTATTATATCAAAACACTAAATCCAAAAAAGGGTAATCACTGATACCACTTTGTAACATTCTGACCTGGGAGCCACTAAACGGCACCCCGAGCTGGTGTGTCACATGGCCTCGAGTTCACCTCCCCAAATTCCAAAGGGTTTTGAATCATAGTGAGGGTCTAAGGTGATATAGTGGAGAGATTGTTACCTCATGATAAAAGTGACATAGTGGAATTAAAAATAAATAAATAATAAGAAGCATAATATAAATCAAGACAGTAGATAAACATCAGAAAGGATATAACAATAATAAAGATGAAAGTTGTTTCATGTACAATATATTGATCAAGTCATGCCTTTATACAAAATGGAAGGTAATACATGGAAATATTCATCTAGTATAATAAATGTATCAAAATAAAAAAAATAAAAAAATTATATCTAGATCGCATCATGGCTATAGATTGGTCATGTTCTCCACTACTCATAACAGATTGACAAGTTAAATTTGGTATAGTGGGTGATGTCCTTGATCCATACCTTCATCCATGAAGTTTGTCTGGATACCCAATGGTATCCCAAACAGGGTGTGAGATAACACTCAATAACCCACCACTAATGGTATCTATAATAAATCCAATTTGTATATAAAAAATGAAGTAGTGTGCAGTATATCATATGTATAATAGTAAATTAAGTAAATTATATAAATCAAAAATAATATTTTCCTTCCAAATACGTCTCCCTATAAACAATAATTAAGAAACTAAAATCAAGGCCCACTATAAACCATAAACAAAAAGGTGCAATATTATAAAGTATAACAACTAATATTTGATATCCATATTAAGGATGTCTGTAAGTATAGAAAAAAATTTAAACATTGTCCATGTAGTGTATCAAATTTAAAACATCTAAAATTTCCATTATGTGTAATCTAGTTTCAGACCATGAAGGTTCAGATCCATGGTATAGAATAAAAATGAATCCTTATTGAGTCCCAGGAGAATCTTGATGGGAACTCGTTAAAGACATAGGTGGACACCAATGAGCCTATCAACAGAGCATGTCCAATTTTATTATAAGAAAGATGAATCCAAGGGCTAGTAAGGCCCTTATCATCCTATGGAATCAGGATTCAAGGAGTAAAAATTTCCAAGGAATCCGCTACCATAATCAATATGTATCTATAGAGTATAAATTTCCATGGAATCAAATTGAATCACGATCCAAGGAGATCATCTAATGAATCCACTACCATCATCATTTCATTAATCATTTCATAACCATTCACAATCCATGAGTTCATCCACCCCATGAAACAGTTCCATATGAATCCTTTTTTAATTATATTCAAGTTCCATAACATAAAATGGAGGAAACAACCTTATCATATAACTACAATTCATTTCAATCCATTTATTTATAAATGAATAGGTAAAATAAGGTTCTGACAACCATAAAAAATTCAATAAATTCATATTAAGTCTCCCACTAAAATTTGGGATCTCACACGCACCCAATGGGGTGGTATAACATGGGAAAGATACAAGTTCACACCCTATGGGTAGCCTAGGTTGAGTCTAATAACCTCTAACCATAAAATGTCACTAAACAGGCAACCTATATAGGTGCACAAAATTTATATCGATTCATTTAATTAATTTGAGGGGAAATGTTGAAAGGTTTGGTCTGTAGAACAACTGTGATAAGATATAAAACAATAGAAAAATAAGGTAAAAGGTATATACCACATAATGTATACACGTAATAGAACAATCATATAGTATTTACCTCTGATTTAGTCCAGATCTAGAGAAAAAGTTAGAATGGATGAAAAACCTAGAAATAATGAATATTAGATTACACATAAATAACTATATCGATATGAAGACAAATGAATAATGACACAAGTATGTTGAAGAACTTATTAGCATGGATCCAATGAGAAAAATGGTGTTCGAATCCATGTTCAGACAATGAACTAAGATAAAATTATAGGATATGGCTTCAAAGGAGCTCCAAAATAGTGAATGGTTTATCCACTAGAGGAAGAGACAAATAGAATAAGTTTTTAATAATTTTTAAGGGACAAATGATCATTTCATATATTTCAACTAGGTTTCACTATTTGGTTTCGCAGTTGTCAAAACTTTATGCTAACCGTGCACCCCACTCTACATCATGGGGGAACTCACATGGTTCATGCACATGGTTTGGGAAACCATGTTCAAACTGTGTGTTTTTTTCTATTAAAAACTACAGATCTGTGCATAGGCGTGTGACCCTGGTTGCATGATTCCCTCAAACTGTGTGGACTCTTAATACCCTTTATCCAACCTCGCATGGTTGTGCAACCCCTTTATCGTGGTTTTCCTTAAACCATATTCCCCATGATAGAGGTTTGGACCAACTCACCTAGTTTCATCAAACCATGGGTCTTGGGTCTCATGATTTCCTCTAACCCTACGACCCAACTTTCTTTCTCCAAAATTTGGGATCAGGGATCTAAACAAGCCATAGAATCCATTGAAATTTTTTTGATCTAATTAGTCACTCACATTAGGTCAAAACCAAAGAGTTTAACAAAAAAACAAAAATATCTATACCTCATTGGAAAACATGGTATCTTCCGATAATTTTCAGTGTGATAAGTCATAATTAAGTATCGTTCAGTGTATAGAGTATGTTGGAGACTTTTTTAAAACATGGAGACAAACATTAGATCTTAATTAGATACAATAGATAATTTTGTTCCTTATAGTATAACCACTTATCTGATGTATATACATGCTATTTTATCATGTGATAAGTCATCTCTAATTAAAATTGAGTAAGAAATAATTATAGGAAGATCCACCACAACCCATATATCATTATTTCTTCTTGATGTTTTCAAAATACTATTGAAAAATTCTATATTGATGTTTTCACATTTTTAAGTGGGTATTGGTAATGGTTTCATAAACCCCTTATACTTTTTCATTTAAACCATCTCCAACTAAAATAACAGTACTTTAGAAGTTTATTTTTTGATCTCGTTCTTTATATTCTCCCCCAAGTAGTGATCTCAAATATATTGATACATATTCATTCTTCCTAGATTGATAGATAAGGTCAATCTATATTCATCATTCAATAACTCATGTATCTCAATATTTTATGGTATACATAGTCATCACCCTAATATTTCAACTCCTTCTTTATCAGTTTTTTAATTCTAGGATTTCACTTTTCTTATAGCTTCAACCTTATTCTGTATTTCCACATCATCTCATTGAGTATCCATTATCTTCTCCAGATATGATGGTTGACAAATAATTTGTGAAAGGAATTATGATTTACTATACTTTATGATTATCATTTCCATTCTTTGAAGGTCAAAGAATATTGGATTCTTCTCAATTCTATTCATTGATAAGGTTTTTAGATCCTTTTACTTATTTTATATTCTAGTTTATTTTCCATCCTCAGATGATACTGGATTGATCAGTCATAGTCCTTGATCAGCTCTAACCATCTTCATTGGTTCATTTTAAGATCCTTCTATTTTAATATATATTTTAGGCTCTTATGATCCATATATATTTGACACTTATCCCCTTGGATATAATTAAATGATATTTTAAACATAAAGATCACTGTATCCAACTCAAGATCATGTGTTGGATGGTTCTTCTCATGAAATTTAAATTTCCATGAGGCACAAGCTGTCACTTTTTCATTATTCATTAGTACTATTCTCAAACCCTTAATGGAATCATTTTTTAATACCCCAAAAAGTTCCCCACTTTAGGGGAGGAAGAGTAATAGTGATGTCTTAATCCTTTTTTCAATTCTATGACGCTCTATTCTCATTCATCAATATTGATAAAATTTACTCAGTTTCAATTCAACTTGGTTAATTGGTTTTACCATTATGTGAAGTTTCCCAAAAATCATTGATAATACCTAGCTAGTCCGAGGAAACTACATATCACTATTATATATTCTAGTCTAGTCTAGTCCTAGATTTTATTTATCTTAGAATTTTCCATAGATATCTCTTTACTACTAAGAACACACCACAAGAATAATACTTTATCTATCTAGAACTCATATTTACTATAACTTCCATATATCTTCTACTTCTGAAAAGTATTTAGTAAAGTATTAAAATTCTCCCCATGCCCCTCTCTAATTTTGGAGTATATCAGAATATTTTTTATAAATACTATAACAAATTTTTTTGGGTAATCTCTAAAGAAACTATTCATTAATTCAATAAATATTATAGGATAATTAGTGAGTCCAATGGGAATTTATATGAACTCATAATGTACATACCTTATTCAAATGGTATTCTATGGAATATATTCCTTCTTAGACATTGATTCATGATATCCCAATTGAAGGATCACCTTAGAGAAACACTAGGATTCATATAGTTAATTTAAAAATTCATCTACCCATGGAAGGGGATACTTGTCCTTTATCCTTATTTTTTTGAGTTCATTATAGTCAATGTAGATATGAATTGACCTATCATTTTTCTTGAAGAAGAAGATGGACTCATCCCATGGTGAAGCACTCAGGTATATAAAACCCTTTTCCAGATTCTATTATAACTACTTCATTAGTTCTTCATACTTAATTTTGGTTATTCTATAAGAATTCTTTGATATGAGAATAGATATAGGCAAATGTTCAATTGAAAAAATAGCCTCTCGATCGTGAGGAAAACCAGGAATCTCTTTATGTAATACAACAATATAATCCCTCACAATGGCTATCTCTTCTAGCATGATACTATCCTTTTTCTTAGTTATTATGTAATAAGGAAATAATATTCATTCTTGAGAAGAATATTTCAAAGTAGATTCATATTCCACCTTAAAATTATATATGATCAATGGATGATGCAGGATGTGAAAAGTGATATCCCTATCTCAATAATTAATGTTAGATTTATATAAGGATAGTCATTACATTCCCAATATTGAATCAAAATTCATTAAATGATTTAGGATAATATATTTTGGGAGGTTCATTCATTAAACATTGGATGATGAGGATTTATATACTTGGGGTGAAATGATTTCACTTTTTTTATTCTCATAGATAGCTCAGCACCTGTGTTTTGAGGTGGTGTTTGAATAACACTATTAAGTATTTAAGATATAAAATAAATCATAGAACTATAATAATATAAGACATTTAAAACTCATGAATGGATAATTAGCACACTTTTCACTATTTTATTTGGGTTCTAGTCATTTATTATGCCCTGGATGAACTTAGGGAAGGGAATACTCAAGAAAAATATAAAAAAAATGAAAATAGAGATCATAAAAGGAATAACATATAAATAACATGTAAATCCTAACTTATGAGTATACAGGAATTAAAACTAGGTTATCAATAGTAATTTCACAATTAGGTTTTCTAAACTAATAATTTGTTCAAGTCCATAATAATGGTTCATAAGGAGATTATGAATTTACAAAAAAAATATTCCCTAAGAGTGTTAAACCATGTGTGTAGCAAGGCCTCACTGTCATTCAAGAGGTAAAAAATAACTTAATACTAAATTCACCCTTCTAAAGGTTATTAAAACTAGGTATAATTCTACCAGATCCATATCCATTTGTATTATCTAGATAGGGAAGTAATTTTTTTGAAACCACCCTCTTTATAAGAAGAGATGAGAAAGGTGTGGATGGTAGATATTACATTATCACTACAACATTACAATATATATATAATACTATATTTATTATTCCTTATAGTAAATAATTTGTTTTGGAAGATGAGGAGAATGAAAAATTTAACACCCCAAGCTTCCACGGTACATTTCCCATTGAATAATGTAAAAGCTTACATTGTATGCAACTTTGAGATTCTAACACACCGCGACCAATCAAACTAGCCGTTATGAATAGTAATGCCCACTTTTTGAAATTTGATAAATTTTATTTTTTAAAATGGACTTCATTTTTTGAATTCTTAATATCTAAATTAGCTTAGGGTAAATTTTTGGTACTTTTCTAAAAACATTGAATTTTTGATGAATAGTGAAAAATACTAAATTTTAATTGAAAACAACCTTTTTAATAAAAATAACATATAGTGTTAAGTTATAAATTTGGTTGGTTTTTAAGTATCATTATATTATATTTTTATCATTTAATATAATTTAGGTCATTGGATATAATCTCATGATTAAACTGGACATAAACAAGTGTCAATCTTTTGATAGTTATTATTTAATAAAAACACGGTTTTTGTTCTCCCAACTGGAATTAATTTTAAATTAATTTCTTACACTTTGGTGTTTTGAATTTTTAAAAATGTATTCCATATTTGGAATCATGAGGTCCAAAATATGTAAATTGGTAACTTTTATTTTTAGACATTTTGAATATTTACTTCAGTAAATATTTTATTTACTGTGGTTAAAGGGGTAAATCCAGTAGATAAGGTTAAAAATAAAATTATAAAAATATTTAATTAACCTAAAAAATGTCCTAACCATATTTTATTATACATGTCCGACCATAGGCATACTTGTGTCAATTTTGGGACCCCATGTAGCCACTTGGGAGAGATAATGATATTTTATATTAAATAATCTAAAGTAAAGACAAAAATAACAAAAGTAAATATCTTTTAGTAAAACAATTTTTATATGAGGATATATAATTGATATATTAGAATATAAATATTCATTAGAATTATAAAAATATTTCCAAACATAAAATATTTTATTTATAATTTTTATACATAAAATATATATATTTATATATGACAGAATAATGATGCGGTATTTTCCTTATTAATGAAACAATCAAATAAATCATATTATAAATATTAAAATAAATATAATTTCAATGTTTTGATGCCATACATGAATTTTATAGGTCAATATTACATTTTAGGGTTTATTAAATTAATTTTTTCGAATTAATCATGTTTTTATGACTTTATCAAGAACAAAATACCAAATAGTGTCAAAATTGACATAAAAGAGTTTAAAAAACAAATATTATATTATTAATTGATATAATATTTAAAAAAACCTAAGTCTTGGTCAAAAGGCTTATATAATTATATTTGTATCATTACTTAACCACTTTGGGTTCTCTTGGAAGTTTATCATAAGTTTATTAACCATATAATATAAAAATACAAAGAGACATGGTAAATGTGAAACTATTTAACTAAGAGTTAAATCTAAAGGATAAAGTTAATATGGGGACCTAAACCTCTCTAAAACCTGTTGGTTGTGAGATTTTCGGCCCATCCCCACCTTATACTCCAGATAATTCATTTTGGAGCCATTATAAACTAACAATTATTTTATTATAAAATAATATTTCAATCTTTTCCTAAAGTGACTCTCACCTCTCTTATAAAAGGGCACTTCCCCTTCTCTTATTTTCACACCTCCAAAGCTGTTTGGATCGGCCAAACCCTACCCAAAAATCCCCCCAACTTCCCTCAATTCAACCTAGATACCTTATTTTGATCATAAATCCAACCTATGGAGCCATTTTGATCAACTCAAAAGGAATCACCCGAAGAAGAGGTAAATATTTCACTACCTCTTTCATGTTCTTTTCTTCTTCCACTTCTTATTTCTTTGTAGTTTAAATTATAAAATAATAACTCTAGTATATTCTATATAATGTGATGTTATTTTAAATTTGGTACAACCATATTCGTTATTTGATCCATCCAATAAATGATAAAGTCACCATACGTGTGTACGTACGGCTTACCGTCTCCACGTCATGGTGTAGTTTTTCATTCAACACTTCACTTTTTGGATGGGTATAATAATGAGTATAACTGATGTAAATAATAAATATAACATATTTTTTATTTTTTATATATGATATAACATCCAATTACAAACGATTTCTCCATCAATATAATGATATTTTCACTCGTGTGAACGTACATATTACCGTCTCCACGAACACGATGACATTCATTTCCCCATCATAACCATTCAAGAATAATTTTAATTTGATGACTAAAAATAATGTTTATGAACATAATATCATTCTATATATGAATCAAATACATCCTATCCATAACAAACATGTCTTACGTATCCAAGCATATAAAGGAAAATGAATCAGTTAACACCGAAATGATGATACTACTGAAATATTATAAACAACGTAATATTAGAGGATCATATATGATATCATATTTATGTATATAGTTCTTGTATAATTTAATAAAAATTATTTAACTATTATACCTGAGTTTAAATTACCTTCTACCAAGGAAAATTACATGGTAAGGGTTAATTTCACAATCTCTTTATTATCCAAGGTTGTTTTTATGTAAGTATCTACTAGAACCTCTTTATCATCCACATCCGTGTTTTCTTGAAAATGTATTTCAAAACATTTTCACTATTTACTAGACTATGGTTTAAAGTCATTTATACCCATATTCGACCTTATATGTTTTTAAAGGAATTTTTTCATCATTTTCCAGACAAGGTACTTTATGACCTTTTCGACAAAATTAAGGTCAGAATGTTTTTTTAACATATACAGCGGGTGCGTCTATTTTCTGCCTTTATAACATCATTAAAGCTTCCCTTACAAATTATAAGAATATTTTTAAAATAAATGTTTTCTTTTATAATTATGTGACTCTTAAATGGTTTCAAAATAGAAAGAGGTATTTCTTTTAAATAGTTTTCATTTCATCTATGTCAACATCCTTGGATAGATTTTAAACTTATTTGAAGTTGATTTATTGTGATACAAATCTTTAATATTGTATTGAAGCTTTTGTGATTTTTTTGACTGTGGATATGTTATTTTTATACCATTCATGGTTTATGGTTAAAGTATTGACAATTTGTATGCTAGTTTTGATACGAATGTTTATGTTATTTTTCAACATTTTCATATGAGGAATGTATTAGACTTAGTATGTGACGGGTGGAGCCTGTTATAGCTCCTCAATGCATCAGTAGGTCTCATGAGGCAATCAGACATGGAATTGGCCGAGGCCTTTCCCAATTTGATATATGGTTTTGTCCGAGGCCTTAATCATTCTTAGACATCTTGGTCGAGGCCTTGACAAATTTTTTCTGAATTTATGGCATTATACATTCCCTCATTATGAAAATAATATTTATGGTTCATGTGGTTATTATACTAGTAGAGTACCCATGACTATGTTTTATTATGTTTTTATTTACTCATCTCATATTCTTGCCATAAATTGTTCATGTTTATTATTTGTAAGGACTTGTGTTTTTAATTTTTCACCATGCCTAATGTTTATGTTATCTTCCACTATAATACTTACCCTTACTGAGCGTTTGAGCTCACCCCTTTCTTATGTTTCATTTTCCTAGGATATAAATAATTTAGTTATAAGTGACTTTCATGCATAATCTAGGAGGATTAGATTTTTCTAATGGAACAAATTAGTGTTGTATTTTATTTCAAGTTGTAATGTTTAACTTATGTATGTATTCTGTTTCCAATAATAACAAATTGATCGGTCTTTTGGGACATGATTCCTTGTATTATGCCAATGTTATGCAATAAAGCACTGACTCTGGGTAACTGAGGTCAGGGCATTACAGTTAGTATCAAATGAAGTTTAGTAAAAACCTTGGAAACTAGATTTAGAAAAACTCGGATTAGATAACGTTAACCTAAGATAGACTTTGAGGATCAGTATCGAAGAACTTCCTAGAATTTTGGTACTGTAGAGATTTTGTGAGTCTTCCCAAAAATACATATCTGTCTGGATACGAGCAAGTAGACACAGCTGTGGCACAGATGTACCTAAGGGTAAAACCTGAAAAAAAACCACTTTGAGCTAGACTCGAATGGGAACTGGTGCATGAAAACAGGTCTTGCTGCCCTCTTGGTTACGACACTCCCAGGGGATATGATTAGGTAAATTCTAATTTTCTTTACAAACCATTATGAAGGATTTATGAGTATATACCTCCTCAAGATAGAAAAGGAATTCTCTATGTCTTACAGCTTTAAATCAACGAAAGAGAAGAAGAGATATGTTGAACACTCTGGGAAAGGAAATAAGGAAAATGTGAAGAAGGGAAGAGTTGAATTTCCACCTTGAGATAATTGTTGAAGGAAACACCCTGGTTCCTATCTAAAAGGAAAAGAAGCATGCTAAAAATGTGGACCGAAAGGCCATATTTTTTGTGATTGTAAGGGGAAGAAAGAAGCTACCAATGTTCAATGCTACAATTGCAGGGAGATGGGACATTATGAAAATGAATTTCCTAAGTGATAGGAAAACTTACCGCAGAAAATGCTAAGGGATCAAGGCCAAGATTATGTGATCCCTACTTCTGTGGTTGAAGCTCTGAAAGATGTGGTGGAAGGTAATTTAATGGTTTCATCAAGTTTAGCCAATGATTTATTTGATTCATTATCATTGCATTGTTTCATATCTTCCCATTTTTCTAAGAAAATTAGATATTTCCAATTTTATTTAACACGGTATTTTTCAGTCAATACTCCTAAGGGAAGTATCATAGCAACAAATTTTAATGAATCAGTCCCCATTAATGCATATAAATGATATTTATCTACTGATATAATCATCATACCCATGATTTAATTTGATATAATCCTTGGTATGTATTGGCTTTCAGACCATGATGTGAAAATTTATTGTAAGAAGAAGGAGGTTACAATTCTCAATGATGATAAAGAGTACCTTATCTTTATAGTAGAAACATCACCATCTGATTATTATCTAGATCCACCCCCAGTAGCTCTACTAAATTCAATTATTGGAGAGGAAGAGAATTAAATAACTTTGGGTGAGGAAAGGAATGTTCAAATAGAGGATGTACCTATTGTGCAAGAATATGTTTATGTGTTTCCAGAGGATTTAACTAGACATCCTACAGAATGAGAAATTGAGTTTTCTATTGAATTAATTCCTGGTTCAAGACCTATATCGAAGATCCCTTATAGAATGGCCAATATGGAATTAGTGGAACTAAATAAATAACTAGAGGAATTAAGTATTAGTTATTTCTTCACCCTGGTGTTTCTCTATGGGGAGACCCTATTCTTTTTGTTAAGAAGAAATATGGGTCTATGAGGATTTGCATTGTCTATAGGGAGATCAATGCTATAACAATAAAGAAAATGTATCCCCTACCTCATATTGATGATTTATTTGACCAACATCATGGAGATAAATAGTTTTTATTGATTGACCTTCGATCTGGATATCATCAGTTGTGTGTGAAGAAGGAACACATTCCAAAGATAGTATTTCGAACCACGTACGGGCATTATGAGTTTACAATAATGTCTTTTGGGCTGACTAATTCACCCTCTGTTTTCATGGTTCTAATGAACAAAATATTCAAGTAATATCTTGATGAGTTTGTAGTGGTATTTATTTATGATATCTTGGTATACTCCAAAATCTACTAAGATCATGAAATTCACTTGCGCATTATCCTAAAGACTCTTAGTAGAAATTAATTATATGGGATGTTTAGAAAGTGTGAATTATGGCTTCAGGATATTTCTTTTCTTGATCATATTTTCTCCAAGGATGGAATCTCTATTGACCCTTATATGATTAAGGTAATCCAATAATGGTTAGCACCAACAAGAATAACTGAGGTACATAGTTTTATTGGTTTAACAGGTTATTATTGATGTTTTGCCCAGAATTTTTCCCGATTAAAAAACCCATTAACCAAGATCACACGTAAAGGGGTTAAATTTGTTTGGACAAAATAGTGTAAAGAATGTTTTGAAGATATAAAGAGAAGATTAGTAAATGCTACTATATTGACTCTACCATTGGGGAATGACGAGTTTGTTATTTATAGTGATGCTTCAAAGAAAGGACTTGGTTGTGTCCTTATGTATAATGATAGATTTATTTCCTATACATCACGACAGATAAATATTCATGACCAAAACTATCCTACTTCTGATCTTGAGTTAGCAGCTGTAATATTTGCTTTGAAGATATGGAGACACTACCTCTCTGGTGAAAAATGTGAGATATATACCGATCACAAGAGTTTGAAGTATATTTTCTCATAGAAGGGACTCAATATTAGTCAAAGGTGATGGATTGAACTACTCAAAGATTATGATTACACTATACACTACCACCTGGGGAAGGAAAATAAGGAGGCAGATGCTTCGAACAGAAAGGATCCTGGGGTTCTGAATAAGATGAGAGTTGAAAGGGATCCTATATACATGGATCTAGTAAAAATGGATATGGGAGTAATCATGGAAGGTGAAGATCAATAATTTTTCAAATGATTTCCAAACCATCATTACTATAAATGATAGAAAGTTCTCAGGATGATGATGAGGTGTTTCAAAAGAAAATTAAAGCTGTGAATGATGGGAAATTGATCAACATCATATATGAAGATGGTATTTTGAAATTTGGGAAGAGACATTGTGTTCCTGACATACCTGAACTAAAAAGAGAATTCTTGGATGATGCTCAAAGCTCCAAATTCTCTATACACCCTGGTAGCACTAAGATGTATAGAGATTTGAAGGAACATTTTTGGTGGGTTAACATTAAGAGATAGATTGATGATTATATGTCAAGATGTATGGTTTTTCAACAAGTAAATGCTAGAAGGAACCATCCTAGAGGATTCATGCAACCTCTTCCCATACCTGAGTGGAAATGGGATGATATTACAATGGACATTATCATGGGGATACCAAAGACTCCTAGAAGGAATGATGCAATATGTGACATTGTTGATCATCATACCAAATCAGAACATTTTCTTGCTATAAGAGAAAATTTACCACTTGAATGTCTAGAAAAAATATATATTAATGAAGTTGTAATAATTCATGGATTACCCATATCAATTTTTCTAACTGTGATCCTCATTTTATATTAAGATTCTGGAAAAGTCTTCGTAAATCCCTATATACTGAACTTTGTTTGAGCATTACCCACCACCCTCAAACTGATGGAAAATTAGAACAGACTATTCAAACCATAGAATACATGTTGAGATCTTTATCACTTGACTTTCAGGGTATGCAGGATCAATATTTACCTCTGGTAAAATTTTCCTATAATAATAGCTTTCATTCAAGTATTCAGATGGAACCATATGAAGCGTTATATGGAAAGAGATGTCCCACACCAACTTATTGAGATTATGTTGGTGAAAGAAAACTCATATCCCCAAAACTTGAAGAGGAATCAATGGAAAAGGTTAAGGTAATCCAAACCCACATGAAAGCATCTCAAAGTAGGCAAAAGAGATATGCCGATAACTGAAGGAAGGATTTGTAATTTCAAGTAGAAGATCATGTTTTCTTGAAGGTATCTCCATGTAAGGGAGTTATACGATTCAGTAAGAAGGGTAAATTAAGACTCAGGTACATCAGACCTTTCAAAATTCTAGAATGAATTGGGGTTGTAGCTTACTATTTGTCAATGCCGCCAAGTCTCTCAAAAGTTCACGATATGTTCCACGTATCACTATTGAGAAAATACATGCTTAAACCAATGCATGTACTAACCTGTGAGGAAATTGAACTGGAACCTGATTTTTCTTATTGTGAAGATCCTATCAAGATTCTTGATACCATAGAACAAGTGTTGAGAAACCGGGAAACTCTTCTAGTAAAAGTTCTATGGAGAAACCATAAGATGGAAGAGGCAACGTGGGAACCCGAGGAACTTATGATGAAGAACCACCTAAATATTTTTGTGTTGTAATATTCTAAAAATATTGAGGATGAAATTATTTGAAGGAGGGAAGAATGTAACTCCCCAAGAATCCACAATACATTTCCCTTTGAGTAATGAAAAATCTTACATTGTATGCAACTTTGAGATTCTAACACACCACGACCAACCAAACTATCCATTTCGAAAAGTAATACCCACTTTTTGAAATTTTATATATTTTATTTTTCAAAATGGACTTAATTTTTGAATTCAGAATATCAAAATTAGCTTAGGGTGAATTTTTGGTACTTTTTTGAAAACATTCAATTTTTGATGAATAGTGAAAAATACTAAATTTTAATTAAAAACAACTGTTTTAATTGTAATAATTTATAGTGTTAAATTATACATTT
This sequence comes from Viscum album, assembly GCA_963277665.1. Classification (NCBI taxonomy): domain Eukaryota; kingdom Viridiplantae; phylum Streptophyta; class Magnoliopsida; order Santalales; family Viscaceae; genus Viscum; species Viscum album. The sequence continues at coordinate 22,457,787 of OY728128.1, forward strand.
TAATTGTTTTTAAGTATCATTAGATTATATTTTTATAATTTAATATAATTTAGGTCATTGGATGTAATCTCATGATTAAACTTGACATAAACAAGTGTCAATCTTTTGGTAGTTATTATTTCATAAAAACACGCTTTTTGTTTTGACAACGGGAATTAATTATAAATTAATTTCTTCAACTTATTTGTTTTGAATTTGGAAAAATAGATTCCAAATTTGGAATTAGGAGGTCCAATTTTTGTAAATAGGTAACTTTTATTTTTAGACTTTATGAATATTTACTTCAGTAAATATGTTATTTACTCTGGTTAAAGGGATAAATCCAGTAAATAAGGTTAAAAAATAATATTATTATAATATTAAATTACCCTAACACATATACTAACCCTATTGTTCGATACATGTCTGACCATGGGCATCCTTCGATCGATTTTGGGACCCCATGGAGCCACTTGGGAGTGATAATGACATTTTATATTAAATAATCTAAAGTAACGACCAAAACAACAAAAGAAAATATCTTTTAGTAAAATGATTTTTATATGAGGTTATATAATTTATTTATTTGACTATAAACATTCATTAGAAATCTAAAAATATTTCCTACATCAGGCTATTTTATTTATAATTTTTAGACATAAAATAAATATATTTATATATGACGCAATAATGATGAAATATTTTTCTTATTAATGAAACAATCAAATAAATGATATCATAAATATTAAAATAAATATAATTTAAAAGTTTTTATGTCATACACAAAAGAAGATATATTGAATAATTAATTTCTTAGTATAACCATTATATGAGAACTAAGAGTGATTTAATGTTCTTTTCTATATATTAGCGTATCTAAAAATTGAGGAACACAACATAAATGTATTTTTCTATCAAGTAACACAATATACATGTATTTTTCATATATTTATATATATTATAGTTAATAAAAAACCAATATATTTTTTATTACATAAAAACATTCAAATATATATAGATGGTTATATGAAAAATATATTTTTTATATAAATACTTTCTTATGTCTTAAAAATAGTTAAGGAATATTGATAGATAAAAACATAATTAACTATACAATTGAGTCAACTGCCTTTAAAGAAGAACTCATACATTATACAACTAGGTATTTGTATTCTATAATTAAAAATTTGTTAGTGATTTTTATGTTTTCAAGATCGGTACATCTTCTATTTTTCTATCAAATGTACAAGTCATTATTATGAGCCTATTATATCTCTCCAAGTTCTATTAACCATGATGTTTTTTATTACAGGACATTAGAGAAGTTATATCTAAGTTGTATATTAAAAAAATCAATAATAATTTATCAATAAATTTCAAAATAATTTAAAAAATATGATTTCCCATATTTCATCCCAAGCCTTATATTTTATTTATTGTCCTAATTTTCTCCACTAGATCCATTACACTAGAATAATATCACTATGTTCTCTAAGTGTCCCCATGAAAATTCACAAATTTTTACCATTTTTTACAATTATTTATATGTCCTTATTATAGACTACTATATTTTTTGTCTTCCTATTCAACACTAAATGATTTTTTAAAAACCATTTATTTGAATAAATAAATGAATATTTTGTACACTTATTTAACTGAAAAATTAATGAAAAATTACTCACTTCATTACTTTTTAAACATTTACCAGAAGATATTTTTTTCATTATATAATGTATAATATGATAGGGTGATGAATGGATGGGTTTCCTATAGATTAGACTATGGATTTTATAGTCGGGAGGGAGGGTACATGCATACATAAGCCATAAAGAGTAGAGAAGTGTCCTATAAAAATGAATGTGAATAAGGGAAAATGGTTCCGGGGGAAGGAGTTGGACTACCCTATATGGTAGTAGGAGGGAATAGACAAAAAGTATGGTCACTCATATATGGGTAATGCATATAAGGAAGATGAATTATGGGAGAAAAATTTCACATTGACTAGATATCCATGGTATTTTAGGGAATTAGATAAATGGAGGCATTATATGTTGGTGTACTAAATATAGGGGTTCTCCTCTACTCTGAATGTCCGGACTTATCCTCGCTGAATTAATGTTTCATCCAAAATTATTCCTATTAGAATTAAATATTATTTGTGTAAAGTTTTAAAATAGTTAATCAATAAGTAAGTTGCATGCCAGAATAATCATATTTATCTATTTCTCTTCTCTAAATCAATGATTTTTTCTCCATTTTTTATTCAAATCTCTTCATAATACATAATAACCCAAAAATTATAAAATTGATATTAATATTTTGAAAATATAAAAAACAATATATAATTATAAAAATTCAAATAAGATTTATACAATTTTATAACACATTATCTCTTTCATTATGTTAATTTTCATTAATTTTTTTACTCAAAAAATAAAATACTACACAATAATATAAGCTACTACATTAAATTCAAAACTAAACTAAATATTTGTCTCCAATTATTGTTTCTTTAATTAAATTTTCCTATTATGTAAATTTCAAATGATACAAGATAGTTGTGACCCCCTACATTCAGTAGGATTTAATCCTTCACAAGATGATGTTGATTCATTTAAACTTTCTTTAGTTTTATCAAGTGTATATTTCTTGAATATGTATATTACTCATTTTAAAAATTTGTGAATTCAATGTATTATTCAATTAAAACCCAAATTTTCTATAGTTATTCTATTATTAGTTGAAAAGAAAAACAACATGATATTATATTTCCATTTATTTACTACAATTTCATACTCAATAAAAATTTTGAAGATATGTAAGGAATGTGACAACACAAAAAAAAATTCAAAAATAATTTCTCTTGTCAATAAAGATAATGTTTGCCCCTTTGAGTTAATCTTTATTATAAATTTTTACATTCATTCCAACAATATTAACTATATTCAAGTACAAAGGTCTAAATAATTTTCACTTATAGAATACTTTTTAGAAATGTTACACTGTAATTAATATCTCCTAATAGATTGTTTGAGTATTGAAATGTCTAACAATAATGTATAAAACATATAAACAATACAGAAATATATAATTAACATAATATACTAATCAAAATTATTTATGTACCACGTATAAAATTTTAATAAAAACATACCCTATTAGAATAATATAAACTAAAAGCTTCTAAACATGTGAGTATGATGCATGCAATGTTACAATTTCCATCACACAATCCAACCTAATAATTGAATCAACGGTGACATCGAATGAAAAATTTGATTCAATACCTATAGGTTCATCAAAAACATCACTATAATCTATTCCTTTATCAAAAAAATGTCTTATAATAATATCAATAATAAAAATGAATTTTGATTTTAAAGGTTCATTTATATAAAATTATTATCTTTCTTGTGGGGAAATAATGTAAGGATCATTTGTATGAAGGTGAAATCTCTTATCAATCACTATAAATCCAAAACTATCTATATATATTCTTTTTTGTCTCATTGAATCAAACCAATTTCATTTCATAATTGTTACATGACCATGTGTTTAGTTATCTAATAAAAATATTCTCCCAACAACCCTATAATATGAGATATTTTCTAATTCAGTTTTTTTAAAATTAACTAGCATAACAATCCATTATTCTCCTTATTGTGAAACCATCATGTTTTGTTTCAATTTTTTCTACACAACTATTTATAATTAATTTAAATCCATTAATAACCATTTCTTTAAAATTATTGGCCATATTGTTTGGAAAAAATCACAAATCTCTTATTTTAACAGATATGTTATCCATCGGTAATCTTTGAACATAAAACATATCAACACAGAATATTAAATAAGTACCTATGATTTGTTCATGTGGAAAATGAAATTTTTACCTTTAACTTTAACCAAGTAGTAAATTTGTTTCTTTTTCATTTCTCCCTCCTTTAAGTAGATAGAGAATGATGTCTTCTAATTATAATTTCATTATGTTCTCTAAAAATATAATAATTTTATGTTTCTATAAGCTATGAAAAATACATAATAAAAAATATATATTTATAATTTTACTTAATTGATGTAATTGTCAACAACACCATAGTAGAATAATAATTTACGATGAGCCATTTCCCACTCATTCATATTCATATTACATATCATCTATGATTTAGATATCCCTTATATTTTGGGGAAGTAATGGAAATGTAGGCTTAGTGGGGACATATTGCACATCTTCAGTTCTCATTGGATGATTAGATTTCATAATGAAATTATCCAAGTACATTAAATTGAAATCCATATGTTCCTGTGACAAATAACCTTTCATGATAGATCCTTTAGAATGATTATTACTCCTTAAAAAAGATTTCAATATAAATAGAATTCTTTCAACTACATACATACTGTGACTAGAAACAAGACCACAAAAAAATTATTTTTTTACATGAAAAGAAGAATGTAACATTCATGTAAAAAATAATAGAGGGAAAAATTTTACAAGACACAAATAATGATTACTACATCTTTCCATAGATTTTTAACAACAATTTTTTCAAGTATTTTAGAATTAAAAAAATAAAAAATATGTTTCCACTAATTATGACTAATTAAATTAGGATGAAGTCTTGGTTTTACACCCCAATCCATTAAATCATGACATGAGAACAAATAATATTTTATTTACTTTACATTTAAAATCATTAAGGGAAACATTTCAACAAATTGTTTTGTCATATTCATTATGTCCAAGATGTCACACAACAAATTTAACGGCCAATATGGAAACTCAAATAATATACATTCCATTCTCGAATTATTATTGTAATTTTAAGAAACATTCTATCGCTTTTTTTTAATATAACTAACCCTTTCCAAGAACATAATTAAAACTATTAAGTTCTTCAAGAATATCACTCCCACAACATTCACTGAGGTACTCCATTTTTTAATATGGAATTATCATACTACCATCAATTTTTTCTGAAGGGATGATTTATTTGTAAAAAACATTGATTCCCTATGAAGTTGAAATTTCACCAAAACCTTAATCTCCTAGAATGTTAATTTTTCTTAAAAATTGGGTAGGATAATATCTAATTTGTACTCCAACCATAAATCATTATATATGATGGGTAATAAATTATTTTATATAATAATGTTTCAAAAAACATATTGTAATCCTTTATAAATGCATCATACCTCTCTACCCCAACATTCAAAATCTCATTGAACTCATATATTAATTGTTGGAATTATATATCAATATCATTTCTAGGATCATTTAGTCTAGAAATAAATATAATCATGATATTAAATTGATTTTTCATACACATCAATGATGGAAAATTATAAGTATGGATAAAAATGTGCCTAGTATTATGTGCAATATGAATATGGTTAAATGTGTTGAAACTATCACATGATAATCCCAATCTAAGGTTTATTTGTAGATTTATGGTATAACTTGTCAAATTTTTACCACTATAACCCATATATAGGATAAACCATATTATCATTATCCTTAATTATTTTATCTTCTGTTCATCTCATAATCATTTATATTTTTTATGATATAATATGTTTTTAAAGACTAATAATCAAATTAAATTTCGACATTACTTTTACTAGTTCACGGGACTAAGTTTCATATTTATTAGTCTTACATCTTAATGTACCACATTTTTTCTCTCATTTAACTTGATATTTTCCTTCCCAAAAGACAATAATCTTTAGATTATGCATGGATCTTAATAATTGAAAATATAAAATTTTCAACCAAATTTGATGCCATGTAATCATTTTCAAGAATTCATGAATCATAATGTAATTATCCCTTAAAAAGTCAAAACATAGTCAATCTTAGTATTAATAATTCCATGCGTCATTTTACCCAGAAAAAATCACATTAAAACTCAATTTTGGTTATTTTTTCACATGTCAAGAATATTGGATTATTCATTTCATTAATCATATTTATAACATGATCATCATGACCATTATGATCATCATATGAAAACTATGTTCCCTTATTCATTTCCTCTTGTACTATTATACAATAACTTATTTCTTGAGAAACAAATGGAAACTAATCAGAAATAAAATTTCCAATTTTGATTCTTTTAACTAGAACAATTTTATTCTCTTATTGAAATTTTTCTCCATTATGATACCAAACATGATATTTCTTTTGAAATTTTTTTTAGGTATATAGAAACTCACTTCCTTATATTATTAATAGATTCTTTGAATATAATAAAAACATAGTCAATGAATCAGCCTGCAATATGAACAATTATTGAATGAAAAAACCAAAAAATATTCTAACTCTTTCTGAAACTCATTTGTGGTCTGATCAATGTTTTACATTCAACTTTTATCCATTCAAACATGAATAAACAAATTTTTAATAAAATAATTTTATTTTCAACAAAAACATTACAACTCATTCATAAATATGACAAGTACTATACAGTCTCATTAATTTATTATCCTAACTAATAATGAATTTAAAAGTATGACACAATAATTATAAAATAGATAAAAGTTTATTTATTCCATTCTTTAGTGATTTAAAAGAATTATAGTTCATTAAAATATTAGATAAATACTTATAAAACACAAAATAACTTCAACCAGTTGCATAAAAAAAATATACTTCTATACTACAAGAACTATTTTAAATCTTCTCATATAAATGGAATCAATCTCATGGGTTTTACAAATACCATCAACATTGTATTTTAATTTAAAAATTTAATACCATAAAAAATAAAATTCTAAAATTTACCTATTGAAATTAATTCTTTTTTACCAAAAAATACAAAAAATAAATTCAAACCAAATACACTTATTTATTCCATTTTAAAAAAAAATATGGAAATTAAATCTTTAAAAAACCTTATTTACAAAATAAATTTAATAAAACCATCATAAATAAAAAAAACTTAGAATAAAAAACACTACCTATATTGTGTATTAATCATGATCATTTTGAAAATTGGTGGTTAAACCACCATAAAGTCGACTAGTGGAATGTCATACCATACATTGTTCATTAAAAAGATAACAATCATTGGTTTAGTAATATCAAGAAATAAAAGTATTTAAAAAATGTATGTATAATAATTATTGTTCACTAAAGAAATTTATGTAATGATTGTGTATGGTATTGGTTATAACCAATAGACATTTTTTATAACCAAAATAGGTATTAGTATGAGGCATAAATATTAATTAAAACACAAAGTTAAAATTAATTCTTATTTATAAATAGGTTTCTTATATTTAAAATTTAATTTATAGAGAACTCCCATTTAAAAAGTTTTTAATTGTGTTAGAATGTTTTTTATTTAACTCATTTAACATATAAAAAACTTTATTAGGTTTCCATTTAAACAAATTCATTGATTAAGAATAGTAAATTCTAAAAGGATTCTTCATAATATATTCAATCTTGGTAGGCATTATATACACACCTCCTCCATTTTTGAATTTTTGAACTATTAGAGGGTGTAGTGATACTGTTCCTCTGCCAACTATGGTGGATTAACCCCATTTTCTTATACATATATACTTAGATATTTCTTCAAAAATAACACACTCTAGAATAATAAAACTACCAATAAACATTGTTATTTTTTTAATAACTAAGCACAATGATTAAAATAAATATAATATAAAAAATTTCAATCAACGTCGCACAAATAATATTAAAATAACCATATTTATTGTATGAAATATAAAATCGAAGCCTTTATATCCAACACAATAATGTAATAAATGATCAATTTATTTAGCGATATAACCATTAGAATTAGGGATTGTAGTGAAATAATTGGGATATTTGGAAGGGTAAGGTGAATAAATTTCTTGATTTTAATTATAAAGAGTCTTTATGGAAATGAAAGGCATTGTTATGGAAGATCTCCAATGTGTCGAGATAGTTGATTTATGGAGTTGTCAATTTTTTTATCATGATAACCAAGGAAGAGAGGGGAACTATTAAATGTGGAGGAGTTGGGGTTGGTCAATCATTAAGGGAAGTATGAGGCAAGATGATTATTGGAGCCCCTGATTTGGTCGATTACACAAAGAGGGGAAGATAATTTTCAAAGGTCCTAGTTTGTCTATCTCATGATAAGAGTGAATATGATGAAAAAAATAGGAAATATAGGGAACTATATTTCCACATTGAATAATGATTTTGGATATAAATAACCTATTTTCTTATTTTTGATACACCATGGTAATAGATGTATGGAAATCAATAATTTTTAAAGTTTTGTATGATCTATACCTATGTATAATATTCCTAGTTAATTTTTTGGGGAATTTTTTTTCTATTCAAATAAGATTATTGAAGGTGTTCATTTTTTTAACTTGGGGTTTTAATCCACCAATAGAGAATCTAGATTGACATGGAGGCACTACTTTTCAAATATCTTGATGTGCTTACTGTTTCCCCCATATGGTTGGTATCTGTATTTTAGGTGATAGAATATCACCTATAAATTACAATTAGTATGGGGTGTATATTCCACTTAAATTATTTCTAGAATAACATATTGGGGGTGGTGATGGCCTAAAACATGACCAATGTCTTTTCTTTTTCCAATTCCTTCCACATGATGTTAAAACCTTCATTGTCTTCACCGAAGGAGTTTTTGACCTATTATAACCAATATTTTCATTTTCACACTACATTTTTGAGCAACATATAATCATTCTATGTGTTTCAAATGCATCCAAGATAGAAAAATTCATTGGATGGGTAGATAATGATTATTGCATCTACTCACCTATATACAAGGATGGGATTTAACCATTTCATAGTGGATTTATTGGTACATGTGGTATCATTTTTGTGACTCCCTCTCTATAAGAAGAAGGATATGAGATTTATGATAATTGGATATATAAATTAGAGGATTACCTTTGTGGAAATTACCATATTGAGGAACTCCATGGTTAGTGATTTATTTATTTTCATAGGTTGAACATAATCTCTATAAGGGATTAGGGTCACATAGAAATAGCCTTATTTGATGGTATAACTTCTAGATGGATCTATTATTATAATTAAAATGTAATAATTTTCCCCTTAATCCACTTATGTTTATGAAATATAATAATTTCTTCTCTTTGTGTAGAGGTTTCTAAACTATTTTAAGGGGGATAGGGGATACAAGGCCCATGTTTTCCTATCATTGGTAAAACATCCATCATGAATTAATCTCCATAGGGATTTTTTGATCCATCAAAAATATATTGATAATTCCATTTAGAAGTTACTCCCTCACTATAGTATTGAATTTCTGGCACTAAATTCAAAGAATCGATGACACCATTTGTTTAGGCTTTAGATAAATATAATTAATAAAAAAATAAACATAAATATGGCATATCATCTACTTGTAATTCATATTCAACTAAGTTACTTTGAATTTTACTCATAGATGTATGGGTAAGTTTAATCTATGTGGTGTGTTCAATGATGATCCCATTTGGATATTTCGAGAAATATGAAGGGAGAAAAAATAAATAAGGAACACATCATTATAATATAACAAGAAAGAATTCATAGTTAGTTAATCTCCTTCATAAGTAAATTATTTCGCATATTGTTCGCCGTTTTTTATTTTTAACACACCATAGAACATGTAATTATAAAACCAATTTCCAAAGAAAAGATACAAAGATGAGTTCGATTGGATTAGGATGTTTTGTCTTGAAACTGAGAGGATGGGAGGACTAATCATACTATAAAAGAACTTTTTATCTATTTAGGGTCTCCCTAGTAGATTTTAAACATGTTCATGAAATATTTTATGATAAAAATACTAGTTAACCTTATTAAAAAAAATTTTATTGATATCGTGAATTCATTTCGAACATGTATATGTGTTACTTCATCTAATACCCCCATTGATTATTTTTGCTAGGGTTCAAAAAAAAAATCTATGCACTTGGGAATTTAATTTTTATTCGATAGGTTGTAGATATTATATTGTTGGGATTGGTCCCATTAAAGTGACTTTCTAAAAATCTCTATAAAGTTCATCAGAACCCATTTTTTCTAAATCCATTTAACAAGGTATGTCATACCTTTTAAAGTTGTGTTATAAGTACTATTTTAGTTCCTTTTAATTTCATCCTTCCATGGCCAATGTTATGTCTTTTAGGTTTGTGAGACTATTACAAATAGTGTAAATTTTAAATTAATGTATACTTTACCATAGTTCCTCATAGTTTAATTTCATATAACCATGACTGGTTCCAGACAATTTAAAGTTATGTGGAATGGACTAACAGGTGAAAGGATCCTTTAAATAGTTTTTTGTGTGACTTATGTATGATCATCCCTTTATCGTTTATCCTAATTGTCTAGTCAGGTGGAAGTTTTTTAGGACTTAGACTAGGTTATAGGCCTGATATATCTACAAATAATTGATTAGAGAAAGGAATCCTGACTGAATTCTTGATATCTATGGAGGTAGATTTAGAGAAGCTAGAATGAGTGTGTAAAAGGAATTATCATGGGAAATCTAAAATGTTGTGTGGTTTTTTTTTACTAAAGGGTATCAGAGTGGCTAAATAAGGTCATATCTCAAAGAGTTAGTACATAAAACAACTTATTAAAGGTATTAAAAAAATAAATATAAAATAAACACACTTTCTCAAAGGACAGGGGGTCTGTTTAATGTTTATAAAACTATATTTTGTAGGTTGGAATAATATTGTTTTTGAAATTTAATTAACAAAAAGAAATGAGAAGATATATTTTTAGAAAAAGTTTTTAAAATGAGAAATAAATATAACTCTACCTATTCAATTACTTATTAATAATCATCATTTAAATTGAACTCCACTTTATTATGTTCCCCTAATTTTTCAACCCTTTAACCCTTTGGGACTTTACTAAAAAGATAAAATGAATTAAACCCTAGGCTTGATTTTGAATGTGCAGTCATAATACCCTAATTTGATTATGGTTATGAGGAGAGATGGTGGTAAATTATAAATTAAGTAATGTATTGATTTCTAAAAATAAGGATGAATTTATTTTTGGGATTATATTTTAACTCTAAAAATTTATCCCATGTTGTTTTTTCGATTAAGATCACACTCTCTATATTTACACATTATTCAACCTTGCATGTTTTCTATTAATGTTTCAATTATTTGTGTAAATATTTTAATTAAAAGAAAAAAATCATTTATAATATTGAATAAATTAAAATAATCTCATTTATTCAAAAAATAAATAAAGAAGGTTAGTGTCATATTGATTACTAATAAAAACTACTCCTCTATGTATAGTGTGGTCATCGTAGAAACAAATTTTATTTCCAAAGGTATAGAAAGTTTATGTCCCAATCACATTTCTACATAGGATTTACAGCCCAAATAATTGAACGAATGAAGAATAAAATTTAAAAAAATAGAATAAATAGAATATAAACTAAAAATTTCATTACAAAAACACCAACATTACAATGTGAATAAGAAGAAGGGTGCATTGAATAGATTATTTCTTTAATAGATGTCCATCATGATATTATTGGAGAAATATAGTTATATCACTGTCCATATACCCTATATATCCAAATTCATGGACAACCCCATCAAAAGGTGAAAGATACATAGTTATAGAGGGTATAGGAGACTAGGATCACAAGAGGTTTCAAGTGTGAATAGGAAAATTCATCCATATATTTTAATCAAAATTACAATGAATTCTTGACCTCTAAAACACATGAAACAACTTTTCTTTCATAAGTATGATTTCTAAGAAATTAGTTCTGCTGTCTATTTTCAGAAATGGATCCCAATCCAAACCCATATGCAAAATATTTGTCCCAAATTTTTATGTGGTTTCCAATTTGACATGTCATGTCCAGCTCTGACTTCATGGACTATTTACTCCAATAAAATATAAGATCTAGATTATATGGTCTAAATTGAATTTTTATTGAATTGATTTAATAATTTCATTACAAAAAGTTTGATTCAAATAAGGGAAAAAATATTTTTTCCAAAATACAATAGTTCACTTTAAAGGGACAAAAGTGAGATTTTAATCTAATTTTTATATGAATGATCTGAAACTAAATATTCCATAAATAAAATATTTAACAAAATGTGAGGAAATGAAGTCATTTATTATCAATAAAATATTAAATAAATATTTGTTTTAACAACTCCACCACATTTATCCTTTATCACTCCTAGGAAAAGTCACATGTCATGTATTTAAGAGAATAGTGATAAGATATGCATACTAACATTTCCCAATCCATAATGGTAATAAAAAAAAGTATTAAATCTCATCATGAAGTCAATATGATTAAATTTTGAATTAATTGTATCATAAATTATATAAAAATAAAATTTATTCATATTAATGATAATAATTGTAGAAAAACAAGTTATAGGTCTATTAGTCTATTAATTCCCCACTTATGTGTGTGACAACCATTTCAAGTTCATATCTCTATCCTTTATTTAGTATATTCTAGTCTTATAAAACATTTTTTCTTACCTATTTTAGTTCCAGTGAATTTTTTCTACCTTCCATTGAAATCAAATTTCAAGACCCACCCACATAAGCATTCCCAACAGTCAAACTTTATGGTTCTAACCAAGATATCCCCACATGTTCTACATTTCATGACTCCCCGAATTATTAATATTATATATATATATATATTGATACTTTTGATTTATTTTTATTCTTTTAGGGAATACGGTAGTCAGATATTAGGTATAAATGCATAAGTTTATTTGTTAAAGTAATGAATTTGATCAAAATAGAAAAAACAATGTCTTGATCAACTATTGAAATAAGCTAAAAAATTACCAAACATGATTATACCATCAATTGAGTAGGAAAAAATTTACAATTCATGGTTTCTTGTAAAGTTATGTGGAGAAATAAATAAAAAATTTACCATGAATAAATACAAAAAATAGTGGTGTCAAAATCTAAATTGTTTTATAATGAGACAACCAATCATTTCATTGATGACTTCAATTATTAAAAAAAATATACTATTAATGACAAAATATTTCTTCTGATTACAATGCTACCAATGAATTTTGAAAATTTAATCATGGATTTCCCATATGTTCCACCTGTAAATGGGCATGTTACATGTTATTTTTTTGGGTTTTTGTGGTTTTTTTTAAATTAACACAAAATAGACAAATGAAAAACCTAAAGAAGCTACTGCAAAAAAAGTTTCCCCTCCCCAACACTTAAAATATCACTTTTTTATCAATTTTAACCTTATTGGCTGATATATTCACATGAAATAGATAATTTTAAATTGGAAAAATTATATAAAGGTGAAAGTTTTATTGAAAGATTAGTGTTAATAAGTGATTATGGGGTTATGCAGCCTAAAAATCCATTCTATTTGTGGGAAGTCCATCAATGTATTTGTTCAACCACTTCCAATTGAATATAAATATCATTTTAGGATCATATTGTGTGATAGCCACTATATCATGAGAAAAATAATTAGACACAACATAAGTAACTAACCATATTTAATACACCTTACTAGACATCAACCTCAATCATGAACTGTAAATAATAACATTATAACCCTTATTAAACTCCATTTTATGGATTAACCTTTCATAAGTTAATTTCTCCCATTATTTTTAGAGTCTTTAGTTATCATATATTGATAATTTAATCTCCTGATGAACTTAATGTTATATCTTCCTTTGTTCTCTTGCTTATGATAAATCCATGTTTCACTTCATTATCCCCAAAAATTCCCATTGCTTGACTTCCATGGTGAGATTCCAGGATTCCCCAAAAATAATTTAGGAATGGTACATACTAATGGGATTATTTTATGTCATCCTATAAAACCAATTTTCATCATCCATGAACATTCTAAAATAATTTTTATTCATCTTCATAGTTTTCTCTAATATCTTCTTTAACACTTGATTTGAAAATTTTTCATATCCATTTCATTGGGGGTGGTATAGAGTACATGTTTTTTATGTCACCCCATACTTATGAATATGGGAATCCAAATTAAGTATATAAAATTGTGACCCATGGTCATTGATGATATCATTTGGTATCAGAAACCTAAAAAATAATTAATTACTTAACAAAATTTACTGCAACATTAGAATCATCATCCATACAAGAATTTTACTCTACCCAGTTACTAGCATAATAAATAGTAAAATTGATATAAAATAAAGCTAATGAGATATTAAATGGACCAATAAAATCAATTATCCATACATGAAAAATATAATAAAATAATTTGGGTTGTTGAGGTATCTCATGTCTCTTATAAATATTTTCATTGTGTTGGAAATGTGACATTAACAAACAAAACACATAAGCATCATATAACTAGATAGGATAATATAATCCAAAGTATAAAACTTTACTAGTTATCATTTGGTTTACAAGGTTCCCACCGCATTAAATTGTATGATAAAATTATACTTTAGACTCAAACTCATGATCAAGAACACACCTCATAATAACTTGTTCATTATACATGCACCAGAGGTAGGGATCATACTACACATAAAACATAGAATCTCTATTTAATTTTTGGAATTTATTTTTCTTTAAATTTTTATTACTTTTAGATGATAAATTTTGATTAATTAAATTATCATTCTAAGGATGTGTACCAAAGAGTACATAAATATTCTCATCAGGAAATGTTTCTAGTAGAGTTATATAGTCCAAATTATCATCCTATAGTGTGTGAGTGATACTACTGATGTGGTCCACCACAGAGTCATATGAATCCTTCATTTACCTTATCTCCATATAAAATTCTTGAATAAGGATGATCCAAGAGACAATTATGGTCTTTTTCTCCTACTTCTTTAAGAGCTACCTCTAATCTATAATGTCAGAAAAAACTACATTAGAGTCTAATAAATAAGAATGAAATTTATCTAAAGAAAATATGATAGGAAAAAACTTATTTTCTATGTTTGTATAGTTTTATTAGGATTAATACAATATAATTGAATTATATAAAATCTCATATGAACATACCTCAACCCTCTATGTTAATAATTCTCCAAATGTGAAGTTCGAAGCATCATATATAATCTTGAATGGAAGCTCCCACCATTGGGGATGAATGATTGGTGGTGTGGTGATATATTTCAAAAACTCATAAAAGGAATACCTACAAGAATCATCAAATAAGTATTCAATATCTTTATTAATCAATGGAGATAAGGTTGAATAAATCTTAATTAAATCATTGATTAAGCATCGTTACCAACCAACATGTCAAAGGAATGATCAAACATCATGCACACATATAAGATATGAAAAGGATAAAATAATGTATACCTTAGATATATCAACCTCAATTACATTATAAGACACTAAATGGCCAATAAAAAATCCCTTTTCTACCATGAAGTGACATTTCTCAACGTTTAAAATCAGATTTTTATCATTGTAACTATGTAATACATTACCAAAACCCAAGATAAAATCATTGAATAAGGAACCATAAATAGCACAATAATCTTTAAATACCTCCATTAATGTATAATATAAATCAGAAAAGATACTCACCATGCATATATAGAAGTTACTAAGGGAATTATAAAGTCCAAATGGAGTCATTACTCATACAAATTTACCAAAATAGTAAATTTAATGTCGTCTTATCTAGGTCATCTACTATAATGGAAACCTGAAAATATCCAGAGAAACAATCCAAGAAACAATAGTGTGTCCACCCTAGAAGTATATCAATCATTTTGTCAATGGATAAAAGGGTTAAATAGTCTTTATTACTGGATTAACATATTTTCTCATAATATATTAACTCTTGAAAACTATTTTGTACTCTAATAGGAACCAACTCATCATTTTCATTTTTTATAATAGTGAACCCAATTTTCTTTGGTTAAACATCGACAGGGATGACCCACTGAGAATCTAAAATAGTGTAAATAACACTCTCCTTAACTAATATTTCCACCAATTTATTTATAACATCTAATAATGTGGAGATAATTAATATTTTTTTACATTACTAGTTTATCCCCATATTCCAAAAGAATCATTTTCATACAAATAGAGGGTCAAATACCTTGTATATATTTTTAGGTCCACCTAATTTCCTTAATATTATCCACTAAAATATTTAACATTTTGTGTTTCTAATTTAGTAAGTAGATTATGAGAAATTATTACATGCAATATTTCATCATTCATCTTGTATGAATATTTTAAATTTTGGAGAAATGGTTTAAGATACTCTTTGGGTGGGTTTTGAACTGATGTAAATGAAATTATAAGTGAGATATGTTCATAATTAATAATGGGGTATAAATATATATCATCAAAATTAGTGAATATTGCATCAAATATATCTCCAAAGTAAACATCCATGTCATAATCATAAAATACATGTTTATAATTAGAAAATGAATCCCCAATGGAATTAGAAATGAGTGTGGTTTGATCATAAGAAATAATCATGAATATTTTTTTTAACATCAAACAAGAACCAATACTCAAGATGCCTCTAAGAATGGAATTATCCCCATTTGAAAAATATTGAAAATGAAATTTTGGATTGATATTACAAGATGGGTCAGAATGGGAGATGGAGAAATTATAAAGGTCCACTCAGGGGTACTTCCTGAAGTCTAAAATATTAAATCATATGATATCATCCCCAAATTCTATACCATTATGGATATTAATGATCTTTATGGTATTTTTAAGGAAGAAAATTCCAATAATTATATGATTATAGGAACTTAACTGATCATCCTCCATATTCAACATAATTAAATATACTAGAGAGGTCATGTATCTCACTAAAACTAGTGCATATTTGAGAACACTCATCGAGTATGATGTGGCCCTTTTTTCTAATTACACCACCACCCTTGTTTTATTCATCACTTTAATCTACAAGGATGTGAAAATAGACTGAGGCCTGACATTAATCGAGGTATCCAAACCACAAAAAGCATCATATAAATTTAACTTCTTTATGGTTCATGGAATGGTGAATATACCAAGGTCCTTTCACTTTATAGACATTTCAAATTTTGGTTGATGAGTTAAAATACATTCCACCTGAGGTTTATCTTCTCATTTACCTTTATTTTTCTTCTATTTGTATGTATTTCATTCAAAAACTTGACATACCTTGAACTTTTATTGATTACTTATAGTAAAGTGATTCTGATATCAATGTGTTTAAATGTATACAAAACATCTTTTTTTGTCACCTTTTTAGCCATATTCTAGGTTTGTGAAACTCTATTTGTAAATGGAAGGGGTCTGGTTGAAACATTATCAATAATTTGCATACCTTTTTCTTTCTCATTTGGATTCTCACTATTTGGTCTTGAATGGGGATTCTTTGGGGTTGATGTGAATATAGGGGGACATATATGAGTAGATATATCAATTGATTACTTCCCACATGACAGTGTAGTGGAACTAATATTCCCCTTGGGATTTTGAGTACATTATGAAGGAATATCACTAGGGTTATTTCTTACTAGTTCATGGAGAGTAGTGGAAATGTGGATCATTTGCATCTTTAGCTCCCAAAATTCCATAACCTAGATCTTAATCTCATTATATTGATTAAAAAAAATTCTTGAAGATAAAATATATTAAAATATACCTTTGGTTGGAATGGCCCTTTCTATTATTCACTTGTTGATACTCAAGATTCAAATCTCTTCTTAGTTTACTGAAAACCCTATCAGTAAGGTGAAGGTTGTTGGAAGTTTTATTTAAAAGGGGAACTTTGTTTTTTTTTATATCCATACCCCATGTATAAGTGATATTGTAACCATTAGTTTTATATTAGTTCCTAATATTCATACTTATTCTTGGAATTTGGTTGTTGTTACTATTGATACAGTCTCCCAAGGTATATTGTTTCACAATCCTCTATCTATTATAATTGGGGAAAGTAAGGGATAGGGTGGTCCAATTCTATGGAAATGAAACAAGGAATCTATATGGTGGGTTGGGATGTATTTTGAGAAAAATAAATCTATCTCGTCATAGTTTTTAATTCATCCAACTTAGTATCAATTGGATTATTTTCAAGAGAATAAGGACTTTCCTAATTTACTCCTATAACAGGTGGTGTACTTAAATTGCCAAATTATTTAGATTTGTGTGTTATCTTTTCAATCAACACCCACGAAACTATTGGTGTTTTATCAACCAAAGCTCCTCCTAATGTGGCATCCACCATGACCCTCTCCATAGGTCTGATTCATACATAGAAGTATTATATGAGGAGTCTCTTCATGATTTTCTAATGTGTTCATCTTGAGAAATACTTATTGAATCTCTCCTAGTGCTCATACATTTACCCTCCATGTTCTTTCTTGATCAATGATATCTCCTTTCAAATTTAGGTGGTCCTCGCTAGTAGAAAAAATATCTACAATAAAATATGTTTCAAATTATTCCAAGATGATAAGTATTCATTTTGTAAATAATACATCAAATCCTTTATAGTTCCATCAAGTGAGAATTATAATGATCTTAGTTTGATTTGATCTTAATGGATTAGTCTTGTTTCATTTTTTGGATAGCACATTGAATTATTTAAGTTATCTATTTGGATCCTCACTGGATATGCCATGAAATTTTGGAAGAAGTTCAATTAATCCAGATTTTCATTCAAAGTTATATTCTGGGTTTTGGTATGCAATAAAATTTGGTTGATGATAAATTTTGGGTGTATCCAATTATTTAATTCTTATATCATGTTCATTATTACTATTTTTATCCTTTGGTTTTAGTTTTCTATTTAATTCATACGGTCTTCCAATTTCATTATTCTCGAAATTGAGGAATTTCCCAACTACGTGAATATTGAAATTTCCCCTAGACTTGGTTATTCTTATTTGATCACTAAGTATAAATTTAATCTCAAGGTAATAATAAAATATATCCTTGATATTATTTCAAGTCATAAATCAAAGAAAAAATAAATCATAGAAATGGGATTTAAGAAAAAGATAATTTTGAGTTGATGGCCCCATAAAAAGAAAAATTATGAAATGGGAAATAAGGAATAATAAAAAATTAAGAGAACTAAATCCATGCCTCAAATTATTTAAAGAAAATAATTTCCTCCCAATTAATGGAACCAATATGAATGATGTTGTCCTGGGAACTCTCAAATGATGTTTTTTTTGTACTTAGTGAAGTAGAGTGGATAGCCAATGTCATCTCTTAAAGTGGAAGTACATAAAAAACCTCTTAAAGGTATTATGTATAGTGAACTAATACTTTTACACATATTATTACATGATTATTAAGAAAAAACATCCTTTCATACAAAATAATGATAATAGAGTCCTAGTGACTTTGTAAGATTGGGTTCATAATACATAAAAGTGATGCTAAATTAAAACTTATTTATTTTATTCTTCATAATCAGGTCCTAAATCCTTTCAATATCATAAAATTACATGGGATAATCATGGTAATACATAGACAAAAGTAGTGAGATAAAAATACCAGTTTGAAAATAAACATGAAAAGGAAGCATAACATGTGAGTTAAATGTATAATTTGATATCCAAAAATAGAAGACACATGAGTAATAACATGGAATCATAACATAAATAACATCATCTCATAAGATCATGTGATCAAAGGAAATATGGAAGTAACATAAAAAAATTATAGAAACATAACTCAAGGCTAACTATGGAGATAGAGACACATGGTGTATAAAGTCCAATAATAGATTAGGTTCACTCCCTGATCCCATACATGATGTATCATGAGACTAAAACATTGCTCAATGAATTTAAGGGATGTATAATTCAGGTCTCACCCATCATATTGATTTAATTTCCATTCATATTCATCCCACGTAAGGAATCAATCATAAGGTATAACAATAATAATTCTCCAAGGAAAGAAAATGGTTTACATAAACTCTTCTCATAACATAATCAAAAGATATTTCTTAAAGAAATCATTGGAGAAATAGTCATAAGGTTTGTATTTCCCCATAGAAGTAAGGGAGATTAATCAAGGTATATATGTGATAGAAATATATGCATAACTTATAATCATTACATAACTATAAAGAGATATAGAGTGAGTTTGAGGGAGAATTTTTATAACTTGAAGAAAATGGTGGGTTAGAATTATCCATTACATTGAGCCTAATTCATCATTTACATTAATTATTAGGTCGAATAATAAAATTATGTTAATTATTTATATTCTTAAGAACATTTTTCCAGATTATTATTTCTTATATTTTATTCATTACCATGTCATATTAAATTACTTGATCATTTAGGTTAATTTTGTATGTTTTGGCGATGTTCGACTCATATGCCCAAAATTACATTAGTAATTTGAAAATGGTCAAAGTGATTATTAATACATCATCTCCAAAACAATAATCATGACATAATTAAAATATTTATACGTCAATTATTGTAATGAAATAGCCTCAAAATTTATATATTCTAGTGAATTTAGAGTATAATTCAATTTCTTATATTCCCAAAATCATTTTAGGTGTAAATATTTTTAGAATTAAGTCATAACTCTTACATGTTATAAAAAGTTGACACTTCAAATTAGTATCCATTTTTTCAACTATATAAAATATTTAAAATTAAATTTCATTTCTTTTTATGAAAAACCATCATAAGTTCAACTTGACTTATTCCTTTTCATTATCCATCATAAAAAACCTATGATAACATTTTCAAAATGTAGGATGAGCATAAAAATATCACTAAGGGACATAAGGGAAAGAAATATGTTCTTCAAATAAAAATCATGAAAATATATTTAAATAAATTTCTTAAAAATAAACTTTTTATACAAAAATAAAATAATTTTCCCTTTAAAAATATCATTATCTTACTTTTTGAAATAAGATGATTTCCTTGAAAACTCATTAGCATGCATAGAAAATTCATGTAGGTTCCTAGGGAAATCATCATATTAAAACCCTTACAATTAGAATTATCATACATATAAATTCCAATATAATTATCTAGAAATAATAATCATTATCTGATGCATTGGAGTGCTCTTTGGGAACACCCATTGTATAATCTATAAAATCTCACCTGATTCTATATGGGTGCACTAATTATATAATCTATATTAGGCTCACTCGTGATCTATAATGGGGCTCAACCATTCATAAACCATATCCAAGGACTATATCATAAATAAAACCTTTTAAAACTATTTTGAACCCGTGTGAAAACATTTAGAATATCAAAATACACTCTCTTATTCAAAACCCATTTTTAATCCCAAAAAAACAAAAAAATGGGGGAAAAGATTTTTTATTAAAGAAAAAATAAAATCTTCTAAAGGAATCCAAAATTTAAATAATTCAGGTGGTGTGAAAATATATTGTCATTATATACATTAAAATAAAACATTACTTTTTTTATGTTTCTAAAGAAAACCAAAAAATTTGTAAAAATATTCCATTTTATAACCATTGAAAGAAAGTTAAAGAAAAATATTTATTAAAATTTAAAAACATTTCACATAATGAAGAAACCATTTTCATTGAAAAAAACTATAGAATATTATAAAGTAAAAATAAAATTATTGAGGTTTAATAGTGGTAGGAAATTACTTTCATTCCATATGTTTAAAAAAATATTCCTTTTGAAAATTGTAAAAATAGTTGAAAGAGGATATTTAAAAAAGAATTTTTAAAAGAAAGTCTATTACCTTGGGTTGTAATCATAATTTACATTATTTATATTCCTAAATAAAAAACTTATATTAATTTTATAGTTTCTTAAGAACATTTTTCATGTTTATTTTTAATTTATTTCTTTTAATATCATGTTATATACCATTATATAATCAATTAAATTCACATCAGGCATTTTGATGATATTCGGCTCATATGTCAAAAATGACTATGGTATGCCGACTATGGTTAAATAGGTCATTATTAGATAATATATAGAATATTAATCATTAAAAAATTATTTTTACTATTATTAAGTTATATATTTAAATACAACCATTGTGTATGGTTATGAAAAATAATCTATGTTACAATCCTGGAGACGGTAGGTCCTATGTACGCATCAGTAATGTTCCCATTTTTTAATGATCATTAAGGAAAGTAGATAAGTGTTATTTTCTCCTTAAAAATTAACATAATATCATAAATACCATGTTACTCCATTAAATATACTTATATATATCATCCATGTGATTTGGTGATGAGAAATGAATCGCATCGCTTCATGGAGGTGGTAGTCCACACATACTCACAAATGACGTTATCATTTTTCAGTGAATTTGAGGGAAATAAGGTAAATGATATATTATATTTTATGTCATTAATATCATATATAAACATCAATTCCATCATTTTTATCCATCCATGATAGATTGTGATGGAAATTATTTACATCAGTTCGTGAGGCGGTAGTCCACCGTACACACAAATGATGGTT
The DNA here is from genome assembly GCA_963277665.1 of Viscum album. NCBI lineage: Eukaryota > Viridiplantae > Streptophyta > Magnoliopsida > Santalales > Viscaceae > Viscum > Viscum album. The sequence goes on from OY728128.1 coordinate 22,480,257, forward strand.
TCATTTCCCATTTTATTGAATAAGAGATGGGTATAGGTAATTATATTAAAAAAATAGAATCTCGATATATAAATGATATTGGTATTATTATTTTTTCATAGATTAAGAATAATTTAAGGATGTGTAAGAAGAAATAAAACAAAAATGCCCAATTAAAACTGATACCTCTTCTTCGAACAACCTCGTTTTATTAACAACTTAAGACCATAAAGGTTGGTGTTCGACCTAAAAAAGACCTTTATAATTAGGGGATGGATTATATTAATGGATATGGATTGGTGTTGTCTTGAAAAAATGGGTTCTTAAGTGTTAAAAAAGGAGACTAAGTGGTTCCCTTTTATTAGAGAGGGGAAGGGAACTCTTGGAATTCCTCAAAATATTAAATTAATATAAATTAATTTAAAATTTTAAATGGATCCAAAATGGTTAATTTATAATATATATATTGTGTATGGGTCAAAAAAAATTTATAAAATAATTTTTTTGACAAGTTTAGGTAACATTTTGATCCTAATCATTTGGTTTAGACCTCTCATTAACACCTTTCACCCTTACAATGACTGGCTGAAAATTAACTTTTTATTATAAATTCAATTTTTAGAAAAAGTGAGAAACCAGTCCTAGTTAATCTGGAGTTGAATCCTCATAGAAGAAAGCAAAGCCATCAAAGCAAAGCCTTATCCTATTAGTGCTTTCTTATCTCTAAAGATTCCACTTCATAAGCCATACCTTAGAAGTTGGGTCGTTGCTAATAACATCTTCAAGACGACATGCCATTTTATCCCAGGTTCGAACATTCTCTTCTTTGCTGATTTTCCCATCATTAAAGCATCTCATCAGGATCATATCTTGTTTTTCGGTCCAATTCTCCTGCTCGTTGTTGACTGCCACTTGAATAGTTCTCCCCATCATATCTGCCTCTTCTTGTGGTTTGTTGACATAAAAAATTCCTCCACCATCTCCTCCTTAGAGTGGATGATAGGTTCTTTAGAGTCCTTTTCCATTCCAGTAAATTTATCATTGTTGTTGCTTTCCTAGAATATAAATTGAGTTTTCTCTAGAAAAATAACTATGAGGGATGAAGACATATCCTTCTCACATGTTTTTAATTTTTAACCTAATTGTGTTTCCATGGGTTTTGGTAAACTGGAGTAGTCCTTGCGCCCTTTCCCCTTCTTCTTATTAGGTGTTTTCTTATCCTCAAGATCCTTAGTCTCTTCCTCTGACTCCACGCCTTCTGTAATTACTCCATATGAGTCATTTGGTGTATCCTGAATATTCTCATTGGTGTCCAAACACTCAAATTATTTTTGAGTCTGAAAAACATTTTGAACTGGATCCTTCCCCACTGTTTGAATGTTGACCCCCAAAATACTCTGCTTTCTTTGAGGTTCTTTTTCCACCCCTTCTGACCGTACCTCAATTTCCTTCCCTGGTAAACTCTTACATTTAGATTGAGATTCCTGCGGAGGGGATTCAGCAGCCCGCACTGAAATAATCAAGTCTTGGTCCTTCAAATCTTCCTTAGGCTGATCAAAATTCCCCAACACAGCGGGCTCCTCAACTTGATTTATCATAAGGCTATTTTGTACTGCCCTAACTGCGAAATGATTGTTCTGTATAGCATCATTCTTCTTCCTCCCCTTCAATGTCACTTTCCCCTGATGACCATCTGGTCTACATACAACAGCCGAGTGACCTATTCTTCTTCAAGTCGAGCAAAACTCCACCCAATAATTGAAGACCACTCGTTGTTTACACCGAACTTCCTCACTAGCTTCAATCCACACTGATTCAACTCGCGGCCTCGACACATCTACCTCCACACACATGTGTGGGTTGATCAGATGACATACCGAAGTAGTAAGTGAATCCACACAGACGAAACGACCCACAAGATTTCTTAACATACGTATAATTGTGGGATTATGAAATGGTAGAGGAAGTTGAGGAAGACTAACCCAAACCGAAACTATAGGAGAATCACGATTCAGGTATAGGTCGTAGCTCCACCGAAATAGATAGAAGCCACATCCACTTCATTTCCTAGGCACACATGATAGATCATGCACAAATTCCTCTGATGAAGCACATCGCACCATCAAATTCCTTTTATCCAGTAGACCGACAACCTCATGTTCTTTTCGACACCAATGATCGAAGACAAACCTATCAAATTCATCCACTGAAGGCCTCTTGTTCCTAAATCAAGCGACCAGTGTTAGATGTAGTAAACTCTCCACCTCTGTAAACACCCGAAGTGACAATGGAATCATGGGGTCGCTTTCTCGAATACTAGGGACCTTCGGGTTAAGGTTATTCACAGAAAATCCCGAAATCGTAACTGGATCAGTGAAGGCATAGAAATCGTGACTCCAACCATTATGAGGAATTCGAAGATCCTCCCCCCTCACACTGACAAGAGACATAGGGGGAATCACCGTCAACCCCATTAGGGTTAAGCCATTGCCTCTTCGAGCTCCCGAATACCAGGGAACTTCTTAAAGAAAAGTCATCACCCTTACAATGACAATAACGATCTTTACATGTTGAGGGTTCATAGAGTTATGATAAATGAAAAAACGGCCCCTAAATGAAACATAGTTGAAATTATCAAACATATACTAATCACTTGGTTGAATATAATATTTTTAAGAATTTAATATCATTTATTAAAATATTATTTATTATAATATATCATTCTTGTCAATTTTAATAACTATTCACTACTTTGATTATAATAATATCCATACAAAAAGTAAAATTCAAAAAAAATACATATCTAAAATTTGATTTTCATATATAAAATTCATAGAACACACAAATTATCTCAAATTATGTTATATGTAATATTTTTAATATCATTTATTTTATTTTTCCATTAATTGAATATTTACTATGTCAACAATGTGTAAATATTTAAGATAATTATTTATTCACTAAATTTTTAAAATAAATTATGAGGATGAATATAAAAATTTTATATTTCAGATTAATATTAATAATTTAAAAAATCCCCTAGTTATCCTCATGTTAAAAATATTATTGTTATGAAAAACATGAGTGTGACATTTTTTACTTCTCTTAAAATAAAATATTTTGTCATAATCTCATTGAAATGGCCAAAAAAATTCATATAACCTAATAATTGATTATTTTGGATACAATTTAGCCACAAAATAAACTTAAGTTGAGTTTTATGGTCAATTTATAATCCTTTTCATTTTATTTTCAACATTAACTCCCTGATTTACCCTTTACTTTGGTAATAAAAAATACTAAGATGACTATTCATATTGATCAAAAGGTACCTATTTACCAAATTTGAACCAAATAGTTCCAAATATGTAATGTATTTTTCTAAATTGAAATCACAAAAAAGTCAGAATTTTATTTAAAATCAAACTGGAAAAACATGACAAAAAATGGTTTTTCAGAAAAATGACATTTCAAAATATAAAATATTTTTATACTAAATTTAATTATAGAATCCATTTTATAAAAACATAATTGTATTATAAAATTTAAATAATTAAACCCTAGAACAAATCAAAAAACAAATTTTACTTTTTAAAAAATTTAAATGAAAACACAATTTTCAATAAAAATTAATATTTTTCACTATTCATTGAAATATCAATATTTTCAAAAAATTCTCAAAAATTCATCCTAAGATATTTATGACATTATAAATTAAAAATTAAATTAATTTTTCTAATAATTTTTCTATAATTTCCAAAAAATAATTATAATAGTCACTCATAAAAATAAAGAAACCCCATTTTTGAAGAAAACATATTTTTGAAGAATAAAATGACTTTAATAAAAATCAAGATATTATTTAAAAATAATTAATTAATACATTAAAAATTATTATTTCCATGATATATAATTAAAAAAAATATTAATACTATTCATTACATCTAATTTAATAACTAGGTTGTATTGGTATCATTTAAATAATAATAATTTATTATACTTTTAATCTCGGTGTTGTGTATTTTGTATGCTATTGAACATTGTATTTAATCTTTTTAAATATTAAGGCATGACATTCTACCCCCCCCCCCCTCCAATTAATAAATTTCAACCTATAAATTTTAATCAATGCTCGATAACTATGGTTTTTCCTCTTAAAATAACTTTATTGAAAACCCAATTCCTAAAAAGGTTCAATAAAAATTCTTCTTAATAAGAGAGAAAGGGAAGTAAATGTAAAGACCCCGACCCAAATATCCTAGAGTCTGTGGTTACTTTACTACTTTTTCATATGATACAACTGATCACATCTCAAAGGACCCAATAGTTTAGTATTCTTGATAAACAAGATACATACTTGAGTCTTGCATTAAATTTTAAAACACAAATTACAATAATTTTTTGCGATTGTCATTATTACCTATAGAATATCCTTGATTATAATTCATAGTACACTTACTAGATTCCTGGGAAAGGAAAAAATAAGGATGAGATTGGATTCTCAGTAAGAGTTATGTAAAGTGGAATATATCAAGAATCAATAATCATAATCAACATGGAATGTTAAATAACTGAACCTACATGTCATTTAAATAATTTCAATATCATTATTAAATAATGCATAATAAATATATAAAGGTAAATATATTAAAAAATGTGTTATTTAACCAATAAAATTGTAATTAAATGCATCCAAATATAATATAATTTCAAAAATATCATGGATAATAATAATTAAAATCTTAATGAATGAAATTATGAATTATTATACATCATTATTTCAAGATTCATGATACCTCTACTAATAATACCTTTAAAAAGATAGTTAAAAACTTATGGGTTTGTATACAACAGAAACCCATTTAACTAAGGATATCCAACTGATTTGTCTAATGAGACTACTGATGCAATGAGGGTCTATCTATAAGAAGTCCACACCTATATCTTCATGTCAAAAGAATTCCTCATATATTGAATGATTGATTTAATTCATGAATAATATGACTTACCAATAAATATTGATATTGAATAGAGAATACAAATTATCATTATTTCCTTATTCAATCAAATGACATTAATAAATTATTTTATATATAAATGATATTATATTTTATAAATAATCAAATCCAGGATAAATAATATATATTTAGAGGAAATTTAATTTCCAATAATCACAGGAAAGTAAATGATTCAAGGGAAATTTAATGACTATAAAAATAAACCAGAAAATTAACTGTAAATAAATTACTTGGTCAAAATGATCATAAGTCATCGAGATAAATAGTATGGATGGTATCAATACAATATATCCCTAATGATTCATAAGTACAAAAAAGTTTTGATGTCGTTGATGAATAGAAATACTATAAATATTTCATTAAAAGAATTATAGAAGAAAATGTCCTTTTGAGATTGGAAATAATTTTAAAACTAAAAGTTCAAAACCTAATTTCAAAATAATTTTCCTTTAAAATAAATTTGAAATATATAAATTAATATTTAAAATTTTGAGTGGTCATGATGGTGGGAAATTTCATACATGTTGGAAACTTTAAAACAATAATTCCTTTCACATTTTCAGCAAGATCCAAACATTACTTGTTTATAAAATTAAAACAATATTACATTCAAACCATTTTATAAAAATTTAAACATGGGTTAAAATTTATTTTATAAATCATTTTGAAAAATTAAAAAACATTTTTATAAAATATGGTTTTAGAATAAAAGGGATTTTAAACCAAAGAGAGAAATGAAGTCAGTTTTTTAAAAAACGTTATCTAAATAATTTTATTTACCAAAGAGTGGGAGAAATGTACTATTACTTAAAAAATCATGAATAACCACAGTAGAATAAAATTAAATCATTTTATTATACATGATCAAATAATTTCCTTCAAAGGAAATTCAATTATAAACAATCCTTATTAAAATGAGATTTTGAAAGAAGCCCTTACAAAGATCATAACATTATAGAAAAAATTAACGAATGAATTGATTATTTGTATCAAGTGTAAATAAAAATAAAAATATTATATATAACACATAATATATTCAAAATTTATTACACACAGAATCTTAAAATAATAATTACAATAAATAACTAATATAACCAAATTAAAAGAAATTGAGTTATTAAATTATTTACCACTTGGTAACTTTTATGGAATCTCACCTTTTAATTACATAAATTTTCTTTACATTTTACAAACAGAGTATATTTAAAGTAATGTGTCTTGGAAATCAGGAACATGAAACATGAAAACAACATAAAACATTCTTTTAATCCACTTTTAAGGCTTCATCATAAGTTCATACTAAGTACAATCGCTTCATAACATCATTTTAGAAAACATTAAAACAGATTGGAAAAGGGTAAACCACTAATAAATAATTCATAATATAGTATGGGTACATAGTAAGATCATGGTATGGATATTTTAATGACATAACACATGAAAAGGAAATATGAAAGAAAATAGAAGATGTTATTTATTTTACGAAAAATTTGGTAGCCTAACGGTGTCGCTTAAAATTTTATAAAATAATTTGATGAGAGTGGAAAGGGTATCTCATCATTTGGACATGAAATATAAAGTAATAAGAATATATAATAATGTTCCCCAACATAAGAAGTAGGAAACTATAAGACATAACATAAAGGAAATCATGACTAAAAAGAGAAGGGTGAAAGGTTCCCTTACTTTGAAGAGAATCATCGAATGTTCGAAGGTTGGAACCTTGGGGGAATGGAGGGAACCTTGGGATGACTCCTTTTGAGGTATAAATACAATATATTCATTGAGTAGGATTTTGGCATGAAATGAATGAGGGAATGTCTTGGTATTTATAGAAAAGGTGAGGGAAAATTTAATTAATTTCCAAGGGACACCTCATCGGTGGTATTTGCAAAACCATGGGCTTTTCCATGGTATTTACCCATGGTATTTCCCACTTGGGACACCTCATAACATATCTTACTATTCACAAGTCGAACAGATTTATTAAATCATTATTACATCATCAATGATGTCATTAAACACCTGAAACTGAAAACTGTATTTTTATTATTCACCAAAAAATCAACTGTTTCAGAAAAATCCCAAAAATTCACCCTAACCTAATATCAATGATCATAATTAAAAAATTAACTCCAATTTATGAAAATAATTTTTTAAATATGTTTAATTTTATTTTTAAATAAAATCATTATTTATTCAAAAAAACAACTCTAAAACTATAACTTTTTTTAACACCTTGAAAATGTAATCAAGGTCCAATAAAATTATCATACAAACATAAGAAAATAATGTAAAAATTTATGATTAAATTTTTTGAAAATACATTTTTATTTTAAATAATTAAACTAATTATAAAAGATTAATTAAAATATTTATGACATATTAAAATACCAATACTTATATTATGACCATTTTTTCACTTTTAAGATGTCTAAATTATATTTATAAATTCATGGGTGAAGTTTATATTTTTTGGCTAAGTTACTATTCATTACTATTCATAAGTGTATATTACTATTCATACTTTACTATTCACCAAAAAATTATGTTGATCTTATTAGACTCTAAATTTCGTACTGGTCACAATTGTAGAAAACTGTTTTCTGAAAATCATTTCACATTGTTAATTATTTAAAGTTTACAAAAATATCTTAAAATACCCCTTTTTCCAAAATTCATCAATAATATGGAACTTCATCCTACATTCATCTGGACATTTGAAATTCACAAATTTAACATAATAATAAATTAAAATTTTATTTATACAAAAGGATTACACAATTTAATTAAGGTATCGTTACATATCACCTTATAACACATGTATAGGACTCAAGTGTAAGGTATGCTATGGTGATAGAATCTTTGGGCGGCTCGGACAACATTGCCTGAGTGGTGATTTCTATCATCTTGAACTTCTCGCTTAGGAGATTCCATTCCAGCTTCACTTGTTAAATTTTAGATTAGGCTTGGTCTAGAGAAAATCCCAGAGATGCTACCTCCTTCTCAAGCTCTGACAGATGGGCTTCATACTGCCCGAGTCTACTGGATGAGGCCATCGAATTTTCTTTCTGTATTAATTAACCAAGATCACTTGTATTTATAAAAAATAATTATAATGTTATGATTTTATTTTACAATGATAATATTTACCAATGGTCATATAATAGTCGAAACCCAATAGTATCACTTCATTAATTAAAGGATATAGTTTTGTGGAGTATAAAATGAAATAACCCAAAAATTTAGGAAACAAATATTATTAGAAAGTCAGGGTCATTAAATTCTTACCCACTTAAGAAATTTCATCCCTAAAATTTTAACTCGTACCATAGGAAGAGAAAAGGTGTGGGTACTTCTACCTCATAGACTCCTCTGGTTCCCACATAGCTTCTTCACATGCGTGGTTCGTCCATAATACCTTAATAGGGTGGGTAGTCTTGTTGCGTAGAACATTGTCTCTATGATCCAAGATCTCCACCGGTTGTTCCTCATAAAAGAGGTAATGTTCCAGTTGTAACACCTCTGGATTTATTACTTGTTAAGGGTCAGTTATTTTCTTCCTCAAGTGGGATATGTGGAGGACATCATGAACTTGTGCTATATTTGGAGGAAGTTCAAGCCGATAGGCCACTGCTCCCACGCGATCAAGTATTTCATATGGGCCAATGTACCTAAGGTTTTTCTTCCCTTTCTTCCCAAACTTGATGAATCTCTTCTAAGGTGAAATTATAAGAAATACTTTGTCACCCACGTCAAACTATAAGTCCCTTTGACGGTTGTCATCAATGTTCTTTTGCCGACTCTGAGCAGCCATAATGTGTTGTTAGATGGCATGGACTTTTCCTGTCATCTCTTGCACAAGATCAGGCCCAAGAAGCTTCACTCCCTAGATTCATGCCAACAAGTAGGATTTCTACACCACATACCATATAAATCTTCATAGGGTGACTTTTTAATTCTCGAGTGGAAGTTGTTGTTGTAAGAGAACTCAACTAAAGGGAGATGTTGATCCCATCCACCTTTAAATTCCATTGAGCATGTTCTCAGCATATCCTCGAGTGTTTGACTAGTATATTTAGATTATCCATCAGTTTGGGGGTGATATTCCATACAAAAATTCAATTCAATTCTCTGAACATGTTGAAGACTTCTCCAGAATTTTGATGTGAACCTTAGATCATGATCACATACGATAGAAAGTTGAAATCTATGCAGCTTTACCACTTCCTTCACATAAATCCTGAAATTTTGATCAAGAGATAAATCATCCTAAATGGAGATAAAATGGGAAGTCTTTGTGAGATGTTACACAATAACCCATATCACATTATTTCCCTTGGATGTTCTCAGGAGACCAATGACAAAGTCTATAGTGATATTGTCCCCCCTCTATGTTGGTATGGGTAGTGGTTGCAAGACCACTTTAGGAAGTTGTCACTCTCCTTTACTTGCTGATATACCAGGGACCTTGAAGTGTATTCATAAATCTCCCTTTTCATATTATCCCACCAATAATGATAATGAAGTTACGTATACATTTTTGTGCTTCCAGGATGTATAGAGAAAGTAGTGTTATGAGCTTCATCCATCAGGTCCTTCTTTATTTACGGAATAGATTGAACACATAGTCTTGTATAAAATTTCAGTACACCTTCTTGATCAATATTGAACTTAGGAAACTCCACATCCTTCACAGCCTCAAAATTCTTCTGTAACAAAGGATCATCTTTCTGAGATTTCTTGATCTTCTCTAGTAATGACGATTGAGAAATCATTTCGGTTAGGGTAAATGGTGTCACTTCCATTATAATTCTCATGTCCATATTTACTGTGTCATTGATCAAAGGATCTATTTGTATCCTCATCAGGGAAAGAACAATTGGTTCATTCTTGTTTAATACATTAGCAACTTTTTTTGCTCTTCCCAGATGATAATGAATAGAACAATCATAGTTGTTGAGAAGTTCCAACAATCTCCTCTGTCTCATGTTCAATTCATTTTTTGTGAAAATATACTTCAATCTTTGATATTTTATGTATATATCACATTTCTCCCCATAAAGATAGTGCCTCCATATTTTCATATAAAAAACGTCCATAGCCAGATCCAGATCATGTGTAGGATAGTTCTGCTCAAGAGTCTTCAACTTTCGAGATGCATAAGCAATGACTTTGTCATTTTTCATGAGGATGTACCCAATACCTTTTAGAGATGAATCGCTAAAAATAATAAATCCTTCTTCACTTGAGGGTAGAGTTAACATGGGTGAAGTAATCAATCTCTTCTTCAGCTCTTGGAAACATTCCTCACACTCCTTCTTCCAGATAAACTTGACCCCTTTTCGAGTTAACTTGGTTATTGGATTAGAAAGTCATGAAAAGTTCTTCACAAACCTCATATAATATCCTTCTAAACCATGGAAACTATGAATCTCAGTTGTTGGTGTTGTTTGAAGCCACTCCTCTACAGCTTTTGACTTTGCAGGGTCAACTATGATTCCTTCATTGGTAACAATGTTCCCTAAGAAAGCAACTTGTTGCAACCTGAATTCACATTTACTAAACATTCCAAAAATCCTTTCCTTCGATAGAGTTTGGAAAATACCCCTTAGAAGATTCTCATTCTCCTAGTGACTTTTAGAATATACCATAATATCATCAATAAAACCTACCAAAAAGTTATCAAGGTAGTCCTTAAAGACTCTATTAATCAAATACATAAAAATAGCAGGTGCATTATCCAGTATGAAGGACATGATAACAAACTCATAATTCCCATATCTTGATCAGAAGGCAGTTTTTGAAGTATCTTCTTTCTTCACTCTCAATTGATGATAACCAGATTGAAGATCAATCTTATAGAAGAATTGAACCCCACAAAGTTGGTCAAATAAGTCATCAATTCTTGGAAGAGGGTATTTGTTTTTCATTGTGATCTCATTCAATTATCTTTAATCAATGCATAGCTGCATCGATCCAAACTTCTTCTTCATAAAGAGAATAGGTTCTTCCTAAGAAGACACACTCGGTTGGATAAACCCCTTCTCCAAAATATCTGGGAGTTGTTTCTTTAATTCTTCTAGGTCTACATTTTCTATCCTATAGGGGGTATTAGATATCGGATGCGACCCAAGTATGAGTTCAATGGAGAACTCTACCTCTCTTTCTAGGGGAGGTCTGGGTAACTCCTCAAGAAATACGTCAATGTATTCCTGGATGATGGGGACATTTTCTATCCTCAAACTCTCATTTCCTTCTTCCTCTTCACAGATCAACCCCATAACGAAAGATATAGGAGGCTCTTCTAGACAAAGATCCAATTGAGATATCTCTCCATAGAAGATAACTGTAGGTTTTCCATTCAAGACTACTGATATTTCCTTGCTTCTGCATTGATCTTAGCATTACACTTTGACGGCTAGTCCATCCCTAGTATAATGTCAAGTTCCAGCATAGTAATGACTACTATATTTGTAATGATATTGTTCTCACTAAAGTAAATACTAATGTTTCTAAACACTAACGATGCTTAGATAATCCCACCAGGAGTCTTGAGTGATAACTCTACTTTTAGAAAATCAGGGGTTGATTCTAAATTCTTTGCAAACTTGGAGGAAGTAAAGGAATGCGTAGAACAAAAATCAAACAAAGTACTTGCTAGCTTGGAGATAATAACAAGAGTACCTGCCACCACATAATTTAGCGCTTCAAATTCATCCATAGTGATATAAAAAAATGACCTTTCTCCCTTATCCAATGTTGAGGCTGATGGTGATTCCCCTCCACTGCCCTCAGATTTGGACAGTGATTGGAAAACTGCCCAAGTTGTCCACACTTATAGCATTGAACATCAGATAGGTCCTACACCATCTTCCATTTTTTGTTAGTGTTGGGAAGTTGTGGCTTCACCTCACTATGAAAATTTCCTGCTATATGGCCATCTCTTCCATAATTTTAGCATTTTCAGCTCCCAGGAAGGAATTTCCCCAAATGCTTCTTCCCATATTTATTACACATGGGATGTTGTACTTGCTTTCCTCCTATTACCTGATGGAAGCTCCTACCTATGTTTAGCTCCATTGATCTTTTCTTATCATTGGATTTATGAGACCATTTTGTCTCACCAAACTCTGGTTCTACATTCATCACACTTCGCATGATCTCCTCATAGCTATCATAATCTCGGTTGGCTATATTTTTTCATAGATGAGGTCTCAGTCCACCAAAGAATCTATCATACCTAACATTTGGATCCATGATAAATATAGAGGTGTAATGTGAATGCCTTTTTAAGTTAATCTCATAGCTTCCCATAGATTCATTCTCCTTCTGCTTTAGCTCGAGAAACTCCTTCTCCATTCTTGTTCTCATCGATCGAGGGAAATACTTGCTGAATAATATCCTTCTGAACTCTTCCAAATCAATAGCTTCAACCCAAACTCTTGGCCTAATATTTTTAATCATTTCCCACCACTGATCAGCTTCTCCATCTAAGCGATAGATATCTAGGGCGACCATTTCTTTCTCTAAACAGCGGAGCAAAGAAAAGATCTTCTTGACACACTATTGGAAAAGTAGGTTATACCAACGGTTTATAACCGTTGATATAGGCTGGAAAACAGTTGGTATAGGGTATACCAATGGTTTTCCAAACCGTTGGCCAGTAAGGCGTGGGGAAAGCCCTTTACCAATGGTTTTATTTAAACCGTTGGTATAGGTTCTGAGAAATCTGGAAAACAATTTACCAACGGTTCAGAACCATTGGTATAAGTTTTTCCAAATTTCTGGAAAAAGCTTTACCAACGGTTCAGAACCGTTGGTAAATTGTTTCCCAAAACTGCTACACAGCAGCACCCAGAAGCCCCCCCCCCCCCCAGAAGCTACACCTGCATAAAAAATAGTGCACAACAGCCCTCAGTATACCCTCCACTATACACCTGCATAAAAAATATCACAAAAGCCACATAAAAACTTCAAACAGTATAAAAAACACCTAAAATAGCCCAAAAAAACACATGAAAACAATCATCCGGTGGTAATTCACCTCACCCATCAAATTCTAATAGGCAGAATAGTTTGATAAATATCTATTAGAGTTGAATAAGACATTCAAATTGACTCAAATCCCATTTTTTTGTGATACTAGGTTTGGGTATGTAATGATTTGTGATGAATTTTGCATTGAACTTGTATTTTTTATAATATATGGTGAAAAGATATTTTCTTATGAGTCTCTTCACGTATGACCCCATGAGTGAAACTACCAAACTCATGAAAAAGAGTCGTTGATGAGTGTAAATTTCAGTTGTATTCACTTAAAATGATTTCCTTTTAAAATAAAAGAGAGACATTAAGTGGTGTCGTCCACACCATGCCTCGGATTGAGCCGGAGTTGACTCGTACACATCACAAATGACCCATGGATACATGTCCTAAAGTATCAACAGTATCCGAATGCCTTTGGTCTATTTTCCGTATGTCAGCTGTTGTTTTAACCTAAATTTTTTTCCATTTCAAAGAAAAGTGAAACACTTTGAGTGGTTCCGGCCACACCGCGCCTCGGATTGAGACGGGGTTGACTTTTACACGTCACAAATGACCCATGGATCATTGTCCTAAAGTTTCAATAGAATCCGAAAGCGTTTGGTTGGTTTTCCGTATGTCGTTTTTTTTACTTAAAAGCACATCCATTTTAAACAAAAGAAAGACACTTTGAGTGGTGTCGGCCACACCACACCTCGAATTGAGGCGGGGTTGACTCGTACACATCACAAATGACCAACTGATACATGTCCTAAAGTATCAACAGTATCCAAATGTGTTTGGTCAGTTTTCCGTATGTGGTTTTTTTTACTAAAAAGTACATCCATTTTAAACAAAAGAAAGACACTTTGAGTGTTCCCGGCCACACCGGCCCTCGGATTGCGGAGGGGTTGACTCGTACATGTCACATATGACCCATGGATACATTTCCTAAAGTATAAACAGTATCCGAATGCCTTTGGTCCGTTTTCCGTATGTCAGTTGTTGTTTTAACTTAAACCGTTGTCCATTTCAAAGAAAATTGACAAACTTTGAGTGGTCCCGGCCACACTGGCCCTCGGATTGAGGCGGGGTTGACTTTTACACGTCACATATGACCCATGGATCTTTTTCCTAAAGTTTCAACAGAATCCGAATGCGTTTGGTCGGTTTTCCGTATGCAAGTTGTTGTTTTCACTTAAAATCTTGTCCATTTCAAATAAAAGTTAGACACTTTGAGTGGTGTCGACCACACCGCGCCTCTGATTGAGGTGGGGTTGACTCGTACACATCACAAATGACCCATAAATCATTTTCTTAAAGTTTCAACAGAATCTGAAAGTGTTTGGTCGGTTTTCCGTATGTCGTTTATTTTACTTAAAAGCGCATCAATTTTAAACATAAGAAAGACAATTTGAGTGGTACCGGACACACCGGCCCTCGGATTGAGGCGGGGTTGACTCGTACACGTCACATATGACCCATGAATCGTTTTCCTACAGTTTCAACAGAATCTGAAAGCGTTTGGTTGGTTTTCGGTATGTCAGTTGTTGTTTTAACTTAAATTGGTGTTCATTTCAAAGAAAAGTTAGACATTTTGAGTGGTACCGATCACACTGCGCCTCGTATTGAGGAGGGGTTGACTCGTACACGTCACATATGACCCATGTATCGTTGTCCTAAAAGTTCAACAGAATCCTAATGCGTTTGGTCAGTTTTCCGTATGTCAGTTGTTCTTTTAACTTAAATTGTTGTCCATTTCAAAGAAAAGTTAGACACTTTGAGTGGTGTCGGCCACACCGCGCCTTGAATTGAGGCGGGGTTGACTCGTACATGTCACAAATGACCCATGGATCGTTGTCCTAAAGTTTCAACAGAATCCGAATGTGTTTGGTCGGTTATCCATATGTGGTTTTTTACTTAAAAGCGCATCCATTTTAAACAAAAGAAAGAGACTTTGAGTAGTACCGGTCACACCGGCCCTCGGATTGAGGAGGGGTTAACTCCTACATGTCACAAATGACCCATGGATACATGTCCTAAAGAATAAATAGTATCTGGATGCCTTTGGTCCGTTTACCGTATGTCAGTTGTTGTTTTAACTTAAACAATTGTCCATTTCAAAGAAAAGTGACACACTTTGAGTGGTCCCGGCCACACCGGCCCTCGGATTGAGGAGGGGTTGACTCTTACACGTAACATATGACCCATGGATACATGTCCTAAAGTATAAACAGCATCTAAATGCCTTTGGTCCATTTTATGTATGTCAGTTGTTGTTTTAACTTAAATTGTTGTCCATTTCAAAGAAAAGTGACACACTTTGAGTGGTCCCGACTACACCGGCCCTCAGATTGAGGCAGGGTTGACTCTTACACGTCACATATGACCCATGGATCGTTGTCCTAAAGTTTCAACAGAATCCGAATGCGTTTGGTTGGTTTTCCGTATGTCAGTTGTTGTTTTAACTTAAATCGTTGTCCATTTGAAAGAAAAGTAACAAACTTTGAGTGTTCATGGCCACAACGGCCCTCAGATAGAGGTGGGGTTGACTCATAAACGTCACAAATGACCCATGGATCGTTTTCCTATAGTTTCAACAGAATCCGAATGCGTTTGGTCGGTTTTCCGTATGTCAGTTGATGTTTTAACTTAAACCGTTGTCCATGTTAAAGAAAACTTAGACACTTTGAGTGGTGTCGGCCACACCGCGCCTCGGATTGAGTTGGGGTTGACTCGTACACGTCACAAATGACCTATGGATACATTTCCTAAAGTATCAACAATATCCGAGTGCGTTTGGTCAGTTTTTCATATGTGGTTTTTTTTACATAAAAGCGCATCCATTTTAAACAAACGAAAGACACTTTGAGTGGTCTCAGCCACACCGGCCCTCGGATTGAGGCGGGGTTGACTCGTACATGTCACATATGACCCATGGATACATTTCCTAAAGTATCAACAGTATCCGAATGTCTTTGGTCGGTTTTCCGTATGCCAGTTGTTGTTTTCACTTAAACAGTTGTCCATTTCAAAGAAAAGTGACACACTTTGAGTGGTCCCGGTCACACCGGCCCTCGGATTGAGGAGGGGTTGACTCGTACACGTCACATATGACCCATGGATACATGTCCTAAAGTATAAAAAGTATCTGAATGCCTTTGGTCCATTTTCCGTATGTCAGTTGTTTTTTTAACTTAAATTGTTGTCCATTTCAAAGAAAAGTGACACACTTTGAGTGATCCCGACTACACCGGCCCTCGGATTGAGGTGGGGTTGACTCGTACACGTCACATATGACCCATGGATCGTTTTCCTAAAGTTTCAACAAAATCCTAATGCGTTTGGTTGGTTTTTCGTATGTCAGTTGTTGTTTTAAGTTAAACTGTTGTCCATTTCAAAGAAAAGTGACAAACATTGAGTGGTCCTAGCCACACCGGCCCTCGGATTGAGGTGGGGTTGACTCGTACATGTCACAAATGACACATGGATCGTTTTCCTACAGTTTCAACAGAATCCGAATGCATTTGGTTGGTATTCCGTATGTCAGTTGATGTTTTAACTTAAACTGTTGTCCATGTTAAAGAAAAGTTAGACACTTTGAGTGGTGTCGGCCACACCGCGCCTCGGATTGATGCGGGGTTGACTCGTACATGTCACAAATGACCTATGGATACATGTCCTAAAGTATCAACAATATCCGAGTGCAATTGTTCAGTTTTTCATATGTGGTTTTTTTTACTTAAAAGCACATCCATTTTATCAGACTGTCTTGCATGCTCCTTGACCTGTTCCAACTCGGTGGTACTAGAATGGATACCTGGAGACGACCAATACCTCGTCGAGACTATATTCTTACCAGGTCGGCAGCGTACTCGACCAGAGTGCTCATCTCCCAAAACCTGATATAAATGATCGTGTGGCCCAAACTTGTCAGGCTCCTAGGCATCAAGAGCCTTTAAAGCAGCCTGTAAATAATATTAATAGATTATTAAATTTTAAATTAGATATTAAACTTTGAAATAAACAAATTAAAACTTACAATCTTCTCTTGGGTCGGTTCATTTACCGCAGTTCCATCTTTTTTTCTTCTACTCGAGCAAAACAATTTTGCTCGAGGGATACGTCCTTCAAAATTCATTTTGTGCTTCTGTAATGACATTGAAACAGTATAAAGTGAAAGTATAATCATATATTCATTATTCAATAAATCACATAATTTAAGTAGGATCCAATAAAAAGGGAAAGTCCTAAAGAAAAATTATAAACAACTATATCGTACCTGCTGCCTCTCATGATCTGACATTGTTGTGCGCCCCAAAGTGTGGAGGTATTTCTTTGAATCAATGTTTTTTTTGTTTTTTCAGAAGATTCCTAAATAATGATTAATAATTAATATAATTATATTAATTCAAAATATGAAAACTCTCATTTAAATAACTCAAATGAGATTAATACCTTAAATTTGGCAGTCGCCCAATGGGTAATCATTTGGCGATATTACTTTATCGGGCAGTCATCCACGATAGGTAATGTCTCTAACTCCGTGCCCACTCTATCACACCAGCCAACATACAGCTCATGCTTATAAGCTCTCCAAAGCTCTCCTAGCTCTTTTAAACACGATGATCATGCACCTTCGCCATCAGGGAAGTTAAACCGAAGCTGAAACCAAATTGATTAGTTCATTTAAATACAAAAATATACTACATTAAATCCAATAGATTTTTTACCCATATTTGTGCCCACGTGTTATCCTTGACTTCGGGTGGCAGATGTCTCCAGGAGAGAGGGATCACCGGAATGATATCGGAGTATTTTGCTAGCGTCGCCAAAAAACCCCGACATTGCTGCCCAGATTTCTCAATCATTTGTCCATCAACATTGTATTCTACCATCAACTGTGTCTGGCGGTTCCATACCGCACGCAAGCGAGTACGCCCCCTCCCCCACCTCCTATCTGTAGATGAATCTGTTATTAAAGAAAAATAATACCAATACAAGTTATAATAAAAATAAATTTTGGTATAAAAATTTGATAGAGTTATATAAATATACCTATGGTAGTCGGATCAATGGGTGAAGAAGCTGAAGGAATATCTTGTACAGGTGGAGTGTCCCTCAGTATATTCTCCTCAGCCACATACTGTGTCACAGCAAGAGTCAAAGAAGGTGGAATATAATAACCTGGAGATAATGAACCAGAAGAAAAAGATGATGGCATAGACGTCTGGCCAGCTGGTAGTGTAAACATCGGAGGTCTAAATAACTCATATGTCCTTGATGACACGCCAGGATCAATATAGGGCATAGAAGATACGTCTGTGGTAGTGGATTGTCTAACTCTCGCCCCACGAGCCCTCTTACCACCAACCTCTCTACTGGGAGCAATATCAGGCTCCTCGTCAAATATCTGTTGTCTAGGGCGTGGATCATGAAAAAAAGTTTGACAGAAAAGTAAACACATGATATTATAAGTTATTGAAATATTTATATTTGAAATAAAATACTCACAACAAGGATGAGTGGAGGAACACCCATATGTACCATGCGACGATTATTATATGTCATCTTTTTCCGCCGCCTCTCTTCAATGGGTGTCATTTCCTGCAATGAAAACAAATATGGAAGTAATTAGAAACAGATAACTAATGTGTAACCCAAAAAACAAAATATAGAAAAACGATTATGATAAAAAGCACATTATGAAACAGAAGATTTATGGTGTTATGAAGGTAAGTACTAGGATACACACTCTGAATGATGTAGGTGAAACATGTAGGTGAGAACACGACTGTATGATTCTATATATTTCCCACCACAACATCGGGTTCACATTCAACTCTGACAATTGAGCTGTTGGGGTCATCATAAGTAATAAACGGATTTCTTCCAATTGCAGTAGGGATAGTATCAACTTCATCATCACCATCATCAAAAACATGTCTGGTATTTACATCAATAATTACACTGAATTTAGGATGACGATGATCTTTGACATAAAAAACTTGTTTCACCATTGATGCCAATACATATGGTTCATCGGTGGCAAGAGTGTGAGTCGTGTCAATAACTCGAAATCCACAATCATCAATAAAGGTGCCTTGCCTCGTTATTGAATCAAACCATTGACATTTCATCATCGTGACTCGACCATGCGAGTAATAATCCAAAATTATTATTTTCTCCACGACACCATAATAAGAAACATTTTCAGAACGAGGTCTAGTGTCCGATGAACTAGCATAACAGTCTGTTGTGGCAGTTAGCATAACACCATTATGCTGTGTTCACATGTTTCTTGCTCGTTCAGTGATAACAAATTTGTATCCATTGATCACAAGTGATTTAGAAGCACGAACCATGGTATTAGGACCAAAAGCCAAAGCTCTTATTTCCTCAGAAACAGAGTCTGTAGGAAAACTCGATACCTAAAATATAAACAAATAGTAAACTTAATTAAATATTATTTTTATTTAGTTATTACAGAAATATTTTTACCTTCAATTTCAACCAAGCAGAAAACCCTTTGCTATGAAAAGTCTCCTTCTTTCTCAAAGATAAAGAATGATGCTTTCTATATATCAATTCTTTATGTTCCCTATAGATAAAAATAATAATAGTTTAACAAATATTTAAAATTACAAGAGATAAGATAAGAGTTACATGTACAATTAACTTACTTTATATACTCATCGAACACATCACAATTGAACAACACTGTGCGATGTTCCATCTCTTGCTCTTCAAGGATTAATGTTGCCAATGTATATGATCCCATAATTCCTCCTGTCTAAGGAAGTGATGGAAAACTGGGTTCAATTTGCCCATACTGTTCTTCTTCATTTCTCATTGGTCTATTTATTCTCGTAGTATGAACAGACAAATACATTGAGAAGAAATCCATACATTCTTGATCCAAGTAACCGTTCACAATAGAACCTTCAGGATAATTCCTGTTCCGAACATATGATTTCAATGTGCACATGTTTCTTTCAGTTGGATACATCCAACGAAAAGCAACAGGTCCTCCAAGAAGTATTTCGGTCGGAAGATGGACAGTCAGATGCAACATGCATGTAAAAAATGATGGAGGGAATATTTTCTCTAACTCACACAAAATTAATGGTGTCTCTGCCAACATTTTTTGCACGAGTGATTTGGACAACCTCTTAGCACAAATATCTCTAAACAAATAGCACAACTGAATAACTGAGACTCTAACATTATTGGACAAGAGATGACGGATTTCTATTTGAATCAACTCATGCAAAAGGACGTGATAATCATGAGTCTTCAAAGATTTCAACATCAACTCTTTTCTGTTGACCCGTTTTGATATATTGCTTGAATAGCCATCAGGAACTTTAATAGTCTCTAGCACTTCCAGAAATTGATTTTTTTCAGCAGGAGTCATCACATAAGAAGCACATGGAACTTGCCATTTATTTTCACTGATATAGACAGGATGCAATTCTGGTCTGATCCCCCAATCTACCAAGTCGCGCCGAGATCGTAAATCATCTTTTGTCTTTCCCTTGACATTTAGAAGAATCGAAAGCATCATTTCACATATATTTTTTTCAATGTTAATTATGTCTAAGCAATGACATAACAAGTTGGTTGACCAATATGACAACTCAAAGAATATACTCTTCTTCTTCCAATTGTAACAGGTATCATTGGATACATTTTTCCTCTTTCTAGATTTCATTACACTCTTCCCAAATGAATAACTGAAATCTTTCAATTCATTAAGCACATCAGTTCCAGACATACGCTGAGGTGGATCGTCATTCTCCATGGTATTGTCAAATCTTCGACGATTGTTTCTATATGGATGGTTCATTGGCAAGAATCGTCGATGTCCCATAAAACTAAAACTACGACGATATTTCAGTCTTCTCGATCGAGTATTCTTCATAAAAACAGGACATGACAATTTTCCTTTTGTGCTCCATCCAGACATCATTGCATAAGCAGGAAAATCATTGATAGTCTACATAAGTGCAGCACGCATCTGAAATTTGTCTTTCGAACATACATCGTATGTGGGCACACCCACATCCCAAAGAAGTTTCAACTCTTTTATTAAAGGTTGCACGTATACATCTATATCATTGTCAGGATCAGAAGGGCCAGATATCAGTATACTCAAGAAAGTGTAAGGCTTTTTCATACACAACCAAGGGGGAAGGTTATAAATGTGTATGAAAACCGTCCATGTGCTGTGCGAAGTAAGCATCTGCCCAAATGGATTAAAACCGTCACATGAAAGACCCAGTCTCACATTGCGCACGTCGGCTGCAAATTCAGGATATCGAGCATCAAATCTCTGCCATGCAAATCCATCTGCCGGGTGAACCAACTCTTCATTATTCTTTTTTCTCTCGGTGTCATGCCATCGCATTTTTACGGATATTTCATCAGACATGAAAAGGTTCTGTAATCTAGGGATCAATGGAAAGTGCCACATTACTTTTTTTGGCACAGGAGATGGTGTTCCATCATCTTTTGTCTTCCATCGGGAGGTTCCGCATTTTATACAATAATTTCTTTCAGCGGTTTCCTCCCAAAATAAGCTGCAATCATTCGGGCAAGCATGAATTTTTTTTTTGAGAATCCAAGTTCATCAACCAACTTCCATGCCATATAGTGGTTTGAGGGAATATCTGCATCATCTGGAAGTAAGTCCTTCAAGAAGGTAAAAATATAATCAATTGCAGTATTTGAAATCCCATACATAGTTTTCCCATGAAACAATCGGATTAAAAATTCCAACTTTTTCATTTTATCACATTGCCGATATACTGGAGTCGTCGCAACATCATTCAATTTTTTCACCCTATCAACATCATCATTTTCATTGGACGCATCATGTGTGCTTGTATTGAAATCTTGTTGGCTGGACATCCTTTCCTTCTCATGATGTCGAATAAATGGAAACCGATCATATATCAAACTCTCCAATTCAGTCCTATCATTTGGATCATCAACATTTTGAGATTCCATTTTCTCTCAATTGTGATACCACACATAATAGTTTGTTTGGAAACCATATTTGGTTATATGATAGCTAACTGCTTCACGGCTCAACCAAGGTCTTCCAACACAATTAAAACATGGGAAGTGTATGCGACCACTATCTGAAGCCTTGTCAAATGCAAAATCTAGAAAGATGTTCAAATTATTTTGAAAATCGGTTGAAATATGATCAGTTTCGTACATCCAACTTCTATCCATTCTGTAAAAAAATCGCAATAAGTCATTTCAAAGCAATTCAATAATATTAAAGTTTAATCAAAAAAATATTTATGTAAATGACAATTGTTTACTCTATATAAAAGCATAACTGACACATTACTCTATATGAGAATCATATTAAGAAATACTAAAAAATACAGTGTATATAAGAAAATAAGATACAAAATTTCTAATGCCTATATTCACGGATTGACCAGTAAGATATTGGAAGTGGATAAAGGAATACATAATCCTTAAGGGTCTTATTGGGAGTATATGAGTTTTATACTTTAACTTATCCAAGTAGATCGGGATGAGGAGTAGGATGAGGATCATGGGAGTGGTGGCACTATCCAAGGGGGGTGTGGCGTGTCCAGGGGGGTGCGGGGTGTCTAGGGGGTGGTGGGGTCGTCCGGGGGGTCGTAGGTGTCCAGGGGGTGGGGGGCTGTCTAGGGGGGTCGGGGTGTCCAGGTGGGCGGGCTATCCGTGGGGGTGGTCAGGTTGTCCAACGGGGTCGGGGTGTATAGGTATATTTATATGAAAAGAATACCCCCACAATAATCATGCAGCCCTGTCATTAGTCTAAACCCCTAGAACACATAAAAGAATCTAGTATGAAAATTTACTAAAATATTTAACACCATACGATTGAAAATACAATCTAAATATAGTTTGAGAGGATATAATGGTGTGTGTGAAAAAAATGATATTAAATCAATTTAAATGAATATGGAACAAATAAGGGTTTATAATACACTAAGAGTACCTCAAACAATCCAAAACCACTATAGCACCACCCCCTTGGATAGCCCGCCCACCCCCCTCGACACCCCTTCTCCCTATGGACAGCCCCACACCCCCTTGGATAGCCCGCCCACCCCCCTGGACACCCCTACCCCCCGTGGCCAGCCCACCCATCCCCCTGGACAGCCCGCCCACCCCTCCTTGACAGCCCGACCACCCCCCGTGGACAGCCCACCCACCCCCGTACCCCTCTGGACACCCCGTACCCCCCAGGGATAGCCCCCGCCCACCCTCCCAAATAGTTCACACCCCCCTCCCCTGCAACCCCACCACCACCACCTAGACATACCAACCCCCCTGGACACCCCACACACCCCTCCCCAACCAGGACACCCCACCCAGACCCCCAGGACAGCCCACACCCCCTGGACAGCCCCGCCCACCCCCGTGGACAGCCTTTCCCACCCTCGTGGACAGCCCCGCCCACCCCCGTGGACAACCCACCCACCCCTGTGGACACCCCCTACCCCCTAGACAGCCCAACCACCCCCGTGGACAGCCCACCCACCCCCCTCGACACCCCTTCTCCCTATGGACAGCCCCCCACCCCCTTGGATAGCACGCCCACCCCCCCTGGACACCCCTACCCCATGTGGCCAGCCCACCCACCCCCCCTGGACAGCCTTCCCACCCCTCCTTGACAGCCCGGCCACCCCCGTGGACAGCTCGTCCACCCTTGTGGACGGCCCGCCCATCCCCGTACCCCCCTGGACACCACGTACGCCCCCCCCCCCAGGATAGCCCTGCCCACCCTCCCAAACAGCCCACACCCCCCTCCCCTGCAACCCCACCACCACCACCTAGACATACCAACCCCCCTGGACACCCCACACACCCCTCCCCCACCAGGACACCCCACCCAGACCCCCAGGACAGCCCACACCCCCTGGACAGCCCCGCCCACCCCTGTGGACAGCCTTTCCCACCCCCGTGGACAGCCCCGCCCACCCCCGTGGACAACCCACCCACCCCCGTGGATGCCCCCTACCCCCTAGACAGCCCAACCACCCTCGTGGACAGCCCACCCACCCCCCTCGACACCCCTTCTCCCTATGGACAGCCCCCCACCCCCTTGGATAGCCCGCCCACCCCCCCTGGACACCCTTACCCCCTGTGGCCAGCCCACCCACCCCCCCTGGACAGCCCGCCCACCCCTCCTTGACAGCCCGGCCACCCCCGTGGACAGCCCACCCACCCCCATACCCCCCTGGACACCCCATATCCCCCCTAGATAGCCCCTCCCACCCTCCCAAACAGCCCACAACCCCCTTCCCTGCAACCCCACCACCACCACCTAGACATACCACCCCACCTAGACACCCCACACACCCCTCCCCCCACCAGGACACCCCACCCAGACCCCCAGGACAGCCCACACCCCCTGGACAGCCCCGCCCACCCCCGTGGACACCCCCTACCCCCTAGACAGCCCAACCACCCCCGTGGACAGCCCACCCACCCCCCTCGACACCCCTTCTCCCTATGGACAGCCCCCCACCCCCTTGGACAGCCCGCCCACCCCCCTGGACACCCCTACCCCCCCGTGGCCAGCCCACCCACCCCCCCTGGACAGCCCGCCCACCCCTCCTTGACAGCCCGGCCAACCCCCGTGGACAGCCCGTCCACCCTTGTGGACAACCCGCCCACCCTCGTACCCCCCTGGACACCCCGTACCCCCCCTGGATAGCCCCGCCCACCCTCCCAAACAGCCCACACCCCCCTCCCCTGCAACCCCACCACCACCACCTAGACATACCACCCCCCCCTGGACACCCCACACCCCCCCCCCACCAGGACACCCCACCCAGACCCCCAGGACAGCCCACACCCCCTAGACAGCCCCGCCCACCCCCGTGGACAGCCTTTCCCACCCCCGTGGACAGCCCCGCCCACCCCCGTGGACAACCCACCCACCCCCGTGGACACCCCCTACCCCCACAATCCATTATCCAAAACATATCAAATTGGTTTGAACACAATCCATAATTCCCACAATCAATTATCCAAAACATGTAAACGTTCACGATAGCCTCCCCCAACTCTGATTTACATGTTTTGAACACTCTCCTTCCAAACATAGAATATAAAATCATTAAAGAAGTCTTCACAAACACAAACAATATCCTATTTAGATGTTAATTTCAATAATCAAGTAAACCACCAACACCTGGAAAAAATCTATTCATTAAAACAACTACAAAAATATGGTTGAGATCAAATTTTACCTATTCGTATGGGGGTGTACCTGTTAGGATGGGGGGTGCTGGTGTTCGGATTCATGAGAGCAGTGGAGTCGGATGGGGTTCATGAGAGCAGCGGAGCGAATAGATTAGGGCTCTGTCCAAATGGGGAGAGGAGATCGCGATCTGGAATTTGGGGAAAACCTTTTCCAATGGTTTATAAAAACCGTTGGCAAAGGCACACATTTCCCAACGGTTCCAGTGAACCATTGGGAAAGGGTCCACCGAAATTCCCTTTGCCAACGGTTTAATTAAACCGTTGGCAAAGTCTCACTATACCAACGGTTTAAGTAAACCGTTGGTATACTACCGTTGGGAAAAGACCAAATTCCAGTAGTGATAGAGCTAATTCACTGTTAAACAATCAATGGGTTGGTAGATCCACTGAAGTTTGGTGGTCATTTACACATAAATGATTTAACAGAAAGTCATTCCCTTCATGGTGAGATTATTCTCTCATCTTGATTCAAGTTATTTCCCATAACTTGAGTCAGTTGGTTCATCATTCGCATGAAAGTTTCCATTCTGACTTCTATCAGAGGGTCGTTAGTGCATGGTCTATTGCAGTCACCAGTTGCATGGTTCCTCCTGTTGCCCGCCATTTCCTTGAAAAATAAAACCTTAGTGAGAAAATTATTTGATTTATGAATCTTTTACCCATAAAGTATTTTATGTCTTAAATCTTCATGCTTTTAATAATTACATTTCTCTATAAATCCTTCATAACGATTCATAAAAAGCTTATGATTGACCAAACATATCCCCTGGGAGTTTCGTAACCAAGAGTGCAGCAAGGCCCATTGTTATGTACCAGGATACCATAGGTCAAGCCTGAAACTTCTTGTCAGAATTTTCAAGCCTAGATACATATGTTCTAGAGGGGCCTCTACCTACTTGTATCCAGATAGGGATGTATTTTCTTGATAAACAACTTACTGAATACTCACCAAAATACTAAGAAGTTTTCCTATATTTAAAATTTTCTATAGGATTATTCCTATATTTTTCATAGCCTAATTTCCATAAATAACTAAACTTTCCTTTGATACCAACTATGGAATCCCACCTTTTTATTACATAAATTTTCATTATATTTTACTAACAAAGGATCTTTAAAATCTAGTGTCTTGGAAATCAAGGGCATAAAACATTAAAACAACATAAAACATTCTTCTAATAAACTTTTAAGGATTCATTATAAGTTCATCCTAAGTACAATTGCTTCATGTCATAACCTGGATACATATATCAAATGAAAGGGTGAGCAGAAGGCCCGGTAAGGAAATCAAGGGAATCAGTTTACTTGGGATATCAATAAGAACTTGATGAAAACCACAAGACATGAGCAATGGAAAAAGAGGAATATCATAAAAAAAATAACATGAATCACAAATTTAATATGTGGATACAACATTTCATTTAGACATTCATTAACATATCACCAAGGTTCATTCCCAAGGTTTCATAAAAACATTACCAAGGTTATTCACCAAGGTATCGTGAAACTTGTCATATCTAGAGATTAATTATTTACCCAATGCATTGGAGATATATTAGGGTAAACCCTTAATATATATTTATTTTAATGTTATCCACATATATAATAATAAAACATTTCATAAATAACCCAAATAGAATCAACGAAATGGGTTTCATGTGAAAATCATGACGTTTAAATAGTACTTAAAAATAAGATCATTATATCATTTATAACCCATGGAAAGGGAGTGAGGGTCATATGTATGTCAATTATAGAATAGAGTAGATAAATTTTATGTATTTATGAGTACCTCTGTAAATGAAAATAGATTTGGGTATCCACATAAATAATATAAGATAATTTCTTGAGAAAAAGATAGAGATTTTGAGATGAAAATTATGTAGCATAACGACTACATAACATCATTTTAGAAAACATTAAAAGAGAGGGGACAAGGTAAAACCACTCATAATTAATTCATAATACATTATGCGTACAAAATAAGATCATGGTATGTATATTTGAATGACATACCACATGAAAAGAAAACATTAAATAAAAGAGGAGATGTTATTTCTTTTATGAAAAATTCGGCAGCCTAACAGTGTCACTTAAAAATTCAGAAAATAAATTGATGAGAGCGGAAAGTGTATATACTAATTTTAAAATGAAATGGACTGTAATAATAATATATAATAACTTACCCCCACATAATAATATGGAAACTAAAAGACATAACATAAAGTAAATTGTGACTAAAAAGAGGAGGGTGAAAGGTTCCCTTACCTTGAAGAGTATCTTCGAAAGCTCTAAGGTTGGGACCTTGGGGGGATTGAGAGTACCTTGTGAGGAATACTAGTGAGGTATAAAGAACATAGCTTCATTTAGGGGGATTTTGGAATGAAATGAATGAGGGTATGGCTTGGTATTTATAGGAAAAGTGAGGGAATATTTAATTAATTTCCAAGGGACACCTCATTGGTGGTATTTGCAAAACCATGGGCTTGCCCATGGTATTTCCCACTTGGTACACCTAATAACATAACTTACTATTAAAAAGTCTACCATATTTATTAAATCATCATTACATCATCCATGATGTCATTAAACACCTAAAACTCAAAACTGTATTTTTACTATTCACTGAAAATTCAATTGTTTCAGAAAAATCCCAAAAATTCACCCTAACTTAATATCAATGCTCTGAATTAAAAAATTAACTCCATTTTATGAAAATATTTTTATGAATATTTTTAATTTAATTTTTAAATAAAATCATTATTTATTCAAAAAAACAACTATAAAACTATAACTTATATTATAACACCTTGAAAAAGTAATCAAGGTACCATAAAATTATAGTATAACCATATGACAATAAAGTTACAATTTATGATTAAATTTTATGAAAATAAATTTTTATTTTAAATTCTAAAATTAATTCTAAAATTTTAATTAAAATATTTATGACATACAAAAATACCATTACTTATATTATGACTATTTTTCACTTTTAAGATGTCTAAATTATATTTATACATTCATGGGTGAAGTTTCTATTTTTTGGCTGATTTACTATTCATTACTATTCATAAGGGTATATTATTATTCATACCTATTATTCACCAAAAATTAATTCGATCTTATTAGACTATAAATTTCTTACTGGTTACAATTGTAGATGACCATTTTCTAAAAATCATTTCACATTATTAATTATTTAAAGTTAACAAAAAAAATTTAAAATACCCATTTTTCAAAAATTCATCAATAATATGGAAATTCATCGTACATTTATTCGGACATTTGAAATTCACAAATTTAACAGAATAAGAAATAATAACTCTATTTATAAAAAAGGATAAACAATGTAACTAAGTTCTCATTACATAGCCCCTTATAACACATGCAAAGGACCTAAGTGTAGGGTGTTCTATGGTGGTATAATCTTGGGGCGGCTCACACAACATTTCCCAAGTGGTGATTTCTATCAGCATGAACTTCTACAGTAGGAGATTCTATTCAAGCTTCACATATTGAAGCCCATCTTGGGATTGGTCTGGAGCAAAGCCTTGATATGATACTTCTTTCCCAAGCTTTGACAGATGGGATTCATACAACCTGAGTCTAATGGATGATGCCATCAACTCTTCTTTCTGTATTAATTAACCAAGATCACTTGTATTCATAAACAGTAATTATAATGTTGAGATTTTATTTTTCAACGGTCATATTGACCAACAGTCATATTGACCAATAGTCATATAACAGTAGAAACCAATTGGTATCACTTCATTAATTAAAGGTTATAGTTTTGTAGAGTATAAAATGAAATAACACACAAATTTAAGAAACAAATATTATTAAAAAGTTTGGGTCGTTGCAACTTTTAAGTAAAATGACTTAAATAATTCAAATTGAAACTTATGATATCATTAATTATTAATGAATCCAGATATTTCATGTCAAATTAAAATTATATTCACCATAAAAAATAAATTAGGTGCATGACATTACAATATGACTCAATAAAGGGAAATCGAGATGAAGTGCCTTACCTCACACATTCTTTTGGTTGAACGTGATTTAACCTATTTTGTTATGGTTTTAAGCATTTGATTAATTTATAAAAATATCCATGTTAATCTTTATAATATCATATATTATCCTCTTATATCATTTTACTACGTATTTTCTAATAATATTTCATTATATTCTTTATTTTGGGTATTAATTTCCTAGTTTTATCATGCATGTTTTGCCATGAAATATTCTATTATTGTACATAGGATATAGATAAATAATTATATATAATGATAATAATGGTATTAATATAATATTTACTCATTATATACATTTTTAGAATCACTCTTTAAGTTTGTACATAGAAAATGAATTGCATTGCTTTGTAGAGAATGTAGGACGTGCATATGCACGAGCAACTATATAATTCCATTAATGAGTGAAAGGGTAAGAAAGTAGATGGTATATTAATTTTATAGAATCACTATAATTTAATAATTATATCACATATATTCATTAAACTTATCCTTATAATCTTCCTTGTAAATCGTATGTGAAAAATGAATCACATCACTTTGTGAGGTGATAGTCCACCGTACACCCAAGCGATATTATCATATTTTTAAACATCTTACAAAGTAAGAAGTTATATGTGATATTATAATTACATAAGTATAATAATATCATAAATATTATATATATATATATATATATTAAATCCAAAATTATATATAATCTGGATATGTTTAGATGGAAAATGAGTTATATCGGTTCGTGAGGTGATAGTTCGTTGTACACACGAGCGATGATTTAGTTTCCTATTTTGTGGAGGAGGAGATGGATAAATGTCCTTCAATAAAAAAATAAAATATCATTATATGTAAGAATTTTTTTTATTATAATGGTATTTTTAAGATATAATTTAATGTGGAAAGAGAAGAAATAAAACCAAATAGATTCGTTAAGACAATTACCATCTCTTAGAGAAACCTCTATTGAATCTACGCTTAAGGACCCAAGAGTTGGTATTTTGGGAAGAAAAGCATCTATATAATGTGGAGAAGGACTCTAGGGATATAATATTTTAGGGTTTTCTTAATCCAAATTGCACGAGAGTTGTGATTATGTGAAGGTATGGAATGGAATTTTATAAGTGGGGGAGAGGACACCTATGGAATTTTTTAAAAGAATAAAGTGTACCCATGTTTTTCACATTCCACAAGGCTAAAAAATGTACCATTAATTGAATTTACAGGTTATAAGGTCTAAATATGTCCATAAAATGGGTTTTGGATATGTTTTAGGTCATTTTAAACCATTACCTTCTTAGTTTAACACCATGGTAAACCTATTTTCACATTAACTGTGATAATTAATTTTTAATGATTTTATGATTCATAATGGAAAAAAATTAATTTGGAATTATAATATAATATAAATTATTATTATCAAAAATATTAAATCCATTATTCTAAATTCAATTCATAGAATGGTCAAATTTTAATTTAAAATAAAACCCATAAATGGGTCGAAAAAAGGTTTTTCCAAAGAAAAGCTTTCAAATTATTTTAAAAAATATATCATAATTAAATATAAAATTTATTAAATTAAAATATACAAGTTAAATTTTAATATAATTTTAAAAAAATTACTTTAAAACCAATTTAAAATATAATTTAACTTTGTATATAATTTAAACAAAAAAGAATGTTTTCAAATAAAAAATAGTATTTTTCACTATTCGTCAAAAAATTAATATTTTCAGAACATTCTAAAAAAGTAACCCAAGGAATGTTTTGACATTTTTATTTCAAAAATGAATCTTTTTCAAATAAATTTTAAAAACTGTTAAAAATTAACTTTAAATTATGTGCGAAAAGCGTTACTAAACCATCTTTTAGAAAAATATTGTTTTTTAGAAAACATTTCTTTTTATTTTAAATTATTTTATTTTATTTCAAATCAATATATATCCTTTGAATTTGTTTTATACATATTTAATCCATCTATTTTTTATAATCCATCTATTAATATTCATACCCTCCAACTTAATGGTTGTTTTATAATGTTCATGTTTGAATAATAATATTTTAATAAAGTATTGTGTTTTGTTTAAACTCAGTGTTGCATGCATCGTAATATATTGAAGATATTGAATTTATCAAAACAATAAATGTATAATAAAATATCAAGGTGTTATATTCTTATCTAAATCACCATAAGACGCAATAAAATCATATATTATTTAAAAAGATAATTAAACCATTATTTCAAAAATAAAATCTCATAGTATTATGGTTACCTTAATCAGATAATACTCACTAAAATTATTGACCTTCTTTGGAAATAACTTTAATAACTTAATCACTATATAAATTTCCAATCCCATGGTTATCTATATGATAAAACATATGTTCCGAAAATGAACTTAACCTATGTATTTAATATTATTTAATTAAATAGTTAGAATTTCACACTAACCAATATATCATGTAGGTCAGTGGTAGACGATTCACCCTTATTTCCCTTCAGTTCTAGGTTCAAGCCTCAAGGCCATTCTGAATGTGACGGGTTTTCACTCAACATATAGGTTGACTTTTTATAAAATATAATCCATACAATGCTCCCAAATATGTGATAAACAACCTCAAAAAACATAAATTATTCAATATATAATAAATTTTTTAACCATAAAGTTTATTTAATGCCTTTCGTCTTGCATACCAAAAAAATAATTACCCAAAATTATATAAAAATTAGAGATCATATAAACCATAAAGGTTATATATATCTTTAAAATTATTTCTATGAAATGAAAATATCGTTATTCCACAAATAAATCTTTCACAAGATAAACTTAAGGGTTACATTTACCTAAAACATCCATCAAAACTCAATAAAAGTATACAAAAGTACCCACATCATCAAAAGAGTATTAATGATTTTAAACTTATAATCATATTTAAATCTGCCACTATATCATAAATATTTAATGTATACACCTAAATCATTTAGTTTTATTCATAATACATTAACCATGATTTTCTATTTTATTCCTTAATATTTATTTTCTACAAAAAATATGAATCGTGTCCTAATATTTAGTAATTTTAAATAATAAACCAATAAATAATTCATACTTTTAATATTAAATTTATAGTTTCCTCATATTAAAATATAATTTCATTAGGTATTAATAAATAGTAATATTTATAGTCTTGTTGATCCCATTTTTAAGCCTTCCACTTAAGATATTTATTTTCTTAATGACTATTATCCCCACATTTAAAACATTCAATTGATGCCTCAGGAATGAATTATTTTCCCTTCCTGGAGTAAACTATACAATTACTTTTTCCTTCATATATTATTTATTTATTATATACTTTACCACATATAAAATATCTTTCTATTATTTTAAGTCATTTTTTAAGTGTTTATTTCCACATTCATGGTATATAAATCGTTGAATATATTTACCTTTGTGATCATTATCACTTGAACATCCAAAAGGATTAATTTCCCTTATATTTTATGAATTATGAAACACTCCTATGTTCATGTTGTTAATCATCAATCCTAATAGTTGTACAAGAATAACCACAATAGTTATTACTACAGCTCTCATTCTGTTTGGTTTCTCATTCAGGCAACCACAACATTTTCCTTCACATTAATTATTACTTTAGTTCTTAAAATATCCTTCCATTTATTAAAACCAAAAATATTTGTGTTATAATATCAATTGAATAACAATAAAACATCTTTCAAGGATGATAAACACTAAGATTTCCTTATTTAGGTTATCTCAAACTCTTTCGATTTATCCAAAATAACTACGATTCTCCCTAACATACTAGACATTCCATTTATAAAGAAGTTTAACATATGCTCAAATAATATCTTAACCCCTAAAGTTATCTAAAACCCTTCTCTAATACTAACTATGAGGATCTGGCCTTATAAAAAACAAGAGGGGGACATTTTTTACTTTTATTTAAATAAAATATTAAAAAATTCATAATCTCATCCAAATAAATAAAATTCCATATCACTGAATATTGTATATGTATGAATTGGAATCATAAACTAAACTTAATGATAGTCTTAGTGTCATTTTATAATCCTTTTCATTTTATTTTTAACATTAATTACTTGATTTACCCTTTGGTTTGGTAACAAAAATTATAAATGTTACTATTTATATTAACTAAAAATAAGGAGGACCTAATTACCAAATTTTTACCCCTTGATTCAAAATATGTAATTGATTTTTTAAAATTAAAAACATGGGAATTATATTATTTAATTTAAAATCAAACAGGAAAAATGTGATGAAAATGGGTTTTTAGAAAAAATGACCTTTTAAAATATAAACTGATTTTATAAAAAATTCATGTTTAAAATCTGTTTCAAAAACCATAATTGGATTATAAAAATGAATTGATGAAATTTTAAAACTAATCCAATATATATTTTTTCTTTCTAAATATTTTAAATAAAAATATGATTTTCAATAAAAATCAGTATTTTTCAATATTCATTGAAAAATAAATATTTTCCTAAAAATATCCAAAATTAAACCAAAGATAATATTTAGATAGTGAATTCCAAAATTAAATTCATCTTTTCACATCTTCTAAAATTTGAAAAGAAAAATAATTATAATATCCCCTCAAAAAAACCCCATTTTTAAAAAAACATATCTTTAGAGGATAAAATTAATTTCCTATAAATAAAGATATTATTTACAATTAATTAAATAATACATTATAAATTATTAGTACCATTATATATATTTAATAATGTGGTTAATAATATTCATTCTCACCAATTTAATGATTGTGTTATAATGGTTTCATTTAAATAATAATAATTCATTATTATTTTAATCCAAGTGTTGGGTATCTTGTATTCTTTTGAGAATAGTCTTTGTTTTTAAAATAGGGGATATTAAAATTATACTTTTAAAACCAACTATTAAATTAGGTTATAAAAAATGAACTACATTATAGTCATGGAGAGGGTAGGTCGTACGTATGTGTGAGTAGCGTTTCCATTCTTCAAATATTATGATGGAAAAAAGGTATGTGATATTTTATCTTTATATTATGATTATTATATCATAAATATAATATTATTTATTTAAATAAAATTAAATATTCCATCCATGTGATGTGGTAATAAAAATAAATCACCTAGATTTGTTAGGCAGTAGTCTGTCGTACACACGAACGACATTATCATTTATTCAATGGATGGTAAGGTAAGAAATCATATGACTTACTTATTTTAAATATTTATTAATATTTCATTAATATATGTATATATATATGTAAAATTTATCCTTATTAGCTTACATGTAAAGTGTAAGTGAAAAATTAATATCATCGCTTCACGAGGGGGTAGTCTACCGTACACACTAGCGACGTTATCGTGTTCTCTATGAAAAGTAAAGTAAAAAAGGTATATGTTGAATTATAATTAAAAAGTATAAATATATCATATATATTATATATAAACATTAAATACATCATTATATCCTATGGTGATAGGTGGTGATGGAAAAAAAATTATGTCAGTTTGCAAAGCGGTCGTCCTTCGTACACATGATCAACAATTTTGTTTCCCGTTTAAGGGAGGATTAAATGGTTGTAGATCATGATCATAACATAAAAACATCTATTTATATGTAATATACTTAGGCTATTATATCATCATGTTTTATTAATATTTTAAGGAGTTTCAATAAGAAACAAAATAACTTGATCAGTTAAGAACGTTGCCTCTTCTTTGAACAACTAATTTAGGATTATAACTAAATCTTTCCAAGTTTGGATTTCTGATAAAAAAATTCTATTATTAGTTTATATAATTAATAAATTTATTTGGGTAGGTATTTTTTGAACCAATGTGTTTTGGAACTGTTAAGAAGATATGAGAGAGGTGGCCTTTTATAAGTGGGTGAGTGGACACGGTTGGAATTTTTGAAAAGAAAAAATTATACTGACATTTTTCACATGAAATAAGGATAATAAATGGTATATTTTAGAAAATTATAATATATAAGGTCTAAATACGACCATAAAATATTATTACATAATTTTTGGGTCATTTTTTACCCTTATCTTTTTATATTTACTCTCCATTAAACCTGTTTTACCTTAACCGTGATAATTAATTTTTATTATTTTTCCTATTCATTATGGTAAAAAATTAAATTAAACTTATTAGATAATATAAATTATTATTATTAAAAAAAATGAATAAATGTTTATAAATTTTACTCATATAATTCTCATATGATAATTAAATAAATTTGAATTAATATTTATAAATTTATAATTTTTAAATTTAATTCAAATTATACCTCTTTAGGTGTTATTTTAATTAACTAAAATGGGGAGACATTATAAACCTTAAATTATTTCTCTGAAGAAACTATAGTGTTTTTAAGCCTAAGAATAAACATATACTAAAATCCAGTATACAGATTATTTAAATGTAATTAATTATAATTAATATAAATAAATTATTATTATTTAATTTAAAATGAAATTAAATTAATAATGGTACTTAATTTGTTAAAATAAATGACAATTTTATAAAAAAAAGGTATTTTTCACTATTCAATAAAAAAATATTTTATAAAAAATATCAAAATTTCATCCTGTGTTAATATATATATGTTGATTTCAAATATTAATTTCTTTTTATAAAATAACATTTCTAAAAGTTTCTAAAATGAATAATGATATTTTCTCCCAAAAAACTATAAAAATCGTTTTTGAAATAAATTTTTTTATTAAAAATTGAGTTCTCATATATAAAGTGTTTATAAATACATTTATATCCATTATAAAGTTTATATGTATAATTTAAAGTATTTAATACTACTCATATCCCGAAATTTAATATCTAGGTTAAAATTATCATATTTAAATAATAATAATTTAATAATATGTTGTGGTTCAATTAAACTCAGTTTTGCGTGTTGAATATGTTATCGAATATAGTATTATTTTAAAATCTTAGGGTGTTATATTCTACACCCATAAATAAATTTTTTCCTCTCAATTTTAAAATGTGTTTATTAAACAATTTTTTGACATTTTAAAATTATTTTGTGTAAAAAACCCACATCATAAAAAAGATCAATAAACTTTCTTTTTAAAATAGGGAAAGGGAAATATAAATTTCATCACATAACTAGATCTCAACATAGGATAACATTGATGGAAAGTAAAGACCTAGAAATAGAATAAAGGTAAAAATAATTATTGAGAGGGTATAGATAATTTATCGTAATAATGTGAATGGTCATGAGAAATTAAAAAAAACATAAATAAATGATTAATTAAAAGACTATTGATTCATCATATATGAAGGTAATACGATAGAATTATGGGTTCAAGATCATTTCCCAATATTTGGTATATTTTTTCAGTATTAAGATATAGAAAACTAGAAAATATACTTATGTGATATATTTTTATTTAATAAACACAATTTCATCATTTGGTTGTGCTTAAATCACTTTCCACTTCACCTATTACTCTAAGTAATGAATATCCAATATGATTTTTTATACATGAAACACTAAAATTAACTTTTAACAGATCATAATATTAATAAAATAGTAACAATCTATTCCCTCTATATTTATTAAAACCAAAATGGTTATCACAAAGTAAGATAATTCCCAAAATGAATATAAATATTTTAATCTCCAAGATTCATTAATGAATCCAATAGTTTAACATATTTCATTCCTTAAATAAATAATTCTATACCTAAAATAACCTTAATAACCACAACATGAAAGGAGTTTTCAACCTCAAAGGTTATCTCATACCCATTCAACTTATATATCAAAAACATGATAGCATTCTTCTCAAATAATCATTTATGTTAAAACTAGAGGTTATATATATATATCTCTATCTAATAAAACATTTACCAAAATATTATTAATCACCCCAAAATCCGAAAATTTTCAAAAAGATTTGATCCTTTAATATGTTCCCCTAATTCGAGTTAATATTTTTCCATTGAATCATTTAAATAAAAATAATGTTATACTATCCAGTACATCATGTGGACTGGTGGTAGGTGATGCATCCATATCACCCTTAGGTTATGGGTTCAAGTCCTATGGCCTAACTAGATTCTATGGGTGTTCACCTAGCTTAGAGGGAGCCCTTTTTAAAAGAAAATGGAGAAACCCATTTGATAATAGTATTCTTAATTCTCCTTGGTCCAAAAATGATCTAAATAATATGATTAACATATTTCATTAGTCATCAAATGTACTTTTTTTACCACTATGTTTTTTAAATGACTCATTATTTTCCAAAAAATCAACTTATTTTAATTAAATATAATTACCTAAACATAAAGAATATATAGAAGATTATATTTTCCTCAATTAGGTGTTTTTTCATATAATATCACCTTAAAATTAAATCTATTTTCTTAGTAATTAGTAAAATTTAATATTTTCTTATAAAACCATAAAGAAAAACTATTGTGGAATGATCATTACAAGTTTCATGATTTTTTTAACCAAAATAAAATTGATAAAAAATACTTATACATAGTAATTATATGATATATATATGTAAATAATTCACCTAAATAATTGGAATGACATAGTTCTTTCCTTGGTCTGGGGTTTAACCCTCAGTTTAGGGCATTGAATCAAATAATTCCCATCTTCTCCACAAATAATACATCAAATTCCAAGGTAATTCATTACTCCATGCCAATTATTTCCACATAGAAAACATATTCCCTGTCATTTGAGATATTCTTATAAGTTATTCTTCACATAATTTTGGAATTCATGATGAAAAATATTATTTTATTTATCATATTAAACACTTTAACTTCATTTATAACCCATCTTTATCTTCATTGATGTGGTTGTAAATTAAACTATGTTCTAGTTATTGATTGTAATTCGAGATAATCAATTAAAATTATCCCAAAATGTCTAATTATATTCCCATTTGGTTTGGAATCCCATTAGGGAAAACATTACATTTACCATCACATTATTTTTTGGTATTATTTCTCGTATTTCCCACCATTAACTAAAAATATTAAAAAAACATGATTAAAATGCATTAACATACCAAAGGGAAACTTATAAACCTTGAAGTAATAACTTATAAATGATATGTACATCCTGGAGTATGGACATCAATATTTCCATATGCATTATGCATGGTAATGATTCCAATTTTTTTTCTAACCTAATAATTTTTTCAAGTCCTTCCTAATGGTTCATAAAGTGTTTTTCAATTTTTAAAGAAAATCCCTTGGGAGTGTCAAATCAGGTGCGCAGAAAGGCCCATTTTCATGTACTAGGTAATACATAATTCAAGCCCAAACTACCTTTCTCAGAGTTATTACCACTGGGAATATCTATTCCAGAACCACATTCACTTGTAATATCTATACAAAGATGAAATTTCTTTGAAACCAATCACTCTCTAACTCACAAATATCCTAGATATTTTTTCTATATTTATTCTTATCCTTGGACTTATTCCATGGATTCTCACTAAATTTTTCTCATTCTAGTTATGAAGGATAACTAAACCTTTACTCTAATACCAACTATAGTTACCCAGTCCTTTTACACATATTATTACATTATTATTAAATATAAATGTCCATTAATACAATGAAGGATCATAAAGGCCTTCTATATTTAGAAGACAAGGTTCATAATACATCAAAGTGAGGCTAAAATAAAAAATATTTATTTATTTATTCTCCATAATGAGATCCTAAATCCTTTTAAACTTCTAAAACATCATGGGATAACCTGGGGAATTCATAAACAAATAGTTTTAGGTAAAAATACTAGTAAGTAAATAAACATGATAAGGAAGTATAGCATCTATGTCAAAGGTATAACATTATATCATAAAAGAGAAGGCATAAGAGGAAATCACATGAAAGAATAATGTAAAGAAGATGGTATCATAAGATCATAGAATCATAGGAAATGTGGTAGAAATATAAAACATAAAATAGACATATATCAAGGATAACTAGTGAGACAACATCACATGGTGGATATAATCCCATAATAAATTAGGTTCACTCTCTAATCCAATAAATGAAATCTCATGAGATTAAAACATTACCCAATACAATAGAGGGATATATAATTCCAAACCCACCTATAAAATTCATTTCATGTATATGCATATAAATTATACATAATAAATCTATCATAAGTCAAAAACATAATAATTACCCATGTAAATAAAATTGGTTGCAAAATCTTTTCCCATAATATAATCAAAAGAGATTTATTAAAGAAGGATTTTGATATATAGTCAAAAGGAATATGTTACCCCATAAAAGGAATGGATATTAAGATATTTATATCTGTGATATAAATATATACATAACTTATAGGCATTACATTACAATAAAGATATAGAAAGTGATTTAGAGAGAGAATGATCATAACCTAAAGAAAATGGTCGGTTCGAAAGATACCTTACCTTGAGCCTGATTCATCACGTAATTTATTAATCTCCATGAATAATGAAATTAAGATAATTTTTTCTTAAGATAATTTTACAAGATTATTATACCTTTCATTTTATCCATTACAATGTTAAATAAAATTACTTAATCACTTAGTTTCATCTCAAAAATTTTGACAATGTTCGGCTCATATGTCCAAAATTACTCTGGTAAGTTGACTGAGGTAAAGGATAATACTAATTAATAATATTAAAAATAATATTAATGAAATATTTATAATTTTACACATCCATTTTACTTATAAAACTAACCATGAAAATTGTTATGAAATATGAACTATGTTACAGCCATGGAGATGGTAGGTCATACGTACGCATGAGTAACGTTTCCATTTTTTGAATATTATAATGGAAACAGGATAATTGTTATTTTTATTTAAATTATAATAATTATATCATAAATATAATATTATTTTTTAAGTACACATATATATACCATCTATGTGATTCGGTAATAAAAATGAATCGCATCACTTCACGAGGCGGTAGTCTGTCATACACACAAACAACATTATCATTTATTTAATGGATATAAAGTAAGGAAATTATATGATATATTAATTTTATAGAATTATGAATATTTATTTAATATAATATATAACCATAAAATTAATCCTTTTTACCATTCATGTAAATCATAAGTGAAAAATGAATCACATTGCTTCACGGGGTGGTAGTTTGTCGTACACACGAGCGACGTTATCATATTATCTAAAAAATGGAACGTAAGAAGGTGTATGTGATATTATAATTTAAGATGTATAATTATATCATTAATATAATATATGAAATTAAATAGGTAATTATATCCGTTAGTTAGAAGTGTTTATGGAAAACAAATTTTTTCGGTTCACGAGGTGGTAGTCTGTCGTACACATGATAAACAGTTTCGTTTCATATTTGAAGGAGGACATAGTTTTCAATAATGATCATAAGTTAAAAACATATCAATATATTTAAAATAATATGGTTATAATATCATCAAGTTTTAATAATATTTTATGTATTTTTATGAAGAAATAAAATAAAACACTCAGTTAAGAACGTTACCTCTTCTTCGGACAACTTCTTTAGGATTATACCGTAAATCTTCCTACAATGGATTTATGATCAACCCAAGGTTTATAGGATTATTTTATGGAATTAAGTTATTTGGTATGGTTATGTTTTATTAAATGGGTTTTTTATATGAAATGGGGAGGGTAAATGGGGTGACATTTTATAAGTGGGAGAGAGGACACGCTTTGAATTTTTGAAAATAAAGAATTACACCCACATTTTTACATGAAATAAGGCTCCCGGTGTTTGCCAAATTTTTGGGCCTAAAAATCATAAAATAGAGAGAAGTGTGTCTAGAAAAGGAAGTTGCACACAAGAGTTTAGGTGTTTTGTAAACACGAGTAAAATTCATGTTTTGGGATCAGAAAGTTGAAAAATGGAAAAGGCATGAGCTGTTCGAAAAATCTGGAGTTGTGTATGGAAAACAGTTCTTGTGAAAAAATCATTATGTGCGGAATGAGAGGTTTTACGCGACATGGCGGGTTTTGTGTGTGGAGGTCATCAATTCCTATAAATAATAGGTGACCCCATCATTCGATATGGCTAAATACTTTGCAAAGATCTGAACTCTGTTGAGCGTAAAAGTTTCGTGTAAAAGTTGTGTGAAAAGGAAGTTACATGTAAAAGTTATAGTTGCGTGTAAAAGATGAAGTTGGGAATAAATGTTAAAGTTGCACATAAAAGGTGATGTTTCAGGAAAAAGGTTGTACTTGTGAGAAATATTTCCACAAAAAAAGAAAATCTTGCACGCCAATAGTGGATCTTGTGCACAAAGAAAAATATTGCGCGTAAAAGTAAGATCTTACACATAAAGGGTAGGTGTTGCGCGCAATTTTTAGTGTAATATGATTACATGTTCTGAATATTCGGTTCATTAGTTCAGTGCTTTCAATGTGCATCAATTTAGGATTACAATGCAAGAAATGTATCATGATGAACAAATACAAAGACTTCAATGCAAATCTATTAATGCGACCTTCAAGTCGATAAACTGAGTTTGACTTCTCTCAAGGTAGTGAGCTAGGGGAGTCGAGGGAAGTGATCTGAAGGATATAGTGAGCTATCCTTAAAACTTTGTAAAGGCAGTATACCTGGAATAGAGTGACGGTGTCCAAATCTTTTAATCCTCAAACTAGTAAAGATTAGTATATTTTGGTATGACCGACACACTATCAGTGTATGCTCCTTAGATGTATCCCTTAGTGGTGAACCAAGTAAAAGTATTGTGAGGTCTCTATGCATGTGATTTTTTTCTTTATGTTATAATTAGTCTTACAGGTTTAACATGTTCTTACCAACTTGCGAACAAGATCCTTATTTTTAAAACAAAAAATGACACCTTGATCCACTCCTCCCCTCTCAGGGTGTATCGGGGTTCTATATATATATCTTGAAAAAAAGGGAAAAGGACATACATTATTCTTATAATAGGCCTATATAAAGATATGAATCATGTGAAATATAGGAATGAAAAGGTATGAATGGGTTCCCTAGTGAGAGAATAAAGGATTAAATCTAATGTTAATTTGTAATGTCATCAACACATGAGAAAAATAAAGTATGAGTGGGATTTTGATTGGATGTATGATTAGTATTTTGAGAAAAAAACATATCCCATGAAAATAAGAGTTCTGCCCCACATATTTTTTAGAAAACAATTGATTTTATCTAGATGTGGGGTTATTATAGAAAACCAATTTCATGTAGGAAAACCATATAACTTGATCTCTAATATGGAACAAAATCACTTGTAAAAAGATCTATATATGGAACTGGCCACTCTAAGTAGTTTAGGGGTCATATGGGTGGACTATAAACCTTATAGTTTTACATTTTTGTGGTAAGGAACCATATGTCATGTATTTTATATTATTATGATGAATAAATTATGTTGTGAAATTTATATTCATGTTAAAAGAACTTTATGAACCCCATATAGGGTTATGAATTGTATTTTTTGAGGAAAATTATATCAGTGGGAGGTTTGATGCAGTCTTTATCCCTTAGGGAAATAGAGTATACTCTATTAGAGTAGATTGTGTGTATGACATATAATACTTCCCAATTTTGTTCCATATTTGGGGGTTTCTTACTGGATACCATCAAAATTTTCAAATCTAATACTAATTTCTCTTGGATGAATGAGTGAAGGAATTTTTTTATTTAATTATTATAAAAAAATTATCTTAGTGGACCTAGATGTTATGAAAGGTTTGTATCCTTTTCACATCAATTAATTCCAATTAAAAAAAATAAAATGATATTTTTCATCTTTGGTCAACCATTCAAAAATATTTTTCCTGGTTGAATGAAATTTAAATTTAATTTTCAATATTGCATCTTTCCCTTAAACTAGTGAATAAGGGGTCACTTTTATGTAAATGAATATAGTAGTGATATAAACCAACAATGCATGAAGGACTTCATGAGACCATGAATTTTTTCCCTTGACCACTATTTTCTTAATGAAATTTGATAAAGGATTATTAAATTCTTATATATATATATATATATTTAAATTTTTATGGTAGAGAGATGAATTATATGAGTGGATGTTGTACTCAAAATATAGACTCTTCATCTCATATTAATAGAGATTATTTCCACTATCCACAAAAATCATGTTAGAAATTATAAATATAATAATGATGTTGGAATTCATAATGATGATTATAAAATTTATCTCAAAGTTTTTTAG
The DNA here is from genome assembly GCA_963277665.1 of Viscum album. Classification (NCBI taxonomy): domain Eukaryota; kingdom Viridiplantae; phylum Streptophyta; class Magnoliopsida; order Santalales; family Viscaceae; genus Viscum; species Viscum album. Next base: position 22,523,897 of record OY728128.1, read on the forward strand.
TGGTATATATTCAAACCATTTAGAGAAGAATTTATAGTAGTAAAGATAAACTTGAACCCATAACATCTATTCCCAAAACAAAAAATAGTGGGGAGTATTTTCTAGTTTGTAATAATTTCATGGGTTGATGGACAAAGATAACATGTATCAAACATACATAGATCATATTTGGGAATTCTATAATATCATGCATCATTTATGGATAGAAATACCCAAGTTTTATAATTTTTTGAATGGTTTTGGTTCCAATTTTATATATGACATAGGAGCTAATATATACTTCCTATATAATCATAAGGTCCTCTCCTCCTTTAATTAATCTGATAAATTCCCCATAAAAACCACATTTATGGATAACTTTATAGGAATTTAGAGCATAAAAAAGGAAAAAAATTAGTATCCTTTGGAAAAAACCCCTATTTTGTCTCAATCCTATAGAAGATAATTATTCTAAAAATATTCTACTATGTGAGTCATCTAATTAGTTATTGAGTTAGATGGAAGAGATGAGGACTGACCATGTTCTATGTTGGTATCAAGTTCATTTATTTTATCTATGTCTATACTATATAATGGAGATAATAATATTCAATGGAAGATATAGATAATTTTATCATCTTGATTTGGATCCAATGGGGCAGTGGCCAAATTGGTAAATGCATCCACTCAATCATTGTGCAAGCATAAAATGTGAGACAACGCTAGTTTTTATTGAAATTATAACATCAAATCTCAAACATAATCATGTAACGGTATAAAATATTAATTCTTGATGGTATAGTATCCATTTATATAATTTATTACCAAATCTAAATAACCTTTAATGATTAATTAGGAGAATGGTATCTTCAAGGATAGTTCTAATATTTTGATGATATCTTAATACTCTACCTCATTGTTGGTACACCCCTTTAAGATGAGTAAGTAGTGGTGAAAAGGTTACTTATTAAATAAATGAAAATAATCCATAGTTTAACCTAATTGAGTTATGGGTCTTCCATCCTTTTACTTGTCGGGGTTTGAGAAGTATCATTAAAATACATTTCCCATTTTTTAGGTTTCATGGATGGAGAAAACATATTCTTGATGGAGTTTTATATCTATTGGTGATTTCTTTAGGGAAGGATGCACATCTAAAAAATCTAATTGATCATATCCTTTGATTTTCTTTTGTAATACAAAATGGATGTCAAAATATTGTAGGAATGATATCCCATATTGTTAGATATCTCATCAATATAAGATGGAAAATGGTATATTTACGTGGATCCATATGAGATATCAATTGAATCTCATGGTGCTCCAGATAGTGGTTAAGCTTCAACATAGTAAATATTAATTCGAGGAGATTATTCTTGATGTTAGAGTACCAACTTATGACTTCAAGAATCATTATTCTATGACAATATAGGGTTTTTTCCTTACCAACATAATTATTTTGGGAAATGAGGGAAACAAGTGATAACTTCAAGGATGTTGTATAGAGAATGTGGGAATTCCCTTCCATTGATGGAATCAAAATATAATGGTGTATATGATAGTTTTTGAGATCAACAAAACCCTTCTACCAATCCATATACCACTGATATGTTTCTCGTTTATTTATCAATTACATAAAATGGAAACATTTTTTAGTGTGGCTTCAAATAAAACACATTATGTATTCAAGGCTCGATTGAAGTCCCCTAAAATACTAAAGTATTGAAATATAAAGAATATTATGTATTTCCATTATTTTATCAAGTTCAACATTGATGATGTGATGGTGAATCCCAAAACCAAGAAACATTCTATATGTCTCCATAGACACACATTTTAGTGTTTTCATCAAAAATAGGTGTTAATTTAGTTTATAGAACATTAACTACAGTTCAGTAAGGTGATCAGGACATTGATGATACTTGACTAATAATTCAATCTACGTAATATTTTAATGACTTTCTCATAAAGGATGTTAAGATATAGTTCATGGAATGGTGGTGGGTAGCCCTAGAATTCATCAATCTTAAGGGAATCAATCATTAGAAATATACACCATGGTGTTCCTTAAAAGTAGTGTCATCTTCATCCTCAAGATCCATAAAAATAGGATTATAGATATAATACCCATCCATTAATGAGAGGGCTAGAAAACCAACTATTACATCAATCAACAGTTTTATGATTAGGATTAGGAATTCATCCTTTGGATATTGGCAATTCAAATTCCTTTAATTGATGAAGAATCTGATTTTACTATGCTTTTTATTATTAGGGACAATTTTAACATTACATTTAGTATATTAAACCTACAAAATAAAAATTTTATTTGTAAAATTGCTGACCTCATCTTCTACCTTAGCACTATTAGTTGGATTCATTATTCTCACCACATATTTGTAACCATTATTATTTATAGGTAAACCTAATTGGCAAGAAATAACATGGAGATATAACATTATAATTTATATGTAGTTACATGTGAATGAAACCAGATTTTTTTTAATAAAATTGATTTATTCCTCTTACTAATTAGGATTCATGGTTTCACTTGAATATCATACATTGTAATTGTGGTTTATTTTTTTTCAATGAGTATGTTTATATGTCTTGAAGAAGAGTAATATCTTGGAATTTCATTAGTTTTCCAATAATGTTAGTTAAATATTTTTATTGGAGAAAGTTAAATATTTTGATTGGAGAACCATCCTTGAGAAGTTCATATGGGATATCAATGTTTTGGTTTAATTTTCAATTCTTAGAGAATTATGTTATATTGATTTAAGGAATTGGATGTCATGCTTGAACATTTCTCCATTTAACTCTGATGATTAATGATATGGTCCTCATTGATTTAATAATATGTGGTAATAAATTAAAATTTGTTTAAAATATCACAAGATCATTTATGTTGAATATTTGAGAATGTTATGTGGATATTTATTTTCATAAAGAGAATTGAATAATTTTTCAAATACCATGAAAATATTTATTTTAATGAATATAATTTGAATCCTATTCTAAAAGATAAGAATATATTTTTATTTCTCATTGGGGACTTTTTGAATAATGTTTTTACACGGTTGGAAATTCTACACTAAGTATTTACTAATTTAATGGGCTTTATGAAAAAAATGGGCCAACCATAACCACCCTATTGGACCATATCAACCTCATATGGGAGACAAGGCTCAACCATGTGGAAACTATCCCAAGAATGGGAAACCATGGTAGTAGTGAGGGTGAATAGTGATCAAAATATAGTGCATGATTACAACCATACGACACATAGTCCCTACAAGGTGTGCATAAATGGTGTCTGAGGACTATGCAGGTGAGGCACAGACTGTGTGGGTGTGGTGTGTGCATAGGTGTTGTGGGTGTTGACCCCAATACCATCTCAAGCTATAGATGACATCAAGAAACTTATTAATTAGTCATCAACCAAGGGGAAATTGATGTATGATGTGCAATCATGGAGTGTTGTTACTCTACCTAAAAAGATACACATTTTAAGGATATACACCCAATAAAATTGATCATGACCATTAGATCGTCTGATCTTTCATCTTTATCATCTCGATGGGGATTTACATTATCCAACACTAGCATCAAGTGATCAATACTTTGGTCATCATAGGTGATCATTCTAAAATAATGAAAATTCATGATCACCATGATACAAATAATGAAACTTTTCCTTGCATTCATACCACCATTTGAAGAATTTAATGTGATCAGGATAAAAACAAAGTTGCAGTGCATTATTTGGGAATCTATAATCTTAGGTGAGTTCATGATGGTTTATCTAATCATTATCACAGGGTGTATTCTCTCGTGAAGGAAGAAACTCCATGATGACATAATGATTCTCAGATTCATTGGAAGAAAAGGAAAATCTCATAGAGTTTAATATATAAATATCATCAATAATACTGAAAGCATTTATGACACTCCACCAATTTCAGACACTACATTATTATCATAAAAAAAAGCAGATCTGAGGTGGTGAAAAGTAATTGAACCTCATCTATAAATATTAAAGGATCGAGTAGAAAACACACTGCAATAATTCATGAGATATCTTATTTGTATTATTTGTGAAACATAGCAACTATAAATCCTCACTCTTCAACCAACATAAATGAATCCTCCATAATCCATTCATCTAAACACTGAATGTGTTCCATGCACATCTTGTGTGAGGATAGAAACATGAACCCTCATAGTTCATGAAGGTGTATCTACGCTCAATTATTGAGAAAATATATAATCACATACTCATGGTTGTATATTAAAGAGAAGTACCACACTTATATTTTCATTAAGAAAATCTATATACAAGAACCAAGATGAAGGATTTTTACCACACCCTTGAATATTCATAAAACACACAACATTTACACAAATAAAAACAAATTGTCTCTTTGAAATACTATATCTACGTCCTCTTAAAATCCCTTTAGGTTTGTGAGAATGAGATATGTGACACAGAGCACCTATTCTGGTGTGAAAATAGGATTACATAACTGAGTTTGTGAGTATTGTTCCAAAACACAAAAATTTTAAGAAGATTATAATCATGTCTAATCATGTGTAAAAAATTGAAGGGGGATCTAGAATATGAGTGTAAAAAAACATAAACAAGGAATTAAATGAAATAAGTGAATAAAAATTGAGATGTAAATTAAATAATGTCTATCATAATGTGTGGAAAAGTAAATTATTTTCAAAATGTAGCATAAAGACTGATCAGGTTCATCCACTTTAGGAGCTTCATAGTTTCTTACTTTTTATAATTCTCCAAAATCTAATTGTTTTTTATTATTTTCTATTATTTAACAAATAAATGAAATATTGATTGGGGTTATTATTTATTTTCTAAATAATGATAATATATTCCTAAAGATAATATAAACTTAAACTACCAAGAAATTTAAAAAATAAATTATAAAGAAAGAATTAGGTCATGATTTTGGATTCAAGCTCTATCATTATTATCCTTTATTTGATTAATTTTATTTTGATAATCCATTCATGATATATCATATATGAATTACAAAAATTTTATTTAGTGTTATAAAATCTTTAATTCCTTAAGAAATAAAAATTACACCTCCTTAAATAATCAAGGTTGATGGAACACCTCATTAAAGAGTGTGGAATCTTCTAAGACTCGGCTCCATTATATTTCATTTAATCCATTGATTAGATCAACTTCATTGTGCGAAGATATAATCAATTTAATTTATGAAAAGAAATAAAATAAAAGAATGGAAATAGATTTTAGTTTCAGGGAATGGGGGAAAACCACAACCTTGAATTCCACTCACATATATCACACACATAAAATAATAATTTAGTAATAATTCAAGAACATTTAACCTCCCTTGGGCCAAGCCTCATGTTTGCCTCCCATTATCGGGAGTAAGAGGTCAAAATGTTTCAAATAGATAAGATAATAAAAGAAGAGACTAAAAATAAAAATAAAAAGACTAAGAGAAAAATAAGAAAACATACATATGAAATTATAAAAATAAAAGTAGAATAATAATAGAGAGAGAGACAGATTATAATATAAAATAAAATGAAAAAAAACATAGAATAATTAAATAAAAATAAAAGTGGGTAGAATGAAGAAATATAATAAATAGAAAAATAAATAATATAAGAATAAAAATTTTAAGAAGAATGAAAATAGGAAGAATATTGAAATGGGTGGAAGAAACAAAATTATCCAAAAATGCATGAATTATATTACAAATATTAAAATAAACTAAAATTGGAAATAACAGGAGAATGAAAAAAAATAAGGAAAGAAGCCTTGGAAACATACTTCAATGGGTGTGTCCAACTCCCCCCTCCTAGTAAAAAGACTGCCTCTATTTATAGAAGGGTAAAGATCCTCAGGATTCCTTTCTTAAGAAAGGATCGTCATATGTCTTCCTTTTTTAAAATCATACCCCCAAGACCCACAATTTTAAAATGGGTAACACCTGTGGTTTTTAGGTGTTCGAACTTTCTATGGTGTGGCCTCATCACGTGCAAAGGAATGGGCCTTTGACATGGGGATGGAAGTAGTGGTGCTTGGTGGATGTTGAAGTAGTAGCAGAGAATGGTGCATTGCACCAACGGAAGCATTATCTCCCTCTTCTCAAAATGGACTTCCCAATGGCTAAATAAATCTTTGAATGTCATAGGGGTGTCGGCTAACATGATGAAGATCATCCATAGTGATGGAAGTGTTCGAAAATGGTGATAGATCTTTAGTCGATCTCCTTTTTCATCAGCTATAGAATATCCTGATTGATAACAGGTAGTAGCTGGTGAGTGTTGAAAGTAGCAGGCGGAAAAGGATGGTGGTGCGGTGTGTCCAATCATGGGGAAATAGAGCAGGAATGAAACATTGTTGTTGTTGTTTTAAAATATGAATATTAACTCAAGAATATTGTCCCACATCATGAGTTGTATGGGGAGAGGCTTTTTTAATTATCCAAGGCATGTGATACCTAAATCAGATGGATGTGGAATAGGTGGTCATCTACATCCACTTGAACACACTAAAAATGGGCCACTCTCACTATATTTCTGGAGTGGACTTCATTCCAAGTTATGCTTGTGGTTCATCACACAGGATCAAATGTTGCATGATCCTAATGCCCATGTGTGGCCTCACACCCTTCCACCTATGTAGGCTCTTTTAGTGGGATTTCATGGTTGGTCAACACTTATTGTTGGCTAAGTTTCTTGGACCTACTTGGCTGTGGGCAAGCTATGGCTAACCAATTTTTTATATGAAAATATAAAAAACACTTAAAAACTTAAATCTTATAAAATATCAATCGAATATTCATAAATAAAATTCAACTTCAAAAATAAGCATTATTTTATTCAAATAAATCCATTTTAATTACATTTTCATAATTTCTGTTTTTTAACAACATATTATATCAGAATATCTATTGAAATTAATCATAAAAATATTTAAAATTACTTAAGAATATGCACAAAATATGAGTTTTTAAAATACCCCCTCACTTAAACCAAACTTGTCCTCAAGCATAAAATCTAAATAAGAAATGTAGTGGGAACCAATGTTATCATTATTCAAATCTCAAAGTATTAAAACAAAATTATTATCAATTTTAAATCAAAACTTTTAAATTACACAAAAAATATAAATTCAATTTATAAATTTTCAAAGAAACAATCAACTCAAGTATTTTACTTTTCCCCTTTTGAATATTTTGTAACATCTTATTTAATCTATTCAAGATCCTTTAATCTTTATTATTAAATATTCCAAATCATTACTTACCTAAATTTTTAGTCTTTTCTCTCATCACTCATGATAAAAATTAATATAGAGTTATTCTCATATCAAGATATCATGCTCATAATCCATAATCTTGTAAAGGAACTCATTTATCCACTTTGTAAAGAAACAATTTACATAAAATCTTGAGGGGTTTTCAATCAAAGTTCTAATGACTCTGAGGCTTATGGTTGGTAGGAATTGGTGTTTTGAAAATTAAGGCTTAAGGAGTAGATTTGTCTCTTGATGTAAATTTCTTAGTATCCAATGTAAAATCATAATAACATTCTCCCCTTCAAAGTAACAACTCCCACTTACCTTTCCTAAAGTAAGGGTTATGGTCAGAAAAATCATAATGAATGATTTGTGAACCTTCTTGAGTTTTCCCTACCTTTATACATTTTTTTCTTTTTTTCAAAGTATCATTTTCCATTTTTTTACTTTTTCAAAAAAAAAATCTTGGAATAAACCTCACATATACCACCTAACCACATATGATAAAAACGATTGCTCCAATGATGGTGATTTTTTATTCTTCTAAGTCAAAGACCATTCCTATTTTTTAAACAAGGGAAAAAATAAAGTACAATTAATAGTTCATAATCCTTCCTTTATACCCACAAATAACACCCCAAAATGTTTTCCTTACTATATATTTCATAATTTCAACCATGAATTCCCTCACCCCCACACTTAAGCTTTAAAATATCATAAAAATACTATGAGTAGGGTTTTAATGGATTAAAATTTCTTGAAGTGTATATCATTCCTAATAAGGTCATTCCTGGTTTATATGGTTTAATAAATTATCTATGTAAAGGTTTTCTCAAGGATAAGGTATTTTCAAAATATGTCTTAGTCATTTTAAATGTGCTTTTTTATAGTCATAGCTTTGATAATTTCTGATTAAAGTTTTATGAGATAGCATGTCCTAAGATCACTCAATAAATATTATCAATAATAAATAGGAAGTACTTGGTATATAAATCCTCTCAGTAATGGGGAATATTATTTGTGAAAATCAATCAAGGCATAACTAATAATAAAAAATTAATTCACATGAACTTAAGAAATTATAATATTGAAAATGATAGGGAAATTTCATTTACATGAATCAAATAATTCCCTCTAATCAAGATTCCTCATTTAATATAAATTCTTCACTTTAATCATTTAATTATAAATTTTACTCATTAAATATTATTCTCGTTGAAATAGGAAACATGGAATCACGTGATTCCAAAGAAACACATATCTCCTAGATAATTCAAGTTAATAAATAATTCATGCATGGGCATTCAATTTTATATTTAAAACTCAAAACATGTATTATAAAAATTTAGGGAGTTTAAAAATAATAAATGAAATAATTAACTCCCTATCCTATTTAGTCATTTTCCATACTATTTTGGTGATTTATTTTGAAATCGTAGACTTATAAAGATAATTAATTTATTAAACACAAGGATAATGTCATTAAAGATCAAAATTATAAATGGAGAGGGATTTATGCAAAAACAATTTCAAAGAATGAAATTTAAAGTCATATAAATAAGGTAAATGGATAAGTCTTGGTATGATCCCTCAATTGGGACATATCATTTTAATACCTCTATAATATATTACTTTCTATTATTCATGGCCTTATAGTGGGTGCATTTTCTTGAATTTGAACAACCACATGCGAATTTTCCCAATTTTCACTTCTTTGTTGGTTGTGTGGAATGATCCATGGATAGAGTATACCAAATCCCCCCCCCCTTCAAAATTAAGTACATCTTTCATGGATAAGTTAGTATGAAGTATGAATCATCATTTTTTTTGGTTGATGCTTGTGAAACCTCCTATTTCCTTTCTAGTGCTAGCTCATTTTGGGTTTTCGGGATTGAATGGTCAAGGGGAAGTAAGAAGGTATTTTTAATTGAACAATATTTAAATTGAAATGAAAATTCTCCCTTTAAATGTGAGTATATTATGTCCGGATTTCCTCAGGCTCAGTAACTTTTACTTACTCATGTTCATCCCCAAATTCATGTTTAATAAAGTTAATGAGCTCCATGTGTCCCTCAATGGGTGCATGTTTAGTTTCATCATATTCCTATAAGGAATATCAAATATTTTCCAAATCTAAAAATTCATATAAGTGGGAAATAATAATCAATTCATCTAGATATTGTTGATATCTTACACATAACTCAACAAGAAAGTATTACCCATCAGGAATCCACTCCATATCATCATGGTCAACCTAAATCTAGTTCTTGAAACTGTTGAGTTTTTTATATTCCCCATGTTTGACCTCAACTTCTTGGATATCCTTAGAAAAATTAGGGAAGAATAATGGGGGATCTTCTTCTGTCTTAGAAACTTGGTAAAATTTAAGAAACTGATCTTAATACTTAGTTAATTCTTGATCCATGGCTTCAAAAACATGTTCATTTAGGTCCTCCCTCAAGTTAGATATTAATTCTATGAATTCCTACTCCCTGTTATTTGATTTCTAGAATAATCTCACCTATATAGAAATAATATAAGAACTACACTCCATAGAAAATAGTGTCAATTTTTGGTTATTACACTAAAGGAATTTCTTCAAAAAAATTGGGAGGAAACAAGTATCCTTATATATGTATCTTGGATTTTTTGATAAAATTATATAATGTACACCCAAAATTTAGTTAACACTCTGAAAAATCCATAAATTAATTGTTGTTTTAGGGTCTGTTTAAGATACTATATGAGGTACTTGAATTACACCTCTTTGATAATTTGGCTCTTGTCTCCCTAGGTCCATCTAGAAAATAATGAAATTCCATATTTTATAGAATAGATTGATTCAGTTACTAATTCTTTCACCTATGAGTTTAAATTACATGAAGAATAATAATTATTTGAATACATCATGGAAAAAGAATTTTTTTTGTGGTTTTTCTAAATAAATAAACCATATCTACTATGTGAAAATAGAAAGAAAAAATAGACGATTGATTGGATCCTTGAAAACAATATCAATTTTGAGGAACGCCTATCATAGGCCTTAGAAAAATAAAATTATTTTTTTAATATAGTATAGAGAATAACCTGTATTTTTAGGTCAGAATAATACAAAGATACAAAAGAGGGTGGTGAATTGCATCTTTTCAATAATCATTACAAATTCTGGAAATTAACTCTATTTACGATTTATGAAGATGTGCAGTGTTCTCCTATATAAGAAATATGGGTAGAGGATAAACAATAAATATGAACATAGTAATTTTATAATAGTTTAGGGCACAAATATTCCTTAGTCCACTCTACCAACACTCTCCTAGAGTTCTTAGTTATTTTCATTAGAAAATGTACTCTTATTATAAGACCTCAGAACCAAAACTGAGTGTAGGAAGTTGGAACATTTTATAAAAAGGATAGAGAGAAAATTTTGGTTCTTTTATAGAGAACTGGTTATCAACAACTTACTATAAGAATCTTAGACTTAATTCATGATTGATTCTGAAAAAATGAAACTCAAATAAATCAAAAGAGTTTGATTTGTTGATAGTATAGGTTGAACTTTATAGTTGCAACAGAAACTGATAGAATATGGATATTATTCATAAAAGATTAATGTATTTAAAAAATAATAGCATTGAAGATATCCTGGTTTCAAATTATCTTCAATAAAAGTAACAAGAAATAAATAGTAGTAGGTACAACAGAATAAGGTTTAAATAAATAATTTCAAAGTGAAACCTCTTAAAAATACAATATATTTGTTTGTTCTTTGAATCAGTTCTATATTTCAAAACTATATCCAAAAAATATATAGTGGTGAATCATGAGTTGAAAATATACTTCGATATAATATATATAATTGACTGTTTTCTTCTATTTTTTAGATCCAAGAAAGTCTCCTAACAGATAGCAGATATTCAAATTCAAAACATTCAATAAAGTCATAACATCCCTTAGAAATAGAGATGATTTAATCCATTGAATAAAAGTCTGTGGATTGATCATAACAATCCTTTGAATCAATTTTAAATAATATTTGAACAGATCTTTAATAATATCCATACCTTTTCACAAATCATTAATAATATCGTGGATTTAAAACTTAGTCATTCAATAGTCAAACATAGGGATCCTTCATGTAATGAAAAAATACCAAACATAGGATTGATCCCAAAACTGGGGTTTACGTACCATACATTTGTTTCCTAAAATGTAGGGTTCCTTACTTATATAGGGTTCCTTAACCAAACTTTCCCTTATCATAAATGTAAGGTTCCTTACTAACGTAGGGTTATTTAACCATACTTTCTCAAAAACTTAGGGTTGATGATCAGTACGCGATGTTCCAAACATAGGGTTGATTTCTTATGTTACATTTATCAATGTAGCTTATGAATAGTTTTTCTAGAATATTCTAAAATTCATTCCAAACACTTTGAAGAATATTCCTTGTGAATTAATAACATGAATATAATTCCAGAATAAATATTGAAATGAATATTATTTTCCTGAAATTCACTTTAAGTGATGTCATCATTAAAAAAACAAGGGAATTTTTAGTATAAAACCCAATAATATTTATAGAGTATTTCTAGAAAATACAATCCCAACAATCTCTACATTTTTTATGATCAAAAAACTCATAAAGTAACTTTGAGAAAATATAGGATTTTGTAAACACTAAGGAAATAAAATTTTAAAGAAAAAGTTTATTTTTTTGAAAATTAGTTTTCAAAGGTATTATTTAGATTTCATGATATTATTTCTATAAAAGAAAAAATTGATGCCCATAAATTGAGAATTTTTGTGTTTACCCGATTTTCCCCTCCTTTTTGTGACATCAAAATGAAAGCATATGAAAATGGATTAAAACACATTTAATGTAGCACATAACTGTAAGTAAATGTTATAATCAATAATACATGTGGTCTAGAAGTGGAGATACACAAAATATAAAACATTGAAATTATACATAGAATATAAATAATCAATGGAATTTTTATTCTAAATATTATGTAAATACATGATCGGTTTTGGATTTAGAAAAAAAGTTTAAATAAGAGAGTTGGTGGATTATGAAAGGGTTTGATCAGGAGAGGTTTCTAATTCTGGAAAAGCCTTAGTGGCCTAAAAAACATCTTTCAACTCTGCCAACTATCCTTTAAAACTTTCTATAAGATTCTCAACTGCCTAACTTATCAAAATCCTTTAATCTTTTCCCACTTTCCAACCTTCAATAATACTGAATTTTATAAAGTCATGCAGATGTTCATCTGGTTGAAGAAATTGAGTAAGATTATCACTTAACTGATTGAGAAGAAGTCTCATCCTCGGTACACTTTAAGTCAGCTTCCTAATAAGATATTTTTTATTATCCAACATCACATGTAGAGGTTCATTTTTACATTAAATAGACCAAATCCTTTCATTCATATCATCCATTAATGAAGTGATTCCTTGAAATATTATGATCAGGTCTAGTGATGTTGGTGGTGCAGAAGTGGAAGATCTGGACTGATTGATACTTCCCTTTATTGATTCAAATTGGATTCTCAAAATCCATTTCAAATCTGAAAAATCTAATTTGGAAACAAATTATGATTTTATTTTTCCAAGACGATCTAACACATCTCTATTTAATGTATAAAAATCTATTTTTGACATATAATGTTCTTTAATCTCTTGAAGTTGAGTCTGAACATAATCTAATTCCAGCCTTGGAACATATGAGTTTCTAAAATCACTAAAATATTTTCTTTCATATTCCAGTTCTTATTGAAGACTTGATCTATCCTTTTATACCTTGTTAAACTTTATAAAAAAAATATTCAATCTATTTTTTTAGAGAATTTTATGTTCCTTCATCAGGGTTTTTGGACTGAGGAGAATCTTTCAAAACAGCTAAATACTTGACTAAAGTCTTTTCACTTGGAAAATAAATAACGTCACGGACTTATATCATTTCTCTAGATACAAAAGTAGATCTTTCTATATATTTTCCAATAGTAGAGACATCCTAATTTTCAATAATTTTAGTGGTTTTAGTTATTAGGGTCTGAACACTCTCATCTTATCGAGCTGTTTCTTTCTGTTGAGTTGTTTGAGAGGCAACTTTGTATTCTGTAACTTGAATTTCATCTTTTTTTCCCCAAGTTGATCTATTTATTATAAATTAATTGATGGAGTTACATATCCAGGTCAATTTTTTTCTACTTCTAGATTCACATGTTGAGTCTCTATTCTGATTCTGGGCCTTGTGAAAAGTTCCTCATTGGAAACTTCTTCATAATATTCCTTATCATGATCTTTAGTATCATAACATAGATTTATTTTTCTTCATTGTTCAAAACATTATATTCTATATTCTCCAACTTCTTCATTTGATAAATGATCTGATCTTTCATATTTGAGATTTCCTTTCTCCCCCTGAGAAAAGGGTTTAGATTCTTATTGATTAGTTTCACTAACTGGAAACAATTGTACTTTAATTGTACTCCAAAAGAAACCCAATTTTCTTAAGGTACCATCATTCAAAACTTTACTATTATGACATTTAGTTCAAGAATCAATATATAGAATATTATTCTTTCTATACATAATAATAGAAATTATCTAACCATAGGGATAGAAAGAAATTATAACCTCTAATTTGTAGCAGTGATTTGGATATTTCAACATATATCTGAGAAAATTCAACTTAATATCACAGATAAATAAAAACATAATATAGAAGTAAGAGGAAAAAACCATATCTAATTATTTAGTCCATGGAATTATGGCTATTTGAATAAACATGACCTGTACCATCTGGTCAGCCTCAATATTTGTCACAAACATTTTTCTAATAAAGGTTGAACCAAAAAAGAAATGACATCATTTCTTATGAATTATGGTCCTTATTTCCAATTGATCTAAGATCAAATTGGAATACTCCTTCATGGAGACATTTTAAAATCTGTGCAATTTCTACTGAGTAGATCAAAAAATCCTTATCATCTACTCATAAAGATATCATATCCTCTATTTCCCCAAATCTAAACTGAGAACTCTTATATAACTGCTTTAAATCTATCTCAAAAAGAAATTCTATATTTTACTCATTAAATAGAAATTCCAAACCATGAAAAGAAATATCTTATTTGAGAAAAATATTTCTTCAATAAATCAATAAAAAATCAATTACCCTTCCTTGAATAATCTTCTGGAAGGGCATGTGTTGGCACTTTGGATCCCTTGGTTCAACTTCATCTGTTCTCCTTGTCTTTGAAATTTCTATGAATCTGAAGGATAAAGGTTTTCAAATTATAGGGTTTCGAGATAATATGGAAGTTATGGTAGTCAAAATGGTTTGAAATAGAAGGGTAAGGAAACAATAAGTGCTTTATGATTATTTTGGTGATGTAGTCTTATTTCCCATGCTGATTACATTGGGTAATCATTAAATTGTAATTTTGGAAAAGACATGATTTTTCAATAATTGAAATAAAACTGAGTTAAAATCTAGATTAAACATAAATTAAATAAATAAAAACTGAATAGACTTAAAATAAAATTATTAAAAAGGAAATTAGTATAACAAATTAATACACATTTTATTTTAAATTAAATATTCATAACATACCCTTAATTAAATAAAAACATGCAGTGGGAAGTGGTTTAGTAAAAATATCTACTAGTTGATATTTGAAATATACATATTATAAAGATATATCCATTTTAAGAACATGATCACTTATAAAATGATGTTTTATATCAATATTCTTAGTCCTTGAAGGATTTATAGGACTTTTTGAAATATTAATTGCACTAATGTTATCACATAAAATAGGTATATTAACAAAATTAAGTCCAAATTATAGTAAGGTATGTTTCATCTACAAAACATGAGAACAACAAATTATAGAAGATATATATTCTATCTCACCTATTGACAGAGCAATTAAATGTTTTTTCTTACTTGACCATGATACTAAATATTTCCCTAAAAGTGAAAAATTCTATAAGTGCTTTTTATATGTAATCTAAATCCTAAAAAGTCATCATATGAATATGAAATTAAATTAAAATTAGATATTTTGGATAAATAAGTTATTGAAAAATAGTACCTTTTAAATATATTAAAATACTTTTAATAGTATTAAGATTGTATTCTTTTGGGTATGACTGAAATCTAGCACATAAACATATAGAAAGCATTATGTCTGGTCTACTAGTAGTAAGATATAACAAACTACTAATCATACCTCTATATTACTTGTGGTCAACTGGTTTTCCCAGTTCATCCAAATCAAGTTTTATATTGGTACACATGGGAGTTGTATAAGTCTTAAAATTTTCTAGACCTAACTTCTTTAATAAATCAATAATATGTTTACTTTGATTTAAAACATTTCTATAATATTTTTGATTAATTTAGAATCCTTAAAAGAAGTCTAATTATCCCATCATAATCATTTAAAATTATTTTTTCATAATATTTTAAAAATCATTGCAAATATTTGTATATGCTGATCCAAAAAAAATATCATCAATATAAATTTGTACTAAAAATATAATAGAGAAAACGGGTTTTTTAAAAAGAGTGGGATATTTTATTCCTACAAAAAATCCATTTTCTGATAAAAAAGAATATAATCTTTCATACCAAGCTCTAGGTGAATGTTTAAGGCTATAAAGTTATTTAGTAGTTATAAAAATAGAATTTTGTTTATGAGGGTGTCCAAAACCTGGTGGTTGTTCAATATAAACTCCCTCTACTGAATATCCATTTAAAAGGGAATATTCAACATCCATCTGATATAATCTAAAATTCATATAAAATGCATATGATAGCAAGATTATAATTGCCTTTAATCTTGAAATATTTGAAAAGGTTTCATCGTAATCTATTCCTTCTTCCAAGTTATATCATTTTACAACTAATCTAACAATTTTTTTGCAATGATCCCTTTATCTTCCGGGTTATTTCTAAAGACACACTTGGTTCTTATCACTAGATAATCTGATGGTCTATCTATTAATTCCCAAACATTATTTATACTCAATTGGTTTAGTTCTTCCTGAATGGATAAAAACCAAGTCCCATCTTCTAAATCTTCTTTAATAGACTTAGGTTCTAATTGGGATAGAAAGGTAGAAACTTCAGCTGGGTTTATTATATTTCTTCTAGATCTAACTTATTTGTGTAGGTTTCCTATAACAGTTTCTAAATAATGATCCTTTAAAGTTCTAGACTCTCTAGGTAAGACACTTTGACGAAATTTAGTTTAATGTTCTTCTGAATTGGAATGAATTTCATTTACCTTATTTTCAAAAAAATATAAGTGAATTTTGTCTCATGTTTTTAAAATATTCAATAATATCATCTATTTGATCTTTCTCTTTAATAAAAGGGTTGATTTCATCAAACATTACATGAATGGATTCTTCAATAATCCTTAAAATTTCATTAAACACTCTATAGGCTTTAGAAGTATCATAATATCCTATATAAATTCCTTCATCATATTTTGGATCAAATTTATCAAGGTTATTATTTGTATTCAAGATGTATACCTTGCATCCAAAAACATTAAAGTACTTTTCTTTAGTTTTTCTCTTATTAAAAAGTTCATAGGTTGTCTTTTTAATAAATGGTCTTATTAAAACTCTATTCATGATATAGTAAGTTGTTATTGTAGCTTCTTCCCAGAAATATGTAGGAAGGTTGTATTCACTCAGCATAGTCCTTCCCATTTCTTAAATAGTTCTATTTATTCTTTTGACAATTCAATTTTTTAGGGGTTCTTGGTGTTGAAAAGGAGTGTTTAATACCAAAATTTTAGAAAAAACAATTAAATTATTGATTCTAAAATTATCCACCCTGATCACTTCTTAAAGAAGTTATTTTTTAATATTTTTCATCTTAAATAATTTTACAAAAAAACTTTCAAAAATAGTGAATAATTAATTTTGGATTTTTAGAAAATAAACCCAAGTAAATCTTGAAAAATAATCAATTAAAGAATATGTATATAATTTTATAGCTAAAATTTTTACTCTAGATGGTCTAAAAAATCCATATGGATAAGTTCTAGTGGTTAATATTTATTGATATCGTTAATTTATTTGAATGATTATTTTGGTTGTTTCCTTATTTTACATGTATAATAGAATCTATAGTTTTAAAACTTAATACATTGAAAATTAGAAACTAATTTTTCCATAGAAAATTTATTTAAAGAAAATATATTACAATATCTACATTTCTTTTGCCAGATCCATGGCTTATTTTTCATAGTAGTTAAAGGAATTAAATTTCTATTTACACAACAAATTAAGATCCAAAGTATAAACATTTTTACTTATTACTTATATAAATTTAAGTAATTTATATCTAAAAACTAAGTATGAATTGTTAGAAAAATAGACATAATATTATTCATCACAAAGATGGAAAATAATTATCAGGTTGTGCTTTAGACATTGTGCATACAGTACTTTTTTATTAACATTTTCTTTGGATCTCCAATGGTTCTAACTCAAACAATTTTTCCTTTTGAATCATTGACAAAGGTTACTAGAACTCCATCAATTTGTGTTAGTTTATGAAATTGGTAGAGTATCCGCTTGTGTTTCCATAGAATCCCATATCCATATAACATATAGAATTTTTTTCCTAAGGTATTTTATCATCAACATAATTTAGAAATTTGTTTTTTTTTATACCCATATTTTCATGGGTCCAACTATGTTAGAAAACAATGATCTGGGAATCCAGATCTGCCTTATTTTTTTAAAATTTATATTAATAGATTTATACATGTTTTTATAAATGAAATAATTTTTAATACATATTATTTTAGGGTTTAATAAATAACATTTTTTAGCGTAGTGACCTTTTATTCCATAATAAATATAGGTAGAATTTTTATAACTAGGAACAAAGTTGTTTTTATATAACTTTGTCTTTTATCCCTTTCTTCATATTCTGTATTTTTCATTTATAATAACATTATTTCCAAGAATTTAATTTAGAGTTTTTCTCCATTAGTTAAAATACTAGTAGAATTTTAATAATATTCTACTCCATATTGTAATTATTTTATCCTTTTTTCATGATTAATATAGTTTGATGTGGATGAATTGAATTTTTCAATTAGTTCTTGATTTTGTTTTAGAATTGTTTACCATTCACCTAAAACAGAATTGTTAAAAATTTTAATGATTTATGTTTCTTTATTAAAGAATCATATTTCTCTTCTAACATAGAATAGTAAGAATCCAATTTACTATTTGAGCAGCTATCAGAGTCATAATCAGAAGAGTAAGAGGATTGTACCTATTATTGTTCCTTAGCCATAAAGGGCATATTGGCTATGAGATTTTATGTCTCTTTTTATGAATCAGATTTTGAAGAGTTTTTGGAGTCTTCAGACACACTTT
Organism: Viscum album; assembly: GCA_963277665.1. Lineage (NCBI taxonomy): Eukaryota > Viridiplantae > Streptophyta > Magnoliopsida > Santalales > Viscaceae > Viscum > Viscum album. The sequence goes on from OY728128.1 coordinate 22,542,609, forward strand.
ACGTAGCTTTCATGGCTCTTTTTTATTTTTCCTCACAACCATATTTCCATGGATTTTTTTTTTCCATTTTTCTTATTTCTTCTTTTATTTGAGGGAAATCTGGTATGATATGAACCATATGCATTCATTCATATAATTTGACTTATTTGGATCTTTTCTTATCTTATATAAAGGATCTTATGAAGTCTCACTTTTTCTTATAGAATATTATAAAATTCCGGACAAGTTGATCCAGTTCCATGTCAGAATCTAAGCAGTCTGAATCTTTTTAGATTTTTACATTTTCTTGTGAATTATTTTCATGATTCTGAGATATCACCTTAATGGAAGTGTTTTACCTTTTTACTATTATCTTATAATATTAGGCTTATGATTTCATCTCTACTTCATACATCATAAATATATCAATTAATTCCTCCATGGTCAAATTCTTGATAGGTGATGATTGTCGAATAGCTGCAGATATTCCATTCTACTTTGTGGGTAGTAATCTAAGTACATTAAATGCTTGGTCTGATTCAGAAATTGAATCTATTATGGTAGTAATATTGTTAACAATTTCTATAAATATTCTATTCATTTGTGTGAATCTTTCTCCATCATACATCCTGAAGGTGTTAAATTTTAGTTTTTTAGTAGCATACCTCATTTGTTTGATATTATATGATCCTTTATATGCGACAAAAAATATTTTTTGAAATTCATAGGTAGTAGATAATTGTGATACTCGATTGAATTCATCTGGTCTGAGTCCATAAATAATGGCATTCATTTATTTTTAGTTGATATCATATTCGGCATCTTGTGAAACATCCCAAGTTACTATATTTACATGAATTACATAAGGAGTTGTGATCTTTGAATAAACTTTGAATCCTAGATTCTTTAGGTAGATGATCATGCATGATTTCCATCATTCATTGTTGTAACCATTAAAATATGGAGTACAAATCATAGATATAACTTATCTTGGATCATCTATTGGAATATGATTTGTATATACCTAGTTCTTTTAAGATTGAAATAGATGTATCTTCTATATCAAAAGATCTCCTCTGATGCCAATTATTAGGTTAGAATAATACAAATCTACATAAGAGGGAGGTGAATTGTGTATTTGTTATAATCTTCACAGATTCTGGCATTTGACTCTCTTTTCTATTTATGCATATATGCAGCATTCTATTTTATAAGAAACATAAGAAATAGATAAATAGAAAATATGAATAGATAAATTTTATAGTGGTTCATGGAACAAAGATCCTCTAGTCTACTCCACCAACACTCTCTCTATGAGCTTAGTTATTTTCACTATGAAAGGTCCAATTATCATAACACCTCAGAACAACAGGTTAGTGTAGTAAGTTGAAACCTTTTACAAAAAGGATAAATAGAGACTTGTGGTTCTTTTATAGGGAACCAGTTATCCATATATTAGTTCATGTTTCTGACTGTTAATACATAACTGGGTCCAAGATTTCAAAACTCTAATAAATCAAGAGTTTTATTTGTTGATGGTATGGGTTAAATATGACAGTTGTAACAGAAACTAATAGAAAATGGATCTTCTTATTCAAATATGAATGCCTTCAAAAAAGAATAGCTTTGAAGGGATACTAGTTGAAAATGATATTTAATAAATGTAGCAACAAATAAATAGCAATAGGTACAGTAGAATGAAGTTGAAATAAATAACTTCAAATTGCCTCATCTTCAGAAGACAATATAGTCATTCATTCTTTGCAGCAGTTTTGTATTTAAAAAACATATTCACAAAATATATAGTCATGAGTCAGGAATTTAAAGGATATTTTGATAGAATATTTAGAACATACATCATGATTTGGTTTTTTAGATCCATGAAAGTCCCCTAAAAGATCGCAGATATTCAAATTCAAAACATTCAAGAGATTCATAACTTCCCTTCAAAATAGGAATGATTTACTCCATTGAATAATAGTCATTAAATTGATAATAATAATCCTTTGAATTTTTCATAAACGGTCATTGAATATATCTTTAATACCATCAAGATAATTTCATAAATCATGGATAATATCGTGGATTTAAAACTTTTTCATTAAAAAGTCAAACATAGGGTTACTTCATGTAATGAAAAAAAATACCAAACATAGGGTTGAACAAAAAATTAGGGTTTATGTACAATATTGTTTCCCTCAAATTTAAGATTCCTTATGTAGGGTTCATAAATCATACTTTACCTTCCCAAAAATTTAAGGTTCCTTACTAATGTATGATTCCTTATCCATACTTTCTAAACATTGTAGGTTTGATGATCCATATGCACTATTCGAAACATAGGATTAATTCCATAAATTATGTTTACCAATATAGGGTATGAAAACTGTTTCCATAATATGCTAAAAGTCCCTCAAAACACTTTTAGAAATATTCCTTGTGAATTAATAACATGAATATAATTCTAGAACAAATATTGAAATAGATATTATTTTTCTAAGATTCACATAATGTAATATCATTATTAAAAAAATAAGTTTATTTTTGAGTACCAAAATCAATAAGATTTATAGAGTTTTTTTTAGACAATTTATGCCCAACAAAGGTCATCTCACTTCAGGAGATTTATAATTGCTTACTTACTTATTCTAATTCACCTTAATAAAAAAATTCGGTTTTATATTATTTATAAAATAAATTAAATATGAATTGGGGTTTGTTTTTAAGTAATTAAAATACATTCATAATGGAAATTTAAACATAAACTAACATGAAATTATAAAAGAATGAAATTAGAAAGATAGAACTTGGTCCGGAGTTTGGTTTTGGGTTCGATCATTATTCTCCTCTATTTGTTTAATTTTAGTTTTATAATACATTTATGATATATATAACATGAATTAATATACTTTTATTTATTTTTGTGAATACTTGAGTACCTTAAGTAGTTTAAATCCCACATCCTCTTGAAATCAAGGATGATCGAACACCTTGGGAGAAAGTGTGGCATCTTCCAGGACCTGGCTCCATCATATGTTTTTTAATCTATTGATTTTCTCATATTCATAGTGTGAAGTTCTAATCAATGAAATAGAGGGAAAATAAATAAAATAAAATAATATAAATAGATATTATTTGCATGGCATGGAGTAAATCACCACACCTATGCATGCCACTCACATTTATCACAAACATAAAATGAACTTTAAGAAATAATTCAAGATCACCTAACCTACCATGGGACAAGCCTCGAGTCAGCCTACCATTGTCGGTAGTAATAGGTCCCAGTGGTGGAATGACATAATAGAATAAGAGAATATAATAAGAATAAAACGAAAATGGATGAGAGACCAATATGAAAAAATACACATGAAATCAAAAAATAATAGAATAAGAATAGAGGGAGTTAAGAATAAAAATAATAAAATTAAAAAAAAAATAAGAAGAAATAAATAAAAATATAACTGCATATAATAAAAAACTATAAGAAGAAGAAAAATAAATAAAAGAATAAGAAGAATTTGAAGAAGAAGAAAAGTGGAAGAAGAATGAAATGGGAGGAAGAAACACAATCATCAAAAAAGGTGTGAATTATATTGAAAATATTAAAAGAATTTAAAATTATAAATAATATAAGAATGAAAAATAGTAACAGAAATGATAAAATAATCATTTTAAATCTCTTCCAGTGAGTGTGTCCATCTTCCTATCGTAGTGGAATGAACCCTTATATTTATAGAGGGAGAAGGATCCTTGAGAGTCCTTGGTTAAAAAATATCTTCATGTATCCTCCTTTTTTAAAAATTATACACCCAACACCCATGGTTTTGAAATGGGAAACACACATAGATTTCATGTGTTTGAACATTTAGTGGAATTTCCTCATCATATGGATGGGAATATTCCTATAATGTTGTGATGGTAGAAGTGGTTTTTGGTGGATGTGGTGGCGGTAGTAGAGATTGGTGCATGGCCTAGTGGAAGCAGTATCTCTATCTTCTTCATCCCTCCTTCCCAATGGTAAAATACATATTTGAATGGCTTATGGGTGTCTGATGAGGTTATGGAGATGATACATGGTGGTGGAAGTGGTCAAAAATGGTGATTGATCTCAAGTTGAGCTCCTTGATCTTAGGTTATGGGATTTATTGGTTAAGCACAGGTGGTGGTTGATGAGTGTTGAAGGTAATAGGTGGTAGAAGATGATTTCTTGAGGTGTTTGATCATGGGGTAGTGGAGTGGGAATGAAATACTACTATTTTTGTTAAGTATGAATAGTACCTCCTGAATCTTGTCCCATATAGGAAGTGGGATTAAGAGTGGATTTTTTTTAGACAAGGTGTGTGATACCCAGATTAGGCACTTGTGGCAGGGATAGGCTCCTACATACACTTGAACACACCAAAAATGTTTCATGCACACTGTGTACCTAGAGTGGGCCTCGACCCAAGCTAAACTCATGGTTCTTTCATGAGGGATCACATTCCACACATTCATGATGCCCCTATGTGGCCTCACACCCTACTGACCATATAGGATCTCTTATGGGGTTCATGTCCGGACGGCCCTTATTGCTTACTAAGTTTCTTGGACCCACATGGTTGAGGGCTAGCTAATGTTAGCCAATTTTTTACTTAAAATATAATAAACACTTAGAAAAATTTAACACTTATAAAATATCAATCCATGTTTTATAAATAGAATTCAACTTCAAAATTCACCATTCTTTATTTCAAATAAATACATTTTAATTCCATTTTTATAATTTCACATTTTTTTAATAAAATTATGTATTATATGGTAATATCCATTGAAATTCATCAAAAAATAATTGAAACATACATTAAAATATGTACGAAATATGAGTGTGTTGTATATAAAATGTTAAGAATAAAAAATGGTTATGTGAAAGAAACTTATTTTGTAAAAAGTTGATATTTCATAAGAAATGAAATCAAAATTAAAGTATAATTCTATGGATTAAATAATTTTAAAATAAATAATAAAAAGGATAACTAATACTAATTGTGTATCGGGTAATTTCTAAGATTCTTAGTCCATTACATAACTGATATTATCATGATTTAAAAATATGAAGAATACATAACCTACTTTATTTTGGTATAATATAATTCATTCTATTGATTGTTGAATATGAGTAATACCTTTTGACTACTGCAAGTCAAGGAATATGGTCAAAATTCATTGGTATCTATTGAAAAAGACTTGTTTTACATTACTGACCACTTAAAAAGGCACAGGTTGATATCATATAACCTTGTGCTTAAAAGTTAATGCTTTTATTGTACCTTGTTGGTTCTTAGAGAATGATTTCAAGTGTATATCCTTATTGGTGACTGTCTTAATAATAAAAGATAAGTTGTGTATGTGGGGGGTAATTAGCACCATACATTGAGGATGTAGTCATCGACACTGGAGGTGAACCTCATAAAAATTATAGTGTTTTATGTTATTTACTATTTTATGTGAATGCTTGATAATTATATGTGAATACATCAATAGATAAATTCACTGAATAAGTGGTAGAGGTAAAACAAAGCGATAAAAGTTTAAATTTTTAAAAATTCATCCCACACTGATTAACCCCCCCCCCCTCTTAGTGTGGTTATAACTAAAGTGATCCTAAAAATTAGTATCATATCCATATGTTCCACCACTGATTATATTCTATTATTAAAAGTTTATTGAGGATTTTAATATCTATTAATAATTCAAAATGAATTGAAAACTTGGAGGAGTTATATCTGCTACATAGTAGGACTATATCTCAACAAAAACATGGAAAAAAGATGAAAGAATTGAGGAAGATGAAAAGGATATCCCTCTTATCAAAAGGGGTATAATAAGTTTCAATCCCTCTAAGAAATTATGACATTAGATATGAAATTATTGGAAATGAAAAAATAGTTTTATCAATGACCAAGGATATGGACAACATTATTACCTCAATGTGATCAAGGGATAATAGTGATAATGAGGTATGTGTTAATATCAAATTAAAATTTCTTGAATATGATCCATGAATTAGTATAAGTGATAACCTTTTAATTTATTTTTCAATTGATTCATTAAGGTATTTGTTTCATTATTTCCCCAGAGAAATTATTTCTAATATCCTCTAGATTTTTAAAAACATAAAAAATAAAATCACTTTGTTTGAGGCTGAATATAAATAAATAGATAAGATTATGCAGAACAAGTTAAACACTTGTAAAAATATCTCCACACATGTTGGAGTCACTAAAGTAGAGTATGGGGATATTAAAGTAAGATAATCCAAACTTAAAGAAGAGTATCTCAAAACAATTTATGAGAAGGATGATTCCACTAAAGAATATGAGAAGAATATTCATGCTTGCAAGATAATTTAAAAAAACAAAATTGATATAAAATTTTTATAATTGAATATTAAATCTAAGATAATTAAGGATATTTACTATTTATTGTAAGAAAATGATATTATGCATGAATAGTTTGTTAAGAATATGTGGAATGACTTTGAATATTTAGTATCATTTAAAACATAACAAAAGAATGCACTCAGTATGAGAAGTATTTTATTGGAACTCAACCTGTCCAATCATAAAAAGAATCATATTGAGACTTCACAATATAATAAGTATGAATATTCGTCCACACAATGTTCCTTAGAGGATTATATTGATAAAATATCTTCATCACATTTTAAAATTAAAATTAAATCAAATGATGATCTCTCCTAAGTATCATACAGAAGAGGTGTCATCTATATCTCAATGTAATAATTCTGTTAAATTTATTTCTACAAAAGGTTATGGTTTAAATAAAACTATATAAAAATATTGATGATTAAAAAGGAATAAGATAATAACATAATATCTATGGTGAATAGAAGAAGATTCATTGTTTCTAGTTCCCCAAAATTACTTCAATCAATACTGATAAATTCTCAAAAATAGCAGGATCATGGATCTGAAATTCTTGGATAACATGTAATGAAATGGAAAATATAAAGTTTTTTTGGGAATTTCCTATGGTGTAATCAATTTGGGAATCGTACATTTTTCTAATATAGTACCTTAATTTCTAAATAAAAAATTATGGGGACCAAAATACTGAAGATTTAATAATTACATCCTAAGAATGGTTTTCTACAAATAAAGATTTTATCTGTATAATGATTACTGTGATGTTGGAAAAAATTGTGGTCACATAAGTGATCCATGTACAAATAAACATGTATCAAGAAAATATTATAAGAGAATACTATTAAATAAATAAGTGTTAGACTTGGGAAGATATATTAATAAGGATTTAAATAGATTACACCCAATGAGTTTTATAAAATTTTATCCTTGGACACAATGAACAAGAAATATCATATACAAAATAGGTCCAAGATGATTATCAAAATGACTGATACATATCAAAAGAAATTTGTTAATAAAGTAACTCATGTTAATCCATGTGGAAACTCCAAAAAATCCTTAAATATTCCCAAATACATATTAATTTTTTGGGTATAAGATTTATAAAAATTAATAAAGTCAACAGAATCAGAATCAAAGGCTGATGATAAAGGAAAAGATAATATTCCACATGAAAAAGATGAATTTCCTGATAGGTTGTCAACACATGACAATCCTAGTGTTAAAGAAGAAGTTCTTTGTGGAATTTGAAAAAAGGATGGACATATTTTATATAATTTTGAATTTATATTTACAACTTAGCAATAAATATAGAATAATATTCAGAAATAACCAGGTGATGCATGTGCTTTTATGGACAGAGTAAAAAAGAATTTCCACAAAATTTAACTGTTGAATGTAAATATTCAATGCCACCCAAGACTTGTATGAAACCAAGTAAAGTCAGTATAAAGTATTTATCCACACAAGGAATTGAAAAAAAAATAGTTTATGATGGATAAATAGTTCTCAACCTTTATTCTCTCACTAATGATATTAGAAGATCCACCTTATTCCAATATACTTTTTTGTTTTCATTATTTTAATAAAATTTAACACAATTCATATACTTAGGGGTATAACTAAGTAGAAGAAATTATATTACTATATCTACAATCTGGAATATTCATTCCAATATTTATGGAAGAAACAATCCCGGTTTAATCTATATATTTATATCTTGGATATTATTTGTTGCAAATGATTAAAGATCAACCCTGATGAAGATGATAAATCTATCATACTTGACTAATAATTTTAAAGTTATCATCATGGATGTGGTCACAATAATTGATATTCACATCAATTATAACTTTGAAGAATAACTTATGGAATGATCTATCTTGATGATATGAAGCTGGAGATCATCCCTTCAGGGGGAGTTTCCAAAAGAAGTTCCCAAAACATTATTCTTTATTCAAAATCTGACAACTCTATAAGGTACTTATTCATAAAGTCATAGATAAGGTAAGTGTGTTCACTCTATCATCCCTATTTAAAAATTGAAAATAATTCTTACCTTAATGGGAATAACTTATATGAATCAATGAAATGACAAAAATAATATTGAAGAAGTTCCAAGACTAATCTCATAAACATTACCTTCCAAGTATAATTGAATGTTTCTAATTCGTGTGTTGAGATGATTATAGGATTTTAAGATGAAAGTTTCTTAAGAGTATTTATCAATAATTGTTATCAAAAAAATTTCACTCTCATTATATCTATTGGTATCAACCAATTACAATCAACCAAGAAAAAATTGAACAATATCTAAAGATAGAAACAAGTTGTGGAATATCAGTTTGTATCATATTCTGAATTGATAATGTACATCATTAATTTCTAAATTATAAGCTATTTTTTTCTATTTGTGTTATCCCAAGTAGACGTAGATTGGGATAATTTATGGAATATTTCATAATAGAGAAAAAGATATCATCATCTCTTAGGTACTTTGAATTTTTGTTTGATAAGGGGGAGTATAAAATAAAAATTTAAATGGGAAAGGATGAGAAAATAAATAAATAATATGTGAAAATTGGAAAAAAAAAATATTGAAATTTAATTTTCGATTGGTATTGAAAATAAATAAAAAGGGGGTATTAGAGTCCTTAAGGCCTTCGGTCCACCCAGGCCTTCGGGTCAGTAAGGCTTTCAGGCCACCTCATGGCCTTCGGGCCACCTCATGGCCTTCGGGCCACCTCAAGGCCATCAGGGCCACCTAATATGAAGATGCCCAGAAAAATTCTACAGTGAACCAGCTCCAGAGCAGGATTCAAGAGAAAGATGCATTCACCAGAGTAGGGCTAATGGATTTGAAGAATTAGAGGTTATAGCATTTCCATCAGTATCGGGCATGTGCATCCCTACAAAGGATAGCTAGCTGAACAGCCATGCAAAGGTGGAGTGTTGATCACAATACAGATGTCGGGGAGCAGTAGTTTCAAGAAGTCATAGTCTGTATGATTTCCATAAGACCTAAGGGTCCTGTAATGTCTCCAAGCCGATAAGAAATGTAATCTCTAAGACTACGGGCCTTGTAAGGGTTCCCCCTCATCCCTTGAAAGGGGGGTTATCAAAAATCAATAAACAAAGAAGGCCTTTGGTCCATTTAGGTCTTGAAGAAGAGTACTAGCTTGGATGTTCATTGGTTTTCCCAAGAATGTTATTTTAAGTTTTTGATTATAGAACCATACATCAGAAGTTAAAATAGAATATAAATGTTTTGGAGAAATTAATGATTTCTGGAGAATTGTTATAGATTGATTTAAGTCATTTGATTCATGCTTGAACAATTATCCATTTAATTATGATGATTAATGATCTATTCTACATTGATTCAAGAACATGTGTCGATGTGTCATACATATTTTAAAACATCATAATATTTATTATGTTTATTATTTTTTTACATCAAAGAAATATTTATGTGTATAAGGATAAGTGAATAATTTTTCAAATGTCATGAAAATAGTTATTTTTCTGAAGGTAATTTGAAGTTCATGCTTAATGATAATAATATTTTTTGTAATTTCCAAAGAGGACATATTAAATAAGTCTCATACTTGGATGGAAATTTTATACTCAGTATTTACTAATTTAATGGGATTTATGAAAAAAAATCAATCCAATAATAGCCACCAATGTAGACCAACTCAAAAACATATGGAATTCATGTCTCAACCACATGGTAATCAAACCAAAAATGGGAATTCATGGAAACGATAAGGATGCATAGCACCCATAGAAGAGAAAACATGCTAAGAATATGGAGGAGAAGTTTCATAGTGCCTACATGGTTTTGTAAAAAGGGTTCTCAGGGACCACCTAGGTGAGGCAAGGCATGTGTGGTCATTGTGTGTGTATAGGTGTTATGGGTGCTAACCCCATTACCAGCTCAATCTACTAATGACATAGAGATACTTATTAAGTGTACATCTACTGAGGTGAAAAATGATGTGGGATGTGCAATCACGAGGTATTGTTACCCCTCCTAAAAATATATGCATATAAGGGGATCCTCAAAATCAAATGAGTCAAGGCCTTTGGATCTACTGAGTTGTTATATTTAACCTATCAGTGAGGATTTGAGACATTCAATACCAGTATTGATTGATCGTGATTTCATTCATCTTCGATGATAATTCCAAAACAATGAAACATTCTCAGCCACCTTAAAACCATCCATGAAACTTCGTCTTTCATGTATACCATAATTAGAAGAATATAATGTGGGGAACATAAAAAAATAAGTTACAGTGAATTATTCAGGCATTCAAATGAATGAGGGACTTCATGGTGATTCATCCAAGTATCATCACATGCCACATTATCTCCCAATAAAAGAATCTATGTGATGACACTATGATTCTGGGTGTCATCAAAAGATATTGAAATTTGTGTGGAGTTTAATATAATGAAATATTTAGTAATATTGAATGAATTAATGAATCACCACTAATATCTGACAAGGAATTATTCTTGAAAGAAAAAAGGATCTCAGGAAGTGAAAAATTGTCAAACCTTGTCCGTAAATAACAAAGGACCAACCTGAGAGCATGTTGTTAAAATTATTAGGAGCTATTGTTTATCTTCTTAGTGAAACAAAGAATCCATAAAGCCTCATGCTTCCAACAGTGTAAATAAATCGTCTAGGATACATTCATCAATAAAAAGAATATGTTTCATGCACATCTTGTCTGAAAATAGAACCACGAACCATCTTAGTTCATGAAGGAGGATTCGTTCTCAATTCTTGTGTGAATATAGAATCAAATACTCACTACAGTACGTGAAGGACAAGTATTGCACTCTTGTCTACAAGAAGAAGATCCATGTTTAAGTACCTAAGTGAAGGATATTATTTTCACACAACCCTTTCAATTAATATAGTACTCAAAGGTTATGGGAATTACAATACACTATCTTAGTGTGACATTATATCAAAGTCCTATGTGGAGCCATTTTGGTTTTTACAAAGGATATCTATGACACCAGGAACCTATTTTGGTGTGAAAATAGTAATACATATCTGAGTAAATGAGTACTATACCTAAACACACAAATTTGAATAAGATTATATTTATGATTCCATGCATGTATAACCATGTGTAACAAATTTAAGAGGGGATAAGAATCTGAGTGTAAAAAAATACAGAATGAGTTAAAGTTGATTAGTGAATAAAAATTGATAAGTGTGTAATATGATTACAATAATAAGGTGGTTATGTGAAAGATAATGAGTTTTCTAAAGCTTAATATTTCATTAGAAATAATATAAAAAGTATATTATGATTCAATGGATTAAATATTTGTTACATCAAGGGGAATAGAGGAGAATCGGTATAATTTTTATATTAAGGATTTTTTAGGATTTCTAGTCCATTACATAAGTGATATTATTATGACATAAGAATATGAAGAATAGATTTCCTTTTTGATTTATGTATAATCTAAGTGATATCATTGATTAAAGAATTCATGGTATCCCTTATGACTAATGAAATTCGAGTAAGTTGATAAGAATTTTTTGGAGTCTATTAAAGATGAATTTTTCTATACTATTTATCAAATTATAAGGGATAGGATGATATCTTATAACCTTGTTCTTGAAATTTAAATCTTTCATTGTGTGTGGTATGTTCTAGGAGAACAAGTTCAAGGTAATTCCCTTGATCATGATTTTCTTGATAACAAAAGATATGTTTTGTGCATGTGGGACAATAACCACCATATGCTGAGGTTGTAGTAATCCACAATGAAGGATAACCTTTTAAAAATATTGTAGTTCTCTAGGTTTTACTATTTTATGTGCATGCTTTCTAATTATAGGTGAATTTTTTAAAAGATTCATTCACTATAAAAGTGATATAGGTATAAAAATGGGATAAAAGTTTAATATGATAAATATTAATCCCATAATAATCCCCCCTCTCTGTATGGTTATCCCTAAAGTTATCCTAGAAGAACTAATAAATGTGGTTCATGGATCTTATTTTGTACCTAGATTAACCTAACAGAGTTTATCGATAGTTTCTGAGACACCTTCATCAAAATATAGTAGGTAATTTGTGGGATCTTCTTTGATTTCATTAAGGGAGGAATAATTATTCTCATCTTGATATTCCAAAGACGGTGTAGTGATTCCATCCTCCCTATAGAGTTCACACTCATCTAAAGAGTACAAGGGTTCATTAGGCTAGACCAATACCTTATAAATAGAGGAAAAATTTCTTATTCACCATGCTCCCCACTATTGGTGCATATCCTACTAATCAAAGATCCTAGGGTTAATTTAATAGATGCTAATAAAGACAACATTAAAGTAGAGATACTCAATGAAAAAATCATTATGTATGGATTTCATAGGAATGTCTTCTTATATTGTTGTATTTAGCTTAATAAATAAGTATTCTTATCTATCCTTATAAATAAAGGGGATTTGAGGATCTTCTCCAATGGATAGAATGATCATTTGATTTCCAAAGTCTAGGATTTTTATTTCAATTTGATTAATAGGGAGTGTATAATCTTCATCTAGACCATTCTATTGATTGATTAAAGTAGCTTCCATTCTTATTGATGGAAGTGGATTGTATTGTATCATCCACCAATGGATTCTTCCCCTTCAATTTATCCTACCATATTTTAATATATCATGACTTGCAAGACTTGACAATTGATATGTCATAATAGAGCACTCTAACTTTTCCATCAAGAGATTATTTTATACTTTGAGGATATTGAAGAGGAAAATAATACATGCACGTGAATTCATGGTCTTCCAAATAATGTGTGGAGGTTTGTGTCTTGGTTAACCACTATAAACTCAAATATTTATATGAGTCCCCTAAATTAGGTATTAGTTCTGATAATTCCAAGGGTTTCCAATTAACTCTTGTGATGCCCATGCATTTTAAAATTAGAAGGGAATAGATTAGACTCATGATGGAACCAATGGGGAAGATTCCAAAATTAAATGAGTTTGAATATTTATCCATTTTTAACTAAGGATTGGTGGATACTAACATCTTTGATCTTTCCAAACACATATAAGGGTATGTTGTTCCCCTAAATGGAAGCTTCTTGGTATTTATTTGTGAATGAGATGACTATGTGATATTAAGTAGAAACCATTTTTTGCGTGATATATTTTAGAAACATTTATTTTAGCCTCAAACTCTTGAGGGATTGAAATATTTTTGATGATGTATTGTCTAAGTTTTGTATAATGATATAGGGAATCCATAATCAAAATCAATATCAAAATGATAATTATATGCTTTAACACATCATATTTCTAATCTAGATGACTACAAATTGTTCTATATGGTTACTCTATGGTTTTAGATTTGGTAGAATCAAACATCAACGATGATGATCCTCTATTTAAATTTTAATTAGAGGGGATTTTTGTTGTTTATGGTTAGGTTGAGTCACCCTTCCCAAATCCTATGGCGAACAAGGTGGTTTTATCCTTTAAAATTAATCCACCAACCAGATAGTTGGAGAATGATTCCCAAAGGATTTATTATTATATTGATTCTTCTATTAGGCTCATTGAATAACTTGCCTCTTAGTTTCAGTTGTGTGTATGATTTTGGTGGGAATAACACATAAAATATAGGGTTTACCTTGGGAATGTATTCCTCTTCCTATATAAACTCATCCACTCTTACCATTAGATAAATATACTTTATAAGTGTATTCTAGTTCTATACACTAGTCATCAGGTGTAAAACATTTATGGAACCATATTATGACTTTTTGTTAGAGAAAACTCTTGTTAGGTATTGTAGTTCTTATCCTAGTAATGATGGGGTAAGAAATATAAAGGATTTTGGACTAGTTTAGATGCATGTAGGGGTTCATATTCTTATAACATGTTTCACTGGTGAAGGTTGAACTTACTTCTCATAAATTTTGTCAAAGATGATGTTATACTAAGTTTTTTATAGGTAATTAGGATCAAGACTAGTTGATTTTGTCATTCCTTAATTATTTATAATGAATAGTCGACTTACTTTTTATTCATCCAATCATCAAATTTTTCTGCAATTTATTTTGGGACTTCCTTTAAATCTATTTCTTCTTTAGGTGGAGAAACCAAAAGATAAGTCACATGTGTCAGGAGGTTGTTTAAGGTTATACAATTTTCATCAATGATTATTTAAAGTATGTTTTTAAAGTTGAATAAATCTTGTACATTGTACCCTAGAATTTGATGGGAAGGGGAAATAATTAGGATGTTCTTTTAACCATAACTCATTAGGATTTTAAATTTTTAGTTATGTAAATGAGTCATTTTCCAAGGTAGTAATTAAATACCCTATGACCTTCTCATTTTATAAGTAATATGATTTATTATTTTAGTTTTTCAAATTCTATCAGTTATAATCCTTTTTCTCATCCTATGTATTTATATTCAGATGTTGTCATTGTTTTTGTGGTTCAAGACTAGGCACCTCATTATATTCGATAGGTTCATAGGGAATGGTCTACATTAGTGATAGATTGATAGTGATTTTAACATTTTCTACCATGATAGACTTCTATACCTATTCGAATGATGTTAGATGATATTTGAAATTGGAATACTAAATGGAATATTCCAAATATTATTCTACTATATAAAATTATCAAAACCCCCTAAGATAATACAATTGAATGATAATTTGTTATGGTTTATCTTGGATATTCTAAAAGTGATGAGTTATTTTCCTATAATTTGTTATCACCTAGATGTTAAGTGTTTATTTTTATTCTGAGGATCCCCCATTGAATATTGAGAAGTTATCATTCCCAAAATGTATCTTTAAGAGTAGTAAAATCCACCCAATCAAGGTATGGTTTATTCTTGGAAATCACTGATGCATTTCAACCTTTTATAACTTATATTCAAGTAGTAAGGTTCTAGATTAGATCTTAAAAAACTACCAATTTTCTGAAATTTAAGTAGATATATTCATTTTAGTTTTATAATATGAAATAACATACACCTATGGAGGGTATTTTCCCTGAGTTATCCTTGTATTACTCACCTAAGTCAGTGGTTATTTTCCCTTGTAGAGAGAAATCTTAGTAGTAACCAATTATATGAATAAGAAAATGGGTTAATTCAATCCCAAATTAATTAGATGCTTTTATCATTATTCTTTTGGTTAAGAATGTTTTTCTTATTGAATAGGGTTAGATAGAGAATTCTTGACTTGTTTAGTTTGGGAATTACACTCATTCAGTATGTTTCCCCTGAGTTGCTTGGACTTGATTTATTTTAACTTTTATACTTTTTCATCATTCTAGGAAATATTTTCCTTAACAAAAAGATCGTCAACACCTTTTTGTGGAGATTTGGATATTGATATAGACGTACTTTTCCTTTATCCAAAAGTGATTTCCCATAAAATATGAAACAATTGGATGTTAAGAGGAGATCTTAGATCTTAGGAATTCATTTGATACCATGTGAATATTCCCTCCTCTCAAATTTTAGTGTGTATTAAATTATGAATGGATATATATTTTCTTTTGTGATCCTTCACATAATTTTCCTATTCCTCAATATCTGTAGGGTTAATTTTAACAAAATTTACCAATGAGAAACCTATAGTAGAAACCAAATCCTCATTAATGTATGGGTAATATGAAAGTTAGATATAATCAAGTATCTTTTAAGTGATAGATAAAAGTCCCCCTCCAGTTTTTCTTTTTTAGAATATAGTTTTGATTTAAATCCCCTAAAATTATTTGAACTCTATTTATAGTTTTCCAATTGTGTCAGAGTGGGAGTTTTTTTATGAATAATAATCCTGGTCAAGTCTCCACTAACTTTCACTTATCATGATTTTCATGAAGGTAAATCATGAATTTTCAATAGATAATAACATGAGGGAATTTCATATGGGGATTCCCACACTTTCAAAAACATTAACCTCCTTGAGGGAGGGAGTAAAAGATTCCCTCAACCCTATGGTTTGGGTTTAATTTTGTTCTTTAGAAATCATATTTTTACCCCGTTTCATGTTTGGTGATACTAAGGGTAGTGGTGTGGTTAAACATTTTTGTAGACATACAAGATGATATTTTCACTCTATTATCATTATAGATATTTATTCATTTAATTTATCTTTTTGGGATCATATCCTAAAAAGTTTCAGGTATGATATACTCTTTTTATTTGTTTGAGAGACCTCTACCATTAATATAAATACTCCTTTTTTGGAATTTGTTCCCTCAAATTTTTCACCTACTTTACTTTTCTAATGGATTATTGAAAAAGACTATTAATTACCCACTCCCATTGAGTGGATATATTTTTCACCCTTAAGATAGTAGGGTTTCATTTGAGCAACTAACTATGATACCTAACTCCTATATTTTGAGGCATGGTTTGAGGTGATTATGTTACAGGCTGTGTTTTTTGGATGGCCTTATTGACCCTTGAGTGGGGTAAAATATACTTCCTTAAATATGCCTCAACCTTTGATGCGTGCCTAAGGATAGGTTTCCTATAAATTTTATCGATCATTTTTTGGCCATTCAAACAATCTTGTAGGAAGTGTTCATGTTTTTTAGACAACTTGGGGTTCCAAACCATCAACAAAGAAGCTAAATAAATATGGTTACACTACTCACCTAAAGTCTTAGTATGGTTAATATATCCCTCATATGGTAGGAATATATATTTTAGGTGATGTAATGTCACCCAAAAATTATAACAGTGATGTAGTATGTATTCCTTTTTATGGATTTTGGGAATAACATACTGAGGGGTGTCCATGGTTCGTAACATGACTAGTATCATATCTTCATCCATTTTACACCACATGATGTAGTAATCATTATCATAATTATTTAATGGTTATTTTACTTATTAAAACTATAAAAAACACTTTCACCTCACCATATTCAATGATGTAGACTCGTTTTAAGTGTTCTTAACTACCTTTAAGATAGCATGATATAGTGGAGGAATGGACTATGATCATTAGTTCTTCTCAACTATGTACTAGGATGGGATTCCACCATTTAATAGTGAAATTAGTGGTGAATAAGGACTTGGATCATTAAGGGACTCAAAGGAAAAGGGATTCTTTGAGATAATTCTGACATCGGGAGTACATTCATACTAAGAAGATGTACCATCATGAGGAGTACCTTAGAGGCCTATACCAAGGGGACGACCTCTAAGGTTAGTGATTTAATTATTGTTTGTGTGTGGATGACCTTATTTTAGGTATTTTTATTAATCCCCAAGGGGGACCTCCATGGTTTTTGACTTTTTTTCATTGGTATAGGGAGGACCTTTGTGGTGGTTTTTTTCTTGATCACCATGGGAAGGTCCTCTAGGATTATTAACTATTGATTAGTTTACATAAGAGTACCTCTCAGGTAGTTAAATATCCTTATGTGGGGAGTAAAATTACAATAGGAACCATGGTGAGATAATATATTATTATTGGATTGAGATTCAAAATTAGGAGGGCATATATGTCTAGTATTCATGTATTTATAGAGAAGAAATACAAAACTATAAACTTATTAGTGGTCACTATAGGTAAAACCTCCATGTTTAGAATCCATGTTTTCATAGGGAGGGACACCATGGTGAGTGATCTATGGAGGAACTCTAGAATATCTTTATATGTTTTTCAATAAAGACCTAAAAAAAGTTTTTGTTATTCCTTCTATATGGGGGTTAGCTGAAGTGTTCTTTAGGGATTTCCTCAACAAAATCTAGTTTTTCCTTAAAAATCGATAGCTAAAATTAGACCTGAATTTTTTTTATTAATGTGTCTTTGAGAATTTTTGATGTTAGAAAAAAATTCATAGACCTTCTCTTGAGCTTTAGTGGTCTATTTTCCTCAATGATCCCTCCTTCTAGGTAACCTATTCTGGAGAATCAAATTCAGAGCCTCAACATCAGTTCCAGAAGCGGATGGGGTCACATGGAAATGATTAAGACCTTGGTTGATTGGATCCCACCAAAAAAATTTATATTCATCCATACTTAAGATAATTCCACTTTTTAATCTTATAGGTATGGAAGATAGGCATTTTTCACTCTAGGAATAGGCTCCCAAAGCAGTTTGAAGTGGTGATAGGGGGCACCAGCCCCCTGCTGCCCTATATTAGTTGGATGAATGATGTTTCCTTAGTTCCTGAAGGATTTTTTTCGGTAATATCCATAATAGGGGTAATATAATTTTGCATTTATTTTCTCACTATGTCCTTAACCACCTAGAACTAAATGTATTTATTTGAAGATAGTTTACGTTGAGGTTTCGAAGCTATAAAAGTCATCACAACAGTAACATACTTCTCATGTGCCATTGGATTGAGATGTATAGTCACCCATGTTTCTACACGGTTTGATTTAAAATTTCCATAGAACTTGGTGACTTGTATTTTTTTCATTTGGTGATTCCATTTGGATGTTGTGGGAAGGTTGAGGGGATAAAACATAAACAGGGAACCCATCCATGCAATGTCACAAATAAGAATACAAAGTTGATCGATCTCTTCCATAAGTAAAGTATTTAAAATAAACTTTACTATTTTTATTCCTCAACATCCATATAACACGTTAATATTTTAAAATAATAAAATTATGTTTGATTTCATATGCAACATGTAATATCGATCTCAAATGAACCATAAAATACTATTATTTAAATATGACTGTTATAACATACCCATTATATTAATGGGAATGATTAAAATTAACTAAATTAAGAAATATATATATATATATATATATATATATATATATATTTCTTTATCAATATAAATTTATGGGTAAATTATTAGTAAATAATCACTCAATTATTAGTAAATTCTTTCTATTCTTCAAAAACACGTTTTCTTAAAAAATGGTTTCTATTTCTTTTCATGGAAAATATTATAATTAATTTATAGAAATTTGAAAAAATTGTTTTTATAAAATTAAATCAGTTTTTAAATTAATCATTTTGAAATTATCTTAGGATTATTTTTCAACATTTTTTTGGAAAGATTGATTTTTCAATGAATATTGAAACATGTTGATTCCTATTGAAAATTGTAAATTCTTTTTAAGTATTTACGAAGTAAAATTATATTTTTGATTGGTTTTAAAATTTAATTAGTTAATTTTAATTTAATATAATCCAATTATGGGTTTTTAAATTTATTTTATACTTTAATTTTATATAAATTCATTTTATATTTAAAATTGCTATTTTTTCTGAAAATTCATTTTTCATCACATTTTTTCAATTAGATTTTAAATTAAATTATTCAACTTATGTGTATTGAATTTTGAGAATTTTATTCCATAGTTGTAAATAGTAGTACCAAATTTGGTAAATAATCCCCTCTTATTTTTTCTTAATATTAATAGTAATCGTAGTAATTTTGTTACCATGGTAAAGAGTAAATCGGGTAATGAATGATTAAAAATAATTTTATAATGACTTTAAAATAAACCTAAAACTTTCCTAAATTTTATTTTTGGTGTAAATTGTATCCATACTCATACATGATTATTTTATATGGCCTTTTTTGGACATTTGAGCAAGATTATGATCTTTATAATCTTTTTTGTAAACAAAGTAAAATATGTCACACTCTTATTTTTAATAAATATAATATTTTTATCATGGGGATAAACAAACTATATGTTTAGTTATAAATATCAATTTGAAATATAAATTATTTATCTTCAACATGGTAATTTAATTTTAAGTTTTAGTGAATAAAAAATTAACTTAGATTCTTACACAACATTAATGCTGTAATTATTCAATTAATGGGAAAATTGAGAAAATGATTAAAAATTTTAAATGTAATATAATTTAATATAATTAATGTGATTCATGAATTTTATTGATAAAAATTACATGTTATGGAAATTGTAAAAAAATCCTACATTTTACTTGTTTTATGGATGTTATTAAAGTCAAAGTAATGGACAGTTCTAAAAATTGAAATTAATTATATTTTATAATATATAATATTTTATTAAATGATATTAAATTAAAAAAAATATTATATTCCCATAAATTAATTTTATGAGGTATTAAACCCCAACAATGATCCATTTATGGGTTGGTTTTCATTTTATAGTAATAATATTAACACTTAACTGGTAGAAAACATTAATTTTACCGTAATTGTCAAAAGGGTTAATGAGGGATAAAACTAAAACATAAGGTTGAAAACATACAAAAAAAATGTACAAAGTTTATTTTATGATATTATTTATACATATAATAATATTTTAATATAAATATATAAATTTGGACCCATTTGGACCTAAAATCGAATTTATATTAATTTAATATTTTAAGAAATTCCAAGAGTACCTCTCACCTAGATTATAAAAGGACACACCTTACTTCACTTATTTATGCCACATTCAAAAACCTAGATCAACCAATACCTAAATATTTATCTTATAAAATTCATTATCCAAGTTCTAGATATATTGGCCTCCACAAAATACTAATATTAGGTTCCTTAAGAAAGAATCTAAATGAGTTATCCTGAAAAAGAGGTAATTTTCTTCCCCGGTATGTTTTAATTTACTTATTCTTATACATATTCTAAATCTAGGGTATATATAATAAAATAATAAATTTATTATCGAAAATATATTTAAATTTTATCAGTATTTTCAAACTTCCATTATCCACCCTCTTTTTTATCAAATATGAAGTGAAAGTATCACTCGTTCATGCGTACGGCTTACCGTCTCCACATAATTTAAAATTAATTTTTTATCCCCATATTTTATGGATTGGAATTTTATTATTTTTAATGGTTATATATTATATTTATAATATAATTATACTTTTGATATGATAATGTAATATTCACATTCTTACCTTCTAAATTGTTGGGAAATGATAATGTCGCTCGTAGGCACTTGTGGACCACCACATCCACAAAGTGATTTCATTCCTTTTTAATTTATATTTTAATTGGATAGTAATGAGGATATATTTTATGATTATATATTTTTTAAATAATATACTTATTATTTTTTCAATTCATATAATTATATACCTTTATTTCATTCCATCCATCTAAAAGTGAATATATTGTTCATGCATACATACGGCATGTCGTCTCTAGGAATGATGTAATTCATTTTTCAATAACTAAATTTAATGGATTGAACTAAATATGTAAATAATTAATATATATGATATTATATAATTACTACCTTTTTTATATTATTAAACATTTATAAATTTAAAAGTAGTGAAACTTCCAAACCAAATCATACATGAAAAACGAAACGGTTACCACCCAAAATAGTGATTTTAACAATGATGTATTAATAAAAGTATGATAAAATTTTACAAATAGATCATATATGATATCATATAAATTAATATGGTTATAATATGTAATTATAAAAAATTTAAATTTATTATAAAAAATTTTACAGAACCTATGTGACAATTCATACCTGAGGTAAGGGATTTCATCTCAATTTTGACTGCATGGAGACACATATAGTATCATAAACCTATTTATTTTTATATGGTGTATATACTAACCCTTATATGTATTTAAAAATAATATATATTAATTAATTATGATTAAATTTCATTTCAATTTTACTCTATTAATGATTTTTCATATTTTATTCCAACCTTTCCTCCCTTGAGAACATGAATCAAGTAAATAAATGTTTAAAAGAAAAACCTCTCTTATTTATCTTTTGAGGAGATGTATTTTTATTCCATATCCATATTTTATTAAAAATATTTTAAAAATTGTTTCTACACTTCTACAATGATTTATCAAAAGACATTTTTACCCACGTTTGACTATTTACAAAATGGTTTGAAAGGAATCTTCTTATCATTATCTAAATGAGGTTCATTTAAACTTTTGTTTCAACAGTATAAAAGGAATATTTTTTTAACTTATAAAACATGAATATACTTTTTAATTTCAAGAATAATATTTTCTTTCAAACTTCATTTACATTTTTATAAGTTTCTTTTCAAATAAAATATTTTCCTTTATAATGGTGTAGTTATTTTAATAAATAATTTCACAGTGGAAATGTTATTTTCCTCAAAAATATTAAATGATATTTAATGTTATTTCTATTAATCAATGACAAAAAATATTTATTTTAATTATTTTCTATTGGGTATATATTGAAATTATAACTTACTTTGAGACGTTCACTTACTTGTGATCATTGGATATTGCATTTTTCTTAAATATTCATATTTTTTATATCATGGATAATATTATTTACTAAACCATATAACATTTATAAATATAATTTTATACTTTGAAAGTATTTGATTAATTCGGAATTATTTATAAATATATTTTCTTTACTCAATATAGATATTTTTTTATAAGTCGTCTTATTCAGGAACTAAATCACATATTCAATATATGAGGAATGAATTAAACATGTAGTGATGGGTGGGTCCCAAAATTATATATCCCCTTGATGAATCAAAAGGTATCATAAGAAAAATCAGTAAGATATAATTTCATTTCATTTTATTGTATACCTAACCATAATTTTAAATTTTCTTGGAAAAAGGACTTAATGGTATAGATACCATTATGTTTGAGATCATGGTGTCCAATATTAAGAATTTCATTTATTGAGAATTTAGTTATTATTATCCATGAGATTGCTTAATTTATATTATCCCTAGATGAATTTTATATAAGTTATTTATTAAATGGAATTTTTTTAGTTATTTACCTTTCCATATTGATTATTCCTTATTTACTCATGATAGAATCCGATGTACATAACCCTTACTAAGCATTTATACTCAACCATTTATTTTTTTCATTTCCTTGGGATATGAATAGGGATATTATGATTAATATTGAGGAGATAAGAAATTTTTTATTCTATTTATTTTTTATTTCCAATATAATATGGGAATCATGTATGTATCTAGTTATTTGGGACTATTAAACTATTCAGTCCTTTGGGATTTGATTACTTGTATCTAAAACTGATTTAATAATGTAACCACCAGGTATGGACTAATGTAGTAAAGGTCTTTACAGTTAGAATCATAAGAAGTTTAGTAGACACCATGGGAACTATATCTAGGAAAATAGATATTATAGAACATAGCCTTATGACTAACTTTGAGTATAATTCTACGTATGGGATAAAATCCTAAACTTTAGTAGGGTATAGATTATTTTGTTTCCCACTATAATTATTACTTCACATATTATGCTCTTTGGTTTTAGTTAATGATCATAACTATGAGGAATAATGCTAACACCAAATGTGATCGACAATATAGTGATTATGAGCAACCAAATTGGATGACGACTGTAGTGAAAGATATTTTGATCATGCATAATCAGTTATCATGATGTATGATTAATAACTTGTATCTTAACAAACTCTCAAACTCACCAAATAAGAGAAGTATAGAGTTCACTAGGAGAACCGATAGTGGAGACCATGGAGGAAATAAGGAAAAATTTACTTTATGTTAGAAATGTGTAAATATATATCTCAGATAATGTATTAAATGAATGGTAAAATATTTTATGTGTGTAAAATAAGGGAATAAATAAATGAATTGAGAATAAAAAATGATGAGAATGATGGAATGTAATGAATTATGCCCTATATCATCATTTTAGTTCAATTTATTATGTGTGGGAAAAATGGGAATTATTTTAGTCAATATCATAATCTAAGGGTTAACTCCTTGACTAAGGAAGGACCCTTGATATGGAAATCTTTGAAGCTTAATGATTTAAGTGTTTATATATTGTAACATGAGAATTATATTGTAAAAGTATTATAATATTCAAGATATAAGAATCATGAAATATATAAGGATTGTTTTTTAATATTATTTATTTATGGATTCTAAAACATATGTTGAATGCTACTGATGGCCTAGAAAATTGATTTATTGATAGGGTGGTATTTTTGGAAAGCATTTTATTGAAGGAATAATAACACTTAATAAGTTTTTGATATTGGGATAAACCCAAAGTATTTTGGTATGATACATCTAAGGTTGATAATAATTTTGAAGGCATATATATACCTCTTTGAAGTGTTATGTGATTGGAGTTTAACATGATTAAAGCAATTTTGGGAGACATTTATGGGAATACAGAACTTTATTTTAGTATATTTTTTAATCAAAATGTTATTTGGGAAATAATTCATTTATATTTTGTGGAAATAAGTTTAACTTTATTGATAACCTTTAAGGTTAATATGTTTTTGAGGATGATTTATTTATGGATTATTGTGTTAAAAGAGTGATGTTATTCATTTATTCATTACATTTTACTAACTCCCTTTACTGATTTTATATGAAAAGTGCATAATTTGTTTGTAATATTCATATTTTAATATTAAATATAATTTTGAGCATTATTTGAATAAATCCAGATTTGAGTTAGTTTAATGTATTATCTATAACTATTACTATACTGATCCAAATTTCATGTCTTTTGTTTTTTAGGATTCCTATTTCAATTTAGAACATTTCATTAGAAGGGGTCATGTGCCAATTCGGACATTTGAAGGTTCATATGTACCACACAATAAGGCCCAATGAATCTGTGAACAAACTGGATCGTCCTTGAAGATTGATTTACTGGGATCAATCCAGAAGTCCAAAATGGTTGATTCTCCACAATAATTCGGGGGACAATATGTGTCATCTTTGATAAAACTTGCAAGGCCCAAAGTCTTCAACAAGTGGCCCAAATGATTCTATTAAGTCCTGCCCACCATTCTGGCTGGGAATTAAAATCAGCACACAAATGTGGACTTTTCTCCTTATCTAGAAATCCATTTGAGCTGAGAATTTGCAGTGTGAAATAGGGTATATATGTGACCAACTTTTTTGAAGAAACTATCCGGATTTGATGGCATCTTACTATTCAAAAATCCATTCACATTTCATCCATTGAAAAGTCATGGATAGAAATGGACATTTTATCTTTGTTTAATGAAATAGCCATAACTTTGGATAAAAAAGTCCAATGACCGCAAGATTTTGAGGGTAGACAGAAGACATTTGTATATACATTTATGAAGAAGACGCCAGCTCGTGATTCAGCTATCTAGATTGCTAAATATGCGGGTCAAGTGGAGGGACAGATTTGGAATGAAAACAGTCCACTCCTTGGGCAATAAATACATCCCTCTCCTCTCCTTCCAAGAGGTTGGCACTTCAGCACTTAAGGAGGAGGTTTAGCATTACTAGATCCTTGAAAAGGTTCTGGGAGGATATGATTTGATTTTGTTTCAACAAGAGAGACCTCTCCTCCACTTCTCTTTCATGTTTGTTTATGTTTTCATTCCATTGTAATTGTGTAACTTTGTTTTCATTTCAATCAAATTTTAGTGCTTGTTTCTTCTTCAATACCTCTTATTATTCTCCACTTTCTGTAGTATAATATTAATGGTCTTAAAATATTTTAAATTCAGTTTAATCTCCTTCCCTTCTTTTTCTTCCTCATTCAATCGAAATTCCATTTTTTATTCTGAAAATCTTTCGTGTGTGTGTTCGGCACACTACTCTTTTCTTGTCCCTTTATTTTTCTAATATTTTTAAATCATCACCATAAACATTAAACCCATATTATAAATAATCCTAATGGATGAGTAAATCTCTCATTGGGGTGAGTTTTAATTTAGGTATGTTAAGCGATTGAGAGATTTCGCTCGATGAGTATCTGGTGCATTAACATTGTGTATATTGGACTTAGCATGTCATGGATTAATGATTTGTTTTGTTTAACGTGTGGTTTCCATGGATTATTGGAACCATAAATACACTAACATAAACAAGATATGATCAATATTAGAACCCTAAATTAAGTTAAGGCTTGGATTAAATCCTTAACACTTGGGAATTCAAATCAACGTCAACTTGTGACATGGGTGTTAATTTAAATGCAATATAAAGCAAAGCTCAAGGACATCACAAGATCGACTGACCTAATGATAAACTCACCCCAATCATTATCATTTTGTTAAATCAATCGTAATAAATTAGTCATTTCAATTAATCTCTGCAAACAAACCCCCAATCAGAATACAATCAACTAAAAACAAACAACTATTTCAAAGTATCATCGCCGAGGATTCGACCCGAGTGCTGTTATACACATTAGGAGAGCACCGGAACCTTGGCCGGTCGATAGGCAACAATAGGTTGTGCATTTCAAATGGCACTGTTGCCGGGGATGGTGCTTTAAGTAGTCATTAGTTTCTGGTTATTGTCAAAAAAATCAAAAAAAAACAAAATTTTAAAAAAAATTGAAAAAAAATCACAAAGAAAAACCCGTCTTCTCATAAAAATCCTAACCTAAAAAAATACAAAGAAAACTCCGTCTTCCTCTTTCTTCCAAAATCTCTCTGAATGCCCCGTAGCCTTCCAAACAATCCCTTGGATTTGTTTGACCCTGAAATTGAGCGAACACTTTTCCAACTTAGGACAAACATAAGAGATACTCAAATAATTCAAGAACCAGTCCTCATCCAACCAGTTGAAATTGAAATGGCCAATCCTAGGGAACAAATCCTAAAAGAACTCCCTGCCCCTGATATGAAATACCAACCTCTTGGTATTCAATATCCAAACATAGAAGCTGACTTCGAACTTAAATCAGGTTTGATTCATCTTCTCCCTCATTTTCATGGGCTAGCCGGTGAGGATCCACATCTTCACCTTAAAGAGTTCCAAGTATTATGCTCTACCCTGAAGCCTCAAGGGGTTTCTGAAGAACAAATCAAACTCCGAGCATTACCTTTTTACCTAGCTGACACTGCTAAGTCATGGCTCTACTACCTACTTCCTGGTTCCATAACCACATGGAATGACATGAAGTGGCTTTTCTTAGAAAAATTCTGTCCTGCTTCTCGTACTGCTTCTATCCGAAAGGAAATAAGTGGTATTCGTCAGTTCCAAAGTGAATCACTCCATGAGTACTGGGAGAGGTTCAAAAAGCTTGTTGCAACCTACCCACATCATCAAATCTCTGACCAACTCTTGATCCAATACTTCTATGAGGGGTTATTGGCTATGGAGAGAACCCTTATTGATGCCTCAAGTGGCGGTGCTCTTGTTGACAAAACTCCAGCAGCTGCAAGAGATCTCATAAGTAACATGGCTATAAACACACAACAATTCCATACTCGAGCACATGCTCAAGTCAAACAAGCCCAGGATAATCAATCCATAGAGCCTAACAAGATGACTGAGTGGATGAGTGAACTTACAGGTCTTGTGCGTCAACTAGCGGTGGCTACCAAAGCCCCAACCTCATCTTCTCCACAGTCACTATTCCCTGTACCTATCAAGAATTGTGGAATATGTAGCTCCCCAGCTCATCCAACAGACACATGTCCACAACTTCAAGAGGATCAATCTGATTCATCTGGACTAATGGAGCTCAATGCAGTATATGCTCAGCGGAACCCCAACCCTCAACAATCAGGTCAGTTTGTTAGAAACTTCAACCAACCTCACTCTGAGGCTTTCTCTTCTACCATTAACCCAGGCTTGAGGTATGGTAATACCATCTCTCATCCCCCTCAATTCCCTCCTCAAAATCCAAACCAATTCCAATATGGTCAAGGTGGTGGTAACTTCCATCAACCTTATCCTTTTGTTCTTCAACATCAAAGGAACAATCCTCTTCCTGGATTCCACTATCTGAATGAGCCTTCCCAATTCCCAACCTAATACAATTGCTTTCTCAAGAACCAAAATCATGGTAATCCCAATCTAGGACAAGCCTCTTCTTCCAAGCAACCATGGGAAAGTGCAGTGGAAGATCTTGCCTCCTTCACCCATTCTAGCCTTAAAAACATTGAAACTCAAATAGGTCAACCTGCATCCCACCTGAGATAGCAACAACAATCAAATTCTTCCCAACTCCCAGCTCAACCATTACCCAACCCCAAGGGTAATGTAAGTGAAATTGCACTTAGATCAGGAAAGAAAATTGTTGTTCCTCAAGATAAATCTTCAAACCCTCTTTTGAATGTTGACCTAGAAAACGAAAATAAAAAGAAACTTGAAAAAGAACCTGAATCCATTCCCTCACCTCCTTCCATTCCACTTAGGAATCCAATTCCTTTTCCACAAGCTGTTTCTAAACCAAGGAAGTCCTTTGAACCTGATCCTGAAATGCTCGACATGTTTAGACGTGTTGAAGTCAACATTCCCCTCTTAGATGACATAAAACAAATTCCTAAGTATGCCAAGTTTCTCAAGGAGTTGTGTACCCATAAGAGGCAACTTAGGACCTTCAAAAATGTTTCCACCCAGCAGTCTATTCCCATAAAGTACAAAGATTCAGGGACCTTTACGGTTCCATGCCAAATTGGAAGTTCCAACTTTGATGATGCACTCATAGACTTAGGAGCTTCAATTAATGTCATGCCCAAATCCATATTCTCCAACCTTGGTCTAAGTCCCTTGCACCCAAAGGGTGTTGTCATTCAGTTAGCCAATCGAAGCACAACCAGTCCTGAGGGAATAATTGCGGATGTCCTTGTCTGAGTCAATGATCTTATCTTCCGTGCTGATTTCTAGGTCCTTGTCATGGAAGGTGAGACGAACTATTCTCGATCTCCCCTAATTCTTGGAAGACCATTCCTCATGACTGCGAGAACCAAGATTGATGTCCATTATGGCATCTTATACATGGAATTCGGTGACCAACTGGTCAAATTCAACATTTTCCAAGCCATACGATACCCATCTGAGGATCACTCTGTATTATCAATCCATGCTTCTGGGGACACTTCTAAGAGTCAATTGAACCCCATTACATCATGTTCATCCTGTTCTAAAGAGATAGGATGTTGTGAAATCTGCACTAGGATTAACCAAGTCATAAATGGTGAAGTTTATGTGGACCTTTCATTCATAGACTCCATAAATCTTGAGGAACTTGAAAACTCTCTTGAATTCCACATAAATTCTGATCTCTACTGCTCCACCTTGGAAAGTATTAAGGAAAATTAATCTGAAGAAATTGAAGTCCCTTCTTCTATTCCTTGGTTTTCTATCCCAAAATTGAAAGATGATACTGATTTGAAACCTCTTTCTACACACCTGAAATATGCATTCCTCTTCCATGATCACTCATATCGTGTCATTATCTCTGCCACACTTACTGAAACTGAGGAGTCCAAACTTGTTCAAGTGTTAGAGGAAAACAAAAAAGCCTTATGTTGGACCCTAGATGACATACCAGGAATCAACCCTTCCCTTTGCATGCATCACATCCATCTGGAAGAGACATCCAAACCAGTTAGAAAACCACAAAGAAGACTCAATCAACTCATACTTGAGGTAGTTAGGGAAGAGATCACCAAGATTCTTCAAGCTGGTATTATCTACCCAATTTTTGATAGTGAATGGGTCAGTCCAATTCAAGTTGTACCTAAGAAGGGTGGGATAACTGTTTTCACAAATGAACATGGAGAGGTAGTCACAACTCAAGTGAAGAAAAAATGGTGTGTGTGCATCGACTATAGGAAATTGAATGTTGAAACCCGAAAAGATCACTAACCTCTTCCATTCCTTGATCAAATGCTAGAAAGATTGGTCGGAAAGTCACACTATTGCTTTCTTGATGGATACACCGGCTACTTCCAAATCCCAATCGCACCTCAGGACCAAGAAAATACTACTTTCACATGCCCCTTTGGAACATATGCATATAGAAGAATGCCTTTTGGCCTTTGTAATGCTCCTGCAACATTCCAGAGGTGTATGATGAGTATCTTTTCAGAATTCATAGAACACTTCATGGAAGTCTTCATGGATGACTTTACCATTTATGGCGAGTCATTTGAGTCATGCTTGCATTCACTCTCTCTAGTCCTTCAAAAGTGTGTCAAGTGTAACCTTGTGTTAAATTTTAAAAAATATCACTTCATGGTTGCTAATGGGATTGTTCTAGGGAATATAGTTTCAAAAGATGGTATTGAAGTTGATCCTGCCAAAATTGAAGTGATCCAATAACTTCATCAACCCACTTCTGTTCAAGATATCCGATCATTCCTCAGTCATGTTGGTTTCTATCAGCGATTCATCCATAACTTTAGTAAAATTTCTCTCCCACTCACTCATTTGCTCCAAAATGATGTCTCTTTCCATTTTGATGAGGTTTTCAAGAGAGCCTTCATTGAACTGAAAACTTCTCTTACATATGCCATGATAATCCAACCCCCAGATTGGTCCTTACCTTTTGAATTGATATGTGATGCTTCTGATAGAGCTGTTGGGGCTGTTCTTGGTCAAATCAGAGAAACAATTCCTCATGTCATCTATTATGCCTCAAAAACATTAGATGAAATTCAATATCACAACATTGTGACTGAAAAGGAACTTTTAGCTGTGGTTTATGCCTTAGATAAATTTTGGCCCTATCTCTTAGGTGCCAAAATCATCATCTTCATAGACCATTCTGCTATTAAGTTCTTACTCAAGAAAAGTGATTCCAAACCAAGGATAATAAGATGGATTCTAATGCTCCAAGAGTTTGACCTTGAAATCAAAGATAGACCGGGAAAACAAAACCCTGTGGCTGATCACTTGAGTAGAATTCCTAATTCTCCTCATTCTGAAATCATTGATCCTGAATTTCCAATTGAGCACCTTTCATCTCTCACTCCAAAACTACCATGGTATTCCCCAATTGTAAATTACTTGGTTTCTGGTGTTTTTCCTGAAAAATTTTCAAAAGAACAAAAAATGAAGTTGAAAAGTAATTCAAAATACTATTTTTGGGAAGAAAATAAACTTTGGAAAACTGGGGCAGACATGGTAATTAGGAGATGTGTTGATGAAGATGAATATTCTTCCATCTTAGAATTCTGTCACTCAATGCCTGGTGGTGGCCACTTTGGACCAAAAAGGACCTCTAGAAAGGTCCTAGACTCTGCATTCTTCTGGCCTTCCCTCTTCAAGGACTCACATGAGTTCTGTCAATCATGTCCCACATGCCAAAAGTTTGGCATAATCTCCAAAAGAAATGAAATCCCCCAAAATCCCTTAATCTTTTTTGAAATCTTCGATGTTTGGGGTATTGATTTCATGGGACCATTTCCCCCTTCCAATGGATTCTCATACATTCTTATTGTGGTCTATTATGTTTTAAGGTGGGTTGAGGCCAAACCTACTAGGAAGGATGATGCACATACTGTTAGTGAGTTCCTAAAGACCCACATCTTCCAAAGATTTGGCACACCACGTGCCTTGATCAGTGACTTAGGAACCCATTTTTGTAATAGAACCATGGAATCTCTTCTGAAAAATAATGGGGTTGTACATAAAACTTCAACTTCATATCACCCCCAAACAAATGGAATGGATGAACTTTCTAATAGAGAAGTGAAAAGAGTGCTTGAGAGAATTGTAAAACCCACCAGAAAAGACTAGCCTGAAAGACTTGGTGAAGCACTTTGGGCTTATTGAACTGCCTATAAAACACCCATTGGGGTGTCTCCTTTTAGGCTAGTTTTTGGTAAAGCGTGTCACTTACCAGTTGAAATCCAACATAAGTCTTTTAGGGCTGTGAAAACCTGTAATTTTGATTGTGAAAAATCTGGTGAAGAAAGATTGTTGCAATTGGCTGAACTGGAGGAGCTTCGACTTGAATCCTATGAGAATTCCAATCTGTACAAAGAGAAGGATAAGGTACTCCATGATAGACACATCCTGAGAAAGGTATTTCATGAAAGTGAAAAGGTAATGCTATTCAATTCTCGATTCCGAATTCACCCAGGTAAGCTTAATTCTCGTTGGGAAGGTCCTTTTGTTATTACTAATGTTTACCCATTTGGTGCAGTACAAGTCCAAGACCCCTCTTCCAAAAGGACATTCACGGTTAACGGACATCTGTTAAAGCATCACCATGAGCGGTCTCACAATCCAGGAACCACGTAGACTTCCATTGAATCCCCATCCACTTCAATAGAACCACCACTGGATGGAGACCCAGAAAATCCAAACTACGGGGAACCTCTTTCCCTTTAACTCTCCCTCTATCTTCCTCTCTCTCTATTTCTTCTTCTTCCTCTCTCTTTCATTTTTTTTACCACTTTCTTCATCAAACCCTTTTTTTATCTTTCTCTTTTGTGTGACTATGTATTTAAAAAAACACTAAAAAATAGTAAAATAAAAAAGGTAAAAAAAAGAGAGTCATAATTACTCACCATTAAATTTTCAAATTTTGTCGAACCATTTTGGGGAATCGAAAGACATGTTTTCATCTCAAAAATTTTTCATTTTCATCATGAATTTGGATAATGAATTTTGTGTCAATAACAATAAATGTTGAATGCCCAATTTTTTATTTGGAAAATGATTTACCCCTACCATGAGGAACATCATTAGCTTTCATGCCAAGGTCACCTATGACCATCTTTTCAAAATGTTTGTTTTTCACCCCCATTTGTGAGTCTTGAGTTTGTGGACCTTCGAGCTTAATTTCCTACTTTGGTGTGCATTGATATGATAGAGGAATTTTTTTAGCCTCATTATAATCACAATGGCCAAATATCCTCTCATTACCCTACATTAATCCTCCTTTTGAAAGCCCCTTCAAGCCTATGTAATCCTTTTCTTTGATAGCCACATTACAAACCCAATAACTTGTCCCACCCAACATCTACATGGATTTACATTGCATAATTTCTTGAAATTTAAGTGTGGGGAGGATGGATTTCATTTTGGGTATCCTTTTCTTGATTTTCAACGTGTTGTCATATGCTTGAGGGCAAGAATCCATTTTAGTGTGGGGGAGAGGTCATAATTTAGTGAGTTTTGTTGTAATGGACTCATCTTGAGGTCCTTTTCTACAAATATTATTGAAAAGTGTTCAATAAAAATTCAAAAAAAAAATCAAAAACAAAAAAATGCAAAGAATGGGTTGTGTCATGGTTAGGTCAAAAATCACTCTTCCTCAACCTTTGATCTTGTTATAACTATTACAATTAGTGTCATGAGGAGATCAAACATGGGTTGGGTGATTAGTGTGAGATCTATTTCAAGTTCAACTTTAGAAAAAATACAAAAAAAGAAATGAAATAAAAATGGAACACTTATGTTATTGGGAGAAGCTTTGTGTTTTGTAAATATTCCATCTTCTCATACCCTTCAAATTTTCTTCCACTTTTGTGTCATGCTTCATTTTTTCCTTTTTAAAAATGTGTTTCCATTTTCTTCCATGTTTCAGTTTCAAAAAAATTGTGCATTGTTTTATCCATGTTAGTGTTTTAACCCCTCTTTCCACCCTTTTGGACATTATAATCCTACCGTCCCATAGACACAGAAAAACCCCTAAAAAGTCCTCTTGATTCTTGTTCACTTTAGAATGGATAATGGAAGATGAGATCTCTTTCAAACTCTAAGATGTTCACTTTTGGTTGGTGAATGAGTGAAGCTCCATAAATTAATTTTATCATCTTGAGTGGAGTAAGTTTTGAGTGCCCATATTTTCTATTTCTAATTTTGAGCATGAAAAATGAATTTTTTTTTTGGAACATTCTTTCTGTAACAATTTGTGGTGGAATTAAATACGGATGAGTGGAATGGTCTGAACCTCCTCTGATTGGTAAAAAAATAAAATTTTAATATTTATTGGTGAGTGAAAATGATTTTTTCATGTTTTTTATATTTGTTGCACATGAGGACATGCACAATCCTAAGTGTGGGGGGAGTTGATGTTATTAATTTATTCATTAAATTTTACTAACTCCCTTTACTTATTTTATATGAAAAGTGCATAATTTGTGTGTAATATTCATATTTTAATATTAAATATAATTTTGAGCACTATTTGAATAAACCCAGATTTGAGTCAGTTTAATGTATTATCTATAAATATTACTATACTGATCCAAATTTCATTGTTTTTGTTTTTTAGGAGTCCTATTGCAATTTAGAACATTTCATTAGAAGGGATAATGTGCCAATTCGGCTATTTGAAGGTTCATATGTACCACAAAATAAGGCCCAATGAATCTGCGAACAAACTGGACCAGCCTTTAAGATTGATTTACTGGGATCAATCCAGAAGTCCGAAATGGTTTATTCTCCACCATAATTATGGGGACAATATGTGTCATCTTGGATAAAACTTTTAAGGCCCAAAGTTATCAACAAGTGTCCCAAATGATTCTATGAAGTCCAGCCCACCATTCTGGCCGGAAATTAAAATCATCACACAAATGTGGACTTTTCTCCTTATCTAGAAATCCATTGGAGCTGAGAATTTATAGTATGAAAGAGGATATATAGGCGGCCAACGTTTTTGAAGAAACTATCCGGATTTGATGGCATCTTACTATTCACATATCCATTCACATTTCATCCATTGAAAAGTCACGGATAGAAATGGACAGTTTAGCTTTGTTTAATGAAATAGCCATAACATTGGCTAACAAAGTCCAATGACCGCAAGATTTTCAGGGTAGATAGAAGACATCCATATATACATTTATGAAGAATACATCATCTCGTTATTAAGCTTTCTAGATTGGTAAATATGCGGGTCAAGTGGAGGGACAGATTTGGAATGCAAACAGTCCACTCCTTGGGATATAAATACATCCCTCTCCTGTCCTTCCAAGAGGTTGGCACTTCAGCACTTAAGGAGGAGGTTTGGCATTACTATATCCTTGACAAGGTTCTGGGAGGATATGCTTTGATCTTGTTTCGACAAGAGAGACCTCTCCTCCACTTCTCTTTCATGTTTGTTTATGTTTTCTTTCCATTGTAATTGTGTAACTTTGTTTTCATTTCAATCAAATTTTAGTGCTTGTTTCTTCTTCAATGCCTCTTATTCTTCTCCACCTTCTGTAGTATAATATTAATGGTCTTAAAATAGTTTAAATTCAGTTTAATCCTCTTCCCTTCTTTTTCTTCCTCATTCAATCGCAATTCCATTTTTGATTCTCAAAATATTTTGTGTGTGTGTTCGGCACACTACTCTTTTCTTGTCCATTTCTTTTTCTAATCTTTTTAAATCATCACCATAAACATTAAACCCAGATTATAAACAATCCTAATGGCTGAGTAAATCTCTCATTAGGGTGAGTTTTAATTTAGGTATGTTAAGCGATTGAGAGCTTTCGCTCGATGAGTATTCGTTGAATTAACATTGTGTATGTTGGACTTAGCATGTCATGTATTAATGACTTGTTTTGTTTAACGTGTGGTTTTCATGGATTATTGGAAACATAAATATACTACCATAAATAAGATATGATCAATATTAGAACCCTAAGTTAAGTTAAGTCTTGGATTAAAGCCTTAACACTTGGGAATTCAAATCAACGTCAACTTGTGACATGGGTGTTAATTTAAATGCAATATAAAGCAAAGCTCAAGGACATCACAAGCTCGACTAACCTAATGATAAACTCACCCCAATCATTATAATTTTGTTAAATCAATCATAATCAATTAGTCATTTCAATTAAGCTCTGCAAACAAACCCCCAATCAGAATACAATCAACTAAAAACAAACAACTATTTCAAAGTATCATCGCTAAGGATTCGACCCGAGTGCTGCTATACACATTAGCAGAGCACCGGAACCTTGACCGATCGATAGGCGACAATCGGCTGTGCGTTTCAAAGAGTTATTAAATTTTTGTAATATTTCATATAGAAAAAGTTATAAGTTAAAAAAGTTATTTTAGGATATTCATAATATTTTTAGGAATGATTAGTTTTATAAAAAGGATAAATTGCATGTTGTGTGACAGCCCATCACATCTGACAAAGTCACGAGGCTTGGACCCACTAATGAACAGTGAAAACAGTGCGTTTCCTACCACTGGCCTTTGTGATATCCTGGTTAGCATGAAATTATTTTTACTTAAACAATTTTATAAATAAATAATACATTTCTTTTGGTAAGAAAATTATAGTATCTAGTATTTTTTTAATTTTTGTGATTTTGAAATGATTAATGACATTCTAGGAGACAATTCATTGGGTTGATGTATATATAACCATTGGGTTTAACAAAAATTAATATTTGGGAAGAATTATTTTAAATTTTTATAAGTGAAAGATGAAGGGTATGAGATAACCTTGTAGGTTTTAAAATTATCTAATTTTTAGGTTATTAGTGTAATTTGGGATATATAGAATAAGGATAAACTTAATAGTGATTTAGTTTATTAGTATATGTGAGAAAGGTATTCACATGTTTGGAATGTGACATTATGTGATAATTTATATTTTCTAATTATGAATGTTTGATCATATTTTTGGGTTTGAATATGGTCAGAAATATTTTGGTGGAGGATTAAGGTTAACTACTTAAGGAATGGATTAAGTTGAACTTTGGATACTATTATTCCAGATTAAAGTATTGTTTATCATATTGGATAACATGTGATAACCATTTTTGTAAATTTTTAGAGGCTAAATGAAAGAATTATGAATATTATAACTCGTTAAAATTACTTAAATAATAAAAAAATCATCTCAAATATTTATTTCCTAGCATTAGATATGAAGTGGAAATAGATCAAAGCACTGCCAAAGGATGAGATTATGATTAAGAAATGGAAAGAAATCAAGTAACTTTATTTTATCGAATGAATTATATGTATTGTAAAATAATCCATTAACATTAATAAAATGACCTCAAAATAAAAACATTATTCATTTACCTTTCTTGCTGAAAAATGGGTGGTCTTTTAACCCAACATAGATTTACCATTTTTTGATGGTTAAATTTCTCATGAACATGTTATCTACCACTCTATATTAATTATTAAGAATATTTTTTCTCTTCCATGTCCATATTTTCACTTCCTACAATTGTTCACTTGTTTGGAAACCTAGTTTTGTGTTGACCTTCATATTTCATTTTCCCTCTTTGTAAGAAGAATTTTTGTTAACCCATTTTACAATGTGGGTTTTCCATATAAAGGAATTTTAAAATGTCAAACCCTTATTTTTCAAACACAAGACCAAATTTCAAGGACATAATTTATTTAAGGGGGAGAATGTAACACCTTAAGAAATTAAAATAATAATATTATGTTTTATTGTGTATATGATAAGCAACACTGAGCTCAAACAAACCAAAAAACATTATTATTTGGATATGTACATTATAACCAAGCCTTTATATTAGCAGGTATTAATAGGAATAATTTACTTTTTAAATATATATGAATTTCCTACTAAATATAAATTTATTGATAAATTATATTTAAATAATCACTCAATTATTAGTAAAGGCATTATATTCTTCAAAAATAAGTTTTCCACAAAAAGGGTTTTTATTGCACTTCATGATTAAATATTTTAATTAATTTCTAGAACTTTTAGAAAATTTATTTGATAAAATGATATTAATTTTTTAATTCATCATGTTAAAATCATCTTAGGAATAATTTTTAATATTTAAAAAAATCAAGATTACACCTCAAGATTACACCTCACATCAATTATAAAAGGACACTTATTATTTAACTCATTTACACCACATTGTGCAACCTAGATCAACCCATTCTAAAATATTTCACTTATATAGTTTATTATCCAATTTTTTTATCTGACTTTATCCTTAAAATAATAAACCTTTATTTCTTAATAAAGGATCTAAAGGATTTCTCATAAAGAAGAGTTAATTTTCTTATCTGGTCTCTTTAAATTTACTTATTCTTGTATATATTATAAATATAAATTATTTATAATAAAATAATAAATTTCTTATCCTTAGTATATTTAAATTTTATTATTATTATTAAACCACCATTATCCACTCTATTTCCAATCAAATGAGAAGTGAAAGTATCACTCATGTGTACATACAGCATACCCTCTCCACATCGTGATACAATTCATTTTTCATCACCATATTTTATGCATAGGAATTATAATGGTTTTAAATTTTATATAATATATTTATAAAATAATTATAAACCTTTAATTATAATGTCATATCTAACTCCTTACCTTCCAAATCATCAGGAAATGATAATGTCTCTCGTGCGTACGTGCAGACTATCGCCTCCACAAAGTGATGTGATTCATTTTTTATTTCTATTTTACATGTATTGTAATTAGGATGTATTTTATGGATATATATGATTTAAATAATATAAAAAATTTTCTATAAATATTAATAATTATCTACCTTTATTTTTTTCTATTTTTCAAAAAAGTGAATGCAACGTTCATGCGTTCATATAGTCTACCGTCTCTAGGAATGGAGTAATTCATTTTTTTATCTCTATATTTTATGGATTACAAAAATTATATAATAAATATATATGATATATATATAATTATTAATATTCTGGATATGATCTAACCATAATCAAAGTACAAGGACAGAAACTACTAAATCGAATCATACATGAAAAATGAAACAGTTACCACCTAAAATAGTGATTTTAACAATAAATTATTAATAAACAGGTTATAAAATGTTATAAATGGATCATATATTATATAATAGATATTAATATTGATCTTATATATAATTTTTATAACTTTAAATTTATTATAAAAGAGTTTATAACACCTACATGATAATTCAGACATGAGGTAAGGGATTTCATCTCAATTTCCACTCCATTGAGTCATATTTGGTATTATGCACGTGTTTATTTTTATGTGTTGTATATTATTCCCCTTTTTGTTATTTAACATTAATATATATTTATTAATGATGATTAAATTTCATTTCAATTTTACTCTTTTAAATTTTCTTCATATTTTCTTTCAACTTTTCCGCTCATTAGAACTTGGATTAAGAAAAGAAATGTTTAAAAGAAAACCCGGTATTATTTATCTTTTCACTAGATATATTTTTATTCCATATTTATATTATCTTTAGAATGTTTTCAAAAATCTTTTTACACCTTAAAATTACTTATCAAAATAAATTTTTACCTAGTTTTTACTTTTTACAAAATGCTTTGGAAGGAATCTTCTTATTGTTTTCCAAACAAGGTACTTTTAAGTTTCTTTTCAATAGTATGAAAAGAATGTTTTTTAATTTATATAAGATTAATTTATTTATATGACTTCATGAATAATCTCTTCTTTGAATCTTCCTTTAAAATTTTACAAGGTTTTTTTCAAAGAAAATTTTTTCTTTTATAATTGTTCCATTTTTTAATAAGTGATTTCAAAATAGAATGGCGATTTTCATCAAGAATTATTTAATGATATTTAATTTTATTTATATTAATAAATTGCAATAAACCTTTATTTTACTTAATTTAAATTGTGTATATGTTTAAATAATACCATACTTTTAAACATTCACTTATTTGTGATCATTGAATATTATATTTGTCTTAAATATCCATATTCTCTATATCATGGATATGATTGTTGACTATGTATTTTGGATAAATTAATGTTATTTACATAGTATGTATTTTTGTATAAGGAATATTGTTCCTGAACTAAATCAATCATTTGAATGTATGAGGAATTCATTAGACAAGTACTTTTATTCAATAATGATAATAAACCTTTATTTTACTTATTTTCCACTGGGTGTATGTTCAAATAATACCATCCTTTAAAATATTCACTTAATTATGATCATTTGATATTAAATTTTTCTTAAATATCCATATTCTTTGTATCATAGATATGATTATTTCCTAAACTATTTACCATTTCTACATACGGTGTTATACTTTAAGTTTATTTTATTGACTAGGTATTATTGATAAATCTATGTCTTTACTTGATAAGGATATTTTTTGATAAGGCATATTTTTTATGAATTAAATCGATCATTTGATGTATGAAGAATGCATTAAATATGTAGTGACATGTGGGGCCTAGAATTATATAGACCCTCTATGCATAAATAGGTCTCATGATATGAATCATTTAGTTAGAATTAAATGGTTTTTTTTGTTTATCCTAAGCCATGGTATTAAATTGTCTTGGAAAAATGCATATATGGTATAGATACCATGATGTCTGATATCATGGAATCCAATATTAATAATTTCCTTCATTGATAATTCTGTTATTATTATTTGTGAGATTACTACATTGATATTATCCAAAGATGCATTTTCTTCTCGAGTTACTGATTAAAAGGAATGTGTTTTCATCTAGTTTCCTATCGATGTTGATAATTCCTTATTTACTCATAATGGCATCCATTATGTATAACCCTTACATAGAATCTGTTCTCACCCTTTTATTTGTTTTCTTTTCCCCAATATATGAAGAAGGGTATTATGAATAATATCAATGATGCAAGAATATTTTTATGCAATATATTTTTTATTTAAAATGTAATATTATAATAATGTATTTATCTGGTTCTTCAATACTAAAAAATGGTTAGGTCCTTCTGAATTCAATTACATATATCTAGTTCCAATTTAAAAAAATAATATCTATCTCTAGGCTACTAGAGTTAGGGTATTAACATCCATGTTATTACAGAATCATTTTTCAAATAAAGGTGGACGATAAGATGAGTTATTGGTTTTTATGGTGTATATATTGAAACTAAGAGGGTTGTAGGTTTACTCATCCCATTAATGATCTTATTTTCTTGTTCAAGGCTTTATTATAGATTTAAGAAGATTTCATGAAATCATTCCTAGTAACAATATTGAATACCCCTATCATGAAAGTGATTGACTCATACCATGAATTTATTCGTAACATGTATGATTGTATCTTTATATTCTTCCCCATTAATTGGATTAGATATGGTTTAAAACCATATAGCAAGGAACTCTATGATTTTTCACCATCTTGGTAGGAAAAAGATATTGTGGATTTCAAATCTAGACCATAAAATGGGATTCATATATATCCTCATATAGGAAATAAATATCTATATAGTTAAATTCCATTTAATGAATAATTTCATTCCTTTTAAGGTTACATGAAAAGGACCATTATGATTTTTTTTAAGGTTATGCATCCATGAACACTGTTATGCCTTTTAGGTTAGTAAAACCAAAACTAATGATGAATATTTTAAGGTCATGCATCCTAGACCATAGTGTCTTATAGTTTAAGATCACATGACTCAGACTGATTCTAAATAGTTTAAAGTCCTGTGTAATATACTTCAAGGTAAAATTTACCTAGAAATGGTTTGGAGTGGGAATTATTAATAAACAACCTTTTAGTTTAATATAAAATGTAATTTTTATGGGGGTTGTTTGGGGATTAGACTAGGTTGGAGGCCTAATAAATCTCTAGATCATTGATTACAAAAAAATGAGTAAAATCATATGCTTGAGAGCTATATATATTATTTTAGAGTAACTGTTATGAGTGTATTGATCTAGGAGAGATCCAAATTTTCCCTAAAGAAGGGGCAACCCTCATTATCAAGGGGATACATGATTGAATAACTAGTGGGTAATTTATTATCAAAGAAAATACATGATTGAAAGGAATTATTCAAGTGTTCAAAATATACCAATAACCTATATCGGGTTGTCATATAGAGGCCTATGTAAAAAAGTCATTCAAGAGGGTTGGTTTGAGAAAAATAGTGTTATAAAGGTATTTTGGGAAAAAAAATTATCCCAGGTAAACAACCTAGGTTAATGGGGTTCCCATGTAGATCTCATATAGGTTGGGAAAAACATCTTGGATGAGAAAACTTGGTAACCATATTTTAAGAGCCTTAGAGGATGGTCATGTCCCAAATTTGGATACTTGGGACATTTTGTGCTCTAATGCGGACTCTGAAGACCTGGGTGATTTGGCTCCCAAGTAGGTTCCTCTAGAGGGTTGGGATGGTTTTCACCCTTCTTTCCTTGGGGGCCCTTAATATAGTAGTCTTTTACCCTAGTCATCATGATGAATTGTGTGAAGTGGTCTTTTAAAAAGTCTAAAACCATCGAATCATACAAATACTGCAATCTCAATTACTTTCCCTTATATTTTTATCCAAAAATTGCTTAAGGGGTGGCTAGAAAGGTCTAGGTGAATATAATAATTTCTTTGTACACTTATATCCTATCATAATATCTCCTCCATGAAAATGTTAGGCCTTATGGTTTTTATAAATAAATAGCGGGGTAGCTGCCCAGGATTGTGTGGTAACCACCTATATCACTCAGGTACCTTAGTAAAGCACTCGAGTTATGAAAGATTAATCGCTTGGGTAACATTAGTGTTATAAAGGTTTGGGTTCTTGGATATGGGGAACATTAGGGTGTAACACACGCTGCTTTAAAGGTTGGGTGCCTAGATAAGGTATAGTGTGGGCCTGGGAACTTGATACACATAGGTTTCATGTGCCTAAATGATCAGGGTGTCAGCCTGAGCAAGGATTTAATTATCTTCTCCTCTAAAAATTTATCACCCTTATTAAAACATCATTGGTGTCAAAATTGGATAGGCAACAATTATAATTTATTTTGAATCTAATGATATCTCTAAATTCGTGGTGGTTTTGACTTGTTTGTAATCTACATATATATATACAGTTTTCAGTTTATGGATTCTATTAATGAAACATATGAAAATATTATTAAACTTATTTTTAATATAATTAATAACTGATGTTATATTTTATTTATAGGGATAAGAGATTTGAAATATTTTCTTTGTTGGAAATATATATATGAAAATCCATTTTTTGTGACATAAAATCTTTGATATTCAAAC
Source organism: Viscum album (assembly GCA_963277665.1). Classification (NCBI taxonomy): domain Eukaryota; kingdom Viridiplantae; phylum Streptophyta; class Magnoliopsida; order Santalales; family Viscaceae; genus Viscum; species Viscum album. The sequence goes on from OY728128.1 coordinate 22,585,715, forward strand.
TTAGTAAATATTTAGTATGATTAACCATATATAATTGAAATACTTTTTTATTCCACCAAACCACTTTTTTGTATTTTTATAAAAATATATTTTATGGAAAACATGAGAAACCTAACCAAAAACCTAAAAACCATTCACACTAATATAGAATCATTAATATTGATTGGTTCCCTTAATCAATGCTAAACAAATTGCTGATAAAGTGCTTGTTTTATTAAAACTAGTTAAAAGACGTGATAAAGGCTATCTTTATGAGTGATAAAAAAGTGTTGACAAATTTACCACCATTATCAACCCTTTTTTAGTGCAAATGAAGGTTATATTTATCAGTGCTTTAGCCAGCACTCTTAATAAGGACATTTATCAGTGCTTGTTTTAGTATTGAGGGTAGGTGACCTTCTAATAAAAAATTGTGTCAAATACTAAATATTTAGTGTAAAATGGTTTATAATTTAATTAAAAGTTATTATTAATTAAAAAATATTGACTGATTAATATTAATAAATGTTTAAAAAAAATTATATCGGTTTCATTTATTTTTTCAATTTTACATATATATCAAATAATAAATATTTAATTATTGATTAAGAATATTGAGTAAATATGTATTTACACTTAATATGTCATAAACTAATTACGTGCATACATTAATATATGAAATTAATTCAATTTTATAAAAACAAACTTACATAAATAATAAATTGCTAATATTTTAGTTTTATATTTTTTTATTAATATTCATTATTCAATATATTGTGTTTTTAATTATTAATTATTTTATTTATTTTATTTTCATATAATATATACTATTTATTTTTTTAATATATATGTTTTCAAATTTATTCATTTTTAATATTATTTATTTCATTAAAAAATTTAATATTTTTGTGATTCATTCCTTTTTAATAATTATTTATACATATATATTTATTAAAATTTAATTTTATTAATATTATTGTAGTTTTTATAATTAATATTTTTATTCATTTTAATTTTAATATATATTCATTTTTAATTTTTTAGCATTTATATAATTAACAACACTTATTCATTTTTTAATATTTTTTCAAAATATTACTTTTTAAATTAAATTTCATTAATATTTTTAATATTTTTAATATATAAATATATTTGTATTGATATATATATATATATAATATTTAACTATATATTATTTCTATAATAAAAAATATTTTACTACACTTAATATGTTATATATTTACTAAAAATAGTTTATAAAATTATTGAAAATTAATATTAATTAAAAATATTGACTAATAAGTATCGATAGACGTTTAATAACATATTATATTAATGTCATTTGTTTTTTCAATTTTTCACATATCAAACTTGTGTTATATATATATACATTAATTTTATACACACATATACGAAATTAATGCAATTTTATATAAAAACACACACACACACAATATTTCTATAGTTTATTCAATTTTTAATATTAATTTTCAAAATTTATTTATAGACATGATATATTTAATATATTATGTTTTAATTGGGGAATTTTATTAATTTTTTATGTTTTTATTAAATACATACTATTTATTGCTTTTTAATATTTTTTTTCTAATTTATTCATTTTAAATATTATTTATTCATTAATAATACTATTGTTTTTTAGTATTCTTGTAAGTTAATCTTTTTTAAAATTTAGATGTTTAATATTTTTTTTTATTTTATACATTTTTAATATTTATTTATAAATTTTTATTAATAAACATTTAATATTTTTCATATGATTGCAATTTATATAATTAATTTGTATTCATTTTTATTTTAACATATATTCAATTATTAATTTTTTTAATAATATTTATATTTAATAGAACTTATTCAATTTTTAATATTTTTCAATATATTAATTTTTTTAATTATTAAAATTCAGTCTTTTTTAGAATTCATTCATTTAAATTTACTTTTTCACTAATAATATTAATTATCAATTTTATTTCATTTTTTACTTTTTTTATTCATTTAATATTTTTAAATTTATTTTAAATAGTTTTTATCAATGCTTTAAAAATAACTAATGAAATGTGGTTTTTTCATCGAGAAAATAAAAAGTCACTTATAAAACCTATCTTTATCAACGCCAACATTTTACCACTTATAAAGATCGGTTTTAACCATGATATTCATTTTAACCATAAATAAAACCTATATTTATAAGATTTTTTTTGGAAGGTGATGATAAAGTCATTTCTAGTCTTTTAAAATCGACCATAATAGATCCTCACTCGCTTGTGCCATTCATGCTCTCCTAGAACTTGACATCCCCCCTTAAAACTTCTCAGATGAATCGATCCTCCCAAAATTAAAGGTATGTGTTTCTTTATACTTCTTTTCATTGGATCCTTCATTGTTTCATCATTTATATTCTTCCTCCCGCTATAATTGATCTCTAAAACCCTATTAAAATGCCCCTTTTCAATAATATTTTTCAATGTGTGTTTTATAATTGATTTCCTAGATCCAAGGGGTTCTCACTTTGGATATCTATAATATACTAAGAAATTTTGGTGATTTCCCAAGTTTGGCATAACCAATTCATTCATCTTTTTTTTGGTAATGATTTCTAAAGGGTTTGGATACTCTTGTGTGGGTGCTTTTAAATTTTCTATTTTGGAAGTTTATGTTTTAGGTTTTTCTTTACGAATTTCAGCCTTAAAAGACTCATATAAAACCTTATAATCTCTCCTTGTCTCATATTTTTGACACTATTATGAAAATTCATATTAATTTCAGGGTTGAAGTACTCAAGAATCAATGTGTATGGGTTTCTAAATATGATTTTAGATATAAAAATGGTTTTTTATGAAAAATTGAATGTAATAATATGTATTTTAAAAAATGAATCAAAATTTGAAAAATAGTGAACTTATGGGTAATTCCCCTATAACGATGTTAATTTAAGAGTGGTAATTTTATCACTAAGTATCAATCAAAATATTTTTTACTTAAGAATATAATATAGTTTTTCTAAATTTTCTCTCAATGAGGTTCCTATTTGAGTTCTCTATCACTTAAAAGATTAATTGGTTCAAAATAAATAGCATTAGATATATTGAAAATTGATTTTATGTATAATTCAAAATAGTTATTTTTTTTGGGAAATCAGTGTGAAAATACTAGGTTTTGATGAATTAAAAATAGGTGAGAGGGTGACAGGGGTTTTAATAGGTAATAACCGATCTTTCACAGAAAATAAAAACTATATTTAGAGTATTGTCTTTAAATGTGTTTTATCTATGAGGTTCCTCATCTCAATTTTCTAAAAAATTTATTTTAATAATTTCTTTTCCATAATTAATCTATATTAATAAACTAAGAACTGATATGTTTAAAATCAAAGAGATTATTTACCATAATCACATTGGGAATTCTATTTCTTTTAGTAATATTGGTTAAGCTATCAAGGATCACCAATAATAAGAGTTAAATGGAATACTAATTGAGCTCTTGATGTTAATTAAGTGTTGAGAAATTTAAAGTTTGTAATTAATTAAAACCATGCTTTTTCAATATTAAATTCTAAGAATAGTATTCATCGTGCATTTTATATTATAATCAAGAATATTCAAAAAAAATTAATGGAAGATAAAATATCAATTAAATTTTTAGGGAATAAATAAAAACAAAAAATAAATGGAATGTAAACATTCCAAAAATAAAGAATATGATAGTATATAAAAGACAGTTTAATATTTCACTCAGGATCTCCCAGGTTTAGTTTACAAGAGGTTTATCCAAACATAGAAAAATAACAACTTCTATCTTTTTTGTTATTATTAATTTTTTATTCATTCCTTCATTGAGTTTCCAAAGTGAGTATGACTTTATGTTTAGACACACACACATACATAATCATATATTTACACTCAAGTTCTGATACTTTTTTACATATCAATGTATATATACATTATACTCATACCATATGTGTATTTATTCATTTATTGTAAAAAATTAATATTTTTAAACCAAATAAGATGGATATGAATTAAAATGGATAGATTTTAATCATATAACAAAGGAGTATGAAGATAGAGTTAAAAAGTTCATCAAGTTTGTAATAGAGCATGCATACAACCCTTCTCAAATCCTTTATCTATGTTTAAGTTTTTGTTATTCAATATGAATTCATCCATAGGATTTGGGTGAATATTTGATTTTTTATGGAATATATTGAATCTATAAATTTTTTACTAAACACAGGGGAAAACTAAATGTACATAATGAATGAGATGATAGTGTGACTTTTAGGTCATTTGATATGAATACTAGTATAAATGATGATGGATATCATATGGAAGAAATGAAAATGTAACTTTAATATGGCCTCCATGATTGTCTAAAGTTGTTTTAGAAGTTAAATAGTTGTGAAAAGTTACCACTTTATACTGGTTGTACTAAATATAAAAAATTTATAGTTGTATTTATAAGGGCCAAAATCTTTTTATCACATTCCTTTGCATGTTTTTGAATCCAATAGTGTTTAGAGGAATCTATGAGTAGGTTCGGTGGAGTTAAGGTGATGAAATCTGGAAGAGGGAGTAATTCGTTATGTTAATATTTATTCACGATTTGATAGAATCATTCGTGGCATAAATGATGATTCATGGCTTTAATGAGAGAAGTTCACAAGGTTTAATTCATGCCATGTATCATAAGATTCATTATGTGAAAGGATGAGGATAAAAAATATTTAATTTTTCCTAAAAACTCATGATGTGAACATTATGTTAATGATATGAATTTATCCAATTTTATTAGATCTAGGAAATTCATTTTTTGATGAGTCTTAAAACTCAATCCATTCATGATGTGAATGGCCTATTCACTCTATGAAAGTGCATCCAGTAGTGTTCTAATAAATCTAATTATACCCTCATATTTTTCCAAAAATCTATGATTTTTTCTCAACTCTATAAGGACAGAGGTTCTTCTTCATGGTGTTTTGAATCCATATCAAAATGGATTGATCCACATCATTCCAGGTTTGATCCATGGTGATCTAAGGTGTGTTTTCTATATTTTTCTTATAGTGCTTCCTCAATCTAGATTTATTTTATCTCATGTTATCTTTCCATGTTATGGTATTTTATCTCATCCATTATTATAGAGACATTTTTATGTTTGTTATTATGGTTGTTATATGGAATCCTTTTAGGGTTGTAGATTCCTTGCAGGACAAGTGATTGAAAATCTGTGTTTTTGTTCCATGCTTATTTGAGGAAATTTTAAATCCTTAAAGTAGAGGATTTATTTATTCTCCAATTATTTTATGTAAAATTTTAATGTTATCATGATTTATCTCCTTGGTTAATGGTTGAAATAACCTTAATGAAGATTAAATTGGATTAAATAATGAATCTTGGTTTGGGTTGTAGTGATCACATGTGGTTCTACAATAATAATAGTTTACCTCTTATTTTTATTAGAATGTGTGATTTCAGTGTTTTCTATATGGTTAGAATGTTTTTTATGCTATGTTTTATCATGTTTGATATATTTAAATTAGATAAATAATGTAAATCTCCTAATGCTTTATGTCTAAATAAATAAAGTTACGTATTAAGTTATTTAAATCTGGTAATGATTGTTGGTTAAATCAATACAGAGGATAATTTTAATGATATTTTTCTTCCTTATAGTTTGATAAATTAGAATTTATGCTTAAAATCATGTTTTAATATCTTATACCTATTAATATTTGATGACTTAGGTTTCTTATGTTTGTAACCTATGATAAATGAATCAGTTAATTCAAAATTGTAATGAACTAGTTGTTTGATGAAGAAAACAATTTGGGTACTTACATGCCAATTTACTTTTAAAGTCTAGATTCCTTCATTTTTAGGGCCTTTGTTCAATTTTTACTAATTTTTCCCTTACTTTCTTGTGTGTTTTATCTATATTTCAGACTTGCGATGCGACTTGATGTGATCCAACAATGGATAATAGTTTGATGCAGTATGAGTGGGGAGGCCAAGGATTGTGGTATCAGTTGACACCTGAGATGGAATAAGGTAGGTTGATATATATGGTGGTGTTGGGGATATAACTATGACTGATGGAATGGTTTGAAGATGGGTTTTCCAATTTTTGTACTAAAATTTGAGATGCTTTCTTATTAAGCAATTTTCATTAAATGATAGATTCCTTTCCCCACTGCTTGTTGTAGTTGATTGTGCTTTGCTTATGAATCTTTTATGGTAGATTAGGATGAATTCTATAGTACCTGGAATAATGTAATGTTAATGAATAATAAATGTTTTAAACCATGGGGTTGGTGATTTAATGGAATACTAAATTGTGACAAATATAGAGAAATAATGGGATCATTTGGATTATGCATGCAGGGAATGGCAATTAGTTGATAATTATGTTAAATTTATGTTTACTGGTTAACATAAATAAGTTATATAATTTTTAATATTTAAAGGAAATATTTAAATGAAATTATTTTTAATTATTGTATGCTTATTGGATATCTAGAACTTAGCGGTGGAAATCATGTTTTTGAGAGATGATTGTTGCGATTTTGGTTAAGGATATGTTGTTTCCCATACTATGGTTGTGATATATATGTATATTACTATGTTATGTGATTTCATATCCTACCCTACCCATGATAGTAGGGTATCTGACTCTCAGTTGACTCTATGAGGGTGTTTTCCCCAATATCTAGGTTTGGATAGAACAAATGGTTTACTACTCCCTCTTGCCCCTCTCTTCTCCTTGTAGTTTTTTGTGTTGGTATACACACTAGTTTTCCTTCCAATATATGTGTGTGTAGAGGGACATAATGGATTTTAGTTATTTTACACACATGTATCTCTGGATATAGTATCATGAGGGTTAATATAGGTATGTTATGTAAGGGTTGTGATGTATTGATGTATGATACATGATGTATGGGTTGTAGTGGCTCCCAAAAACTACTCGGTCTCTATCTCAATATTTAGATGATGTAATGAATAGGGTTCCTGATATGTGGTGATGTTGATATGTTTTTATTCATGAGATTCATATTATAATACATTTTATTGGGTGTATTTATGAAGTATTACATTTAGGGTTGGATGGATCAAGACATGTGATATTGGGAAAAAGTGAAAAAACCAGTTGGTAAGTGGTAGTGGGGTACCTTCATTTGATATTATGTTGGATATTATATGATTACTTGTATGCGATACTTAGTGAGAGATCCATGGTGAGGCTGGTATCTTAGTATATCTGACTAGGTGATGAGTTATCTTCACTTTTTTATTTGATGGGATTTAGTATTCTTTCTTTATGTTTTTCATGAGAGGCTCTAGGGGGGATCCTACTGAGTATACCTATTATGATCCCCTTATATATATACTATTTTCAAGTCCATAAGAGCTGGTTGGAGATCAGGTTGGACATTACTGGCTCATGTAGTTGTTCAAAATGTTTTTAGTCTTTGATGTCACATTTAAGGATTTACTTTTAGTACTTTTTTTATTTTCTAGTTGTTTAGTCTGTGTGACATTACATGCATGATTTTTGGATCCTTTATTTTATATTGATAAGGAGTTATTTGGTGTTTATATCTTATCTCTTATTTATGAAATATTATAGGGTAATTTCTCCAATTTATATATATAATATACTCTCAGTGATTTTCACCAATCTATAGCCTATTAGATATAGGATTTGGGCTTAAATTTCTCTATCTCCCATTGTTAGACCAGGAGAGTTACCTTTATGGGGAGGGGGTCTTGATAGAGTGGTATCAAATGTTCTGTTTAAGGGATAGGATTCAGTTTCAGGGTAGCTACCATTGAGGAATTCATGGGTTAGTAGGGCAACGGTGTTGGTTGAACTAGTAAAAGAGGTGAACAAGGGAGACCAAATGGGACATGTTTATTTTGGGCCCCTTGTGATTTGATACATGGAATATTAATTTTAATCAACCTAGTAAGAAAATCAATGTTGGTTTTATGGTATAAACCTAGGAAAGGATAACACATCATTCTTTTTTGTGCATATGTTTGAAATGGTTAGGCCTTAGGATTAGGTTGAACCTTTAATAAATAATTTATTGATTAATCTTAAATATTACATACTATGGGTTTAGGAGTTCCTAAAAAAATTATTTTGAAGGAAATAATCCAGGTCGAAATCCACTTCACCTCCTAGTGAATTTTTTTACTTTCAAGAAAAATCACTTTTATGGATTAAGTGAGAACCCTCACAAAAATAACATCTGAATTAGATACCAATATCCCATAACTAAATTAAACTATAGTATCATCACAAAAATAAACTAGATGAAATGCATGATTCAAAAACTAGAAAAACTAACAAAATAGTACAAATTTAAATTTCAGAATACATAAAAAAACTACTTCCATAGACAATGTGCACCACCATCATCATCACATGCCGCTGGACCAATCCTATATAGTGATCACCTTCTGATCCATGCTTATAATAAACCCAAGGTTTCATTGGTGGTGGTGATACTATATAAGGAAACCAGGAAGTGGTGTTTCTTATTCCTTGGGGGTCACAATGAGTTGGTTATCTTGTGGGATATGTTCGGAGACCAATTTCAATTTGAGTTTCATTATTTTACTATAAATATGTCTAGTCACCATGATTTTCTTACCCTTCAATAGGGGAGTTTCAACATGAGGGGGTTTAGGATCTATTTCAGGTCCCTTTTATGATATGCTTCAATCCCATTAGTTGATGAAGAATCTATGGTGCAGAATATTGAGGATTATTTGCATCTAGATATCCAGTGTCAGGTCACCCCATTCATACTTTTGATATATCTTAAGGTTTTTGAAAGAGTAGAGTTTATTGAGAGGATATTGGTTAGGACCATATTATCATGATAGGGGGGATTAGGATTCCCCATGGAGCATATTTGTGGTATGTGGTTCCCTATTTCTTGAATAGAATAGTTTTTTGATAGGTGAGGTTAGGTCCAACCGCTAATTGTCCCATTTAATAGGGAGAATCTTCTCTCAGGCCCCAGACAAGGGATCATATTATTTTTTTAATTTGGATATCATGGTCATCAGTGATTATAATTCCAAACATTTATGAGTATGCAGTTTGTAGTAGGTGTTCAGCTTCAGGTTCCACTACTATGGTAGTTTCATCTGAGATGGTAGTAGTAGGTGTTCTAGATTTGGATTATCATAGGGGATATGGTTATGCATAGGATAGTCCTGATATGCTTCTCTCCCTAAAATATTAGAGCACGATCATGGACGTGGTCATCATCAGGGTCAGAGAGGCCATGGAGTAGGTCGCATTCAACTCTATGATCTAGATTTTCGAGCACCAAGAGAGTTAGACATCATTTGTGGTACCCTTTTGTTTTTTTCTACTTCAAAGCATGATTTTTTGATTTATTAGTTATGCTCTCCTTCATATCACTCACCCTCATCTATGCTTTTGTACTTGATATAGAGAGACTTCTAGTTCCCATGTTATTGATTACACTAGTTTGAGAGATTGTGAGAAAGTGTTGGGGAAACACGAATCTTGGAGAGTCTTCCTATATTTGTGGATATATCTATTATACATCATCCTCAACATTGAATGGCTATATTTGGTGTCGTAAATCATATATTTTTCTTTAGAAAGAAGATTTTTTTTTCTATGATGTTGATGGAGATGATTCCATTTTTATTAGAAAATGAGCCCATTGAATGGGTTAGAGGTGTGTATGATATTTGTCTTACTATATGGTCAAGCTGATTCTATGTTTTATGGATATTCATGTGATAGTGTTTTCTAAGGTTATAGAAGAATAACCTAATTTTTTCCTTGAGGAGGTTGTGGGGTTACCCCCTAAGAAAAAGATCGAGTTTAGAATAGATTTATAGATAGGTGATTCTATAATCATGATGTATCTGTATAGGATAAAACCTTCTAAGTTTTAGGATCTTCGGTTATAGAACGATGATCTTTTATAGTGAGGTTTTTTTTAGCCGAGCATGTCATTTTGAGGTGCACTGGTTTTGTTTTAAAATAATAATGATGGAATTTTACATCTATGTATTGACTATAATTTCTTTTATCATTTGATATTAAAGAATCACTATCCTCTTTTGTGGATTATGACTTATTAGATCAACTGAGAGGAGTGAGTTGGTTCTTAGAGATCAATATATGATCAAGTTATCATTAGATACAGGTAACGAATGATGATATTTTCTAGACTAATTTTTTGATTTTGTTGTAGGAATTATGATTTCATTATGATGTCACTCAATGTAATAAATGCTAAATAATTGTTCACGAACCTAATTAATGTATTCCTCCAAGAGTTCCTATATCATTTCATGGTTTTTTTCACCAATGGAATCCTTATGTACTCTACATATGAGGAAGATCATGAAAATAATCTATGGGTAGTTTTGGGAGTTCTTCATCATCACCTGTTGTTTGGGAAGCTTTAAACTGTTAGTTCTAGGATCGTGAGGTTCATTTCATGGAGAATGTCACGTCCCAGCCCTGGAGTAGCCTTGTATCCTTCAAAGATCAAAGTAGTTACTTCCTAGGAATATCCCAAGATTATTGCAGAGGTCAGGAGTTTCCTCATCCATGTAGACTATTATAGGTGGTTCATACCCAAATTATCTTAGACTATAACTCCTATGATAGCTTTGACTATAAAGGATCAGGTATTCTTATGGATTGACCAGTGTGAGGAAGATTTTGACTATTTTAAGGAGGTTTTTTTCTACATTCCTGTTATTTTTTTCTAGAATAGGGATTTCATTTTGAGATTTTCTTTAATTCTTAGAATCTTGTATTGTGCAGATTATTGATGAAATAGAGTTTGGTTGTTTCTTCCTTCTTGGTCTCATCGGTTATTCCCCCATTAATGTAACTATACCGCCTATGATATTAGGTTGGAAGAAGTTGTATTTTCCTTACATTTATGGCATAATTACCTCATCATAGAACGTTTTATTATTTTCACTGATCATAAGATATTAAGTTATGTCTACTCCTAGTGTAACCTAAAATTTGGAAAATAATGGTTGATGAAATTATTACAGGACTATGATTTTTTGATTTCATATACAGAAAGAAAATTTAATTTTTTAGCTGATACATTGAGAAGGAATTCACATAGTGATTCTATGCATGAATCTAGATATTCTTGGAGAGTAATGGAAGAGCTTCCCATAACGCATCTTAATATAGGATAGGTTGGTAGAATAGGATGCCTTTTTCAGATGATAATGTAGTCATCATTGGTTTGGAAAGTGGTGGAATCCCAATTGGTGGATTCAAAGGTAGAGGTCTAGTGAGATCGATTTTTTTGTGGTTATGCCCCTAATATATGGAATAAGGATGATCAAAATCATGTGTTATTTTAGGGGAGGCTATTTTTTCCTTCGATAATGTTTGAGGTGGTTCTCTGTGAGTTCTATTTATCAACATTTTTTGTATATCCTGGTGTAAAAAATACGTATCATACTATCAGAGGTCATTTTTGGTTCCATGGGTTTAGTAATTCATCTTCATAGTTTATGTCTATATGTTTAGTCTTCCAGAAGGTGAAAGTTAAACACTGTGTTCTTAGTGGGTTTCTTTAGTTATTAAATGTCCCTCAAAAAAAGTGGGAGGACATTTCTATGTACTTTTTCACTATCTTACCTTGATCTCATGGATTATTTTATGTTATTTGGGTGATAATGGACCATTTTATGAAATCATCCCACTTCTTAGAAATCAATGAGTCAATATCAGTGGAGGTTTTATCAAGATAGAATTTGGAGGTGGTGTTGAGGATCCATGGAGTGATGAGGTTGATCATTTAGGATCATTATCCTCATTTCATATACAAGGTGTGGAGAGGTTTCCAACATGATTTTGGATATCAGTTGTTCCTTAGAACTACCTTTCATTAATAGAATGATGGTCAGATATAGCAAACTATCCACACTCTTAAAGACATGTTGTGCACTTATGTCCTAGATTATGGAGGTTCGTGTGTGAATTACCTACCTTTGGTCATGTTTTATTACATTAAATGTTTTCACTCAACCATTTGTATGGATCCAGTTGAAGCTTTGTACGTCCAAACATTCTATTCCTTATTGTACTAGATTGGGGTCCGAGAGTCTGGAATTATCAGGAAAAACTAGTACGGACCACAATAGAGATAGTTTAGGTGATTCATGAATGTATGAAGGCAGTGTAGGATTGGAATAAGTCATATGTCTTCTATAGGAGTATACATTTAGAGCTTGATGTTGGATATCATGTATTCCTAAATATGATTCCTCATCATGGACATTGAAGGTTTGGTTGTGGGAGTAATATTTCTCCCCATATTTTTTAGATTTTCAAGTTATTAGGTCATGTTGGAGCCATTTTGTATTAGATAAAAATTCCCCCATAGATGATTTAGATAAATTATTCCCTCTATGTATCGCAATTTCTCCACTATCTTCATTAAGATTCTTACAACATCGATTAGGGTGAGTTTCACATAGAAGATGATGAATCCTTTGAGGAGTGGTCTGTGGGTATTTTAGACCACTAGGAGAAAGTGTTGTGTGGGAATGATATTCTCTTGGTTAAATTCCCTTTGGAAACATGGTGGCATATAGGATATAAATTGAGAACATAATTCATATATACACACTCAGTATTCTAAGTAGTTTGATGCTTAGTTATTCTTTTGTAAAGACATTTTGATGATTTTTTTTACCTTTATAAGGCATATGAGATTGTTTTCTATTATTTGATACCTTGATTATACTCTTTCCTTTATTTTAGGGGTATCTCCCCCAGGAGAGTTTTTGGGAGTTGTTTGTTAGTGGTGTGTAGTTTTTCACTTTCTTTCTCTAAGTGAGGTAGTTGTGCTTTCATTGTAGTGTGATTCTTTGGAGGTATCTCATAGGGTGGTTGTTCAGATGACCCCTTTTTCCTTCCTTTATCTTTGGATTTTGTTTAAAATTCCCAAGGTAAAGAGTTATTTGATAGTTATATGATAAAATAGACTTGATCATTCAAGCGTATTCTTAATCAGGTTTCTGAATTTCATAGTGTTTAGAGGAATCTTAGAGTAGGTCAGTGGAGTTTGGGATACAAAATCTAGAAGCAGGAGTAATTCATGACATGAATATTTATTCATGAAATGAGAGAATAATTTATATCCTAAATGATAATTTTATGTTTGGTTAATATAAATTCATAGTGTTTGATTCATGGTGTGAACAAGTAGATTCATGAAGCGAAAGGATGATGATTTGATTTCTTGATTTTTTTTCATGAAAAAACACAGTGTGAACATTAAGTTTGTGACATGAATTTATCCAAGTTTATTGGATCTAGTTGATGCATTTTTTTGTGAGTCTAAAAATGTTATCCATTCACAATGTGAATGACCCATTCATATCATGAAAGAGTGTCTGGAATTGTTCCTGTAAATCTAATTACATCCTTAGAATTTTGAAAAACCTTGTGATTCTCTCCAAACTTAGATTCCCTAAGTTGATTTATCAGGGTGTTTTTAATCCCTTTTGAAATTAATTAATCCCTGAATTCCTATATTTTATCCTTAGTGAATAGATTTGATTTTTTCCCAATTCTCTTATGGTGATTTCTCTGTTTAGATTTGTTTCCTAGCATTTTATATGTCCATGCTATATTGTTTAATATCCTTCATTCTTATAGAGTTTGTTATGTTTGTTGGCATGGTTAGGGAACAACATCCTTGTAGGGATGTTGATTCCTCACAGTAGTGGTGATTAAAGATCAATGTTGTTTTTACGTTCTTATTTAAAGAACATTGAAAACCTTCAGGTAGGGGATTTGTTGCTTATCCTATTATTTTATGTGTAATCATAAAGTTATCATGATTTATCTCCTTAAGTAATGGTGGAAATAAACTAATGAAATTAAACTAGATTAAATAATTAATATTGGCTTGGGTTTTAGTAATCACCGGTGATTCAACTATGGTAATGGTTTGAATCTTCTTTTCTAGATAATGTTCTACCTATGTTTATAATATTTTTAGCATGTTTTTTAATCTATGGTTTAGTATTTTTGATATGTTGAAATTTTAAAAAGAATAAAAATGAGTAATGCTTGATGTCTAAATTAATAAATAGTCTTGTTAAACTATTTAAATTTAGTAATGATTATTAGATAAATTAATAAAGATGCATGATTAAATGATATTGTTCTTCCTTATAGTTTTATAAGTTTGAATTTATGTTTTAAATCATGTTTTTATATATTATAGTTTTTTATAGATGATTCCTTAGGTTTCTTGTAGTTTTTACCTATGATAAATAAATCAGTCAATTCAAGATGGTAATAAATTTGTTTTTTGATAAAGATAATTGTTTGGTTATGATCATGCACATTTGATTTTAAAGGATGAATTCTTGGTTTTTAGGGCCTAAATTACTTGATGGGTATTTTTTTATTTCCTTGATTCATGATTTTTTTATCTAGATGTGAACCTTTTTATGCAGTGTGTTGTAAGCATGTGATGGATAATGGTTTGATAAGGCATAAGAGTAGAGGATCGGTTTTTTGGCAGAAGTTGACACCGGAGATAGCAGGATGCATATTGATATTCATAGTGGTATTTATGATGGAATTGGGATTGATGGAATTGGATGATGTTTCTATTTCATATTGTTGTATTGAAATATAGTATGTTTTCTTGTTAATTAATCCATTTTAAAGTCAGATTATTGAGTTTCTTTTTTCTTCTTTCTTTTCCCCACTGCTTGATGCAGCCAATTGTTCTTGGTTTATGCAACTTTTATAGTATATTTGTACGAATCCTAGAGTACCATGAATAATGTAATGTTAATGAATAATAATTTTTTTAAACTATGGGGTTGGATCCTGAAAGGAATGATAAATGATGACAAATCTTGTGAAACCATGGGATCAGATGGATTATTCCTAGTGGGAAAGGGAACTAGTTGATGATCACGTTTAAGAGATTTTTAATGGTTAAAAAAGAATTTATGTATTGTGTAATGTTTACTGAAAATAGTTAAATGAAGGTATTTTTCAACGCCTGTGTACTTATATGATATATAGTCCTTGGAAGTGGTAGTCGAGTGTCAAAGAGATGATATCTTCAATTAAGGTTAAGGCTAGGTAGTTTCTCATAGTGAGGTTTTTATATATGTTTATATTCATATGTTATGTGATTTCATAAACTACCCCAACCATGTTGATATAGATAATAAATCCCATTAGATGCTAGGAGGTTTTTTTCCCCAATATCCAGTTTGGTGAGGAATAGATGGCTGACTACCCCCTTTTTCCCCGCTCTCTTCTCCTTGTAGTTTTATACCATAGTATTCAAGGTGATTATATTTCCCATATATATATATATATATATATATATATGTGTGTGTGTGTGTGTGTGTGTGTTTGTGTCTATGTCTATGTGTGTGTAGATATCTATAATGGATTATAGTTATTTCACACAAATGTATCTATGGATATAGTATCTTAAGAATTATTATAGTTATGTCGTGTTTGAGTTTTGATAGCCTGAGGTACAATACAGGATATAAGAGTTGTAGTGCATTTCATATAATACTTGGTTATTATCTAAATATGTGGATGTTGTGAGGAACAGGGTTCCTAATATGTGGTGATGTTGATATATTGTGATTCATGAGATACATGGTATGATATAGTTTCTCAGGTGTCTTAAAGAAGGGTAACTTTTGGATAGTGATGTCTCAAGACGTTCAATGTTGGGGTTGATCAGAAAACTAATGGATAAGTTGTAGCGTGGTACCTTAATTTGATATTATATTAGATATTATATGTTTAATTTATTGTGATACTTGGTGAGACTAGGGACTAATTATAGCTGATAGGCGATGAGTTAGCTTCACTTATTTATTCATTGGGCTATAGTATGATTTTGTTATCATTTTCATGAGAGGATCCAAGGAGAATCCAATTGATTATACCTTTAATACTCACCCTACATATATATAAACTATATTTCAAGTCCTTAGGAGCTGGTTGGATATTAGGTTGAACATTACTAGCTCATGGAGCTTTCTTGGAGTGTTTTGGGATTTAAGGTCACTATCAAGTATTTACTTTTGGTATTTGTAGTTTCTTTTTCTATTTTTCAGTATGTATGAAATTACATGCATGTTTTTAGTATATTTTAATTTATCTTTATCATGATTCATAGTGTTTTTCTATTTTATCTCTCATTTCTAAAATTATAGAGGGTAATGTCTCCCATTTGTGTGTATAATATACATTTAGTGCTTGTTTCCAACCTATATCCTATTGGTGGTGGGATTTAGGAATCCCTATCTCCCTTATATTATTTACAATCCAAGAGGGGTTCCCTTGGGGGAGGGGGTCAGAATAGTATTGAAGATATATAATTTGAAAGTTGGAAGCAGATGGAGTGACACCAGCTTTACAAAATGACTTGGTTTATTAAATGATATGCTACCAGAAGAAAATAAGCTTCCTTGTCGAACATATGATTCTAAAATAATATTATCTTCAATGGTTATGATCCTTGAAAAAATACATGCTTGTCCAAATGTTTTCATATTGTTCAACAAAGACTATTAACCACTCAAAAAATTCCCAGAGTATGGTATGTCTCGATACAAGAAAGATGAATCATGTACTTAAAAGGTTATATGGTACTTTCCTATTATTACAATGTTTAGATGACTATATGGATGTAAGGAAACCACTATACAATTAACATATCATGTAGATATAATAATTAAATATAGAAAATTGTGTCTCCTAGTAGACTCTCCTAAGTGAAAGAAAATTTATTATGAGTATGCTCAATTTGGAAATGAGTATATAAATCTATATCTTTTATTATATATAGATAGAATGAATCATTTTGGTGTAAAAATTAGTAATCATAGTATATGGATAGTTATGTAGGTAACTTATTACTTACCACTATGTTTATGCATGAATTGTAAATAAATTATGATTTTTATACTTATTTCTAAAAAACAACCCATTAATGATATTTATGTCTATTTAGATCTATTGATCAAAGATCTAAAATTGATGTGGGATAAATTTATTATATTGTTTGATTCTCATATAAGTGAAGAGTTCACATTGAGGTTCATGTTTTATGGGATGATAAATGAATTTCTTACTTATATAAATTTTTTAGGATGTAACACTAAAGGGGTGTTGGGGTGTCCCATTTGTGAAGAAGTTACACACTCAATTAGGTTGAAACATTCCTCAAAGACTATGTTTTTAGGACATCACAAAGTTTTACCCTGATGACATAAATTCTGATCATGGATGACATCCTTTGAGGAAAATACATAACATTGTACAGAACCATCTCTAATGATAGGTGATCAATAGTTTGAGAAAGTAAAATAAATTGACACTATTTTTTGAAAACCATATTTAAAAAATCATATAAAATTAAGTTGTAAAAGGACATAAAATTTATTTGAATTATTATACTATAATTGTTTTATGTAAAACATTTTTTTGATGTTATGAACATAAAAAAATGTATGTGATAGTGTTATTAAATCATTGCTAAATGTACCAGAAAAAAAAATGACAGAATTAAGGATAGTTTAGACATGATTGACATGGGGATATGGGAAATGTTATCATCAATTAAGGGTGAAAGAAAACATTTTTTCCCTCCAATGGATTTCTCTCTATCATAAAAAGAGATATATTAGTTTTGAAACATTCATAAGGATGTAAAGGTTACATATGGGTATTTATTAAATATCAAGATTATTGTGTCAATGAAAAATTTTAAGTTAAGTAGACTAAAATCACACAACTATCACGTTTTTATGCAAGATTTAATGCATGTATCTTTATTTTAAATACTGTATAAAAATGTATGATATACATAAACTAGGATATTCTTATTTTTCAAAGAAACATGCTATATATTTATAGACTTGGTGAAGTTTTAAAACATGAATAAGAAAATATTAGTCATATTTTTTGAATTATATATGTTATTCCCACTATCATTATTTGATAATATAGTCTAACTAAGGATTTAACTAGTTAAAGAGATTCAATAGTGTGGTTATTTACATTAAAGATAGATATACCCTATTGAATGGTATTTGATGATATTGAAAGGGTGAATCAAGAATTGATGTTGTTCAAGAGGTTGTATTATAGAGTGATATATTTTTGAATAAGTTTTTGAATTATGTGACAAATACCTATTAGATGTTGATAGTATTGGTCACCCAGAATCTCATCACAGTGGGCACCTTGTGAGAGAAGGAATTTCAAGAAGATACTTTGTTACAATTACCATTATAGGGCAAGATAAATCTTGATTTTACATTTTACATAGTAGTTAAAAGGTTTCTCCATATGTTGAAGCCCAAAAAATAATTCTTAGACTTTTAAATCCATCAAAGGCTGAAAGATGGATATAAATAAAAAATAAATAGTTTATAGGATGGTTTTAAGATCATATTTATAAGAAGTTATCTATAAATCTAGAATCTAATTTTGAAAAAATTTGATGGATATTTAGAGGACCAAGTATAAATGTATTATCTTACAAGGGTTTTTTAATTAATGGTTATACATTCTATAAGATGGAACATAATGAACATAGTGTGATGAGAAATAGTGGAGTTACACTTATGGTGGAAGAGATTCATTTATCTGGTTCCGAGGATAGAAATTTAATTGATGTGAATATTTCATACTTCAAAATCATCAAACAAATATACAAGTTTTATTATACAATATTTCAAATGATTATTTTCCATTTCAAATAGTTTGATAATAAATTCGGTTAATAAAGATTCATAAAGGTGAATTTTAGTGCGTAAATGTATAAAGATAAATTGTTCATAATGGAATCACAAGTGGTGAAAGTATTATATGTTCTAAATATTGTAGATATAAATTGTTCAATTATTTTATTGGAAACTAAAACAACTGTAGGTTTATATGAAAATACAATTGATGATGACCCTTTCATTAGGGTATCACAATAATTTCATGGAAGTCCCAATGTAGAAAGTGTATTGTAAATTAGAGGGGTTCATAAGGATGGGGCTTTATACTCAATAGAGGAGTCAAATCCCTTTAACCTTTAAAGAAAAAAAAGAGAGAGTTTAATGGACAGGTTAATGTTTTTTTAAAATACTATTCTTTTACTCATAATATTATGTATCCTCTACTAAATTTATATAATCTATATTAAAAACTAAACTGATCATTATGATACTGAATTCTCCACACATTGGTGTTACTAATCTTGAAGAAAAACACACTATTAATACTAAAACTAAGGAATTGTTAGGGGATTAATATCATGTTGATGAAAAAACAAGAGTGTTGTAGCTTCACTGTGTAAACTAAATTTATTAAGGTAAGAAGTACAGTTAAAAAATTTAAGGTTGTATTGAATCAATGCAGACAACCTATCAACCCCAACAAGTCAATTTTCATTATTTACATTGGGGTAACCAGTTAAATTCATGTGCAAATTGATATAAATAAATGGAACAATGTCATCCTTTATTGATGAAAATAATTTGGGAGGTTATTATGGTAATTTTATTATATTCTTTCTCCATTTTATCAAAAAAAATTAATAAAACTTTTATTTAATTTTTATTATTCCTTGACAGTTAATTTATTTTAAATTATTACCATCTTTGTATTCATATATTATAAAACAACAAACATGTCAATATTTTATTAATATAAAAAATGAGGAATCATTTCAGATGTATTTTAATTGATAATTCCTTATTTTACATTACTTATTTTATCCACTTATTTTCAAAAAAATAATTTATAAAATAGAAAAGGATTGTTGAAAATAAATCGTATTCATTAAAACTAATGTACCCCTATCATAAATCAAGGATGGGGTATTATTCACTTGAAAAGAAAATGGTATGTATTTTAAATCTATAATATAAGTTTTATATGATATGAAACAACATATTATCCTTTATTTATATGTATATTGATGAATTAAAATCCAAATCCACTTCCATCCCACTTCATATTATATAGAAGGCGGCTTTTGTAAATAAATATGGGAAACGGTAAATGAAAACATATAATCGGTATGGGAATCAAGTGTAAGTATGAAATTATAGTAATTTGTTATACTTTATAATAGTACTACATAAAAATATCTATTTATGTTTGTCTATTTTTTATAAATTTTGGTCATAAGAATCAACATCAATTTTACCCAAATAACAACTACTTTCAATAGCTTTGAATTGGCCATAACAATAAGGGCATGTTAGAGGTGCACGTTTTGGAGTGTTTCCTTGAGAAAATTGTGAGAATAAAAAGTCACAAGGATATATATATGATAGAATTAAAGGAATTCAAAAATAAATAGATGATTTAAAATATATTAGTGTTTAGTATGGTTTGGAATATTAGTATATTAGAAAGGATAAAAAAGAACCAATAGTAAAAAATGATCAATATATGAAGGCCCACATGACCACACTATCTTTATGTCTATAAATTCCCCACAAACTCCTTCCTTTACCTAAGGTAATCAAATTTTTCATAACGATTTCTTCTAAATTTGAATCAAATAACTAGTGATATCTTTCAATTACTAAAATTATATAAGGTAAAATTATATGTGATTTATATCTATCAACACCCACCCATCACCATATTGTGAGTGGTATAGTGTAAAATATCCAATGAGACAAGATACATAATAAACAACTCCCAAAATATCCTATAATAGTAGGGATTGATGTATCTCATGTGATGAGGTTTTATTTTCCTATTCCTCTTGATGATCTAGATGTCAACACAGTCACTGATTTTATTATAATTTTTATATCATGGTTGTTTAATCTTATAAAGATACATGGTAGTAATGAGGTATGTTTGTTATAATCTTTTCCAAATGAAAAAAATTAACAATTAATGGAAAATTTATGAAATAAGGTATATTATTAAATATGGATAGACAAAGGGGAAATAGAAGGTAGAATCAAGGCAATCTAGTAGATCAACAAAGAAATCAAAATGATTTTCTGAGAGTACCTTTATCCCACTTGTTCCACTTCTATATATAATAGGTTAATTTAATAAAAGAGTATTCTCAAGAGTATAAATGAAATTATCAAGTTTCAATGTTTGGGAGTCTCATTTATAAATGAACACATGAGGTATATTTTAAAAATTGGTTTACGCAAAAAATGATCTACTATTTTCATTACAGCTAATAATTATTCATAATTTATACAAGTGTATATATTACTATTATATAAAGGGAAAAACCAGAAAATAAAAATTTAGACTCATTAATCCTACTATAATTTCTACACTAGAATTTCATTTGGAAAAGGAAAAAAATTGAATGAAAAAAAAGAACTAAGTGTGGAATTTAAAAAGGAAATAACAGAAGATAGACTCCTTTTTATTCCTATAACTCAGGGTAAAAATATATAATATAATAAAATACAATATATTTTTATTTTTTCATTAATTATCTATTTCCATTTTTAAAGAAGCATCGGATACTCATCACACTCAATTTGGATACCCCAAATGATTATTTTTTATATCCAGAGCATGTATTTACAACAAATAAACCACACATAATATCTATTCTAAATTTTTAATGCACTTCAAACAAAATTTTATAGATAAAATTTAAATTATATTTTTTAGTTTTTATTTTAATGAGGATTTTTTATGATAGGGTGATATATAAATACCATCTAAATCATGGTATGAGGTCAATTACTGAATAAAAAAACCTATGGATTTATTTAAATGAATACATATTATGTTATATAATTTAATATTTAACTATAAAAACATATTTAAAAAAATTAATTATTTCATTAAATGTTTTTTCAATGTACAAAAAAAATAAAGATGATGATTTTGCATATTAGATTTGTAAATTTATGAAAGATATCATATACAATCAAAAAACTAGTATCCCCAAATGAGTATTTCCAAAGGTAATTACACATTCATTTAAAATATCTTTCAATCATTTGTTTTTCTATATATTCTCAGTACTACTAGGATTATCGACAATATATGTACTCAAAGGAAGAAATGGTTTTATTTAGAGATGAGTGGGTAGAGTATGTGGTGTCAGAATGTTTTTCAATATCAATTTTAAGTGGTTACCAATTATTTTTATAATTTTTTTATTTAAAAGAGATCGTGATGAGTTGACCACATGTCAATATAGCACACTATGTGTCTAGTATGACTCAAAATTTTTTTCCATTATAAAAGTGTAATTTTATTTTAAAATTCACATCACTTTACCAAAAACAATAAAAACCTCTAAATGTTGATAAGAATTAGAAAAACAATCTATAATTCATATTTTATGTGTAGGAATTGATCTCATATCAATATGACACATGATATAGCCTATATGAGGTAAAATATGTGTTTTCACATTAAAAAGCGTAATTTTACCCTAAAAATGTCACATTAACAAAATAGATAAAGTGATCTTGTATTCTCTTGATACTATAGTAAAATAATCCATAATTTATTTTTGATGTGTAGGAATTGACTACACATCAATCTAATACACTATGTGATCAGTAAGACTCTAAGTGCATGTTTTCACATTATAAAGTATAATTTTACTCTAAAAAATGAATCACATGTCCACTAATAATAAAATTATCTTTTATTGTCTTGAAACATTAGTAAACTAATCTATAATTCATTTTTTAAGTGTAGGAATTAGCATCTCATCAATTTGACAAAATATGTCACTGGGAGGACTCAAAGTGATTGTTTTCAATATAAAAGTGTCATTTTAGTCTAAAACATGATTTACATAGCCAAAACCAAGAAAAATATTTTTATTATCTTAGTACTTTATGAAAATAATTATTGATTCATTTTTTATATGTAGAAATTATCTGCACATCAATCTTAAACATGATGTGGTTGGTAGGACTCAAAGTGTGTGTTTTCATATTAAAAGTTTCATTTTACTCTACAACATGAATTGCATCCCCAAAAATGATAAAATGATCTTATATTACCTTAATACTTTAGTAAGATTATCCATGTTTTATTTTTTACATGTAGTAATCAACCTCACATTGATCTGGAAAAATATGTGTCATGTATGAATCAAAGTGAAATTTTTCAATATAAAAGTTTCATTTTAGTCTAAAATGCTCATCACATATCCAAAACTAATAAAACAATATATAATTATCTTAAATAATTAATAAAATTATGTGTATTTTATTTTTAATTATTTTAAATGACCGCACATAAATCTGATAAAGGATTTGGATAGTGTGTCTCAAAGTTCATGTCTTCAATATAAAAGTGTCATTTTAGTTTAAAACATGTGTCACGTAGTAAAAAAAAGAAGATGTGATCTGATTATTTTAAAACTTCAGAAAAATGATAAATAATTTATTTTTATATGTATTAATTTACCACAAATAAATTTGAAACATGATGTGACCTGTACAACTCAAAGTATGTGTTTTTATATTAAAAGGGGTAATTTTACTCTAAAACATAAAACACATAGCCAAAACCAAGAAAATAGGATTTTATTGTATTGATACTTTATTAAAATGATCTATAATTCATTTTTCACATGTAGGAATTTATTTCACATCAATTAGATATATGATGTTACTGATAGAACTTCAAGTGTGTGTTCATGAAAAAAAATGTCATTACAATCTAAAACATGATTCAGATAGTCAAACTGGGAAAAAAATTGTATTGTCTTTATAATTTATTTCAATAATCCATAATTCACTTTTTACATGTAGGAATCAATGTCAATTTAATATGACACATGATGTGTCCAATGTGACTCAAAGTGCATGTTTTCACATTAAAATTTTCATTTTCCTAAAAAACACACATCTTGTACTCAAAACTTATCAAAAAAGATTGGATTGTCTTGATAATTTATTAGAACTATCCATAATTAATTTTTGACATACAATAATTTACCTTGGATCAATCTGACACATGATGTGGTTGATATGACTCAAAGTGCATATATTCACATTAAAAAATTGTCATTTTACTCTAAAACATGCATCACATGGAAAAAAACAAAGAAAATTAGTTCTGGTTATCTTGATACTTTTGGAAAACAATCTATAATTTATTTTTAAAATTTTTTAATGAAAATAACATTAATTAAGCATGCAATGTTTCTGGTTGGGCTCCAAGTACGTGTTCCTAATAAGAAATTTCATTTTAATATAAAATACAATTCACATATCCAAATCCATAAAAATGAGATCTATTTATCTTTATAATTTAGGGAAATAATAAATAATTCATTTTTTACATTTACGAATTTACCACACATCAATATGCCACAATATGTGGTTGGTATGACTCAAAGTGTGTGTTTTGACATTAAAAGTGTCATTTTAATCAAAAACATTTATCACATAACCAAAACTAAGAAAATGATATTGGATTTTATTAGTAATTTATTAAAATTATCGATAAATTGTTTTTGACATGTATTAGTTAACCTCACATAAATCTAACATATGAAGTGTCTGGTTTGACTCAAAGTGAATGTTTTCAATATAAAAGTGTTATTTTAGTCTAAAATGTGATTTATATAGCCCAAACAAATCAAACTAGATTAGATTGTATTTATACTTTAGTAAAATGGTCCATAACTAATTTTTTACATGTACGAATTAACCTCAAATCAATACAACACATGACATGGATGGTAGGACTCAAAGTGTGTGTTTTCACATTAAAAAAGTGTTATTTTACTCTAAGTCATGTGTCATAGTTTTGAAACTAAGATAATGAGATTGAATTATATTGATACTTTATGAAAATGATCCAAAATTAATTTTTTATGTATAGGAATCAACCATAAATCAATCTAACATATGATGTAGCTGGTATGACTCAAAGTTCTTTTTTCTAATATAAAATAGTTTATTTAGACTAAAATGTGATTCACATAGAAAAAAATAAGTAAACAAGTGTATATTGTTGTGATAAATTAATATAATGATCCATGATTCATTTTTGACATTTAGGAATTATCCTCACATCAATCTGACACACGAAGTGGCTGATAGGACTCAAAGTGCTTGTTTTTAATATAAAAGTGTTACTTTAGTCTAAAATGTGATTCAAATATCCAAAACTAAGAGAATTATCTCAAATTGTATAGATAATTTAGGAAAAAATCCATAATTAATTTGTGACATAAAATAATTGATTGCATGTTAATATAACACTTGGTGTGGACGGTATGACCCAAATGGTATGTTTTCACATTAAAAATGACATTACTCTAAAACAAACATCACATAGTCAAAACCAAGTAAATTATATTGGATGGTCTTGATACTTTAGGATAATGATCCATAATTCATTTGTAATGTGTACAAATTGACAACATATCAATCTGACTCATGATGTGGTTGGTGTCACTCAAAGTGCATGGTTTCAATATAAATGTGTCATTTTAGTCTAAAAATGAATCACATCGAAAAAATAGTCTAAAAATATAAGGACCTGGCCTTAAAACCTTACATAATAATGAATTAAATGAATAATTCACATAGAGGATCTTTTTAGGTTTAGATTTTTAGAGAATTATGACATACCTATTACATATCAAAAGATTACAAAGTAGACACTTCTACTAAGTTTCCATAAAATAAAAACTCTTAAAAAGAAACATGTCTAGTTCTATGTTTTAGATAGCATGGATTTTCCTTGATCCCATCCTTGACCATATCCCACACTAAGTCCTGTGAAAAAGATTTCAAAAAAACTGGGGGTGAGCATAAAAAGCTCAGTAAGGGATACACAAAGAAGGAAAAATGTTAGTTTTTCAAAACATAAAGTAAACCATGAATACTTTGTCAAAGTAATACTTCTCACCTTTAATAATTTGTAAATACTCTTCATTGAATAAAGGATCATTACTTACCCTTTTATAACCAAAATATTACCATAAAACCCATATAAAGAACACATAACATATAAAGGTAACTTGGGACATAAACATACTTAAATGGAATAACCATACGGTCGACTTCCACACATATCACTTAATGGAATATCCATAAGGCCGACTTCCATACCCAATGCATTGGAGGTTATAACATAACCACTCATCCTGGTATTCACAGCACCACCCGTCATATGGTTTATCACGTAACCACCCATCAAATGTCCAAGTACCATTATAAATTCATAATACATAAACCAAATATAATGGAAAGAAAACATTTCCACATTTCGATCACAATATATCACTTAAATATATTGACATAACAAATCCATTATAAAAACCATTTTCAATACCAAAATACATAAAAGAGTATATGGTATTTATTTCATTTTAAAAACATTGTGGCTTGTTGAGGAATCCAAGGATCAAGTAATACTCACGGCGGCGGAAAGGTCGTTGTCACCGCGTACGTTAAAAAGAAGCATACTTTTTGTCGTTCAGTAAAATGCTTCGTACAGAAAAGATTCCTTTTGAATAAAAGTAAAATTCAAAAGGGTTTATCCACCTTATAAAATAAAGTTGTGTATAAAACAAAATATTCCTTAATGAAAGTAGATCGAGATGAAGTCCCATACAAAGACGGTATCCTTAGATTAAGGATAAATCAATTACATAATTTATGTGTGACAAATATAAATACACCCAATATAGGTGTATATTAAGTGTAAAACAATCACAGTCATTCAGATATATTCATAGAATGACATGTTCATGGAGTACATGTTTAACCCAAAGGATTGAAATTGAGTTACGAAGTTCCTTTGCAAAAATTTGACAGCCTAACGACGTCACATTAAAATTCATAAAATTTGTTGATGAGAGAGAAAATGGTATCTCATCACTTGGAAATAAAATTTACATCAATAAGGATATATAAGAACATATCCCCACATAAGAATATGTAAATTAAAAGACCTAACAAAAATAAGTCTTTTAAAAAGAGGAGGGTGAAAGGATCCCTTACAGACTTGGGTAACTTTCGAAACGTACACCCCATGAAATAAGGACTATAAAAAATTGATGTAAATACCCATAAACGAAAGTATATTACACAAAGAGTATAATAATGGGCAGGTCATAAACCACTAAAAGTAAATGGTGGAAAATTTATCATAAATCCCACGGGAATAAAAGTGAGATGAAAAATCCCTTACGAAAACTTGGCAGCCTAACAGCGCCACTTAAAACTTCCAAAAAATGGATTTATGAGATCAAATAGGGTCTCTCATAATATTAACATAAAAATTACAGAATTATTAATATAAAATAACATCCCCAAACATAAGAAAGATTAGCTTAAAAGAAATGACATAAAAGAGAGTACTAAAAGAAAGAGAGAGGTTGGATCCCTTACCTCAAGTCCGACTTGTCTTGTTCGTTTCTTTATATTCCTGAATAATAAACTTTGGTCAATTTATAATTTCTTAAACACCTCCTTTAAATATTATTATTCAGTTCATATCACATATTATAATTTTATAATAATTGGGTAATAATGTGAGTTCATATCAGACGTTTTTGTCGATGTTCGATACATGAGTCAAAAATGAACTTGTTTGAAAATGATTGTCCATGTAGTTATATGTAAATCATTTCCAGAATAGTATTAATGATTCAAATATTTTATATATCCAGTAAATATTCATTTTATACTATTCCATAACATTTGGAGATAAAAAATGAAAAGCACCGTTCATGGAGACAGTAGGCCGTACGTACGCATGAACGCTACTTTCATTTGTTTGTCATATTAATGGAATTAAATCTAAAAGAGAGATATATATATTATAGTTAAAGAATTATATACATAATTTATATGTAATATATGACATATATATCCATTATATATATATATGTAATTATAATATTACATAACATTTGGAGATAAGAAATGAAATGTACCGTTCATGGAGACGGTAAGTCGTACGTACGCATGAACGCTACTTTCATTTCTTTGGAACATTAATAGAATTAAAACTAGATGAGATATATATATATTATAATTACAGTATAATATATATTTTATATATGTCACATATGTTCATTAATTTCATTCCTTATACATTTCATGTATTGCATGAACGAGTCACATCACTTGACGGGGCGGTAGTCCACACTTCCTCGTATAAAATTATCGCATTTTCACAACATGAGAAGCATAAAGGAATGTTTTAAATATAAAATACCGAAGCATATAGAAAAAATAAATACAATTTATATCATATATAAAATACAGTGACATCATAATGGTCACCATGAAAGGTGTTAAGAGAATATTGAACAATCATCGTTTCGTGAGGCAGAAATTCATCATCCACAGAAATAGTGTGTTCTTTAACCATTAGACAAAGTTGTGTGTAGGTGTAGCTCGAATACTTCACATGAAAACATCCTATTATATTGAATATACTATTGGTGTTACAAAAGAAAGGAATAAAATGAGTCTAAGGGGTTGGAAAAGCAAAATATAACAAAAGAACACAAGTGAAGACATTACCTTTAAATCGGGTAACTCCCCTTTGTTTGAACCAAAAGGATTTCTTGAAGAGCTTTATGCCTAAGGGAAGGCTTCTAGGATGA
The DNA here is from genome assembly GCA_963277665.1 of Viscum album. Lineage (NCBI taxonomy): Eukaryota > Viridiplantae > Streptophyta > Magnoliopsida > Santalales > Viscaceae > Viscum > Viscum album. The sequence continues at coordinate 22,614,369 of OY728128.1, forward strand.
GGAGAGGGATGTGTATAGATAAAATGGGTAGGTTTTGGTAGAGCCAAAGACTTGAGAGGTGTGGGTAAGGTGGTAGAGGTGGGGGCCTTTTATAAGAGAAGAGGAGGGGCACTCTTGGAAAGTTATAAATTATTACTTTATTATAAAATGATTTTCGGATTTCAAAGGTCCCAAAAGGATATATTTCTAGGATAAGGTGATAATTTTTCTAAATCCACCCATACAATAGGTTTGTGAAAAGTGTAATACTTATATTTCACCCTATCTTATCATTTTATTTAAATTGTTCATTTATGAGGTAATCACTGCATCATCACAGTGTCATAAAAAAAATAATTTATTTAATGTCTAAAAATTATAAAAAAAATATCATGATTTAGGAAATATTTTTATATTTCTAATGAATATTTATAGTCAAAAATATTACTTTTATAAGCTCATGTAAAAATTGTTTTAGTAAAACCATACATGTTTGTGACATTTTAATTTTAACTTTAAATAAAAAGTTATTAATGTCATTTTCCAACCAAAGTGGCTCCATGGGATCCCCAAGTTGACCCATGGATTTTCTTGGTCGGCCATGACTCATCCAATAAGTTTAGTACATGTTTCAAGGTCATTTCATATTATTATAGCGTTATCTTTACCTTAAATTACACTAATTACCTTTAATCGCGATTAATAACACTTAAAAGTTACTATTTACCAAAAAAATATTTTCATCCCATTAAACCAAATTTTACATCCTAATGACAACCATGTATATCTGATTTTTTAAATTCAAATCACAGAGGTCTTAAAATTTCATTTAAACGAAAAAATCAGTTTTTTAACTACCACTTAGTGGTTTCACTATTCATCGAAAATTGAAGTTCTTCAGAAAAATACCAAAAATTCACCCTAAGCTATATTTGATATTCCAAATTCAAAAATTATGTCTATTTTAAAAAATTAAAAACATATAATTTGAATTAATTAATTTAATAATTAATTCCCGTCTTCAGAACAAATAGCGTGTTTTTATGAAACAATATATATCAAAAGATTGACACTAGTTTAAGTCCAATTTCAAAGTGAAATTAATTCCAATGACCACTATTGGATTACATGGTAAAAATATATTATAATTGTACTTTAAAACAAATTCAAAAGGTAATCTAATCATGTAAATAAATTAGATTAAAAATATTTTTTGAATTAAAATACAACATTTTTCACTATTCATTAAAAAATGAACTTTATCGGAAAAATACCAAAAATTTACACAAAGTAAATTTTGACGTCCCGATTCTAATGAAGAATTTTATTTGGTCCAATAGAATGTATAAGAGTGACCAAAACTATATTAAATAGGGTTCACCATCAAAAGGCGATAAATCGGCCTTTTAGTTAATTTTAGAGTATTTATGCTTAAAATTGAATTAGTTTATTATTTTAAGCCTTTATCTTTTATTAGATAAATGTAAAAACATTTAAAAAACATATATAATCATATTTTAGTTATTTATATTCATTCCCTCCAATACAACGGCTAGGCATTAACTACCATTTAAAATAATATTATTTTATTATTAGAGTACAACGTAAGATTTCATAGAAACTCGTTGTTGCGTATTGGGTACGCCATTGAGCATAGCCTTCCATTTAAAGTAATATTAATATTTTATGCACAAATATGGATAAATATAAAAATGTCATATTCTTTATTTACCTAGGGTGTTACATCCTTCCCCCCTTTTTGGAATTGTGTCCTCGCAATTTTAAAATTGGGCTCGGAAACTTCATTGAAAGTCCCACATCGGAACAAGAGTCAGTAAAACTATCACTTTAAAAGAAAGAAAGAGAAGTAAAAAAGGTCACCCAAGTTAACCCATACTAGGATTCCATGTAGGAAAACATGGATATGGAAGAAAAAACAAAGGTTCATGTTCTGAGGTAGAGTGATAGAAAACATGTTTAGGAGAAAGTTAACCAATAGAAAATCACAAACATCTGATGCGTTAAACGGTATTCGATTCCCCAGTAGGAAAAGTTAACGGACACCATTTTTGTTTTGAGTTACTTTTCATTGAGGAATTTATTTATGAGAATAACTAAAATATAATGAAACATACCTACTTGTCGTGTAGACTCTCATCTCCTACTAGATTTCTTACACAAACTCATATTTTCTCCAAAAGATGAGTATTTATGATGACGTGTTCACATTAAGAGAGCCATAATCAACTTTTAGAGAATCAACTAATCCACAAAAGAGAACTATATATTTCCCATGTCTTTAGACCTTAACCAAAACAAAAATTGTTATAACAAGATCAGATAATCCACAAAAGGATAATCCTTTTTAAAAAGAAAAACTATTCTTAATATCAAAAATTTGTCCAACAAAACCCAAAGTTCAACGAAGACCATTTGATAAACAATTTGTCCATAAAATTCTCCAAAGTAAACTAAACTAATATTGAAACCCAAATATTTGAAGGATTTAATCACATAGTCTTCCAAGGTACAAATTAACATTTATCTCCAAATAACATCAGTTGCTCTTAAAGTATCGTATTGAAAAGTAATCAACCTAATCACATATTCTCCATGATAGGTTAATCATTTCCATAAATAACCCAAAATCAACTTATTCTAGATTCATAAGATCATATAACCAAAAAAGATTGTCATACTACCCAGGGACTTCACGTAGTCCAGTGGTAGGCGATAAATACCAGTCGTACTTTGGTTATGGGTTCGATTCTCGTAGCTTGTCCGACGCGACGGGTTGGCACACGGTCTGTGTGTTGTCCTTTTTACAAAACTATATAATTATTAAAACATTCCCCAAAAGAGATAAAATCTTAAAAAATAACCATAACATAATTTAACGTTATGTTTATCTCATGCCTTTTATTTTTCATCATAACATATAGTAACCCATAATTACCTCAAAAGTAAGGATCATATAAACCCTAATGGTTTCCTTTATAATTATCACCTGAACTTCCACATCGATTTGGTTCTCTCGTACATGATGAATTAGAGAAATCACCAAGGTTCAAGTGGTTGATCATGACTCTTGATATTTAGTTTAGAATAACCACAAGATTTCTCATTGAATCCCCCATTTCATCTAGTCTCTTAATCAGAGAACCACCATAGTTTCCTTCAAACCCATTGTCACTTTGGTTCCTGTTAGATCCATCTATTTACAAAAACCCAAAAAAAATGTCAGTGTGAGTATATCAACAAAACCATCATGTAATAATGAGGAATATAAACACTAAGATATACTTACTCATTCACTTTATCTAAAAACTATGACTCTTTCTGAAATCCGGGCCATTATGGTAATGTCGCTTATGCTTAGAGAATACCCTAACCTCCAAAGTTATCTAAACCGACCTCTGATACCAAATATAAGGACCCGGCCTTAAAACCTTACATAATCATGAATTAAATGAATAATTCACATGGAGGATCTTTTCAGGTTTAGAGTTTTAGATAATTAGGACATAACTATTATATCTCAAAATATTACAAAGTAGAAACTTCTACTAAGTTTCCATAAAATAAAAACTCTTAAAAAGAAACATGTCTAGTTCAATGTTTTAGATAGCATGGATTTTCCTTGATCCCATCCTTGACCCTAGACCACACTAAGTCCTGTGAAAAACATTTCAAAAAAACTTGGGGTGAGCATAAAAATCTCAGTAAGGGATACACAAAGAAGGAAAAATGTTAGTTTTTCAAAACATCAAGTAAACCATGAATACTTTGTCAAATTAATAATTTTCACATTTAAGAATTAGTAAATACTCTTCACTGAATAAAGAATCATTAATTACCCTTTTGTAACCGAAATATTACTATAAACCCCATATAAAGAACACATAACATATAAAGGTAACTTGGGACATAAACATACTTTAATGGAATAACCATACGGTCGACTTCCACACATATCACTTAATGGAATAGCCATACAGCTGAATTCCAAACCCAGTGCATTAGAGGTTATAACGTAACCACCCATCCTGGTATTCATGGCACCACCCGTCATATTTTTTATCACGTAACCACCTGTAAAATGTCCAATTACCATTATAAAATCATAAGACATAAACCAAATATAATGGAAAGAAAACATTTCCACATTTTGATCACAATATATCACTTAAATATATTGACATAACAAATCCATTATAAAAACCATTTTCAATACCAAAATACATAAAAGAGTATATGGTATTTATTTAATTTTAAAAACATTGCGGCTTGTTGAGGAAGCCAAGGATCAAGTAATACTCATGATGGCGGAAAGTTCGTTGTCACCGCTTATGTTAAAAAGAAGCATACTTTTTGTCGTTCAGTAAAATGATTCGTACAAAAATATTCCTTTTGAATAAAAGTAAAAGTCAAAGGGGTTTATACACCGTATAAAATAATGTTTTGTATAAAACAAAATATGCCTTAATGAAAGTAGATTAAGACGAAGTCCCATACAAAGACGGTATCCTTAAATTAAGGATAAATCAATTACATAATTTATGTGTGAAAAATATAAATACACCCAATATAAGTGGATATTAAGTGTAAAACAATCATATTCATTCACACATATTCATATCATGACATGTTCAAGGAGTGCATATTTAACCCAAAGGATTGAAATTGAGTTAAGAAGTTCCTTTCCAAAATTCGACAGCCTAACGACGTCACATTAAAATTCATAAAATTAGTTGATGAGAGAGAAAATGGTATCTCATAACTTGTAAATAAGATTTACATCAATAAGGATATATAAGAACATATCCCCACATAATAATATGTAAATTAAAAGTCCTAACAAAAATAAGTATTTTAAAAAGAGGAGGGTGAAAGGCTCCATTACCGACTTGGGTAACTTTCGAAACATACACCCCATGAAAGAATGACTATACAACATTGATGTAAATACCCATAAATGAATGTATATTACAAAAAGTGTAGAATAATGTGCAGGTCATAAACCACTAAAAGGAAATTGTGGCAAATGTAGCATAAATCCCACGGGAATAAAAGTGAGATGAAAAATCCCTTACGAAAACTTGGCAGCCTAACGGTGCCACTTAAAACGTCCAAAAAATGGATTTATGAGATCAAATAGGGTCTCTCATAATATTAACATAAAAATTACAGAATTAGTAATATAAAATGACATCCCCAAACATAGTAAAGATGAGATTAAAAGAAATTACATAAAAGAGAGTACTTAAAAAGAAAGAGAGAGGTTGGATCCCTTACCTCAAGTTCGACTTTTCTTGTTCATTTCTTTATATTCATGAATAATAAACTTTGGTCAATTTATAATTTCTTAAGGATCTCCTTTAAATATTATTATTCAGGTCATATCACATATTATAATTTTATAATAATTGGTTAATAATGTGAGTTCATATTAGACGTTTTTGTCGATGTTCGGTACATGAGTCAAAAATGAACTTGTTTGAAAATGATTGTCCATGTAGTTATAAGTAAATCATTTCCAAAATAATATTAATGATTCAAATATCATATATATCCATTACATATTCATTTTATACTATTCCATAAAATTTTGAGATAAAAAATGAAAAGCACCGTTCATGGAGACGGTAGGTCGTACGTACTCATGAATACTACTTTCATTTTTTTTGTCATATTAATGGAATTAAATCTAAAAAAGAGATATATATATTATAGTTCCAGAATGATATAAATAATTTATATGTAATATATGAAATATATCTCCATTATATATATGTACTTATAATATTACATAACATTTGGAGATAAGAAATGAAATGTACCGTTCATGGAGACGGTAAGCCGTACGTACGCATGAACGCTACATTCATTTCTTCGGAACATTGATGGAATTAAAACTAGATGATATATATATATATATATATATATATATTATAATTCCAGTATAATATATATGTTATATAGGTCACATATGTTCATTAATTTCGTTCTTTATACATTCCATGTATTGCATGAACAAGTCACATCACTTGAGGGGGTTGTAGTCCACACTTCCTCGTATAAAATTATCGCATTTGCACAACATGAAAAGCATAAAGGAATGTTTTAAATATAAAATACAGAAGCATATAGAAAACATAAATACCATTTATATCATATATAAAATACAGTGACATCATAATGGCCACCATGAAAGGTGTTAAGAGAAGATTGAACAATCATCGTTTCATGAGGTAGAAATTCGTCATCCACAGAAACAGTATGTTCTTTAACCATTAGATGAAGTTGTGTGTAAGTTTAGCTAGAATCCTTTACATAAAAACATCCTAGTATATTTAATATACTGGTGGGGTTACAAAAGAAAGGAATAAAATGATTTTATGGGGTTGGAGAAGAAAACTAAAACAAAAGAAAACAAGTGAAGACATTACCTTTAAATCGGGTAACTCCCCTTGGCTTGAACCAAAAGGGTTTCTTGAAGAGCTTTATTCCTAAGGGAAGGATTATAGGATGAGGAGAGGGATTTGGAGATATGAAATGGGAAAATTTTGGCCAATCCAAAGGCTTGAGAGGTTTGGGTAAGGTGGTAGCGGTGGGGGCCTTTTATAAGAGAAGAAGAGAGGCACTCTTGGAAGGTTATAAACTATTACATTATTATAAAATGATTTTCGGATTTCAAAGGTCCCAAAAGAATATATTTAGAGGATAAGGTGATAAGGTTTTGAAATTCACCCATACAATAGGTTTTTGACAAGTGTAAGACTTATATTTCAACCTATCTTCTCATTTTATTTAAAACATTCATTTATGAGGTAATCACTGCATCATCACAGTGTCATAAATAAATTAATTTATTTAATGTCTAAAAATTATAAAAAAAATATCATGATGTAGGAAATATTTTTAGATATCTAATGAATATTTATAGTCAAAAATATGACTTGTATATCCCCATGTAAAAATTGTTTTAGTAAAACCATACATGTTTGTGATATTTTAATTTTAACTTTAAATAAAAAGTTATTAATGTCATTTTCCAACCAAAGTGGCACCATGGGGTCCCCAAGTTGACCCATGGATCGTCTTGGTCGGCCATGACTCATCCAATAAGGGAAGGAAATGTTTCAAGGTCATTTTATATTATTATAGAATTATCTTTATCTTAAATTACACTAATTACCTTTAATCGCGATTAATAAAACTTAAAAGTTACTATTCACCAAAAAATATTTTCATCCCATTAAACCAAATTTTACATCCTAATGACAACCATGTATGTAGTATTTTTGAAATTCAAATCACATGGGGGGTAGGATTTTATTTAAACGAAAAAATCAGTTTTTTAACTACCACTTAATGGTTTCACTATTCATCAAAAATTGAATTTTTTCAGAAAAATACCAAAAATTCACCCTAAGATATATTTGATATTGAAAATTAAAAAATGATGTCTATTTTAAAAAATTCAAAACATATAAGTTGCATTAATTAATTTAATAATTAATTCCCGTCTTCAGAACAAATAGCGTGTTTTTATGAAACAATATATATCAAAAGATTGACACTAGTTTAAGTCCAATTTCAAAGTGAAATTAATTCCAATGACCACTATTGGATTAAATGGTAAAAATATATTATAATTTTACTTTAAAACCTATTCAAAAGATAATCTAATTATATAAATAAATTAGATTAAAAATAGGTTTTGAATTAAAATACAACATTTTTCACTATTCATTTAAAAAATGAACTTTATCAGAAAAATACCAAAAATTTACACAAAGTAAATTTTGATTTACCGATTATAATGAATAGTTTTATTTGGTACAATAGAATGTATAAGATTGACCAAAACTATATTAAAGAGGGTTCACCATCAAAAGGTGATAAATCGACCTTTTAGTGAATTTTAGAGTATTTATGCTTAAAATTGAATTATTTTCTTATTTTAAGCCTTTATCTTTTATTGGATTTATGTAAAAACATTTAACAAACATATATAATCATATTTTAGTTATTTATATTCATTCCCGCCAATACAACGTCTAGGCATTAACTACCTTTTAAAATAATATTATTTTATTATTAGAGTGCAACATAAGATTTCATAGAAACTCGTTGTTGCGTATTGGGTATGCCATTGAGCATAGAATTCCCTTTAAAGTAATATTAATATTTTATGCACAAATATGGATAAATATAAAACTGACATATTTTTTATTTACCTGGGGTGTTACAAAAAAAATCTGATTATATTGAATATTTAGAAAAATGATATATAATTCATTTATGGAATATAAAAATTAAATAAACATCAATTTGAGACACAATGTGTCTGATATGACTCAAAGTTCACATTTTCAATATAATGGTGTCATTTTAGTTTAAAATGTGTGTCACATTCTCATAACCAAGGAAACAAGATCATTTTTTTAAAACATTAGGAAAAATAACCATATTTTACAAAAGGAGTCTCAGGAAGCATGAATGGAGACCCCTAATAAAAGACATGAACCACGTCCACATCTGGTGTGCAAGTTGTAATAACTAATAATATAATTAATGTAATTTATTACATTAATAACTAACAAAAAAATAACTAATTTTCATAATTAATAGAAAAAAATACAATTAATAATATAATTAATAATGTAATGAAATTATTTTTAATTAATGATATAATTATTAACAATTATTTAAGTAATTAAGATAATTAATAACAAATAATATCATTAATATATTTAGTAATTAACAATATAATTTATATAGTTTATTAATTAAAAATGTAATTAATAATTAATAATATAATTATTAATTAATAATATAATTAACAATTAATAATATAATTTACAATATAATCATTAATAATATAATTTATAGTATAAGTGATAATATCATTAATATATTCAATAATTAATTATATAATTTATCATATATAGATTATATAACATTAAAATTATAATATTTTTACTCTTATATACTATTACTAAAACACACATTAGTTTTATTGCAGGAAAATGTTTTTTTATAGAGGATGGTCATTGAAAAAATCCTACTATAATATTTTTGTCTATATATATTGGTTTGAAATGTTTTTTGATTAATTGTAAATATCACATCAATGTCAAAAAAAATTATGAGATTTTTTAATGAAAACATTGAATATAAATGATGGTGAAATGTGGTATTTTTATTCCAACTATGTTTGATTGTAATATTTAAACTATTTTTTATATGCCTTATAATCTATGGTTTCTCTTAGGGTTGTAGATTTGAAGTAGCTGGTATAGCCTTTATCAATGCTAACAAAATCTCTGATCAAGGCCACCTTTATCAGCACTAAATTAAGTGCTAATAAAGGTTTCCTTTATCAATGCTAAAATAAAGCACCAATAAAGGGAACCGTTATCAATGCTAAAATAAATCACTAATAAAGAAGGTTTTTATCATCGCTTTATTTAGTGGGGATAAAGGTGGGCTTTATCAGTTATTTATTTAGCATTGATAAAGGTTGTGCTCTTTTTAGACTGCTTATATTAGAATATCTTTTTAACTCTGACGATGACTATTTCTAATACTAACATTGACCCTATCTATAGTAGTGTCAGTGGAATAAACACTGTCAGTAAATCCCAACAACATACAAAATCGAATCATGAAAGTATTCCAACCTAAAGGAAATATAAAGAGGTTTACAGTCAAGTCCAAAAACCACAATGTGGAGAGAAACCCTAAGTGTCATCATTGCTTCCTTGAAGTTGACACTAACTGCCACTGGACTGCCACAAGATCCACCTTTAGAGCTCCATCTTCGCAACTCCATTATTATCTACTGACAAGTATAAACTAAAATCCTAGGAAATTCTATAGTCACCAATATTATTGTGAAACCTATCACTATAACTGACACCCTAAATTTTACATGCCACTCCCATCGAGCCACTACACCACTGAGATCAACATAGAAAACTCAACCATAAAGTGTTGGTAATGATAATACATATATCTCTTGACCAAGTTACCTGACTAATCCTATATAGAGTTTAAAGATGGATCCCCACCACTCAGTGGCTAAGAGGATCACCCAAGACAAAAAAAAGGACCAATATAGTGTGACTACGATGAGACACATAAAGCCATGAAGAGGGAATATGGCATGGGAAGAGACTAGATTTGAATAGTCAAACCCCATTATAGAAGATGAAAACTAGAGTTGATAAGTTCTAGTTGAAGTTTAGATAGAACAAAAAAAGGAACAAATCCAAAAAAACTAAAACCACATTATAAAGAAAAAAAGGACCACTAAAGAGAGGGGTTTTTTATTGGGTATTTTAAGGAAAAAAAATTAGAAATAAGCCTAGTTTTTAAACTTTTTTAAACTAAGAATTCAAGATGTTGGAGCCCCTAATTCCCTTGGCCTCCTTGGGAATAGGCCAAAGCTGTTACAAGATTAAAAACCTTTAGGCTTGGGTAGGATCTATAGATGTGGGAGCCTCTAATGCCTTTGGACTCAACAAAAAAGACTATTTTTTGTTTTAAAATTTATTTTTTGTTTTTTTATTCTCTTTATGTGTGTGCGTGTGTGTGTCTATGTATGTATGTATGTATGTATGTATGTATGTATGTATGTATGTATGTATGTATGTATGTATGTATGTATGTATGTATGTATGTATGTATGTATGTATGTATGTATGTATGTATGTATGTATGTATGTATGTATGTATGTATGTATGTATGTATGTATGTACGTATGTACGTATGTATGTATGTATGTACGTATGTACGTATGTATGTATGTATGTATGTATGTATGTATGTATGTATGTATGTATGTATGTATGTATGTATGTATGTATGTATGTATGTATGTATGTATGTATGTATGTATGTATGTATGTATGTATGTATGTATGTATGTATGTATGTATGTATGTATGTATGTATGTATGTATGTATGTATGTATGTATGTATGTATGTATGTACGTATGTACGTATGTATGTATGTATGTACGTATGTACGTATGTATGTATGTATGTATGTATGTATGTATGTATGTATGTATGTATGTATGTATGTATGTATGTACGTATGTACGTATGTATGTATGTATGTACGTATGTACGTATGTATGTATGTATGTATGTATGTATGTATGTATGTATGTATGTATGTATGTATGTATGTATGTATGTATGTATGTATGTATGTATGTATGTATGTATGTATGTATGTATGTATGTATGTATGTATGTATGTATGTATGTATGTATGTATGTATGTATGTATGTATGTATGTATGTATGTATGTATGTATGTATGTACGTATGTACGTATGTATGTATGTATGTACGTATGTACGTATGTATGTATGTATGTATGTATGTATGTATGTATGTATGTATGTATGTATGTATGTATGTATGTATGTATGTATGCATGCATGCATGTATGTATGTATGTATGTATGTATGTATGTATGTATGTATGTATGTATGTATGTATGTATGTATGTATGTATGTATGGATGGATGTATGTATGTATGTATGTATGTATGTATGTATGTATGTATGTATGTATGTATGTATGTGTGTATGTATGTATGTGTGCATGTATGTATGTATGTGTAAATAAAACAAAGTATTTTAGTATAATTTAACTACTATTAAATATCCAACATTACTGCAATTAAAGTAATCTAGAATTATGATAAAAACTCTCACTCATGACTCCCTTTTATAAGGGGTGCTGTCATGGAAATCCTTATGGATTTCCAATGTCAGATTCAGCTTCCCTCTTTCTTGTATAGAATTAATAATATATTACTTTAATTAATTAATGATTAGTTAATAATAAAGATTAATTACTAATAAAAATAATAAACAAAAAATTATTAATAATTAATATTTATAATTAAATATTAAAAATTATTAATTTACAATTGATTGGTAATTAAATAATTTTAATTACTAATAAATACAGATTTATTTATTGGCAGTATAATGCAACAAAACACACACAGCCCAAGCTAGGAGGATTGGTTATAACCACCCCTAAGGATAACCCATCAACCCAGCCCTTTACAAATTATTAATGGGATGAAAGTCCACTAGTTTCATGGCCCGAAGGTCCCATAAGATAAACCTTGTACACCCATGAAAGATTTCATCTAGTGGAACTTTGGATGTGTGTGTGTGTATAAATAAATTTTAGCCAAATTTAACTCCTATTAAGTATCCAGCATTACTATATTTAAGTAAATTGGAATTATCGCAGAAATCCTCACTCATGACTCTCTTTTAATAGGGGGGATTCCTTGGAAATCGTTATGGATTTTCAATGTGTGATTCAGCTTTCAACTTTCCTAAATAGAATTAATAATATATTATTAATAATAATTATTATAAATTAATTAATAATAAATATTAATTATAAATTAATTACTAATAAATAATATAACTAAATAATAACTAATACTAAATATTTACTATTAAATATTAATAATTAACAGTTAGTTAGTAATTAAATAATATTAATTAGTTATTTGTAATATTAATTATTAATAAATATCCTTTTATTTTTTGGGGGTACAATACAACAAAACACACACACCCACGGGCTGGGATGATTGGTCATAGCCCCCCCCCCCCCACATGGATAACTCATCAGTCCAACCCTTTATAAATTATTAATGGACCAAAGCCCATCGGTGTGATGCACCAAATTCCCCCTAATACTAGCCCTGTAGGCCCATGAAATATGTAGGCTAGTAAGCACATGATGGTCTAGTCTGTAGGGATTTTTTATCTACATTGGCCAGCTTCTATCGTGCCCTTCTCCAGCATCACCGGCCACATCTGTCACCATTCTATAAATCACAAACATCAGTTCTGCTCGTCGCTGTCTCACACCACCACTGGAGGCTATCACCCACTAGTCTCTTTGTTTCCCTACTCCACCATCACTGACCACATCATCCACACTCTTTTGAATCACACATTCCTGCCTCCCTCTCACACTGCAATTAGATTCCATCATCCCCTAGTCACCTTGCTCACACCCGCCGTAGAAGCATAAATCATTCCACATTGGACTTGCTGACGAATGAGGCCCCTCATACCAGCACACCCCCACCATCGAGTGCAGCCTTCTTCACCTTCATTTTCACCTCTGACATGGGTCAACCCACATTCTAGAATCAAGTGATTTCATCCCATGAAATTGTTCCCAAAAATGGGGGCCTGAAAATGCGGTCAGTAATTGAGCCCTGAACCAAATGGATATTGCATCTAAAACCAAACCACTCGGTTGTGAGTCTACCCATCTTATTAATAAATTTTAATTACTAATTAATAATATTAATAAATAACTAATTGATTATTAATAGTTTATGTTTTTTATTTAATTAGTAATTAAATAATATTTAAATTTTAATTAATAATATTAATAATAACTAAATAATAATAATTAACTATTAATAATTAATAATTAAAACGAGATATAAGTAATTATTAATCGTTAATTAATTAGTAATTAAATATATTAATTACTAATTAAAAATATTATTTAATAATAAATTTTAATTAATACTTAATATTATTAATAAGTAATTAATTAATTATTAATTATTAATAATAAATAGGTTTTAATTTATTAGTAATTAAATAGTATTTAATTACTAATAAATAATATCAATAATAACTAAATAACAATTAACAATTAATAATTACTATTATATATTAATAATTAATAATTAGTAATTAATTAGTAATTAAATATTATTATTAACTATTTAATAATATGAATTTATAATAAAAATTAATTGAAAATGAATACTAATTTCAAATCAATATTTAAATTTATTATTTAGTTACTAATTATTAATAATTATTATTATATAATTATTAATTATCAATTAATTTTTTAGTTTCTAATTAATTAATAATTATTATTAATTATTATTAAAAAAGTAATAATAAATATTTAAGATTATTATTTAGTTTCTATTTATTAAAAATAACCCTTATTTAATTAATAATTATTTAATAACTCTTTTTTAGAACAAGTTGAGGCATGGAGGCCTCTTTTATTGAAAAATAAAGGTATTTGAGGGGGAGTGGATTGAGTACAAAGACATGGTTTCATTTCTTTATTTTTACCTGCATCCTAAATGCTTAGTTTTTCCTCTAGAATGTGGTAATCACCCACTTATCCATGCTTTAACAATTTGTCATGGTTAATGATCATCATCAGACGGTGTATCTAAATCATTCATTGGAATGTATTAAACATTGTGCTTCTAAGATAAATCGTGAATTTCTAGCTTTGGGCGGGATTGGAGTTTATAATCAATGTTGGAGGAAATAAATTTCAAGTGTGGGTGGTGGTCTATATAAGAAAAGGAATCAAAATCATTTTTTACATAAATTCATTCAACCTATGATTCAAACCAGCCTATTAAGACATCATTGAGACCCTGAGGCATCATCTCCTTCTCAAGATCATATAGGGGATTGAGGTTGTTGTGTTTTCCCTTGCCTCATCACATTTCTTATTTAAGGATTTACATAATATGTCAAATATCATTTTCATTATTTCAGAAAAAATGAGAGGGGAGAGGCCTACCCTCAATCACTGTAACCAACCCAACCTGCAGAACCTACTATGACTAGCCAACCTACCCAACTTTCTTAGAGGATACTACATCATTTTTATTAGATATAATTTCAAAAGAATTATAAATTATAAATATCTATGTCCATACAAAGTACCTATGCACATTATATAACCCTTATTAGTTTTTGATTTCATACATGGGACAACTACCAAATTTTTGTTTCCTTTCTGTTCATATAAAGAAATCAAGAGTTCATCTTATCTCAACTACATGTCAACTTCAGTCTGTGTAGCATGTTCCTTTTTAGACTCCTCAACATCAGAGCCATTTAGAATAGTATCCACCACTTTAATGTCTGAGGATATCATCAGACTCATAGCATTTTAGATATTTCCAGACGCGATAGTGGCATGCTCCAGGCATTAGACCTCTTCATATTACTTCTGCATAAGACCCTGTAGGAAGGACCCATTTTTAGTCCCTACAATAATGTCATCGGGAGAATATCCATGGTGAACTATCACAGGAGATGATTCAACCTACAAAGTGGAGCATCTCAGACCAATATGGAAAATTGGTTGCCTCTCATAATAAATGACACAAAAAAACACGATATAGTTTCCTCAATATGATTTTACACACCAAAATCTAGAGGGACATTCATTGAGGAACAATAATCCCCATTCTTAAAAGTTATATCCCTTACCATAGTATTTCCTATACCATCAATGTTGTGAGGATCTTCATTATGGGGACCTTAGTTTCCTTCCTTAGTATTAGATTTGGATGAGTCCACCCCTCCCTTCTCAACTACTATCCACTCTACTCTCCTTGTATCGTTGGAATTGAATGGATTTTAGAATTAAGATTCCAAACATTCATACAATTGAAAATATCATATTTAAAAATACGGTAAAATATCTAAGAATATAGAAAATATTAATATTAATGGTCATATTTTATTCTATCTCCATTTTCAATTATAGTGACACTATCAAACATGGGATTCAATAAATCCAAATCAATCAATACCCAAACTCAAAAAATCAAACTTTCGATGAATGGTATTATCATCCAGCTTGAGAGGTGTGATAATGTAGGAATAAATATCTATCAATATATATGAATACCTAAAAATCCAGATAAGGCCATGGAACCTAACCCAAACATGATAATTATTGTGTTTAGTTTGGACAAGATAAGAGCTGAAGTACCATTCAAAAATTATAACAATTTTCAAATTTAGTTAATAGAAACTAGAGCATAGTAATCCTCAAGTGATCATCAGGCAATATGGGGTTTTGAGGTTGGAATAGATTTTCCCCAAGTTGGTGTTTTGAAAACTTTGAGTATTTTTTTCAAAATCCGTTCTGGAGATCCTTCCACTGATGAACTTTTGGAAGGATAAACTCAAGATGCTAGGGATATAGATTTAAAATTTCAAACATAAGGTAAGTCCACAAAATGTCATAATTAAAGACTATTCTCGTCTTTGGAATATGTGGACACTAGTCCTATTTTTAAAAAGGGTTCTTCTTACCTTTTTTCTATAACAGATTTCAAATTTCAAAGAGACTGGAGATTTGAAATCACTCTATTATTTCACGTATTCTAATTCTAAAAGGGGATAATACTTGAATACTAGACACACTAGTTAATCACTTAGCATTTTTTTGGGGATTCTATGATTGAAAATGTATTTCAATGGGTCATTGTTTTTTTATATCTTATTTAAAAATATATAACTCAAAAATAGAGATTAGACCTTGGTCTAATTTCCCTAAAATTAGTCTCTCTTAGAGTTTATGAATAGACTTTTTATTTTAATGTGTTTTAATTTCAAAATAATTGTACACATTTTTTATATGGATTTTTTAACTAAATTGGATTCTATATCATCTTGAGATTTTATATGATATCACATCTCTGATTAAGATTCCTATTAATATGGATAAGGATACCGAACAAACTATGTTCAACCTCGTTTCCATAGTTCTTTTTAAATTTTATTTAAGTGATGTCTTCTTAAATCAAGCTATGTTTTCCACTGATCATGATGACTTGAACCTAATAATTAAATATGAAAAGATTCCTTCCATTTCTCAAACTATTGTGTTGTTGGTCATTCCATTGTTAATTGTAAGAGGGATCATAAATGTTATATCTAATCTTTAAAGGGGAATTATGATGTTTCATGTATAATAAGGGTACCAAATAATTCCCTTAGGGAAAATGAGGTTTCTATAGGCACTAATGATGCTTATAAGAAGACTGTTTTTTGTTTGAGATAGTATCAGCCCGTGGGGGTGAAATTATCTAATTCGTATTCAAGGTTTTTGTAGGAGATAACAGTTCCAGTTCTTAGTAATAGTCTTGGTTGTATGGTGGATGTTTAGGTAATGGAGTATGCTAGATCTAAGTATGATATATTAGTTAAAGATTACTTTGTTTCAGGAGTCTAAGTTGTCAGCTCTGGGGATGCTAGCCTACGTTTACATGCTGGATATTCTTCATATCTTAAAGGGGATTCTAAACTATTTTTTGGTTAGGTTTTCAACATTTTTTTCTTTTTGGATTAATGGTTCAAGAAAAGTTAAAGGGAATTCATGGGCCCACTATGGTAAATCCACTAGAGTTTGGGGATGATACTAGAATGAGAATGTTAGAGGAATAATCTACCAATACATCACCTAAATAACAGTCTCAACTTGTTAATGTGTAATTTATTGATGTGTTTTTGAGTGCTCTTCTTCTTATAACTACACAACTCCAAAACAAGATTATCGAGAAATGGGAATTAAATAAAATTGAGGGAATATGGGATGTTATAGTTGAAGATGATGATTCACCTAAGAGCTCCTATAGGGATGTAATTTCAAAAAGTAAGAAGGGTGATAATTCCATGGTGGTTGAAAAAGATGGGAAAGTTTTAGATATTTGAAGGAGTAAGCCTAAATATACTAATGAGACCTCAATTCCTAGTGGATAGGGGGAATGGACCAGAAATAAGGCATTGGTGATTTCTAACATGAAGGAGTGGAATATTATGGACGCTAGTGACTCTTTTCTTACTCATTATACTACTTTAGGGAAGAACATTTCTAAACATAAAGGGACGGGGCAGACTCCAATTATTGCTCTAGTTAATTCTAGAAACAACTATGAACAAAAGGTAGTATTAAAGGGCTTGGGTCCATCTAGAGAACTAGATTCTCAGGCACCTGAGGATCCTACCACTTTATATGATAGGTTGGATCATAGTTTTAGGATCATCATCTAAATATTTATTAAAAGGGGGGAGCCAAAAATGATGGCCTAGGGGAACAAGGCTATGGGGGTCAAAAATAGTGAAGACTGAGGCCATCCCCTTAGATAATATTATTCCCCATCGAATTCAAGCTATGAAGGTCATGTATAAAGAGACTCTCTGATCCATGAATGGAGAAAGAAGCCAAATAATCCTATCACTCTTTTTCACATACCATCCCCCTTTGTACTACTTTTCTTTTATTTCAAAAAAGGTACCATGAGTTTGTATTTACAAGATCACGGTTCAAGGCCTTATTTGAATTAATAACTATTAATTATAAATAAACATAATAAAAATAAATATTATTTATTATTAATGATTTTTAATGATTTGAAATAAATTAAAAATAATAAACAAATATTTGTAATTAATTAATAACAATTAATTATTAAAAAACTAAATAAAATAATTATTAATAATTATTAATAATTACTAATTAATTATAATTAATTAATATAAATAAATAAATTTTATTTATTAATTAATAATAGTTTTTAATAATTGGAAATAATTTAATTTTTAATTAAAGAAATTAATTAATAATTATTTATTATTTAATAATAATTACTAATTACTAATTATCAGCAATTAGTTAATTAATTAATAATTAATTAATAATTATAAATTAATAATTATAAATTTAATAATTTAATCATTGTTATTAATATTAAGTAACTATATAATACTTTTAAATTGTTATTAATAATTATTTAATAATTATTATTAACTAGAAGGGTGTGAACCATGGATTAAAACTCATGGTCTCGGGAAGTTTATTAAAACAAAGTAGATGTATAAAGAGACAATGGAGTTTCAAAACAAAATAATGGGAACACATGGGACCACTATTAAATAATAAGAAAACCTAAATAGTTACCTTTTTTATGTCTACCACCCCATCCTCATGAGTCACCCCAACGTCCTGGGTTTTTACTTATCCTCCATTATTTAGGAGCTTTCCAAGTAACACCTTGATCATCTGTGTATGGTGAGTCATCTATCTCACTATGTGATTCAATATATTGACCTCAATCCATATCATCATCTGACACCAAAACGTCATGTTCTTGATCATCATCAATCATGTCTTGTTCAGTGGTATCATCTTGGAGAAAAGTCACATTAGTAAGAGTCTTATCCATGGGAAAGTATTGAGTGATTTAATTATCCCCAAGTGAGGGCTCCTCATAATGAGAAGTATCCACCTAAAGATCCTCACTTGAAACCTGCATATCCATCAATGAGTGAGCATTATAGTCAGCATTTGTTACAGTATTATGGAATCCTTAATTTGTCCTTATTTTGTTTCTAATTCCATTCCTCTCATGGATCTCAAGATAAAATGCATCAAATTTCTAGTTTGTTGATGGATTCCAACATATCAAATAAATTGGATGTAGTAAAATCCTCATTCTTCTCTCATTTGTCAACCTAAGAAAAAAATACCAATTATTTAAACTTTACTTTAGTGATCTTACAACCAGTAGAGATAGAAGGATATCATTCATCCTTTCCATTCTTTAGATAAAAATTCATATGTTCCTCTAACTACATTTCCCCAAATATAGGCTTTTCATTGTAACATGGATCATTTCCTACAACATGGGATAAGGGACCCTCAAGTATCTATTTAATAGTACCTGAAACAAGATTTTACTACCCATTATCATGATTGATAGGGCATGGAGACTCCATTAGAATTTAATCACTTAGTCCAAGGTGTCATCAAGGCTTTATGAGCATCATCCTTGTGTGAGCTACTAAACTTTACTTGTATCTTTAGATGGAAAAGATTTTAATTCTTTACCTTACTAATTCCATTCAAAAAATCATCATTAATCAATTCAAATAGTTTATCATTAGGTGATTCATATTGAGAAATATCCTCCTACATGCCTATATTCAGATCATCAGCCTAGTCAACAACCTAAACATGTGCTTGAGCAGTCCACCTCATAGGCTTATCCCCAACCCAAATTGGATTCACAATAACTAAGACTGAATTAAGATAATTTTATTTTCATGAATTTATTCCTCTATATCGTTCCTCATAAGAAACATCCAAAATTGAATCCTTTCTTGAAATCCCATTATTGAGGGGTTTTATGCCATCATTGATTTCATTTCCCCTAAGAGATCCAAAACTAGTATGTGGATTTTCTAAAGGATGTTCTTTTTTAGCCTTCATTAGATTTTCCCCATTATTTTCAATAGGCACTTTGAATTTAAAACTCTCAATAAGATTTCCATACTTCCTATAATTTTTTCAATATAAATTTCTTCCACATTTTTCAACCGAATGAAAAATGTAATTACATGTTCTTTAAAAATGTAAGACCCTCTAAAACTATACTATGAGTTCAATTATAAAGTCACCAAAAACCAAGAATATAATTTCAATAGGTTTTGAGCCCAGTTTGACCTCAACCCAGACCCCCAAAAAATCCATAGTAGGCTCTCTTATTTTCCTTATCAAACTTTATAGGAATTCCCATTTTAGAGGCAATTCCTCATAGAATTTTTTTGTACAAAAATAACCATTTTAAACCCTATATTCAAACCCAAGAATGTGAGATTTATTTTTATACATATGATGAATCAAAAATTAGATCACATTCCTTTATTCTCAAAAATATAGGTTTTATAGAGACCGATCCAAATTTCAACATTAAATCCCTAGGGGAAACAATGTGAAAAAATCCCTTACCAATTGAGGTTAACCTCCATGAATCAAAGCCCAAAACCTAGACAAGATAGTTCTTAAGATCTTCAAGTTTCTATGGGATCTTCTCTAAAAAGTTACTGATCCGGGTAATAATTTATTTTTTCTACTCTTTGATACTCCCCTCAAGGATCTTGAGATTTTCTTCAATAACAGCTAAAAATCGGTTCTTTGTGATTTGGTTTTTGGTAGAAAAATAATTGATATTGTTGTTCTAAAAGAACTGATTCACCTCAGCATTCACCACACTCAAATACTGCTTACATTTTAGTACTTCATTTAAGTATGTGAAATTTGGGACCTCAGATCTTAAATGACCATGAGTTGTAGACACCGGCTCATATCTCAAATATTATACAGTCTTTGACACCTCTAGATTACATTAATTATAGTAATACTGTATATTAATTAGTTGTTAAATTCTACTAAAAATATTTTGTTATGTATACATTTATATATATATATATATATATTAAAAAAATAAAAATAAATAATAAACTAAAAAATAGTTTGTTTAGTTGATTCCAAAGGCGTTGGAGGCACGAATTCCCTCGGGTTAGAGGCTTCAACACCTTTAAGGTCTGGTTTCAAAAAAAATAAAACATAGTATTATTTTAAATATTTTTTTCCAAAGAAACCTAGAAAAAAATTATGGGAGAATATGAACAAGGAGGGAAACCTTAAAGGATATACCAATAGTTAAGAAAAATAATTAGCCCCTCATTAAAGCATGAGGTGGAGGAAACATGAGGGACAAAACCTAAAGGAGAAACCATAAGTAAAGATTAGTAGAGGTAACTTGTATCATCAGGACCACACAATGGAGGGGAGTGATAACGGTGAAAGATTTTGATAGAGATAGAACAAAAGAGGAGGAAAACAACATTGACAGGTTTCAGTGATAGCTAAAACATTAATCTCTAGAGTGACCAGTTGTGTACATTACCATTTTTTAATTTTTTTTATTTCATTATATATAATTTTTTAATATTTTTTAAAATAATGAACCCACATATTTTATATTTTTGTACATATTGGTTGTGTACATATTGAAATATAAATATTTTTTGTATAATTTGGTAATATAAATTTTTTTACATATTGGTCATGCATTTAGAATCATTTATTTTGACTTTATAAATATTTATGGATATTAAATAATCCTTTATTTTATTTAATATGAAAAACCCATTGCCTAGTTATATCAAAACTATAAAAATGGGGTTAATTTTTTTGGAAAATAAATAATATATGAATATTTATTTAGCTATTAAAAATATAAAATTTCAATTGAGGAAAGAGGAACCTACAGCTATTACTTCTTAGCCCATTGTAGCTCAAAAAACATATCATAAAATGTGGGAAGACTTAAATAGTGTATATTTAATAGTGATGAAGTTAACCATAGAGAATATTATTAGACAAAGTAATATAGAGAGTGATAGTTCAAATGATTTTCTAAAATTTATTATTGAAAAAATCAAAATGTATAACAAGGAAATAAATCTTACTATTTATAATTTTTTGGAAATAATAAAAATGATGGTGTCGATAGCTCCCTTGGTTTGATACCACTCATATCTTCTCGAAATGAAGTTTCATGTAACCACATGAATTCCTACCTGTATAATATAGGTTTCCAAATAGTAATGAGGATATAAGGTTATATTGTGTGGATAATCCTTATATTAGGGTCAAACAATAGTGGAAATTACATAGCAACATCCATATCAAATAATCAGAGTACGTAGAATAAAATAAACATATTTATTTTATAATAATGAATATGAAAACATATAACTATACATCTAAATAGATCGTCTATTGGGATGATCTCTATCTAAGTTATCTAACTTAATCATGAAATAATGGGCCTCAACCCTACCTATGCCTATGTTCAAAAGGCCTACTCAAGTACTAGAGTGTCAAGGACTCTTGAGAAAGGTTTGATTAAAACTTAGTAGTCCACTGGTAATAGGGTTCCTAATATAAATATTAAACCATTGTATGAACAAGTGACATGATTAGAATAAGAAATATAGCGTCAAAGTTAAATAAAAAAGTCATTGTCAATCCTTGGGTTTTAAGGTGACACCCAAGTTCAACCATACCTACTTCATCCAGTATCAAATGTCTCTGAGCATGTAATATAACCATCAAAGGGAACCATGTACTATCCTAGAAACTATTTATAACATCCCCTAGGGGGACCATGTACTTCCCCAAAAACTATTTAGAATACTACCTAGGGGTGCCATGTCTTTCATCAAAACCTATACCAAAATAATATATATATCCACATGATGGGTCATATCCCCCACCTAGAACATCACATAAAATCCACCCAGGGTCACATCCCCTACTTGTAACTATCATATAGCATACACTCAATGTATGAATCCCACCCTAGAATAATTACTAGGAAATCATTATATTGAGGCCAAGTTCACCCCTATCTCTTGATAACCCATACATCAATTGGGGAGAATCCCAATATCTCTATTTATCATACATATTTTCATGGTATGAATTTCCATTTTCATTGAATATAGATTTATCTTAATGTTTTATATGTTTTCATGGAAGAGCGTACATTAATTTAAATATGGATTAATGTAGAGTGAAACATCTAAAATTTCATACTTGCATACACTTCACACCATTATATAAAGAGGCATGGTCCAATACCCATAAAATAAGTATGAATTCTATGTGGATGGTTTTAGATCCCTAGCCACAAATGAATTAAGAATCACTTACATCACAATTGAAAATATAAAGGATGTATTTGGATGATAAAGAACATCACTCAATCTGAGAACTAGGATTCTTGATCTCTGGAGGAGGAAACAACTAGAAGAATTCTAGAGTGGGTCATTTCATGATGTGACACATAAATCACTCCATGAGAAATCAAGTTTTTTGAAAAAAAAAATATTTCTTTCAACCACCAAAACTTTCACCCAATGAACTATCTATTCACGAAGTGAATTACCTATGTATAGATTTATGAAAATCCTAATTATTTTCCATTAATAGGAGTTTTGATGGGGGGGTTTCGAAACCCTAGGGGGATTCCATGCTGATAAATAGAGGATCATACCATGGAGAAAATCATTATTCAGCCACTAGTGGAGGGTTATTTTTATGGTTCCACCCCAAGAATCATTCATTATAGAAAGTTTTATATTTCCTAATTTACTATTTTCTATAATGATTTGTATAATTTTTATTTCAATTTCATTCTCCTTTATCATTCTATTTCTTCTTTATTTATAATTATGAATAATTTATGTTTTAATTTATTTTTCTCTCTTCTAATATTTATTTTATTTTCTTTATTCCTAAATAGTTTTATATTTTTTATTTATCTCCTCCAATATATCTCTATTTTCTATTCTCACTTCTATGGATATTAGTTAATTTATAATTGGAGATTACCTGATGATAATTATATAAATTCATAGGGGAAAGTAGATCTAGTTGAAAGGAGTTTGTAACACATGATTTAATTTTTCCTTCACTCATTTGATAACATAGTTCTTTAAGTGTTGCAATGAAATTAACATCAAATTTTATTTATTATTAAATTATTGAATAAATATTCTAATAATGAATGAACCCTAGAAAAAAAGTGATTATTGACCTCTAAAAAATGGATTGGATTATTCTCCTTCACCACAATCAACCAAATGTATGCTACTTATTATAGATTTTTATATCATTATGGTAAAGTTGTTAGGATAGTTTCAATAATAATTGACCAAATTAGTACTGAATATAAATAATTTGTTGCATAACTAATTAATATGATTGGTTTTTGAGTTGAGAGAAATTATTTTATCAAGAGTGTTTTGAGAATACAGAAACCTCTCAAAATGGTGAATCACTAACTCATTAATAAAAATATAATAAACCTCAAGAAACCCTCTTGTACTTATAAAAATAATAATAAAAAGAAATAAAACTCTACATCTTATGCTTACAATAAAAAGCATAAGAAAATAGGATGGATCTAATTGATTGGATGATGGATGAGAATGAGGATTAGGATATTGAAGAAGTAAAAGATGTATAATTAAGGAATGAAAAGATGAAAAATGAATAAAAAGTGAATGAATAAGATAATGGGAAAATATACTTCAAACTCACAAAAAATATTGAAAATGAAGAATAATAGGATAGCCTCATGAACTTATAAGAAAAAAAATAGAAGTCTAGGAAGGATTTCGTCAATGGAATAATGTAAGAGAGGTATAAGTATGCTTGTTTTGAGACAAAATCCAAATTTGAATAGGTATAGTAAAAATACGTTCAATAATGGAATGAAAATAAAAAAATTAGTGGAGGAGCATGAGAAATACAAAATCTGGTCATATTTTGATTTATTTATATTTTCTTTAAATCTATCAACAATTTTTATACCACCATAAGAAGAATTCAAGAAGAAACAATGAAAACAATAGAGAACATGAACTTTGGATGAGAATAATTTCAATTCATTCTTACAACTAGACTGTGTAACATTGTATCATTCTCCTATTATGTGGCCTAAAGTTAAAAGGTATATCTATAGACCTTAAATAAGTGTTACCAAGAGGTAACCCAAATTTTTAAATTACTTTCTCGGATATATTTTTATTTTATTTGATTATTTTTACTAACTCTCTTAATGGTCTATTCTAGAATCTATCAAAGCATAATTTTTTTAATATTTTACTTTCACGTGTTTAAATTTATTTTTTTAAGTTTAAAGAAATAAAATCCAAAAAAAGATAAATAAAAAAATTAAAGGGTTGTGATATTTTTACTTTATTATATTTTCTTCATCTCTGGTTTTTTTCATCACATTTTTTTAAGTTAAAACAAGAATTATTTCATGAAATTTAATTAATTATATTCCCATGAAACTTAGATTTTTTTTCTTATACTCATTGATATAAAAGACATCAATACTTAGGAGAATTATTTTGACATGTTAGAAATTTTGAACTATCATGACCATAAATTCTAGATATATAATTTTCCATTTTAAAATTCTCCCTCTTACTTGAGATTTGAGTTTCTTGAAAATTATTACTGATATGATTTCTTTTCTTGATGTTCACTCATATAAGATTCATTGAGTAGACTAGTTATTGGTGTTTGTTCCATGACCTGACTGACTTATACTATATTCCCATTCATGATAAGATTTTGGAACTATTATTTTCTATTATTTTTTGAGCATATTTCTTGAGTGAAACATGGGGAATATAAACCTACTATAACTTTCACTGATATCTTTTCAAAGCTATGATTGAAAAAATCACTTTTAAATTGATTGAGAAATTTTGTTGATGAGACCATATTCTTAAGACCCGCCTATATATTGATCCTAGTTATCTTATAGAATCCGTGTATAACATATTATGTAAGAGAAGAATTACAAGATTATATTTTCCTTTACTACCCAACACTATGTATTTTTCATGATATTCAATTGAATGAATGTGGGGGAGGGATTATTTATGGATAAAATGGGATGTTATTTCTTGAGAGGATGTAGGGTTTTTTCATGGGTTTTGGGAAAGATTAATGATTACTCATTTATAATATTTCATTTTTGTATCCCCCTTATTTAAATATATTTATATATATATATAATTAATGAAAAAAATTAAAATAAAATGGATTATTTCTTAGGTAGTCTAAAAACCACCATTATTATACAAATGATCTCAAAATCATATATAATTATGTCATGGATGTGTGATATATCCTAGGAATAACTTTTTTTTAAAAAGAAAATAAAAAATAAAAAAACACAATAAGAGATAATCTATTTTCATTACACTTCCATCATTCATGATCCTTTACTTTTTTCTTTGGGGGTGTGTGAGATGACATTTTATTTTTAATGGAGTATTTCATTAAGCTTGCATTTTTTGTATCATGCATTATATTTTAGATTTTATCCTTCTCTTTTTAACTTACTTGTTTTTAAACATCAATAACTACCTACCCACATCCATAGAATTATTTGATCCTTAATGTTAATTCCTCATGATTTGTCTTTATGTAATGAATAAAATGGCTTCAATTCATGCCTATAGTTAGGAAAATGTACTTAAGGTATGACCTTTGCTCAATTTTATTATTAACTTGAGTGATAATAGGAAAAATTCTGGGTGAGGTAAATTATTAATGGTATGGGTGTTGATGAGGGGTTTAAATCTATAAGTGAAATGGAAAAACAT
This sequence comes from Viscum album, assembly GCA_963277665.1. Lineage (NCBI taxonomy): Eukaryota > Viridiplantae > Streptophyta > Magnoliopsida > Santalales > Viscaceae > Viscum > Viscum album. Next base: position 22,641,258 of record OY728128.1, read on the forward strand.
CTTGAGTTTCAAATTATAGATGATGCATGGTTTTTGAGTTATTAATTGAGTATGTATTGTACTTATATAATATATATTTATAACTTATTATATATGGGAATCCTAATTTGATAATTACCTTGTAAATACATGGGCCCTTGGTGTTTTCTTTTTGAGATTTCTCTCATGTACAAGCAAAGGTTTGAGTGTGGGGGAATTTGATATATTTTTATACATACTTTCATTTTTATTAATTGGTGTTTTCATTTAATATAGAATAATTTTAGTAGTAATTTCATGCTTGATTTTATTTTTTTATTCTTTTTATATAAGATCCAACATTAATATAAATTTTTAATAACGTGGAGTGAAAAAAATAAATTTTTGTACATGCGGACACTTCATATTGTGATACAAATTGATATGGTTCAACATTGAAAAAATGAGGATGAATATAGGATAGAAGATTTGATCTCCCTAGATACAAATAAAATAATCATCATTCAAACCATAATTGAATACACAAAGTATGAAATTCGATGCTAAATAACATCAATCAATCCATGAACTAAGAGTCTCTATCCATTAAGAAGGAAACAAGAAGCAAAATTATGGACTGAAAGAATTCATGGCATGACACATAAGTCATTCCATGAAAAATCATGTTGTTTGAAAAAAAAATATTTTGGCCACCGACACTTTATCCCCATGAACATTCAATTTAAGACATGAATAATTTTCATCGGGAGTCACAAAACTTATAATTATTTCCTATTAATGGGTTTTTTTATTGGGTTTTGAATAAGAAACCCTAGTGGTAATTCCAAGCTTATAAACAGAGAATCAAACCATGGAAAAAATCATCGATGGAGATCTTATGAAAGGGTTATACCCTAGGAATAATTTGTTATATATATGATTTTCATACTTACATTTCTATTTTATACAATTTGATACATATTTTTATAATTTTTATTTCAATTCCATTCTCCTTTATCTTTTATTCTCTTTTACCTTTATTTTTAATTATAAATTTTATATGTTTTCAATTTATTTTTCTCCCTTCTAATATTTATTTTCTTTTCTCTCATATATGTATTTTTAAATATTTATATGTTTTAAATTTCTATCCTCTAATCTATCTCTATATCTCTATATATTTTTGATTATCTCTTCTGTGGATTTTAGTTTATCTTTCATTGGCGATCACCCAAATATGATCGGATAAATTCATAGTGGAGAGTGGATCTAGTTGAAAGGGGTGTGTACCATGTGATTTAATTTTTTCATCACACATTTGATAAACTGATTCTTTAAGTGTTGTGTTATGATTAAAATCAATTTTTATTTATTATTAAATTATTGAATAAATATTTTAATAATTAATAAACCCTAGTGCATCAAAGATGATTAATCAGTGAACAATAGATTGGATTATTCTCCTACAACACTATCAACCAAATGTGTTCTAGTTATTGTAGATTCTTAGATCAAGAGGGTCATAATGCTAGGATAGTTTAAATAATAATTTACCAAATTACTATTAAATAAAAATAAATGGTTTCACAACTAATTAATTTTATTATTTTGTGACTTAAGAGAAATTTATTGTAACACCCGGATGTTTTTATGAAATATTTTCTTTAAATATTTTTTATTATTTAGTAGCTTTATTTTCATGAAATCTTGAGTTTAAATTAACCAATAGAAGCCCTTAATATAAAATTACCATTATTTCCTATCTGGTAGGTTATCGGGAATAATTATAACTAACTTATGGAAATGCTTTATGAATTCATTTTCTATCAATTATTAAATAAAAAAATAAATCAATTAGATATTTTTATTTTGAGTGAATTACTTTTGGTAATGAAATTAATGAGATATATATGTTTTATATAGTTAATAAAATATTTTTGATATTAATCCAATGGATATTTTAGTCATGGGGTATGAATAAGACCCTATTTGATGTATAAAAACCTATTTTTTAAGGTTAATTTTACACCTTTGAATGGAGAACCCATTTTAAATTAATATTTTGACACATTAATAATTTTTTTATGACAAAATAAATATGTTATTTTAATGTGGGATATAAAAATTTACTTTGGTTAAGTTTCTGATATTTTTCTAATAACTTTCATGTATTTATGAATAGTAAAAACATGCAAAATTTTAATTAAAAACAAATTTTTTTCATCGAGATAATTTACATGGTTAAATTATAAAATTAAATGGTCATAAAGTATAAATATAATATATTTTTATCATTAAATATAATTTATGTCATTATTATTAATTTTACATTGAATTCATAGGTAAAAACATTTCAATCTTTTGCAATGTTTTAACTTTTAAAACTCGTTTTCTAATTTCAGAAATGAGATTATTTTTAAATTAATTTTTGCAACTTATGTGTTTTGAATTTTTAAAAATGGATTCCATATTTTTAATCATTATTTAAAAATTATTTTAATAGTCTACTTTTATTTTTGGGCATTATGAATAGTAACTTTGGTAATTATTTTTATTATCATGGTTAAAGGTAAATCGGGTAATTAAGGGTAAAAATAATATTATAAAATTACCTTAACACCTGAAAAAATTCTATTGGATGACTAAGTTAGACCTTCATCATATATTTTTCGAAATTTAATCACTTTATGGCCACTTATCTATGAATATAACATAAATGTAATAAAAACTAATGAATGTGACAAAATGTCACAATCTCATTTTATATAATTATATTAATTTTAATATGTAGATAAATATGAGATAATATAGACTATAGATAGTATATGGAAATAAAAAAATAATTACCTACATCATAAAAGTTTATTTATAATTGTTAGAGATTAAATAATTACCATTAATGACGATATAATAGCGATGTAAAAATTATTTTATTAATAGAAATATAAAATAAATGGTATTAAAAATATTAAAATAAATATCATAGGAACTAATTAATGTTCTCCAATAATTTTATAGATAACTATGACATTCTAGAATTTTATTGAATATTATTTTTTGAATTTATCACCTCTGTGGATTTTTTTAAGTCAAATAAATGAATAGTCTCAAAATTGACACTATTGATATTTTATGAAAATAAAAAAATTTTAAATTATTTAAAAATAATAAAAATATTTAAAAATTAAAAAGTTATAATTATAAGATCTAAAATTTCATTAAATATCCATTTATGGTCAATTAACACCATATAATTAAATATTTATAACCATTAAATATTTATAATGTTATTACCATAATTAAAATTAAATAGAATAAAAAAGTGTCAATTAAAAATATGTGGTTTAAATTGACAAAATAACTTGACACAAATTGAATGTTTTATGATATTACAACTGTATCTCATATCATCTTCAAAATTGGGACATTTATGAGGTTTTTGGGTAGGGTTTGGTTTTATTATAAATTATTATTTATGGAGTTTCCAAAATTACTCCTCACCTCAATTATAAAAGGGAATCTCCTCCCTCACCTATTAATTTCATTTTGAGCCTTAAATATCAGCCATACCCTGCACTTTTTCCTTATCAATTTCCCTATTTTAATTCTATAAGTTTTTTTCATCTTCAAATACCAACTCTAGTGCTCTAAGAGGAGATTTAGAAGAGGCACATCGAAGAAGAGGTAATATCATTTACTGATTCTTTCAAACTTCTTTCTTCTTCTACTTACTCTTCATTAGTTATTTCAATATAAAGTAATAACATTACTATCACTCATATACTTATATGTTATTATAAACATGAAACAATCATATTCTACCTTCTAACCATCCTTTGAAAAATAAAATCACCACGCGTGCGTATATATGGCTTACCGTCTCAACGTCGTGGTGTAATCCATTTTTCACCACCATCTTACATGTATAGGAATAATTATTTAATTAATAAATATATATATTAATGATCTAAAATTATTTTTATTCTGACATACTATACACTTCAATACCATTCAACAATTATGGGAATGATATCGTTGCTCGTGCGTGCGTACGGCTTACCGTCAACACAGTGTGATGTGATTCGTTCTACATAATCTTAATTAAACAATGATTATATAAATTAATTAAATGAATAAATATGATATATATTATACTAATACCATGATTTAAATGAAATAATTATAACCTAAAAATAGTAAAAATAACTTATCTGATAAAACATGCATAAGAACATAAAGTATTTAATATCCAAATAAGAGGTAACCATGAAATGTTACTAACAAACGGATGAAAATATGACCATAAATGTTATCATAAAAATGATTATGATTTTGGAATAAATTAGTAACATTATTTAAATCATTATACATGAGGTTATGATACATATGAAGCATATCACACCTAAGGTAAGGGATAACTTTTCAAATCTCATTTTCATCCAAGATTATTTATGCATAAGTATTTAATGGGGTATAATTATCATACACGACCATTTTTCGTAAATATGTTTTCAAAAATATTATTTATATCCTTCTATAATTGTTAAAATTCAATTTTACCCATTGGTAAATTTTTACTAAATGGTATGAATGGAATATTTTGTTGTTTTCGGTACGAGGTACATTTTGACTTTTCCAGAAAAAGTACAAGAGGAATGTTTTTTCTTAAATTGTACAGTATGAATGGATTTTTATGCTTTCATAATGACTTATTTCATTGAAGATTCCCCTATAATATTACAAGTTTATTTCCACATAATATTATTTCTTCTAAAATTGTGTTGCATTTTGAAAAAGGAAAATATGTTTTAAAAAGAAATGATATTTTCCTTAGGAATTAATTTCAAGTGTTTTCTCAAAATTGTTTTCCATCTAAGATGACACTATTTAAATAGGTTTATATTTATATCCCTATTATTACTATGATTTTGTTGTGTTTATTATGGAATTTTATTTAGGAAATCTGTTTGTTTTATATTAATTATGATGTAATGATGTTTAATAAACCCATTATATTCCATGGGTTATGTTATGGTGAATGATTTTATGTTTTTTTGTAACACATAAGAATTGTTTAATTATGAGATGGTGGGATCTATATCTACCTCTAATAAATTGGGTAAATATTTATATCTCATGAGTTAAACATGAATATAATGACAAGTAAATATGGTTCAGTAATATAGGGATGGAATGAGGAGTGAACTCGATTCAGTAATGGACTTTGTCTTCTATAATGGTCTCGGCAATGAGCCTTGACTAATATGAAATAATTTTCTATTATTATGTGTGTATGCCATGAAATTTCATGTCTTATGTTATGACTATTGTGATTACATTTCACTTTTATGATTTATCCCATGACATGATATTATAATATTTTATATTCAAGATAAGATTTTCAAATGTTATGTTTATGATTGATATTTCCCTTGTTTACACTTACTGAGCATTTGATCTCACCCTTTAATATTTTTTTCCCTAGGTCATGAAAAAGGGTATTAATTAAGATATCTCAAAAGGGAGTCTAGTTATGAAGAAATAAGAGGGAGACAATGTTGTTGTTTTATGAACCAGTTGTTTATATTTCCTAGTTTCTAAAGACACTAAACTTATACGGTCCAAGTGCGGTTTTATTATGTTATGTAATAAATATTATTCAATGTTGAAGTAATATCTATATGTAAATTATGGTCCATTATAGTTGGTATCATAGAAAAGGTATTTTTAACCTTTAGAAACTAGGATGAGAGAACCATAGTAAGAACCCTAAGGATATGTCTAAGTATAGGTTACAATCTTATCCTAGTGTTTTAGAGATGTTCATGAATAGCCTTGGATAAAACCTAAAGTGTCCTAAATTGAAATTTTAATCTTTATTATGTGGTTTTCCTATTATTATTATTGTTTCACACACTATTCTTTTTGGTTTTAGTCAATTACTGGAACCCAAAGGAACCATGTTAATGTTGAATTCAATGGGCAATGCAATGATTGTCCCCCGGAGAAACCAAATGTAATGGGAGTTGGAATGAAAAATCTTGTAACCATGCTCACAAAACTTTTTCAATCTATTAATGATGAAGTAATTCCAAACTATAAAAGGAGGGATCAATATTCGGTTGAGCCCATGATGAGACAGCATCCACCTTCATTCAGCGGGTCTTCTGATCCATTAGTGGATGAAAAATGGATTACTACCATTGAAATGATATTTTTAGTTTTTAAATGTTCTGAAACAGATAAATTCATCCTATCAATCTATCTTTTGGAAGGTGAAGTGGATCAATGGGGTAATATTATCATGATTATAAGGAAAATAGATTAAATTTAGTCCATGGAATTGTACGAGTTCAAAAAATTATTTTTTAATAAGTACTTTCCTCGTATTCTTAGAACAAAGATGGAGAACTAGTTCTTTGAACTTAAGAAAAAGTATGAGGAATCCATTGGTACCTATGAAGAAAATTTTACAAGACTTTCAAGGTACACTTCTAGAATTATTATCCAACCTAAGAGTAAAATTTATGGATTCTTTAGTGTCATATAACCAAGTCTCCCAAGGGCATTATCCATAAAGGACTTCAATTGCTACGAGGAAATTTTTCGATGTGGTATCAAGTTTGAGAGGGATATTGGAATAAACCATCAATCATATAGGTTTTATAAGAAGAGAAAAATAGAATTCAAAGGAAAATCTAAAGACCACACTGAAAAGAAAATTAGTTTTCCCTTATGCTAAAAGTGTGGAAAAAACCTAGAGGGAATTGTCTTAAAGGGACTAGTAAATGTTTTAAGTGTGTAAAAGAAGGTCATCGGGAAGTTGAATGCCAAAGTGATGGGAAAAATATGTATAATTTTGCAAACAAAGAAAAGGATACATATAATTCACCACTTACGCTTCAATGTTACAAGTGAAAAAAAATGGGGAATTATATCAATAAATTCCCTAATCCAAGAGTTATTGATGATGATCGACGTCAAAAAACTATTAAGGCCAAAGATAATGGAAAGTCACATGAAATCACTCTCTGCGATGTGGAGTATGATAATTAATTGGTGAAAGGTATACTTATCATCCACTCTAAAGTAGCAAATGTTTTATTTGATTCTGGATCCACCCACTCTTTTATTTTAGAATAATTTTCTAATGGTGTCACTATATTACCTCAACAATTAGATATTGAGTTATCTATGAAAACTCCTAATGGAACAACAGTCACATAAAAAGTTTATAATTCTTCTTCATTTGAAGTTTGTGGGAAAGTGATTCTAATAAATCATTTGATTCTTCTTATAGTGGAATTTGATGTGATTCTTGGCTTGTATTTCCTTTCTCTATATGGTTCTCGTATCAATTTCCAAGTAAGGGAAGTAACATTTCATATTCCAAATCAATCTACGATCATCTATCGATTTAAGGATGAATATAACCTTCCAGTAGAAATTTATTCCATATTATGGCTCTTGATTCCAATAAATGAAGGTTATTTATCTCAAATTATTAGGGATAAACACATGATTAAGAATACGACCATTGTACAGAAGTTTGATGATGTCTTTCTGGAGGAATTTTCAAGTCTTCCACCAAATCATAAAGTTGATTTTTCAATAAAACTCATGTCGGGTGCTATGCCTATTTCGAAGACACCTTATAGATTATCCCCAATTGGGTTACAGGAATCGAAGAAACAACTCCAAGAGAATCTTTATAAGGTATTCATATTCCCTAGTGTATCTCCTTAGAGATCACTTATTCTATTTGTTAAGAATAAATATGGATCAATGAGACTCTGCATTGATTACAGAGAACTTAAAAAGATCACTATCAAGAATAAATATCCTCTTCCCCAAATTGATGACTTATTTGACCATCTATGCGGAGCTCCATACTTTTCCAAGATTGATCTTAATTTAGGATATCATCAATTAAGGTTCAAAAATGAGGATATATCGAAGACAGTGTTCTGTACAAGGTATGGACACTATGAATTTATAGTGATGCCTTTGGGTCTTACTAATTCCCTCGTTATCTTTATGGATATAATGAATAGAGTATTTAGATACTGTCTTGATCAGTTTTTGGTGGTCTTTATAGGCGATATTATTTTATATTAAAATAGAAAGGAAGAACATGAAGATCACTTGATAATTGTACTGAAGACCCTGAGAAAAGAGGATATTTATTCCAAATTAACCAAGTGTGAATATTATCTTTATAAAGTTTCATTTTTCGGTCACATAATCTCAAGAGAGGGGATATCTGTGGATCCAAAAAATAGAGGTTATTGAAAGATGGTCGAGACCAACAATAGTAACTGAGATCTGAATTTTTCTTGGTTTGGATGGATATTATCGACATTTTGTGAAAGATTTTTCATGATTATCTAAACTACTCACCATGTTTAATTGGAAAGGAGTTATGTTTTTTTAGATGGAGGAATGTAAATAGAATTTCGAAGATTTAAAAAGAATGTTATCTAGTGAACCTGTACTTACACTGCCTTGTAGTGGAGAAAGGTTTGTGATCTAAAGTGATGCATCTAATAAGGGGTTGTCATGTGTTCTCATGCAAAATGATATGGTGATAGCTTATTCCTAACGGCAGTTGAAAATTCATGAGCAAAATTACCCAACTCATGATTTTTATTTAGCTACAGTAATTTTTCAATTAAAGATATAGAGTCATTATCTTTATTGTGAAAGGTGTGATATTTATATTGATCATAAAAGTTTAAATTATATTTTCACACAAAAGGATCTGAATATGCACCAAATAATATGGTTGGATTTGATTAAAGATTATGACTACTCAATAAACTACCACTCTGGGACAGAAAACAAGGTGGCAGATACTTTGAGTCGAAAAGATCATGCTATCTTATACATGATGAGGATCACAAAATATCCAATATTTATGGATTTTAAAAGGATTAATCTTGAAATTTTAATGGAAGGGTAGAAATATTATCTTTATCAAATGAATTTTCAACCATCTATACAAGTGAAGATTAAAGATGAATAAAAGGAAGATATAGAGTTACAAAAGAAGGTGAGAAATGTTCCTGAATTCAACCTTGATTGTAATGAAATAATAAGGTTCGGGAATCGGGTTTTTATTCCTACCATACCATAATTAAATAAGTATCTATTGGATGAGGCTCATATTTCTTCATTACCTATTCACCCTGGAATCAAAAATATGTACTAGGACCTGAAAGAGAACTTCTGGTGGGATAGCATGAATAGAGATGTCGTTAAATATGTCTCTCGATGCTTGGTTTGTCATCAAGTTAAGGATGAGAGACAAAAGTATAAGGGGTTGTTACAACCATTACCCATTCCAAAATGTAAATAGGAAAACATCACTATGGACTTTGTCATTGGACTTCCCAATACATACGAAGGCAATAATGCTATCTGGGTTGTAGTTAATCGCCTTACGAAGTCGGCACACTTCATTACTATTAGACAGAATTTCTCTCCTGATCATATTGTCGGGATATATGTATCTGAGGTTTACCTAAAAGTTTTGTAAAATTATTTCGCATGATATGGATACAAAGTTATGTTTTAGTACTGCTTATCATCCTTAGATAGATGATCAGCCTGAGAGGAAAATTCAAACTCTGGAAGACATGTTGAGAGCTTGCTCTATGGATTTCAAAGCTGGTTGGGATCAACACCTACCATTGGGGAAACTTTCTTACAAAAATAGCTTTCACTCTAGTATTTAGATGCCTATTTATAAAGCCCTCTATGTAAATATGTGAAGAACTCTAACTTGTTGGGATGAACTTGGGGAAAGAAATCTATTAGGACCTGATCCTGTTAATGAAATGGTAGAAAAGGTAAGATCTATTAAACAACACATAACAGAAGCTCAGAGTCAACAAAAAAGTTATGATGACAACTGAAGAAAAGTCCTATATTTTGAAGTGCGTGATAAGGTGTTCTTACAAATATCTCCCTAGAAGAGAGTAATGATATTTCGAAATAAGGGTAAGTTGAGCCCTAGGTATATCGGTCCTTTTGAAATTCTGGATTATGTTGGGAAGGTATCTTACTAATTGGCACTTCCACAAAATCTCTCTCAAGTTCATGATATATTCCATGTATCTCTCCTAATAGAGTACATACCCAACCCTCGACATGTACTAATCTTAGAAGTCATACCACTGGAGAAAGATCTTTTTTATAAAGAACAACTGAGAGAGATTCTGGATCGTAGCGAAAAAGTTCTACGAAGCAAGACCACTTTCTTGGTTAAAGTTTTATGGAGGAACCACAAATTTGAAGAAGCTACATGAAAACTTGAGGATATTATGAGGGAGAGGTATCTTCATCTGTTTGCCTCCAAGTGACAAATTTTGAGGGTGAAATTCAGTTTAAGGGAGGTAGAATGTAACACCTAGAAGTTTTTATGAAATATTTTCTTTAAATATATTTTATTATTCAGTATATTTCTTTTCACTCAATAGTGAGTTTAAATGGACCAAGAGATTCCCTTAATATAAAATTACCTTTATATCCTAGCCATTATGTTAGCAAGAATAATTATAACTAACTTATGAAAATGCATTATGAATTCATTGGCTATCAATTATTTATTAAATATATAAATCAATTAAATGTTTTTATTTTGAGTGAATTACTTTTGGTAATGAAATTAATGAGATATATATGTGTTTTATACTTAATAAAATATTTTTGATATTCATCCAATGGATATTTTAGTCATAGGGTATAAATAAAACCCTATTTGATGTATAAAAAACTATTTTTTAAAGGTAAATTTTACACCTTTGAATGGAGATCCCATTTTAAATTAATATTTTGACACATTAATAATTTTTATATGAAAACAAAAACTTATTATTTTGAATCGTGATATAAAAATTTAGTTTTGATATATTTATGATATTTTTCTGATAACTTTCATGTTTTGATGAATAGTAAAAATATGCTAAATATTTATTAAAACAACTTTTCTTCATAGAGATAATTTATTTGGTTAAATTATAATATTTAATAGTTTTAAATTATAAATAGAATATATTTTTAACATTAAATATAATTTATGTTATTATCATTAATTTTACATTGAATTCATAGGTAAAAATATTTCAATCTTTGCAATGTTTTAACTTTTAAAACTCATTTTTTCATTTCAACAACGGGATTAATTTTAAATTAATTACTGAAACTTTTTTATTTTGAATTTTGTAGAATGGATTCCATATTTGGAATCAGTAGGTCCAAATTATGTTAATAGGCTACTTTTATTTTAAGTCATTATGAATAGTAACTTTGAAAATTATTTTTATTACCATGGTTAAAAGTAAATCAGGTAATTAAGTGTAAATTTAATATTATAAAATTACCTTAACACCTGTAAAAATCCTATTTGATGACTAAATTTGACCCTTATCATATATTTTTCAAAATGGAATCAGTTTATGGCTACTTACCTATGAATATGACATGAATGTAATAAAAACTAATGAATGTGACAAAATGTCACAATCTCATTTTATATAGGTATATTAATTTTAATATATAGATAACTTGGAGATAATTTCATGACCTGTCCTTAGGGGCACGTTTTGTGACTACCCTAAGCTCGCCTTACATAGGCCAGGGGTTGGCGACTAGCACCAGAAAGGCATATCATTAAAAAGGGAAAGCATTGCCTCAAAACCTGTACACACACAAACAGGGAACACTATACACAAGTTAACAAAATTGAAGAAGAAAGGTACAACCACAACTAAAAACTTCAACAAAGTGTAAAGATAAGTACTGAAAGTAAAAGGGTCCAAAATACAAGCCTAACTGAAATGGAAGTATAGGTAAAAGGAAAAATAGCTCCTGAGGTCACCCGCCAAGGATCCTACATGAAGGGATGGTACAGCTCATCAATGTGGCTCTCCACGTCAACCAGTCACCTCCGTACACCATCATATCTTGGATCCCCAAGTTTTAGTCAAATATGCTCGTAATCTGCACAAGACACAACAAGGTGTGGCCGAAGCCCGTGCAGGAGTGAGTATAACAATAATCAGTAGGGACCCTGAGACCCCTAAAGGCCTCTTAGAATTACACAAAGGAATAAACATAAAGCCTGATCTCAATCACAAAGAAAAAAATAAAAAGACATATCACACCAGTTATAGCCTAAATACAGAAGTACAGATGATTAGTTGTAAGGCTGGATCATCTTGTTCTATCGAGAGGCTCTGCTGCTAACCCACACTGGATCGATAGATGTTGACCCAAACAGGATCACTAGAAACCGACCCACATAGGATCACTGAGCTCTGACCCACACAAGATCTATAGGCACTGACCCACACAGGATCGATAGGTAATGACCCACATAGGATCACTATTCATTCTTCAGGTCACAACCAGCCACTGGATTCCCACACTTAGCACACCTGATTCTGGGAGGATCCTATCCACAAGCCATCAGTTATATTTCAACCAACACAAAGTCCCATGAAGAAGAAACCTGATGAACCTCTATGTCATAAGGGTTCCATCGAAATAGACAGCGCATCAATCAGATGCTCGATCTGAAAGTTATAGGCATTTTAGTGTCGAGGGACCGGTTGGATTCAGGTTCGATCCAACCCGGATGTACTCAAAATTTCTCCAAAACTCAAGTGGTGTATCTCAAAAGGACCTCCTCGTCTTAAGGTTTCTAAATTCATAGATGGTTCGTCAAACAGACATCCAATTTAGGAGATATTCCCATTTAAACGAAACTGGGTCGTAAGTGGGTATGGGTCCGGTCTGACCCTGTCTGACCGACCCGACCTGGCCCGTGGGGCTCGGTCTGAAGGGGCTCGGCACGGTCCAGTTTTTCTGGGCCAAATCTAGCACACTAGGACATGGGTTCGGCCCACCCCACTCAAATAGGCACAGCCCACCAGGCCGCAAAACCACCCAGCCCACTGGTTGGTGCAGGGGTATGTTCCCCTCCTTAACGGATCGGTCGTTCAGGTCAATCAATCAGTGGTGCCAGGCGGTCTACATGGACCGGTCATCTGCGAACCCACGGGCACAGGCCTTCCTTCCACCACGGCTCAGATCCGTGGCCCTCCTCCATAGCACGCTGCCTAACTTCAACACGGTCGGCAAAGGCCGGCCGCCCCTAGCTACCACGGTGCCTTCCGGCACCGCCGTCCCTTCACAGCCGGCAGGATCCGGCCTAAGCCTCCTTCGGTCACCGACGCCACCACATTGATGGTTCTATTTTCTTATCATTTACACCTATGACCATCCTGGGATAGCGCCTACACTACGTGACTCTCAATTTCACCTTGACACCATATTTTTCGGTTTCCCACAAAGAACACAACCATTACTTAGATCAGTATAGGGTCTGGGACTTGTTCGTTCAGCCCGTGCCCTCTGCGTTAGAATTATAACATGGGAATCAATTCAATAATGAACAAATCTTAGTTAAACAACAAAACCCCCTACCTAGAATACATTGGTAGACGGTACGGATGAGTAAGAAGGGTCTGTGTTCGAAGCATGTTTGTTGGCATTCATTGATCTCTAGATTTGAATCCTTAAAGGCGTCGAAGCTCCATTCTACGATGGTGGAAGAGGTCACCTGTACTTTGTTAAGAATTATATTTTGGGTTCTAAAAACCCAAATCAACCTCTTGTTTAAATAAAATAAAGGGGAATTTAACTTTTCACACAATTAATGTGATTCATTAATGAGTTTAATTAATAAAATCATTAATCTCCTGATGGTTCGGTTAAACAACCAAGTGTAACCAGCCATTAAATGATCTAAAAACCCAAAATTCCCACCACCATCACTAATCGATTAAAATAAATAAATAAAACAAATCATGGAGTAATTTTATTATTTATTGTAATGTCCAAAAATTAACTTTTTCATCTGATCCTTGCCGGTTGAAGTTAAGCTTCTCTTAAGTGAATCTCGGTGATGTGAACTCAATGGTTCCCTAAAATTTTTAATTAAAGTACCAAATCAAAAGATATAAATCACTGCTCACACTTTTACTGAACGTATGTCAAAAAAAATTCAAATTTCCGTTTTGGGCTCTCCGGACCTCGGAATCACGTGTCATCAATTTCAGCAAACTCGTAATAATCGCAAATAATTTAAAAAAAATATATGTAAATTCTGGGTCTTTAGAAATATTATAGACTATATATAGTCTATAGAAAGATAAAATAATTACCTACATCATAGAAATTTTTTTATAATTTTGAGAGATTAAATAATTACCATTAATGATGACACAATAGCAATATAAAAATTATCTTATTAATAGAAATATCAAATAAATGGTTTTAAAAATATTAAAATAAATATCATATGAACTAATTAATGTTCTATACAAATTTTCTGGGTGACTATGACATTTTATGAGTGTATTGAGTATTTTTTTTCTAATTTATCTACTTTTTTGTTTTTTTAAGGTCAAATAAATGAATAGTTTCAAAATTGACACTATTGATATTTTTTGAAAATAACATATTTTTAGATTATTTAAAAAAATGATGATTATAAGATCTAAAATTTAATAAAATATCCATTTATGGTCAATTAACACCATGTAATTAAATATTTATAACCATTAAATATTTATAATTTTATTACCACAATTAAAATTAAATAAAATAGCTAAGTGTCAATTAAAAAGATATGGTTTATATTGACAAAATAACTTTTCCAAAATTTATTTTTTGATTATATTGCAATCCTTTCTCATATCATATTATAAATTGGGACATTTTGGAGGTTTTTGGGTAGGTTTTGATTTTATTATAAATTATTATTTATGGAGTTTCCGAAAGTGCCCCTCACCTCAATTATAAAAGGTAACCTACTCCCTCACCTCTTTATTTCATTTTGAGACTTAAATCTTGGACATCCCCTTCCCTTTTTTTCTTTTAAACTTACTTATTTTCATTCTAGAGATTTGGTTCATCTTCAAATACCAACTCTAGTGCTCTAAGAAGAGATTTAGAGGAGGCATATCGAAAAGGAGGTAATATCATTTACCGATTCTTTCAAACTTCTTTCTTCTTATACTTATTATTCATTAGTTGTTTCATTATAAATTAATAAAATCATTATCACTCATATATTTATATGTTATTATAAACATGAAACAACCATATTCCACCTTCTACCCATCCTATGAAAAATGAAATCACCACACATGTGTACGTATGACTTACCGTCTCTACACCGTGGTGTAATCCATTTTTCAGCACAACCATACATGGATGGGTATAATTATGGAATTAATAAATATATAAATGACTTATATAAAATTATTTTTATTCTAAGATACTATATTCTTCAATACCATTCAACAATTATGGGAACGATATCGCCACTCGTGCGTACATACGGTTTACCATCTCCACAGTGCGATGTGATTCATTCAACACAATATTAATTAAAGAATGATTATATAAATTAATTGAATTAATAAATATGATATATATTATACTAATACCATTATGTAAATTATATAACTATAACCTAAAATAGGAATACGAACTTATCCGATAAAATATAGAGAAGTTAATAACTGGATAATGAGAAACAATGAAATGTTACTAACAAACAGATGAAAATATGATCATAAATGTAATCACAAAAATGATTATGATTCTGGAATAAATCATTAACATTTTTTCAAACATTATACAGTATTTTTAGGTACATACAAATCATATCGGACCTAAGGTAAGGGATAACTTTGCAAATCTCATTTTTATCTGAGATTGTTTATTCGTAAGTATTTAATGTGGTGTAATTATCATCCATGTCCATGTTTAATAAATATGTATTTCAAAATATTATTTATTTTATTATATAATTTTCAAAAGTAAATTTTAATCATTGGTAAATTTCTAATAAATTTTATGAATGGAATCTTTTATCATTTATGGTACGAGGTACTTTTTTACTTTTCTAGAAAAAAATATGAGAAGAATGTTTTTTTAACTTGTACGGCATGAATGTATTATTAAAATTTTATAATGACTTATTTCCTTGAAGATTAACCTATAATATTACAATTTTATTTTCACATAAAATGATTTATTCTTGAATTGTGTGGAATTTTGAGGAAGGAAAACATTTTTGAAGAAGAAAGGATATTTTCCTTTGGAATTAATTTCAAGTGTTTTCTCAAAATTCTTTTCCATCTAAGATGATAGTATTTAAACAGGGTTATATTTATATCCTTGTTATTACTATGATTTTATTGTGTTTATTATATAATTTTATTTAGTAAATCCATTTTTTTTATATTAATTATGATGGAATGATGTTTAAGTAACCCATTATTTTTCATGGGTTATGCTATGGTGAATGTTTTTATGTTTTTGTGGCACACGTAAGAATGGTTTAATTATGAGATGGGTGGGACCTATATCTCCATCCAATGAATTGGGTAAAGATTTATATCTCATGAGATAAAAATGACTGGAATAGAAAGTAAATCTGGTTTTGTAATACAAGGTCGGAACGAGGAGTGAACTTGGTTCAGTAATGGAATTTGTCCACTATGATGGTCTCAGAAATGAACCTTGACTAATATGAATTGATTTTATATTCTTATGTGTGTATTCCATGAAATTTCATGTCTTATTTTATGATTTTTGGGATTATATTTCACTTTTAAGATTTATCCCATGACATGATATTATGATCTTTTATATGCAGGATAAGATTTTCAAATGTTATTTTTATGATTGATATTTCCCTTGTTTACCCTTATTGAGCATTTGATCTCACCCTTTTATCTTTTTATTTTCCCCAAATCATGAACAAGGGTATTAAGTAAGATATGTCAAAATTAATTCTAGTTATGAAGAAATAAGCGGGAAACAATGTAGATGTTTTATGAACTAGTTTTTTTTGTTTCCCAATTTCGAAAGACACTAAACCTATACGGTCCTAGAGTGGTTTTCTTATGTTATGTAATAAATATTCTTCAATGTTAATGTAATATATATATATAAATTATGGGTTGTTATATTTATTTATTAAGAACAACTGGCCCTAGAAACTAGTTCATGTCTCTTCTATGTTTCTCTTTACATTTTTCTATTTTACTTTTTTCATTAGTTTAAAAAAATAAATTTGAATTGGAAATGATTACATTTATTTAAGAGTTTTCATTATTTTTTATTACTCTTCTTGGGATCGACCTCGTACTTCCACTATTCTATTCCTTTGAAATAAGTGTAGGTTGGGAAAAATATAAATTTTTAAAATTTTCATCGACCAGATGGTTTAATTATGCCTTATGGGCATGCCACATACCCTACCCAAAAACATCACATAGAATCCACCTTGTGGTTCTCATCCCCTATATGAAATAATCATATAGCATCCACCCGAGGAGGTCACATATCCTATGAGAATCCATCAGATGTTATCCATCCAGGGGTGGCTTCCCTTTTTGGAAACCATCACATATCATCCAATTGGGGGTTGTATCACTTACTCAGAATCATCATATACTATACACCTGGGGGTAACATCCCCTAGCCAGAATAGTTACCTAGACATCATTACCTGAGGGTTATATCCTACCTTAATGCCTGATAACAAATACACCTGAGGGTCACTGATCACTAAAAAACTCATATATCAAATCACAAACACAAACACACATTCACACACACATAACATATTCCCAAGAGAATATCCTCTCCTTAAAACCTCTTATATTATCCACCCGAAGCTACCACCGGGATAGAATACCTACACTAACCCTCACTAGGGTTAACATCAAACTAGGTTGAGTATTATGGTCCCCTAAGCCACATCACTACCTAGGCACACCACATGGTACCTATACGCCATAACCATAATTATAGGTTAAATTATCTTCACTCAAAGGAAATATAATACCACAAAACACTATGATTCCATTATAACATAATCATCCTCATAGGTAATACCATGATATCATTGTATAAGAGGGATAGCCTAAAACCCATCTCCCTTATAAACCAAACTAGGTTGGTTTTCTTGAACCTAACCATTCCATAATCCTACATAGTAAATACCCACTCAATCACTCACTTACCATTTGGGAAGGAACACTCACTCCACTCTATAGTCAATTAGCTTAAAGATAATAGTGCATATCAAAGTTCTATATGAACTATGCCAAGGATAACTATCCCAATATATCACTCTCCCTCAAGTGGAGTGGACTAAGAGAACCTATCCAAAGTTCCATTATATTTCCTTTATTTAATTTAATTTATACCCCTAAAGTGTCTATGTATCTAAAGGCTTGAATTTATAGTCAAGCCTTCATCCATCGGTGGTGGAGGAATCAACTAGTGTTCAAGGGCCCATTGTGACCCATGAAACTTGTGCTATACCCATAGGAATTTTAAAGAAAATAATTTGTTTAAAATTTATGGCCAATCATAATCAAGTGGTGAGGCTACATATCACATGTGACATCACACAAGGTATATACTTTTAAAAATATATTTAGGGATCACTTAGCTAATACAGAGTTACTCCCTTTAAGAAATCTTGGCCAACCTCACCTAAGATCATCCAACCTCAACTAATCTTATCCAACCTCACCTAATCTCATACCATCAAAATAAATTATTTAATTTATTTCAAGAATTAAAAATTCCCTAGAAATAAAAAAGTGACATCATATTTTTGTAACCCCATGCAATGATATGCCATCCCCTCAAAACATGCTCCTTGTACACCCATGAATAAAAACCCTATCACACAACACATATAAACCATAAAATATTTGTCCAATTTAATTAAAAACCCTATAAAAATTCATATTGTGACATACCTCTAATGAAACAGAGAGAAAATATATGTTATTATCATACTCAGACATCTTCTAGTCAAGATAAATGAAAACCTCATAATTTCTTCATGATTCCACCATTCTATGGTAGAATCGATGCCAAATCCTAGTCCAAATTAATCAAAAATTATAAGTAATGAAAGGGAAGGGAAAAAGGAAATGGTAGGAGTACCTCAACTTTAATTATCATGAAAACTCAATCAAGAACACTCATCCATGATTGGTATCAAATGGGGAAGTAAAGGGGGAGATCTAACTAAATAGCCCTTTCTTCATTCTTCTCTTGACCTGAAATTGAAGGGGTTTATCCTTAAAATAATGATTCTATGTAGGAATATAACCAAAAAAATCCTAGATCTAGTTTCTACTATCACTACCTTGGCATAATTACAAGGAATCAAATCTGTAAGGACCGATCAGTTTAGTAGTCGTAGTAAATTAGATATATACATGAGTCTTGTATTGAAAATAAATACACTAATTATAACATAATTTTTTTCTTTCGAGGATAACATTATTCTATCTATGAAATCCTTACATATATTTCTTAGTACACTTTAATGATTACTGGGGAAAGGAAACATAATAAGGGTGAGATTAAATGATCAGTAAGGGTAAATAAAAAATTTGAAATAATGAATCAATGAGAATAGTAAATATAGAAATATAATAACTGAAGAAACATGCCATAAAATCAATAAACTGAGAAAGAAATCATTAAAAATATGGCAAGGTAAATAACTAGAAACACATGCCATTAAAATAAATAGATAATTAAAAATCAATATATAAAGTTAAGAAACTGAAAACACATTCCATAAAATCAATAAAATGAGAATTAAATACATCTATAGATTTTTTCATTATGAAAATCTCATGGACAATAAATACTAAATCAAAATTAAGGAAATGATTAACTATTGGAAGTCATGTCTGAGGCACATTAAAACCTATACCATAAAGACCTTTAAAAATATGGTTTAAAACTATAGGTATAAATCTATTAAATTTGTGAAAATTATTTGCCTCAAAAGAACTTATTGATGCATCGAGGGGATATATAAAGTTCGAGCCACGCCCATCACTTCCTGTCCAAAGAATTCCTCATATTGAGTAATCGATTAAATTAATTAACAATATGACTAATCAAATATCTGTATGGAATAAAGAATAAAACATATCCTGAGTTGTAATGACCCGAATCCAGGGCCTCATAACTGGCGCCCCATACCTGGTTCTCCATATGACCTCAAGCATGTTTCCCAAAACGCCAGAGGCTGCCGACTAGTAGTGAGGGCCTAGGTGAGTCGGTGGGGAAACTATGACCTCATTTGGTAAAGTATGTAGCGGAAGGAAAATAACATAACAATAGTGGAAGCAATAAACATCACACGACAACTGAAACTAAACAGTGGAAGCAATGTATAATATAACAATGATGCAGCATGACACATGTGTCTATGGAAAGCAGTAAACAAATAAACATGATGAAATACAACTCAAACCAAAGTACTAAATGTAAATAGCAACTCTAGCAGCATCGCGAGCCAAATCCCAGTCCCATGATCTCCAGCTCCAACCAGCAATCAAGTACCTGAGGTAGAAGGGCCATAATCTGTATCTATACATGAAACCATATAATCTGTTTGGGCCGAAAAGCAGGACCCAAATAGGGTGTGAGACTAATCCCAGTAGGCAACCACCGCAAGATTTGTGCCCTAATGTCAGTGAGTAATATAGAAAAAGTAAAGGAAAATAAGTACAGTAATGGACTAGGAGTACACCAGTAAATAATCCTACCAATTACCATTAACATTAATTTTATTAAACAACAAGGGAAGAACTAGCAAGGCATTCTATTCCAAGGTAAGCAAGTAACACAGTAGGTATCTCAAAAGACTACTGAAACACAAGCAGTACAAAACCCAAGCTTGTTCTTTGGCTTGGTGGACTCGTCACAACCAACCAAACAAAATTCACACTGACTCTTCGGGTGGCTCAAACTATCAGACCCCTATAGTCTAGTAATCAAACAAGGCATAGAAAGTATGGGAAGCTCTTATGTAAATTCCCCTATGGTCTTGCAACAATAGCTACAGACTCTCTGAGGAAGCACTTACGTCTAATTCCTCATGTGGTCCCAATACGTGTGTAAAATAAGAATACTCTTGGGAAGCACAAATTACTATTCCCATAGGTCCTACGTACGAAACTAAAACCAATAGCCCCTCTAGGGAAGCACTTAATCGTCTATTCCCTCTTTGATCTCCCACACCAGGTTATCGCGGCCCTGAGCAGTCTAGTCGAGCGTAATCGACTGTCAGCAGCCCTAACTAAGTTCAACAACTACTTGGATAATAGATACAATGCATCAAAAGAATTTAAACAGAAGGAAACACATGCAATTAGTGATAACAAGTAAACTAACAATTGCAATAGGGTTTGCCTCACAGGAAAACGGTGCCAAACGGCGATAAACAATCAAACAGGGAGATACACCCATGGGTTGATCCTCAAACATGCAACCTAGAATATATTAGAAAAAATTAATCATAATCTAACAAGAAACTAGGGTAATCAAATAATGGGACCAAAATCCTAAACCCGGGATACCCGATACATGGGTATCCGGCACTTTTGCAACCAAAACTCAAAGAACTTGAATGTTGGGAAACAAACCACATACCTTGATCCTCTAAGATCAATATAATTGAACCTTGGCATGTGAATCGGCCTAGAACAGAGTATATCTACAAAAATGTCTAAAACTTTCAACCTTAGATAACTCACATGAAAGAAAGAATCAAGAAACGAGGCCAAACAAGAACCAAGAACTCACCGCTGTGATTATTCTACAATCGACGGAGTTTGATTCGGATGACCGGTGACGGATCAATGGATCAGAGAATAATCAGCCTCCTCGGATGCTCTGGATGGAATTAGGTGGAGAAGAAGATGTTTATGACAATTAGGTGCGACCCCGGTCTTATTATTGAAATAAAAAAAGAAAGTACACGGAATGTACTTTTAGGGAACACGGCGGGTACTAGGTCTTTCCGTACTCCACCAAAATCGGCCTCCACATCACCCCTACACACTGTGTGTGTGGCTCCGGCACGGCTAGTACACGGCTTCGAGTGGGAAAAGAGTACACGGTGTGTACTCAGAAAGTACACGGTGTGTACTTCAAAAATTTCCAGAAAGTTTATTTTTCCCAAAAACCCCATAAAAAAAAGAAAAGCATACCTCAAACGAAGATCCAGGTTCTTACAAACTTCCCCCTTAAAGAAATTCATCCCCGAATTTCCCTAATGAGGCGTAGAAGAAGGAACCTCGAACAACTCTAGCCACTGCAATCACATATCAGCCTCCCTCTCCCAAGTCTCATCCTGTATATGGTCATGCTTCCATAGCACCCGTACTAGAGGAACACACCGGCCACAGAGTACCTTTTCACTACGATAAAAAATACTGATAGGATGCTCCTCAAAAGATGCATCCTACTCCAGCTCAACCTCCTCGGGTTTAAAAACATGAAACGGGTATGGGAAATACCGTCGAAGCTAAGAAACATGAAATACATCGTGCATGGCCTGGTACCTCTAAGGTAACTGCAACCTGTAAGCAACCAGCCCGACTTTCTCCAGAACCTCAAACAGCCCGACGTATCTCGGTGAAAGCTTTACCTGCCTCCTAATCCTCTTGTGTCCCAACCTTGGGGTAATGCGCAGGAAAACCTGATCACTGACCTTGAACTCCAAAGGTCATCTCCGCTGATCAGCATAAGACTTCTGCTGAGACTGTGATGTACCCATCCTCTTCCGAATCAACTCTATCTGCTCTGAGGTCTCCTGAACAAGACGAGGTCCTAGAAAAGCTGCCTCTCCTGCATCCAGCCAACATAAAGGTGATCGGCATGGCCTACCATAAAAAGCCTCGTAAGGTTCCATCTGAATAGTCACTTGAAAACTTTTGTTGTAGGCGAACTCCACCAGAGGTATATGCTTCTCCTAAGTACCGCCAAAGTCTAGGATGCAAGCTCGGAGCATATCCTCAAGCACCTGGATTGTACGCTTAGACTAGCCATCAGTTTGGGGATGGTAAGATGTACTCAAAATCACTTGTGTACCCAGAACCCTCTGTAGCCCCTGCCAGAATTGTGAAGTAAAACACGCATCCCTATTTGAAACAATGGAGTGTGGAACTCCATGCAGACGTACAATCTCTCGGATGTACAACCGTCCCAGCTCATCAACACGGAAGGTCTCCTTGATCGGAAAGAATTGTGCAACCTTCGTGAGCCTGTACACTACAACCCAAACCACATCATTTCCTCGAGGCGATCTCGGTAAACCTGTCATGACTTCCATCGTGACATCATTCCATTTCCACTCAGGAATGTGTAGCTACTGAAAAAGCCTTGTTGGTCGTTGATGCTCTACCTTCACTTGCTGACAGGTGGAACACCGCATAACAAAACCAGCCATATCCTTCTTCATACTTGGCCACCAATACTGATGACGTAAGTCTCAGTACATTTTGGTGACACCATGATGAACTACCCAAGATGAAGCATTAAACTCCCACATCAGCTCCTCACGTATGTCCGCTGAAACCCATACGCGGTCATGAAAAAGTAGCGCCTCATCATCTCCCACTTTCCATACTAGATTAGGGTCTCCATCTGACACACCCTCCCGTAGGACTAGGCCTTCTGGGTCTGATAGCTTCCTCATTAAAAATTGATCCAAAAGGGTAGAGGTAACTGCTACAGAAGAAAGAAATTTTTGTCCCTATCTGTCGTGCACCTACAAATGCATCTCATAGAATAGATCCATAAGCTTCCACTCATTGCTGGCCTCCTGAACCGCCTACAACTGAGCCCTCCTGCTCAGTGTGTCAACCACAGCATTGCCTTTTCTAGGTGTATAAGCAAGCTCAAAGTCAAAAGACTGTAGGTACTCGACCCACCTCCGCTGTCTCAGATTAAAATCATGTTGCGTGAAGATATAATCGAGGCTCTTGTGGTCAGTATATACTACAAAATGATCTCCCATGACATAATGTCTCCAACAACGCAAGGTATGAACAACGGCAGCCAAATCCAGGTCGTGTGTAGGATAGTTCTTCTCATGTGGCCTCAACTGCCGAGATCCGTACGCAACAACACGATCTTCCTGCATAAGCACTGCTCTAAGACCAATGCCAGATGCATCATAGAAAACTGTATAACTCTTGCCCGGCTCTGGAAGAACTAGAATCGGTACTGAAGTCAATCTCCCCTTCATCTCCTGGAATGCTGAGTCGCAAGCTTCTGACCAAACGTACTTCACACCCTTTTTAGTCAAGCCCATCAACGGCGCTGCTAAGCATGAGAAGTCCTCTATAAACAGCCTGTAGTAACCAGCCAGTCCCAAGAAACTACGTACCTCGAAGACATTCTTCAGCTACTCCTAGGTAACTACTGCTCTCACCTTCTATGGGTCTACTGATACTCTTGTCTCTGAGATGACATGGCCCAGGAAGTGAATCTCATCCATCCATAAGTGGCACTTTGAGATCTTAGAATATAACTGATGCTCTCTCAGTGTACTCAATATGATCTCAAGATGGGTAGCATGGTCATGTCGAGTGTGAGAGTACACCAAGATATCGTCCACAAAGACAACAATGAAAGAGTCCAAGTAAGGATGGAAAACTATGTTCATCAGCACCATGAAAACTGCTGGTACGTTTGTGAGACAGAACGGAATAACCAGATACTTGTACAGACCATACCTTCTTCAGAAAGTTGTGAGAGGTATATCAGATGGTCTGACATGAAACTTTTGATAGCCGGATCTCTAGTCGATCTTTGAGAACACCCTGGCTCCCTGAAGCTGATCAAAAATATCATCAATGCTCAGAAAAGGATATCGGTTCTTGACCGTCAACTGGTTCAGCTTCCGATAGTCCACACAAAGCCGTAAGGTACCATCCGCCTTCTTCGCAAACAACACCAGCGAACCCCAAGGGGACGTACTGGGTCGGATAAAACCCTTTTCCTACAAATCCTCCAACTGTTTCTTGAGCTCTTGCAACTCAGGCATCACCATCCTATAAGGTCGTATGGATACCAGTGCTGCTCCTGGAACAAGCTCAATAGGGAAGTCTACCTCACGTTCCGGAGGCAACCCTGAAAAGTCTTCTGGAAAGACATCCAAAAAACGGTCAAATACTGAAGGGAAGTCCATCTAAGAAGTCCCCTGATCATCCAGATATAAACTAGCAATCTGGGATGTAACACTGCCTAACCCATGATGCTCTGGTCCAGCTCTTCTTGCCTGGACATCTCATTCACCCTTGTGAAGAAAGGACTCTCCCTCTGGTGACGTGAAACTCACCCTGCGGCAATAAAAATTGACAAAGGCCTGAAAAGGAACTAGCCAGTCCATTCCAAGAATGACATCATAACCCGTCATCTCAAGGATATATAGATCCCACAAGAAGTGACACCCACCAACCTCAAGGGGTCACTCCTTGCACAGATGCACACTAGTTGTTTTATGTCCCAAAGGAGTGTCTAGTGCCAAAGTATCCTCATAAGTAAAGACAACAAGTATAAGTCTCTCCACAGTGTGCACAGAAATAAATCTATGAGAAGCTCCGGTATCGAAAAGTGCAGAAGATAAAACTGAGGATACTAAGATCGTACCTCGAACTATGGAAGGTCCCGGATCCTTCTCCCGATGGATCTGCTCTACCGCAAACGTCTGGACAGTACCGCGGCCCTGTGTAGCTGCCTGATATCCTTGAGCTGATCCTCCCTGAGCCTGACCACTGTGTCTGCGAACTCTACTCTGTCCTGAATGACCTGAAGAACTCCAGCCCTCAGCCTGCTATGGAACAGGTAATCCTGCTCCTATACGAGGAGTAGAAACCAATCCTCCTTCACTAGCTGCTGGAAGAAGAACTCTGTAAAAATGCTACAGATGACCCATCTTGCCGTAAGCTTGGCACTCCACTAGATCTCTCGAGCACTGAGGCTTCTTATTCCCACTCTTTCCACACTGATATCACACCACCTGGTTTCCATAAGGAAGATCCCGTCTTCCAGAAGAATTACCTCGCTTCCTCAAGTCACCTCGAGTAGACTCTCGGTGGCGTTTCCTGCTGTCAGTATGCAATGAATCAGTCTTGGATGCTGAACCGCCCTGGTCAACAACTCCAATCTCCCTCAGATTCCATTTGGTGATCAGCGCTTGGTTGAATATTAGGATAATATAAGCCAACTGGAAGATGTTTACCAGCGATCTGATCTCTGGTTTGAGGCCTTCCTCCAACTTCCTTGTCAAAAACAGCTCATCATTTCCCAGAATAGGATAGAAACGCTGTAAATCAGTGAAATAGGAGGAATACTCCAAAACTGAAAGAGTACCCTACTGTAGGTTCATGAACTCTCTGGCTCTGTCGGCCCTCAATGTCGTCGGATAGAAGTAGTCGTAGAACGTATGCTAGAATTTTTCCCAAGCCATAGTCTGCTGGCGCCCTGCCTGCGAGACTACATCCCACCATCTCTTGGTAGAATCTCTCAGCATGTAAGTCGAAAGCTTCACCCTTCAATCTGGGGGTGTCTCGAAATTCTCAAATATGGAAATCATGGTTTCTAGCCATGACTCTACAGCCTGAGGTCCTCTATCCCCTGTGAAAGTGGGAGGAAGCTACTGCTGGAAGACTAGTGTCAGCTCTTCCATAGATGGGGCAGGATGCTGAGCTCCCTGGAAGGTCTGCATGAACCTCATGAAACCTTTTTTAAACTGAGCGTCAGCACTAGTGTCTAGAATCACTACAGGTGCCATGTCTGGAACGATCGGCAAAACTACTGGTAGTCCCTGGTCTGCCGTATCAGGCGTACGGTCACTGCTTGGTTCCTAGCGTGCAACGGGAGGATGTCTTGGTGCCATGGCCCTGAAAGGTCAAAAGCGCACCTCAGATTTAGGATTAACAAGGACAGAAAACACCAGAGTACAAAATAGGAACAGGAGAGAGAAACACTTAAGTTTGCAAAACAAGACTACACGGCGTGTATTTAAACTACATGGCGTGCTTGCTAAGCCTTACACATGGGCGTGTAACTCTGCCACCACTACTCGTGTAACATCCCAGACTACACAACGTGTGGTCCCAAAAACACGACGTGTACTCGAAATCCACTCCCATGCCCGAGTCTCTTTACATGGCTAACCTACATGGTCCTTCTAATTCTAAACTACACGGTGTGTTCACTAAGGACACGGCGTGTACTAGACAGGTTTCGGAGACCCGTGTAGTGGTTACACAACCGGTTACACGGCTGACCCCTACATAGTGTGTTCCAAACAAACACAACATGTATAAGAATAGATAACACTGACCCGTGTTGTTCGTAACACAGCTGGGTACCCAGAAGAAAACTACATGGCATGTTCGTATAGAACATGGAATGTACTACGCGAGTTTCCCCGACCCGTGTTGTCAGTGACAAGGTTGGGTACACGGTTGACTACTACATGGCGTGTACTTATGGTACACGGCATGTCCCTGAAGACTTTTCGACTCCCCGTGTCTCTGTTCACACAGTTAGTAACACGGTTTAAAAACTACACGGCGTGCATTTATAAATTACACATTGTGTATTCTGGGTTTTTCTGGGTAGTAACTCAAAAACTGCACCGAATGCCAGAAACACTAAAAAA
This sequence comes from Viscum album, assembly GCA_963277665.1. Lineage (NCBI taxonomy): Eukaryota > Viridiplantae > Streptophyta > Magnoliopsida > Santalales > Viscaceae > Viscum > Viscum album. Next base: position 22,668,811 of record OY728128.1, read on the forward strand.
CAAACATCTATGTGCCAAATTCTGATCCGTGGGGGCCCATACTCCCCAAGAATCAAATCTTGGCATCATAAGAATGCATATATCAAATAAAATAGCATAAAAAGTATGTCTGTCACACCAACTATCACAAAAACATGCATAATTTATCACGGAATCTATCACAACAGCATGAAATTCTAATGCACCCTAGATGGCATGGTAAAATGCATGACATGTGATTTCCTACCCAGTGCCTATATGATGCATGAGATGGCACACCCTCATCTCATCAGGTTGCAACAAAATAAAACCACAATCATATAAATTGTAACAACACAAAACATGTGCATCACCCAACGGTGAAATATAATAAACTGTAACACTTGAAAAAAATGAAAATTTCAATTACGAGGTAATATAGATTTTCCCTGTACACGGGTTAATTACTCCTGGGCACAGTTAAGTACTAACTACCCATTTCTTCCTATCCCAGTCTATTTTCTCAAAATGTTAAGGCAATAGAAAAGAAGAAAACCTCCTCTGATACCACTTTGTAACCACCCAAATCTGGGGCTTCATAACTGGCGCCCCATACCCGGTTCTCCACATGACCTCAAGAGAGTTTCCCCAAACACCAGAGGCTGCTGACTAGCAGTGAGGGCCTAGGTGAGTCAGTGGGGAAACTATTCCCTCATTTGGTAAAGTATGCAGCGGAAGGAAAATAACATAACAATAACTGAAGTAATAAATAGCACGCGACAACTGAAAACAAACATCAGAAGCAATGTATAATATAATAATGATGCAACATGACACATGTGTCTATGGAAAGCAGTAAACAAATCAACGTGCTGAAATAAAATAGAAACCAAAGTACTAAATGTAAACAGCAACTCCATTAGCATCGTGAGCCAAAGCCCAGTCCCATGCTCTCCAACTCCAACCAGCAATCAAGTACCTGAGGTAGAAGGGACACAATCCCTATCTACACCTGCAACCATATAATCTGTTTGGGCCGAAAAGTAGGACCCAAATAGGGTGTGAGACTAATCCCAGTAGGCGACCACCACAATATTTGTGCCCTACTATCAGTGAGTAATATAGAAAAAGTAAAGGAAAATAAGTACAGTAATGGACTAGGAGTACACCAGTAAATAATCCTACCAATTATCATTCACATTCATTTTATTAAACAACTAGGGAAGAACTAGCAAGGCATTCTATTCCAAGGTAAGTAATTAACACAACAGGTATCTCAAAAGACTACCGAAACACAAGTAGTACAAAACCCAAACTTGTTATTTGGCTTAGTGGACTCGTCACAACCAACCAAACAAAATTTACAATGACTCTCTGGGTGGCTCAAACAAGAATACCCCTATAGTCCAGTAATCAAACAAGGCATAGACACTCTGGGAAGCTCTTACGTCAATTCCCCTATGGTCTTGAAACGATATCTACAGACTCTCTGAGGAATAACTTACGTCTAATTCATCATGTGGTCTCGATACGTGTGTAAACTAAGAACACTCTTGGGAAGCACAAATTCATATTCCTGTAGGTCATGTGTACGAAACTAAAACCAACAGACCCTCTAGGGAAGCACTTAATCATCTATTCCCTCTTTGATCTCCTACACCAGGTTCTCGCAGCCCTGAGCAGTCCAGTCAAGCATAATCGACTTTCAGTAGCCCTAAGTAAGTTCAACAACTACTTTCCTAATAGATACAATGCATCAAAAGCATTTAAATAGTAGGCAACACATGCAATCAGTGATAACAAGTAAACTAACAGTTGTAATAGTGTTTGCCTCACAGGAAAACGGTGCCAAACGGTGATAAACAACCAAACAGGGAGAGACACCCATGGGGTGATCCTAAAACATGCAACCTAGCATATACTAGAAACAATTAATCATAAGATAACAAGCAACTAGGGAAAACAAACAATAGGATCAAAATCCTAAACTCGGGATACCCGATACATGGGTATCTGGCACTTTTGCAACCAAAACTCAAATAACTTCAATGTAGGGAAACAAACCACCTACCTTGATCCTAAAAGATCGATATACTTGAACCTTGGCCCGTGAATCATCCTATAACGGAGTAGATCTTCAAAAACGTCTAAAATGTTCAACCTTAGATAACTCACACGAGAGAAAGAATCAGAAAACGAGGCCAAAGAAGAACCAATAACTCACCGCTGTGATTCTTCTTCAATTGACGGAGTTTGATTCGGATGACCGGTGACGGATTGGTGGTTCAGAGAGGAATTGGCATCCTTGGATGCTCTGGACAGAATTAGGCAGAGAAGAAGGCATTTATGAGCATTAGGCACGACCCCGTTCCGATTAATGAAATAAAAAAGAAAGTACACAGTGTGTACTAGGTCTTTCCGTACTCCGCCAAAATCGGCCTCCACATCACCCCTACACACCATGTGTGTGGCCCGGGCATGGCCAGCACACATCTTCGAGTGGGAAAAGAGTACATGGTGTGTACTCAGAAATTACACAGCGTATACTTCAAAAATTTCCAGAAACTTTATTTTTCCTAAAAACCCAAAAAAAACAAACCTCAATCGAAGATCTGGGTTCTTACACAAGTGGATTAGAAATAAAGGTTTGTTTCCGCTGATGAATATAAACACTATAAAATGTATTTTAAAAACATTCTTGAGGAAAATATTATTTTTATTTTTATTTTATTTTTTGAAAATACTTTTCTTTAAAAATCAATTTTAAAAACATTTTCTTTAAAAATTGATATTTTAAACATGAAAAGGAATCTTTGAAGAAATTATGGATGATAAATCTATACATGTAATTCTAGGTAAAATTAACATTCATTTTACACAGTAAAAAGGTTTGAAAAATTCCTTGTTCAAAAAGCGATAAGAAGATTCCATTGAAAACATTGGTAACATAAAAAAATGGAAAATTTTTCTTTAATAAATAATTTTGGAATGTTAAAAAATATTTTTTAAAAACTTTTTAGAAAATGGGGTTTTTAGAAGAAAATTTTTCTCTAACTAAAGATATAAATATAGTCGTATTTTCTAAAGAATATTTTTTAGTACTAAAGGGTGGGAAATGGTAATATTACATGAAAATCGTCATGAATAACTAGAGTAGACAAAAATGAAAGGTTTTTATATATAATGATCAAATAATTTCATCAAATGGAAATTCAAGTGTAAAGATTCCTGAATAAAATTTATATTGTGAAGTAAATCCTTGAAAATACCATAACTTTGATGTTAGACTAAACCAATGAATAAATTATGTGTTTCAAATGTAAATCCACATAAAATAATTATAAATAAAATAAATGATAGTAAAATGTTATTAAAAAGATAATATTATAATATTAATGATTATGAGTCAGTAATATTACCCAAATAAATAAATTGGGTTATGGAATTATTTTCCACTAGGTAATTCTTAATTCAAATCCCCTTAGATGAAATAATTCAAATTAAAACTAAAAATATCAAGGAGAATGAATGAATCATGATATTATATTTAAAAGTGTAATTATTTACACTATATATAAGAAATTAGGTGCACAATAATAAAGTATGTCTCAAATAATGTAAATACCATTAAAATGTCATTAAAATTATTCTTGAGGAAAATAATCTTTAAACATTCCAAAGTTTCCCATACCACTTTGAAACAGTTGAATCTGTTGTGCCCAAGTGAAGTAATTGCATTTGTTGTCAATAACTTGTCATGGTGTGCCATCTGATGAAGTACATCTTGAAGATTGATGATTTCAGAAGCATTAAATCAGACGATTGTGGAGCTGTTCTTTAAGTTCATAGAACTTGTATCAACTGGATACAAAGTCACAACATGATTAGAAGACCATGCATTGTACTGACAATGCATGAGGAGTTGAAGAGATCCATCCACAACTTCTAAGTGGATGAAGTGGATTAATAAAGTCCATGCACTATCACTTAGTGCATGAGAATTTGAAGAAGTTCCAATTTGATCTCTGATTAAATCAACAAAGAGAATTGAAGAAGTTATTTGATTCAGGAGTTCGGTTGAAGATGAAAAACCTTCAAGAAGTCCCTCCTAAGTATTGAACACATATGGAAGAGGAGATGAAGAAGATTAAGAAGAAACCGTTTGAAATTCCATTCATAAGTGATGAATACATGAAGAAGAAGAAAGGAAGAAGGATAAATGAGGAAGAAGGCTTGAAGTGGCACTTGGCATTTGGCATGTTTTATATGGAGAAGAACTTTGTATTTCACAAAGTCCTATTCTGTCCCTTTGCCAAAAAAATTGGCCAGCCAAGGCACCTTGGGGGGTTCAACCCCAAGGCATGGGCACTAGGGCACCACGCCCGGGGGAACCCCGTGGGGCGAGCCAGGGCGGCAGGGCGCACCCAAGGACACCGCAAGGGCGCCAGGGGCACGCCCGGAGGAGCGCAGTGTGCAAGGTGGGCGCCAGTGGCGCGCCCGCAGGGAGCATAGTGGGCGCTAGAACCGCGCCCGCGAGGAGCAGAGGGTGGGCGCAAGAGCGCGCCCGCTAAAGAACTCGGTGCGGGGCGGCACCGAGAGGGGAGGAGATTCAACTGGCGGGTTGAGGGAGCGCCAGGCTTATAAAGCGCGGAAAAACCGGCCGCGGATTCGATGTGGGACGCGCATTTTTCACCCGGAGCGCATCCTGGCCGTCCGACTCATCGCGCGGCTGATCACAGCCGCTCATCGCATCCCGCGCGAGATCTCCTGATCGCGGCCGTCCGAGGATATTCAAACGCCTGATCCTACGGCCGAGAGCTCATCCTCAACCTCGAGCTCGGCCGAGGCAACTCCCGCGACGCCGCTGAACCAGAGGCCATCCGACCACCTGTTCTCGAGCATCCGGCCACCATTTTCGAAACCAAGACGTCCATTGGAATCGTCTGAGCATACCGAACACAACCATGCCTTAAAATGAGGATGCATACTACCAGTGGAGAAATTCGATGAAGGCCGAAGGCAAACGAAGTGCCGCGGCCACACGGTGTTCATGTTTTGCATGGGATGGATTAAACAGAGGCTTGCATGCGTTTTAAAACGCATGCACGTGGATAAAGGAGAAGGAGAAGAAGTCCGCGTTGTGCAGAGAGAAAGAACGAGATTCTCGGCCCGCGGTTGAAGTTTTCAAAGAACCGAAAATCTCGGTGGATCAAGATTTATATCCTGCGGATGTTTTGAGGATTCCTCCGCCTATATAAAGAGAGGCCGAGACCTCTGGATTTGCTGCTGATCCTTTGGATATTTGCTGTCCCGTGAGCGCATCTCTCTGCCTCGCGAAGTTTTGAAGCCTCCGCGCAAATACCTCTTGCGTGGCTGAAGTTCTCGGGATCACCCGAGGTCCCGAAGGAGTCCCTTGCGCGCAACTCATCTGCGTGACAAGAAGAAGATTTGCGCGCCCACGGTTGAGGTGCTTTGCACCAAGGCTTACGCGGCTGCCCCTTGCAAAGACCTTGCGCGCCACTTTGTGTTTCATTGGACTTGCGCGGCTTGCACCTAGCGCGCCTCTTTTGTGGGCAGTGGGTGTGCACCAAAGAAGACCCGAGGCCATACCATATTTTGTGTGTGTGAGATGTGAAGAAAAGGCCAAGGCTTAGCCCTTGTGTGTGCACAAGTGAAGAAGACCAACCTTGAGAAGAAGAGTACACACTTAAGGTGTGATTGCAAAAGAACTAATCATTCTAAGTGATTGGGTTTTTGGTGAGCAAGACCAACGAGATCTTTTGAAGACTGTTGAAGCTACTTGAAGTTTTGAACAACACCTTTGAAGAAGTGAAGTGGAGCCATGATGAAGATGATGCTGTGGAGTTGGGGGGTTTAACCAATTTGTAATTGGGGGGGGGGTAACCAATTACTGTGTAATCATCTTTTGGCATAGTGAAGAATCCGTGTTGGGGGGTGTAACCAACACGGCAAGGAGTAGGTCTTTGTACCGAACCTTGTAAATCTCTGTGTTCTGTGCTCTCATTATTACTGCACCACTAAAAGAGTAGATCTAGGCTTTAACCAGCTGCAGAGGTTGAATTGATAATCCAAAGGGAACAATTCATAAAAAGAAAAAGTTATCACTGATTCACCCCTCCCCTCTCAGTGATCACAACCGATCCAGGCATTTCAAGTGGTATCAAAGGGAGGTTACCTCTGTAAGGATCTACTTCTGAGAAGATGGAAAATCTGAATTCTATTAATAGTAGGGGTGTTCCTACATTCGATGGAAAGAATTACCACAGCTGGAAGAATCGGATGTTACCCTACCTTCTATCTCTCGGCCTTGAAGTTAGAAATGCAGCCTTATTTGGATTCCCTCCTCTTGCTAATGAAGCTGCTATGACACTCGATGAGAAAAGAAATATGGAAGTTGATGGTAAAGCTCAAAATGCCATTCTTATGTCACTCTCAGAAAAGGTATACACAAAAGTCATGGGACTCAAGAATGCTAAAGAAATTTGGGACAAATTGGAAAGTAGTTATGAAGGCAACATGAAAGTCAAGGAAGCCAAATTACAGATTTGGAGAAGCAAGTTTGAAGATGTCAAGATGGGAGAAGAAGAAAATATTGATGATTATTTCACAAGAGTCAGTGAAATTGTCAGTAACATTCGGGGCTTTGGAGAAAAGTTGGAGGACTCCACTATTGTTAAAAAACTAATGAGAAATTTTCCTGACAGGTTTGACCCCAAAGTCTCAGCATTAGAAGACAGAGATGATCTCTCTCTTGATGAACTACACAACATTCTAATTGCATATGAAATGAGGAAGATCCCAGTATTCAAGAAGAAGATCAAGGATGAGATGGCTTTTGAGGCCATGAGACAACTCAAGATAAAAGATGACGAAGTCCTAGAATCAAGTGATACTGACAATGAAGAAAAGGATGAAGATCTCAACACGATTATTTCTCTTTTTTCTAAAAGGTTTGGAAAAACTAAATTCAGGGGAAAATGGAAATCACCATCAAGATGTTTCAATTGCAATAACATCGGACACTTTGCTGTAAACTGCCCCAAGAAGAGATATAGTGCTCCAGAAGTTGAAGATGAGAAGTCACAAAAGAAGAAATGGAGTAGATACCCAAGAGAAGGAAACAAATCAGGTGTAAGAAAGAAAAGGTTCGTTCCAGGTGAAAGAAGAATCTATGTAAGCAAAGAGGAAGAATCAGACTCTACTTCAGCCAGTCAATCAGAAGAAGAAACGAATTTTATGGCTCATGTGGAAAAAGGGTTTGATACCTGCAGCAGTGAAGATGATGGAAGTGAACGAACAGAGCTTGAATACATATTGAAAGATGAATTAGAGGCTTGCCTTGAGCAAAACATTAAACTCAAGAAAGAAAAGAAATTGTTACAAAAGGAAACTAAAATAATGACTGAGGAGTTGGAAGAATGTATGAAGAAAGAGACAATGTACATTGAAGAAATCAAGAGACATAAACTGAAGGTAGCTGAGCTGGACAAGATAGCAAAAGATCTTGAGGAGAAACTTCACCTCAAAGAAGAAGAGCAATCACTGACATATTCCAAGTGGATTGAAGCACATAATAGCTTGACAAAGATGAGAGAAGACTTCAACAAGGCTGTTGAGGTCAAGGCAGAATCATCTTATGCTGGTGCTCAGAGGCAGGTCAATTTACCACCAAGTAAATATCTAAATACATCTGTTATTTCTAACAATGCAGGTTCAAAGATAAAATTGAGACAAACATGGCATGAACCAACTTGTGTAAAATCATCTTCAATGGAAGAAAGGAAATCCTCAGGAAGGACTACTCAAATCTTGGACAGAAAACTACAACATGACTCTTATCAACAAAGAAGGTCAAGGTTCAGAGGCTACTGCTGGTGTTGTGGTGTGTTTGGACATAAGGCCTATGCATGCTGGTATAACATGTCTCGTCCAAACATGAGGCATGAGTCAAGGGGGAGACATCCTGAAACCCAGAGTGTTTTGCAGAAAGCATCAAAACCACCAACTCAGAACACATTTGACTGCCTGAGTGAAGCTTGTGGAAGATGTGACCAACAAGGTCATAGAGCTGATAAATGTATGACAAATCTTCCTAAACAAAAAGTCAAAGACATGAAAGGGAAAGGCATTCAAGAAACCAATGATGAAATCACATGCTTTGCTGAAGTGGCTCTAAAAGCCAGCAGTAAAACCAATTCATGGATTCTTGATAGTGGATGCTCATCCCACATGACTGGTGATACAAAAATTCTAAGCAACATTGAAAGTCATGAGGGAGGAACCGTGGTGTTTGGAAATGATCGTTCTCTGAAAATCAAGGGAGTTGGAAAGGCTATGATTGCAACAACAAATCTAAAGTCCAATGATGTGTTGTTTGTTGAAGGATTAAAGCACAACCTACTGAGTGTAAGTCAATTATGTGATGATGGACATGAGGTGTTGTTCCAGAAGGACTCATGCATCATCAAGAGCTCAAAGGATGGAAAAATCATCACCCAAGGAAGAAAAACCACTGGAAATCTATTTCAAATTGGTGATCCCATCAATTCTTGTTTTCTTAGCTCTAAAGATGAAAACAACCTCTGGCATAGAAGACTTGGCCATCTTGGTCAAAGGAGTATGAGTAAACTTCTGAAGTACAATGTTGTACGAGATCTACCCAAATTAAAGAGAGAAAGAGATGAAGTCTGCGACACTTGTCAAAAGGGAAAACTGACCCATAGGTCACACAAAGGAGTTGATATCATGTCTACTAGGCCTCTTGAACTCATCCATACAGACATATGTGGACCGATGAGACAGAAGTCTACAAGAGGAGATTTCTATTTTATAACCTTCATTGATGATTACACTCGGATGACCAATGTTATGTTCATGAAACACAAGTCAGAGGCAATCACGATGTTCAAGACTTTCAGAAGGCAGGCTGAGAAGGAACTAGAGCTCTGCATCAAGAAAGTAAGATCAGACAACGGAAAAGAATATACCGGTGATGTCTTTGAAAGCTATCTGGTCAAGCATGGAATCAAACATCAATATAGTACACCATATACTCCACAACAGAATGGAGTGGCTGAACGAAAGAATCGAAGCATAGTTGAAATGGGGAGGACTATGTTAGCTGAGCATGATATCTCTAAGTTTTTCTGGAGAGAAGCAGTATGCACTGCTATACACATACAGAACAGATGTCTCCTGAGACCAGAAACACAAACGACAGCCTGTGAAATGTGGTTTAACAGAAAACCAACTGTTAAATATTTCAAAGTCTTTGGCAGTCCCTGCATCATCAAGATTAAAAACATCAATCTGGGAAAGTTTGAAGAAAAAGCTGAAGAAGGAATCTTTATGGGTTACCTACCTAATGGAAAAGGCTACAGATGCTGGAATAAGAGGTTGAATAAAATGATTGACTGCAGTGATGTCATAATAATTGAAAACAACACCAAACCATACACTGTGGATGATGATGACTCAAAGAATGACACAGCCTTGGAACAGAAGAATGCAGAATTACCTGAGCCAACACCAACTGCTGGTGAGATCAACTCTGAATATACCAGTGATGAAGATGAAGGTAATGAAAATGGAAGAAGAAGATACAACAAATTGAAGAAGCATGTTGATACAGAAAATGTCCTTGGAGACCTACAGTCCTCAGTAAGAACTAGAAGAAGATTGAGATTGGAAGATCAGACTGCACTGGTTTCTCAAGTTGAACCTCACACAGTGGCTGAAGCAGTTGTACATGAGGAATGGATACAAGCTATGCATGAGGAACTCAATCAAATTGAAAAGAATTCCACCTGGGATCTTGTGCCAAGGCCCAAAAATAAAAATGTTATTGGGACAAAGTGGGTGTTTAGAAACAAACTCAATGAAAAGGGAGAAGTTTCCAGAAACAAGGCCAGACTTGTATGCAAAGGATATTCACAAATGGAAGGAATCGACTTTGAGGAAACCTTTGCACCAGTTGCAAGACTGGAAACTATCAGAATGTTCTTAGCAGTTGCAGCACACAAGCAGTACAAGGTCTATCAGATGGATGTGAAATCTGCATTTCTAAATGGAGATCTTGAAGAAGAGGTGTATATTGAACAACCAGAGGGATTTTTGCTAGACAAAGATGGCAGTATGGTGTGCAGATTGAGAAAAGCCTTGTATGGATTGAAGCAGGCCCCTAGAGCCTGGTACTCAAAATTGGATGGTTGTCTTAAAGACATGAAATTTGTCAAAGGAACAGTTGACAGTAACCTCTATGTCAGAGAAATGGCCAATGGTACCCTCATAGTCATTATCTATGTGGATGATATCATTTTTGCTGGTAACAAGGAAGGACTATGTGAAGAATTTGCTGAGCAGATGAAAAGAACTTTTGAAATGTCGATGCTTGGTCAAATGACATATTTTCTAGGATTTCAGGTGGAACAAAGACAAAACTCCATATTTCTTTCACAAGAAAAGTACGCAAGGGACTTAGTGAAAAGGTTTGGAATGGAAAGTTCAAAGGAAGTCTCCACACCCATTTCTGTCGGAACCAAGCTATGTAAGGATGAAGAAGGCAACAATGTTGATCAGAAAGAGTTCAGAAGAATTATTGGTAGTCTACTTTATCTCACGGCTTCAAGGCCAGATATAGCATATGCAGTGACTTTGTGTGCCAGATTCCAAAGTGACCCAAAAGAATCTCATTTAACTGCAGCCAAAAGAATCCTGAGATATGTTAAAGGAACCCTCAACTATGGACTCTTATACAAACACAGTGCAAACATACAGTTGTTGGGATTCACAGATGCTGATTGGGCTGGTGATTGCACTGATAGAAGATCCACATCTGGTGGAACCTTCTTTCTGGGAGAAGGATGTGTTAGCTGGTACAGCAAGAAACAAAATTCTGTAACATTGAGCACAGCTGAAGCAGAGTATGTGGCCGCTACACATGCATGTACTCAAATGATTTGGATGCAGGTGCAGCTAGCAGATTTGAGGATTAAAGCTGAAAAACCATTGAGGATCTTATGTGATAATCAAAGTGCAATTGGGTTGTCTAAGAATCCTATCCAACACTCCAGATCCAAGCACATTGATATAAAATATCATTTCATCAAAGAAAGGGTCGCCAATGGAGACATCAAGCTAGACTACATTCCTACTCAAGATCAGGTGGCAGACATTTTCACCAAAGCTATGCCTACAGAAAGATTTGTTGAATTGAGGCTGAAACTTCATGTTCAGCCTTCTACTCTCACTTGAGGAAGAAGAAGGTCCCTCCTTATTCCCTAAATTTTTTATATTCTTGTACTTACATGCAGGGAATTGAAGGAGATGAGTGCATCCCCTGAGGGGGAGCATTGGTAGTTGAAGATGTGCAGGTTCCAGAAGCTCTATACTATGAGTATGGATTTCATTCATCCCTTTGCATTTGTTGGCCAATAAGGGGGAGAAATCATCAGGCACAAGGCACACGACATTCTATCAGTGTGCTTCGGAGTATTGACAACCAAATACAAAGGGGGAGATTGTTGTGCCCAAGTGAAGTAATTGCATTTGTTGTCAATAACTTGTCATGGTGTGCCATCTGATGAAGTACATCTTGAAGATTGATGATTTCAGAAGCATTAAATCAGACGATTGTGGAGCTGTTCTTTAAGTTCATAGAACTTGTATCAACTGGATACAAAGTCACAACATGATTAGAAGACCATGAATTGTACTGACAATGCATGAGGAGTTGAAGAGATCCATCCACAACTTCTAAGTGGATGAAGTGGATTAATAAAGTCCATGCACTATCACTTAGTGCATGAGAATTTGAAGAAGTTCCAATTTGATCTCTGATTAAATCAACAAAGAGAATTGAAGAAGTTATTTGATTCAGGAGTTCGGTTGAAGATGAAAAACCTTCAAGAAGTCCCTCCTAAGTATTGAACACATATGGAAGAGGAGATGAAGAAGATTAAGAAGAAACCGTTTGAAATTCCATTCATAAGTGATGAATACATGAAGAAGAAGAAAGGAAGAAGGATAAATGAGGAAGAAGGCTTGAAGTGGCACTTGGCATTTGGCATGTTTTATATGGAGAAGAACTTTGTATTTCACAAAGTCCTATTCTGTCCCTTTGCCAAAAAATTGGCCAGCCAAGGCACCTTGGGGGGTTCAACCCCAAGGCATGGGCACTAGGGCACCACGCCCGGGGGAACCCCGTGGGGCGAGCCAGGGCGGCAGGGCGCACCCAAGGACACCGCAAGGGCGCCAGGGGCACGCCCGAAGGAGCGCAGTGTGCAAGGTGGGCGCCAGTGGCGCGCCCGCAGGGAGCATAGTGGGCGCTAGAACCGTGCCCGCGAGGAGCAGAGGGTGGGCGCAAGAGCGCGCCCGCTAAAGAACTCGGTGCGGGGCGGCACCGAGAGGGGAGGAGATTCAACTGGCGGGTTGAGGGAGCGCCAGGCTTATAAAGCGCGGAAAAACCGGCCGCGGATTCGATGTGGGACGCGCATTTTTCACCCGGAGCGCATCCTGGCCGTCCGACTCATCGCGCGGCTGATCACAGCCGCTCATCGCATCCCGCGCGAGATCTCCTGATCGCGGCCGTCTGAGGATATTCAAACGCCTGATCCTACGGCCGAGAGCTCATCCTCAACCTCGAGCTCGGCCGAGGCAACTCCCGCGACGCCGCTGAACCAGAGGCCATCCGACCACCTGTTCTCGAGCATCCGGCCACCATTTTCGAAACCAAGACGTCCATTGGAATCGTCTGAGCATACCGAACACAACCATGCCTTAAAATGAGGATGCATACTACCAGTGGAGAAATTCGATGAAGGCCGAAGGCAAACGAAGTGCCGAGGCCACACGGTGTTCATGTTTTGCATGGGATGGATTAAACAGAGGCTTGCATGCGTTTTAAAACGCATGCACGTGGATAAAGGAGAAGGAGAAGAAGTCCGCGTTGTGCAGAGAGAAAGAACGAGATTCTCGGCCCGCGGTTGAAGTTTTCAAAGAACCGAAAATCTCGGTGGATCAAGATTTATATCCCGCGGATGTTTTGAGGATTCCTCCGCCTATATAAAGAGAGGCCGAGACCTCTGGATTTGCTGCTGATCCTTTGGATATTTGCTGTCCCGTTAGCGCATCTCTCTGCCTCGCGAAGTTTTGAAGCCTCCGCGCAAATACCTCTTGCGTGGCTGAAGTTCTCGGGATCACCCGAGGTCCCGAAGGAGTCCCTTGCGCGCAACTCATCTGCGTGACAAGAAGAAGATTTGCGCGCCCACGGTTGAGGTGCTTTGCACCAAGGCTTACGCGGCTGCCCCTTGCAAAGACCTTGCGTGCCACTTTGTGTTTCATTGGACTTGCGCGGCTTGCACCTAGAGCGCCTCTTTTGTGGGCAGTGGGTGTGCACCAAAGAAGACCCGAGGCCATACCATATTTTGTGTGTGTGAGATGTGAAGAAAAGGCCAAGGCTTAGCCCTTGTGTGTGCACAAGTGAAGAAGACCAACCTTGAGAAGAAGAGTACACACTTAAGGTGTGATTGCAAAAGAACTAATCATTCTAAGTGATTGGGTTTTTGGTGAGCAAGACCAACGAGATCTTTTGAAGACTGTTGAAGCTACTTGAAGTTTTGAACAACACCTTTGAAGAAGTGAAGTGGAGCCATGATGAAGATGATGTTGTGGAGTTGGGGGGTTTAACCAACTTGTAATTGGGGGGGGTAACCAATTACTGTGTAATCATCTTTTGGCATAGTGAAGAATCCGTGTTGGGGGGTGTAACCAACACGGCAAGGAGTAGGTCTTTGTACCGAACCTTGTAAATCTCTGTGTTCTGTGCTCTCATTATTACTGCACCACTAAAAGAGTAGATCTAGGCTTTAACCAGCTGCAGAGGTTGAATTGATAATCCAAAGGGAACAATTCATAAAAAGAAAAAGTTATCACTGATTCACCCCTCCCCTCTCAGTGATCACAACCGATCCAGGCATTTCAGAATCATAAGCCTCATAAAGGAATAAAATTAAATGAAATTTTTAAATACTATTAAGATAAAATAAATCATGATATAATATATCAAAAGTGGAAGTAGTTACACCACATAAAATAAATAAGTTGTGAAACTGACATTTATCTCACGGGTGTAAAAGGTGAGATGAAAATTCGATACCTTGTGTTTCCTTTTTTGTGAAAGTCCTTTAAATTAATTTATAATGGTTTTAAACATGATACTAACTTATTAAGAAAACCATATTAGTATTTATTATATCATATATTATCTTATTATAATATCTTACTACCCGTTTCTTAGTAAGCATTCATTATTTTCACTATTTCAGTTGTTAATTTCCTAGTTCTTTGAGTATGTTATGACTTGTTATTTATTGTTATTATTATATAGATCATGATTTCAACATCTAAAAAATGTTAAACATGATTTAATTATCATATATATCTAGTATGTATGTATTTATAATAATCTATAAAGTTTGGAGATCAGAAATGAAATGCACTGTTTAAAGAGATAGTAGGTCATATGTACGCATGAACACTACTTTAATTTCCTTGTCATGTTTTAAAACAATGAAATGTAGTTGATATATATCTAAATGTATATAATAAATACATTATCATATCTATTTCATATATTTTACATATTTTTATTAAAACCATTTTTATACATTCCATGTATAGCATGAATTAATCCCATCGCTTTGAGGAGGCGGTAGTCCACACTTCCAGACACAATGTTATCACATTCCGAAAAAATGGAAAGAATAAAGGTATGTTATATAATAATTATATAACATAAAGAAATTATAAATATTATATATATCATATATAAAAATATTTTCCATCATAATTCCCAACCATGATAGGTGGTAAAGTAAAAAATCGAATGACATCATTTTGTGAGGTGGTAGTTCGTCGTACACATAAATGGTAAGTTTGTTACCCATTAGATGGAAGTGTGTGTAAATGTAAGTAAAACCATTGTAATAAAAATATCTTAGTATATTGATGATACTAGTGTAATTATATCATTTAATAATAATATATTATGGGTGGAGAATGAAAATAAAATAAAAGAGCTTGAGGAAGGATGTCACCTCTTCTTTTCGTAACTCCTATCGGTTTACACCAAAGGGATTCCTTGGATATATTTCGTAACAAAGGGAGGCTAATAGGATGATGGTATGGATGATGAGGACCTATTTGGATAGATATTTTTCAAGATAAATGGTATTGAGAGGTGTGAATAAGTGGGAGGGGTGAGTGCTTTTTTATAGTGGAGGGGAGTGGTATTCTTACAAATTTTTGAAAATGGAATTCCACCCATGTTTTTTCTATGAAAAGTGGATCCAAAAAATTTAATAATTTTATCAAACGTATTATATGGTAACAATATGAACATATAATGGATTTTGGACAAGTTTATAGGTCAATATGTGACTTAATTTTAAGGTTTAGTTCCTTATTAAGCTAATTTTTCTCTCAATCACTGAAATTAATGTTTACTTAAATTCACCAATATTTTTCTCAAAAACAAATTTGAACTTATTATACATTATAAATTATTATTATTTTTCAAAATACGGAGTCCATATTTTTAAATTCCAATCATATAATTGGAATAAATTAATTTAAATTTAATCTCATGGATAGGATGACAATACATGTTTTTAAAGTAAAAATGCTCAAAATTTTGAGATGTGTTTATATATAATTTCAATGTGAAATTGATTATAATAAAATAAATTGGATTAATTTTTGTATAATTGATATAATTTTACTTTAAAATCAATTTGAAATATAATTCAACCTTATAAAAAATTAGATGAAAAATCATTTTTGAATTAAAACTTAGAATCCACCACTTTGACATAGTTACTGATAGAATTATGGGTCACATCCTGAATTGGAAGAACATTTTTCTATAATTAAAAGTAATAATAACTCTTATCAATAGTTTTCTAGCATCTATCCCAATTAAGGTCCTATGTACCCTCGAAGTTCCAAAAAAAGTTGTATCAAATATAGAGAGATTAATGACTACATTCTTGTGGCGTGGTCAGATGGAAGGAAAACATCACTAGGAATTGTGGAGTAGGATGGAAAGACCCATATACAAGGAGGTAAAAACTTAAGGATTATCTCTAATCACATTAGTTTTTTTCATGAAAATCTTTCATGGGATACATTTAGGTGTGAACTCTCTAGGGAAGATACATGTAGGTGAAATATAGGTATGATGTGAACATGAAGAGAGTATAGGCTTCAAGGATTTAGAAAATTGTTTAGCCATTCATTCCCAGTTTAAAATAGCAATCAAGGTGGATAATTGGAAAGGGAGATATTAATTTCTGGAAGTAGAATTTGGTGGGGATCAAGCTAGGATTTTCAGGTTTCCCAACCCCAAATATCACCTTTAATGAATCTAGAGATCATCCCAGTTTTATTAGGTAAATTATCAATGAAGAGAAATGATAATTCATTAAGAACATTATTCCAAATTCAGAACTAGAAAACATGTGTCTTTATAAGATCCTCTTTTTGGGTTTTATCAATGAAATATTTCCTTACGATGAAAAGGGAATCGAATAGCCAATATGTGTGGGGTGGTATGCTATGGTGCAAAGATATTACCACTAAAATCAACTTTATATTTTGGAAAGTAAGGAACAAGGAACAACCTACAAAGGAGAAGATCCAACTCATGGGAGTGAATCTCACCTCAAGGTTTATCTATTATAGATAACCAAAAAATGAATCCATGGAAAACTTATTCTTTAAAAGTGATGGGTTAAGGTAGATTTAGAGTGATGAGAGAGTCCTTCTTAATATGGTAGTTCCAGGGTGTGGTTAACCGTGGATTATAGAAGATAGAAAGAGATATAATCCTCATTATGGTTTTTTGGAGCATATGGAAAGAAAAAAATGAACCGAAGAATAAAAAAATGAATGTATCTCAAATATGTCTCCTATATAAAACCAGAAATGTTATTATGGTTCTAGAAAGGCTTTGTAAAAATTGGGAGCTTGTTCCCTCCCTAAGACATTTTCATGTGACTAGTTCCTCCTCAGATAACATCTCTAGCCCAGAGAAATGGAGGTGGGTTTAATGGTATCCCCCTATAAATGGTCTAAAAATTAATATTGATGGATCGTATCTAATGGATTTCAAGGGCGGTGGAGGTGTTATTCAGGATACCTGGGGTTCTGTCATCCTAGAATTTTTAACAACCTATGGTAGAGGATACTCCTTACAAGTAAAATGTATAGCTATGATCATTGGGTTGATGGAATGTAATCAGAGAAATATTCACCTAGGATAAATTGAGATAGACTCTATGACTATTTACAAATAACTCCATGGAATTGTGATCATCCCTTGGTCAATAGAGTACACCATACAAAAGTGAAATGGGTTAGTGAGTCATCACACCAAGATTCTCCATATGTGGTGTGAAGGGAATGCAGTTTATAACATCCTAGAATCTAAGGAAAATCAAATAAAGTGAATGGTTTAGTTTTATAGTATTGTATCCTTTCCTATAGAATGGTATAATCTGGTTAGAGTGTATTCCTTGGGATTCATTATTTTAGAATTCCATGAAATTCTTTTCCACTTGGTAATGCTTAACTCAAATCCTCATAGATGAAATAATTTAAATTGAAACTAAAAATATCATGGAGAATGAATTAATCATGAAATTATATGTCAAATTGGTAGTATTTACACCATATATAAAAAACTAGGTGCACAACAAAAATTTAAGTCTCAAATAAGGGAAATACCATTGAAAATCATTAAAATTATTCTAGGGGAAAATAATATTTAAACATTCCACAGTGTCACATACCACTTTGAAACATTTGAATCATAATCCTTATAAAGGAATAACATTAAATTAAAGTTTTAAATATCTTGAAGATAAAATAATTCATGATATAATATATCAAAATGGATAGTAGGTACACCACATAAAATAAATAAGTGGTGAAAATTACTTTTATCTCATAGATATAAAAAATGAGATGAAAATTCATTGTCTTGCATTTCTTTTTTAGTGAACGTCATTTAAATTAATTTATAATGGTTTTAAACATGTTTATAACTTATTTATAACCATATTAATATTTATTATATCATATATTATCTTCTTTTAATATCTTACTACCCATTTGTTAGTAAACTTTCATTATTTTCACTATTTTGGTAGTTAATTTCCTAGTTCTTTGAGTAGGTTTTGACTTATTACTTGTTGTTATTATTACTTAGATCATGATTTAATCATATCCATAATGTAAAACATGATTTAATTATCTTATATATCCATTATATACGTATTTAGAATAATCCATACAGTTTATAGATGGGAAATGAAATGCACCGTTCTTGAAGATGGTAGGTTGTATGTATGCATGAACGCTACTTTCATTTCCTTGTCATATATTAAAATAATGAAAATTAAATGATATATATGTATATGTATATTATAAATATAGTATAATATATATCTCATATATTTTACATAGGTTTATTAAAACCATCCTTTATACATTCCATGTATAGTGTGAACAAATGACATCGCTTTGAGGAGGGGGTAGTCCACACTTCCACAAACGGTGTTATCGTATTCCCATAAAAATAAAAAGAATAAAGGTATGTTATATAAGAATTAAATAATCATTAAGACATTATAAATATTATATATATCATATATAAACATATTTTACATCATAATTCACAACCAAGAGAGGCGGTAATGGAAAAAAGAACGACATCGTTTTCTGAGGCGGTAGTTCGTCGTACACATAAATGATAAGTTCATTGCCCATTATATGGAATTGTGTGTAAGTGTAGGTATAAACCTTAGAATGAAAATATATCAGTATATTTAGGATAAAAAAATTTTTATAAAATCATGGAATAATTATATTTTATGGGTGGAGAATGAAAATAAAATAAAAGAGATTGAGAAATGTAGTTACCTCTTCTTTGGGTAACTCCTTTTAGTTTACACCAAAGATATTTCTTGGATGGATTTATACCCAAAGTGAGGATTATTGGATGAGTTTATGTATGTTTAGGATATATTTGGTAATATCGTTTTTCATCCAAATTGTCTTTAGAGGCATGAATAAGTGGGATGTGTGACTGTCTTTTATAGTGGAGGAGTGGCATTCTTGTAAATTTTTGAAAAGGGAATTTCACCCATGTTTTTCCTAGGAAAAGTGGCTCCAATAAAGGTAAATATTAGATCCCATGGAGTATATTATCTAAATATGAACATAAAATTCATTTTTTACAAGTTTTTAGGTCATTTTGGTCATTAAGTTTATGGTTTAGTCCCTTGTTAAGAAAATTTTTCTCTTAAATTCAATTGGTTTTTATATTCATTTCTAATAAATTGGTAACCAATGAATTCATTTTATATTTTTATAAATCATTTATTTTCATAATTTTCCTAATGATATTCATAACGTCTAATTTATTATCTAAGTTGTATCTTATTATATTAAATAATAATTTTTTATTAATATATTGTTGTTTAGTAAAATGCAGTCTTACATGTAATGCAAGTCATCAAAGAAAATCTTTGTTGTGTGTGATGCACACTAACTTAGTATCATGTCAATTTAAATCTATTTAATGGGTTATTTTTTAAAAAATAGTAAATATATTATAAAGTCTTAAGATATTATATTCTCTTGCGTGCTTGGTGTTTCGTGTCATATATGTTATCGAATAAAATGTTCTTACTTAATAATTTTAGGTTGTTGCATTATTCTATATTTTAAAATGTTGGAGAAGTGGAGGGCCATATTGTGACTGTGAGGATTTCTTCAAGATTCTCTTTATCTAGGACAAGTCATGATGCGACCCCTATAGGTTGTGGCGTGACCACCCCCAAGACGAGGGGTCATCCTCCTATTTATCACTGTTAGAGCGTGACCCCTATGGGTAATGGAATGATACACCACATAGAGTAAATCCTAAAACCTAAAATTAATATACTACCATGTAATACCCAAGATTCTATAATAGTAGTTAAACACTATATCTTCAAACTATAGCACACTGTACATTCAATTCATAATATAATACTAATAGTTTTATTCATTCCTATGCTTAAAATAAATATTCCCAAATTTTATAGTATAAATATAATTATATGGATATTAATAATTCATTCAACATGTTAAAAATATCTTAGGGTGATTTTTTTTTGAATTTTTTAAAAAGGTTGTTTTTTGGGTTAATAGTATAAAAAATAGTTTTCATAATACCGTGACTTTAATTTCATCATCGTGATATAATAATGGATTAAAAATTTTTGAAACATTTTTCTAAAACAAAAATATAATTACTAAATTTAAAAAACTCATTTAACAATATTATGTTAAATTTTTAAATCTATTTTTTAAATTTTGAAAACCTAAGATATATTTTATTCCAATATAAAAAAAATTCAATACTTTTACTTTAATTTAGTATTCACAATGATACATTATATTTTGGATTTATTTTAATGTAAAATGTCTTAATTTTTTAATCATAAAACAATAAATTTCATGAGAATCAATACTATACAATATTTGGTTGTAAATTCATTTTTATGATTAAAAAGGGAATTTTTCTAAAAAAATGTTTTTATTGCGTTAACATACCTTAATTAGAATTAATTTTTAACACCTCCTGAAAATGAATTTATATTTTAAATAATAATGTTCAAATTATTCTATGAGGTAGATTTTATTTTTAGGTATAAAAATAACTTACCGAGGTAAAAAAATGAGTTACGATGGTAAAAGTGAATTATGATAAAAAGTGAAATTAATGGGAATTGGCCTTAAATATCTTGGTCCTTATATCAATATTTCATTAATTTAAAGATATATAATGTTTTTATACACATAATTTAATTATAAAAATAATCTTATAATATTAATGACAAATAGGAAGTAATATAACTCAAAGAAGGAAATTTCGTTCTAAAATTCTTTTCCACTTGGTAACGCTTCATTCAAATCCCCATAGATGAAATAATTTAAATAGAAACTCAAAATATCATGAATAATGAATGAATCATGATATTATATGTCAAATTGGTATTATTTTTACCATATATATAAAATTATGTGTGAAAAAATAAAGTATCTCTCAAATAATGGAAATACCATTAAAAAATCATTAAAATTATTCTTGGGGAAAATAATATTTAACAATTCCAAAGTATCTCATAACACTTTGAAACATTTGAATCCTAATTATCATGAAGTAATAACATTAAATTAATGTTTTAAATACCATTAAGATAAAATAATTCAGGATATAATAT
Organism: Viscum album; assembly: GCA_963277665.1. Taxonomy (NCBI): domain Eukaryota; kingdom Viridiplantae; phylum Streptophyta; class Magnoliopsida; order Santalales; family Viscaceae; genus Viscum; species Viscum album. The sequence goes on from OY728128.1 coordinate 22,690,122, forward strand.
ATCAAAATGTGTAGTTGGTTCACTGCATAAAAGAAATAAGTGGTGAAAGTAACATTTATCTCACATATGTAAAAAATGTGATGAAAATCTATTACCTTGCATTTAATTTTGGGTGGAAATTATTTAAATTACTTTATAATGGTTTAACATGTGTTAATAAATTATTCTAGAACCATATTAATATTTATGATATCATATATGATCTTTTTGTAATATCTTACTACCTGTTTGTTAGTAAACTTTCATTATTTTCACTATTTCGATTGTTAATTTCCTAGTTCTTTGAGTATGTTTTGAATTGTCACATGTTGTTATTCTTACTTAGATTATGATTTAATCATCAAAATAATGTAAACCATGATTTAATTATCATATATATACATTATATATGTATCTATAATAATCCATATAGTTTAGAGATGGAAACAAAATACATCATTCATGTAGACGATAGGTCGTACGTATGCATGAATGCTACTTCCATTTGTTTGTTGTATTTTATAAGATTGAAAAGTAAATGATATATATGTATATATATATATAAATTATAAATCTAGTATCATATATATATCAGATATTTTACATAGCTTTATTAAAATCATCATTTATACATTCCATCTATAGAGTGAACAAATCACCTCGCTTTGAGGAGGTGGTAGTCTATATTTCCACAAACAATGTTATCACATTCCCACAAAAATGGAAAGCATAAAGGTATTCTTCATAAGAATTAAAGAATAATTAATAAATTATAAATATTTTATATATCATATATAAACATAGTTTCCATCATAATTCTCAATCATGAGAGGTGTTAAAGGAAAAAACGAATGACATTGTTTTGTGAGGTGGTAGTTCGCTGTGCACATAAATGGTAAGTTCATTTCCCATTAGATGTAAGTGTGTGTAAGTATGGGTATAAAACTTGAAATAAAAACATATTAGTATAGTTAGGGTACTTGTTTATTATATAATCTTGGAATAAGAATATTTTATAGGTGGATAATGAAAATAAAATAAAAGAGCTTGAGGAATGATGTTACCTCTTCTTTGGGTAACTCCTTTTGGTTTGCACCCAATAGATTTCTTGGATGGATTTATTATCAAATTAAGGATTATAGGATGATTTTATATATTTTGAGGAGATATTTTGTAATATCTTTTTCGATCCAAATTTTCTTGAGATGTGTGAATAAGTGGGAAGTGTGAGTGCCTTTTATAGTGGAGAGACATTCTTGTAAATTTTTTAAAAGGGAATTCCACCCAAGTTTTTTCTATGACAAGTGGCTCCAATAAAGTTAAAAATTATATTAAATGGATTATTCGATCTAAATATGAACATAAAATTCCTTTATGACAATTTTTTAGGTCATTTTGGCCCTTAATATTAAGGGTTAGTCCCTTGTTAAGCTAATTTTTCTCTTAATCATTATAATTAATTTTTAATTACTTTCACTAATATTTTTGTCAAAAAATAAGTTTACCACATTATAAATTATAAATTATTATTATTAAAAATATATAATATACTTTTCCAAATTCTTATCACATAATTGGCATAAATTAATTTAATTTTAATCCCACAGACATGACGACAATGCGGGTTTTTAAAGTAAAAACGCACAAAAGTTTGAGATGTGTTTATATCCAATTTCGTTGAAAAAATTGATTCCAATGACCTAAATTGGATTAATTTTAATATGATTGATATATTTTTTACTTTAAATCAATTTTAAATATAATTTAAACTTATAAATAAATTATATGAAAAAGCAGTTTGGAATTACAATTCAATATTTTTCACTATTCATCAAAAAATGAAACATCACAGAAAAATACCAAAAAATCACCCTAACCTAATTTTAATTTTTATATTTCGAAAATAATTTTTTTTATAATAAATTTATAAAATTTCCAAAAATTGGATTTAAAATAGGTTCTCCATTAAAAGACTGTAAAAGTGTTTTTATAAAAATATAGGTTTCTATTCATGAAATTGGGTTTATTCTCATCTTCTGCCTATAAAATATATTGGATGAATGTCAAGAATATTTTATTGAATATATAAAATATATATTTCTTTAATATTATTTAATAATTGTAATTAATTTAATTTATTAGGATAAAACACATTTGTGATCATAAAAACATTTCCTTTATATTCAATTAGTTTTTTTATTAATTTCTAATTAACTGGTAACCATTGAATTCATTTTATATTTTTATAAATAATGTATTTTAATAAGTTAGTTAATATTATTCATAACTTCTAATTTAATGGCTACGTTATATCTTATTACATTAAATAATAATGTTTTATTAATATATTATTGTTCTGTAAAACTCAGTCTTGCGTGTAACGCAAGTCATTGAAGAAAATCATTGTTGCATGTGACGCATGATAACTTAGTATCACATTCATTGAAATATATTTAATGGGTATTTTTTAAAATATTAAATATATTATAAAGTATCGATATATTATATCCTCTTATGTGTTTGTTGTTGTGTGTCATACATGTTATTGAATACAGTGTTCTTACTCTAGAATTTTAAGGTGTTACATTATTCCATATTTTAAAAATATAGATAAGTATAGGGACACATTGTGACCATGAGGAATACTTCAAAACACTCATTCACTAGGTAAAGTCACGATGCGGCCCCTATAGGTTGTGGTGTGACCACCCCCAGGGTGAGGGCTCATCCCCTATTTATCACTTTACAGCATGACCCCTATGTTCCAGGGAATGATTCACCTCATCGTTGAAATTATAAAACCTCCAATTAATGGACACCCTTTTAATACCCAAGATTATTTGATAGCAGGTAAACATTATATCCTCAAAATATAGCATATTGTGCATTCAATTTATAATATAATACTAATATTTTTTCATGACTATGTTTAAAAAGAAATATTCCTAGATTTTATAGTATAAATATGATTATATGGATATAAATAATTCATTTGTAATGTTAAAAATATTTTAGGGTGTTTTTTGAATTTTTTAAAAAGGTTTTTTTGTAAATAGTAAAAAACAGTTTTTATAATATTATGAATTTAATTTCATCATCATGATATAATGATGGATTAAAAAATTATAAAACCTTTTTCTCAAAAAAAAATATAATTAATATATTAAAATTATTCATTTAAAAATATTATTCTGAATTTTTAAATATAGTTTTAAAATTTTGAAAACCTAAGATATATTTTATTCTAACAAAAAAACAATTTCAGTCTTTTTACATTAATTGAGTATTAAAAATGATCCATTATAATTTGGAATTATTTTAATGTAAAAAATTATCAATTTTTTAATCATAAAACAATAAATTTCATGAGAATCAATACTAAAAAATATTTGGTTGTAAATTCATTTATATAATTAAAACTGAAATTTTTCAGAAAATTGTTTTCTTTGCGTTAATAAACTTTAATTAGAATTAATTTTTTACACATATGGAAATTAAATCTTGAAAATGGTTTTATATTTTAAATCATCATTTTAAAATTATGTGATGATAGAAATTTTATTTTTAGCTATAAAACATAACTTACTAAGGTAAAAAATGAGTTACGACGGTAAAAGTAAATTTTGATAAAAAGTGAAATTAAAGGGAATTGGCCATTAATATCTTGATCCTTATTCCTTATTTGTGTGAATGATAGGTGGATCACATAATAATTATCACATATACTTTATCTTACACTTTTTAATTCATTTTTATTTGGATGTGATGCTATTTTAATATAAAGTAATGAGTATTTACTAAAATATCACATCTCTCACTTATAAAAGGATCCCTTCACCACCCCACTTATCTTAACACATTTAACCTCTTAGTTCAAATGAGATATAAAATAATCCTTACCAAATACTCTTATCTACTTCCTAGAGGTTCTTTTCTCGCCAAAAGACCATTCTAATAAGGTTCAAGGAGTTTCATAAAGGAGGATACCCAAGGAATATATAATTATTTTAATCGAGTTCCTTCAAGATTATTTCTTCTTCAACCTCCTAAAAATATATTATTACCATATTAAAATAAATAAATCATTACAATTAGAATACTAAAATTTTATTATGTTAATGTGGTAACCATTTTAGACCTTTCACCCATCCCTTTAAAAAATGAAAACATTGTCCATGTTATGTGTAGACTACCGCCTCCATGAACGATGTGTTTCGTTTTTCATCACCAATTTATATGGACAGCAATAAAATGGATTTAATGAATAAATATGATATTAATATATAAATATTTTTTTGAATGGTAATATTAATATTTAACTCAGTATTAAGATCCACCTTTTTTGTTAAAAACTACAGAAATATGATCGTCATGGATTCCATTATTTCAAACCATACCCATTACTTACATCAAATAAAAATGGGAATTAATAAATCATTGAAAAATAATGATTAAATTACCAGGAATAATATAGAAATTATTAAATTTTTAAAAAATAATGAGGACTAAGATCTCCATTATGAAACATGTATGAAATGATCAAAATTTCTAACAAATGATGATGAAAATAAACAATAACTACTTAATATTTGTGTAATGAATTATTAAAATTGAACATTATAAAAGCTAAAATTTTATGATATAACCCACCAAGGCCCACATGGATAGCCATAAGCTGAGTGTGACATACTATTTCAATAGGATAGATGTTGGTGATAAGCACTGTGTAGAAATATCACACACATGGGAGGCCTTATACTAAAGTACCAGCACACACACACATCTCCATCCACTAGTAAAAAGTAGAAAAGATAAAAAAACTGATACCTTATATGCATTCATAACAACTAATCCCAAGTTAGAGTATGATAAATAATATATTAAAGTATAAGGACCAAATATAATCATGTTATAACTATAAAAAGGGTCCAACCTACTAAAAAGTGATTATTATTATTAAGATGAAACACCTAGAAGCTTTTGTGGTCCCTCTAGCACAACTAATATCCACCTTCTTCCATTTATCCTAAGAATCTATTTAAATTCTTATCATTTGAATAAGACATGATAGGTTTGGGTAGATCCCATACAAGGATGAGTATAAAATACTAAGTAGGAGACCCTGAAATCACTAAACAAAACATCAATGATAATCAGATAAAAATAAAAAAAGGTTGAGTCACTAATAGAGGAAGATAGAAACCCAAATATAATCATTGATACACACAAAGTCTCAAAGTAAGGTCATGTCCTCACTATTGTCCTTGGATTTTTTCCAAGGCTCAAAGGTCGCATGCATTCGATGGGACTCATTTCTTAAGTATCCCTAACACTGATGGAACTTATCCAAGAGGTCACACTCGTCAGGAATTTCCATGATGAAGTATGAACTAGAACTCATAAGATAATGATATAAAATTATGGTATCACACCCAAGGATATGCGGGACACCTGAACCTAACTAGACTAACCCACTAGTTAGGGGATCAAACGCCTAGTGTGTATGTTACATGATACCGGACCCTACCTAGGGAGAATGGTGAGAATGAGGATCCAACCCTGATCCTTAAAAAGGGATAGATACTCTAATATCTAAAGGGGGTCTTACATATAATTCTCATGACTAGATGCCTCATTGAACCCTCATGAGGAAACTCATCTCGAAACAAGGGAACTCAACCATACCAAATCTAAAATATGGGACACACCCAAGATAAAACAAATAGAATCAAGGGATATAATAAACCTTAAAAATGTAAAAATCATGTATAAGGGGTGAAAAATGTTTCCCACTAAGTATATTCATACCCGAGTCTATGTATGTGTACTCTGACCCATTACCATAAACTCTGGTCATTTTTATGTACACTAGATGTGTCTTTACCCATGTACCCAGGGGTAAAAGTCAATTTTCCAACTTAAGTTACACAAAACATGTGAACAAGTCACATGGTTGTGTGATATTTGATTTTATTTTTAAACCATAGCAATCTCAAAAGGGGGTCTATATGGTGTGTGTTATTCTGAACAACACACCATGTATATTGATGTTTTCTAGACATTTATGGTCCTTATTCTTATCTACCCTCATCTCATCTTCCTCTAATCCATCCATCAAATACACCCACAAAATCAAGATATAAGGTTGATTAAGCCAGATCCATTGTTGGTTTCCAGATTCTAGCTACCCATCTTTGTGGAATCACCTTCTATCACACCACAATGACCAAATTACAAAACTAGTAAAATAAACTCCTTCAATCCAACACAAAACTACCTCCATCATCTTTAATTATATATTTCAACTTCAATCTCAAATTAAACCCAAAAAAATGATATGTTAAACCAAATATCTATTTTACAATGATCACTTCCTGGGTGTCATCAAACCATTTTTCAAATGAAATATCAATGATAAATGTTTTAAGAATAAGGGGAGAAAAGCACAAAACAAAAAAGTAAGGAATAAAAATTGACCATTTTTCTGGTTTTCCCTCATTCATTTATAGAGAAATCAACTATAAGGGAGTATAATAAATAATCATATAGTTTTTAATTCTATGAATTAAAATTAAACCATGATAACCCAATATAAATGACCCATGAATTAATTTCTAAAAAAATAATTCATTTTTATCAAAGAGAAATCAAGAATGGAGATTAATCAAACAGAAATAAACACCCTACCTTGATATCAAATCAATAACTGATAAATAATTATTATGCATCGTTGTCAAAGGTGAGACCTAAGAAATTGGTTGACAGTGACAATCCATGTGGTATATTGAATGTTGATCCTCAATCTCATCGACGTCTTCCAAAGCTCTCATCCATGGTTTTATCCTCTAATATATAGGGTTATATGGATAACCATAGTATTTTTCCAAATCCATGATTAAATATAGAATAATTAGTTTTCATCCATTTAATAGACAATAAATTATTTAATTTATTTAGTTTTCTATTATTTTTTTAGTGACTGCGCTTAAACAAAACACCTAATGTGTACAAAGATTATGTTGTTTTTAATGTAAATCCCATGTTATGGATATAATTTTAGTCTCATTTTTACCATCTAGGATAACATTATAGAGATAAACCATTGTTACTAAAAAAAATAAACATGTTTCATATAATATATTTGATATTTTTAATATATCAACATCGAGGCTCCATGGGCCCTATAATCCCACACTAACTAAGCACATAACTCTAAAATTATTATTTAAAATATTCCAAGGTGTTATATGTAAAAAATAGGGTAATTAAATTCTCCCTACCTTAGATATTTTCATCCTAAAAATAAAAATTCTAATCAAAATTATGGAGGTATTAATATTTAATCTGGTTTTCCCATTCTTATGTGTGTTCGTGAAGATTCATATACTACCAATGAACATGCACAAATATAATCACTCACCCAGAAATTATTTTCTATCTAGAATACTTTAGGTTCATCAGGTTCTCTAAGAAGGTATATTTACACTTAATTTATAGCTCACCTCTATCGATAACATGTGATAGGTCATGCACATATCTTCTCAGTTGTGATATATGGAATAAATCGTGTACCCGTTCTAACTTCTATGTTAAGGAAAATCAGAATGAAACCTTTCTAAACCTTTGATATATCAGTAAAGGTACAATGAATCTCATATATATCATTCCACTTTCTCTAAATATATAAAATACTCATCAAGGTGGGGTCTTAACAAATACATGGTCTCCCTCTTTGAACTCCAAATTCCTCAATCATCGGTTTTATAAGACTTATGACAGCTTTGGTTAGGCCTCATCCACTCATAGATGATATAAACCATTTATGTTGCATGAATCAACTATGGTACCATAATAACACTCTCCCTTAGCATCATCCAAAATTGTGGTGACCTACACAGTCTCCAGAACAAGTTCTTGAAAGTTGTCATACTAACAGTGGAATGGTAACTATTATTATATGAAAACTACAACATGGGGGGGTGATCCTCCTAGAATTGGCCAAAACCCAACATGAAATCCTGAATCAAATCCTCCAGAACCTAAATGGACCTCTCAGTATGGCCTTCATCCTAGGGATGTAACATCATTCTCAACTGAAATTGAGTCCCAAGAGCCTCCTGTAATCCTCTCTATAATTGGTATACGAAATTATCATCATGGTTTGAAATGATTATTGAAGGAACTATATGAATCCACACTATCTTCTACACATACAAGAATCCTAAACTATCCACTGAACTCTGCTCCTAGATATATAGGAAGTGTTTGACAAGGTGAGTCCATCTATGATCACCCAGATAGCATCGTGACCTCTTATTGATCGTGAAATTCTCACCAAGAAATCCATGGAGATATTATCCCACTTTCACTTTGGAACCTCAATGGGTTAAGATAAACATGTTGGTATATTATGATTGTACTTAACTTGCTAGAAATTGATTCATCAAGAGATAAAATCAACAAAACACCTCTTCATCCCTATCCACAAAAATTGATGTCAAAGTTCTTGGTATGTCTTCTCCACACCTAGATTTATCACTAGTGGTGTATTAAAATACCTCAGAACCTATTCTTGCAGTGTGACTGGTACCATTTTTCATCATCATAAAAGGATGATGTTCTCCCCACCTTTATAAAATCTATTAGGAGTATGTCTAGAGAATATCTAATCATGAAATACCTTTCAATTGATATAACCATGTTATGCCTCTTAGACATGTTGAATAAATAGAGGGGCAACAACCATCCACTATAGGTACACTGCACCATCCTTGTCCACTAGGGAAAACATCAATGATGGAAAATAGTTTTATACCTCACTCAAAAAATATTAATGTTATTTCTTATTGATAGAATCTTCCACAATGTTCCCCTTCTCAAGAGTATAGACTATCTTAAAGTCATAATCCTTCAACACCCTCCACCTAAAATCTCAAGATAGGGGTTCCCATCAACGTCTATCATGGATCTTAAAAATCCCACTGACACTTCTCCATCCATACAAAAGGTTTCACCTTTCAGGTTAAGGTAGTGAGAGGTGTCACTATAGTAGAGAAATCAAACATGAATCTATAATAATATACTATAAACCAAAGAAATATATGAACCTCATACATGCCCTTAGGTGGCTCCAAAGATAGCATTACCTCGATCTTGGTGGGGTCCAGTATTACTCCTTTTTTTATGAAATGTCCCACTAAGTGGACCTCTCAAATACAAAATTGACACTTTTAGTGATTCTTGTAAAGTTGTTGCACTCAAAGTATATCTAGAACCATTCTCAAATATCCCACATGATCCTCCTCTAATTTTGAGTACACAATGATTTCATCAATGAATACTACCATGAACTAGTTGAAATATCTAGTTCATGAGTTTCATGATCACTACTAAGGATTTCATCACACTAAAAGGCATCTCCATGTACTCATAGTGATTATAGTATCACTGAAATTTCATCTTTAGTATATCCTCCTCTTGAACTTGGAGATGGTGATAACTTGGTTTGAGGTCAATATTTTAGAACCACCTCTCCCCTTTTAGCTAGTCAAAGAGGTTATCAATTCTAAGAAGTGGATATTTATTCCTGATAGTAAACTGGTTCAGGAGACAATAATCCATGTACAACCTCAAGATTCCATCTTTCTTCCTGGTAAACAATACTAAGGAAACCTAGTGGACACACTAGTTTTAAAAAATAAATTCATCTGTAGGTACTCTTTATTATCGTATGCTATATCTATATCCTAAACCTACCTTTGTAGTACATTGCCTCTCCCTTATTTTTTCAGCCATCTCACCTCATACTAATGTTGACCCGTGAGTCAAATATTCTTACACAACATGAACAAGACCATCACAGGTATAACAACACCTCTCCTTTGGCGAACTGAACTATCCCCAAGGTATTAAAAAATGTTTTAGTATCATATTCCATGACATACTATTCCTACATCATATTTATTTTGTCAGTTGGACCTGCTTTCCCTAGGCCTTGGGAGATCCCTACCTCTGAAACTCATGATGCACACTCAACCTCTACCCATCATTATCCATCACCACCAAATCCAACCATGGATCATTTTGACAGGACTCACCCACTCAAACCACTAGAGGTGGGTCTACGCACTGCTCAATGGGTGGAAGTACAACCCATTATCCACCAGGAGGGAAAACCTCCTCTTTCTTGGGCCCCCTCATGGAGACATCATCACCTATTAGTTCATAATCATGTCTGCACTATGGAATCCAAGTTGGTTATCAACATAGAGGCATCCTGTAGTAGTAAAGATATACCATGGTCAATAGAGAAAATATGGGGATCTTGCTTAAGAAGTATATGGAAACTACAACCCATTCCAACATGATGCATGCACCGATGTTTTTTTGAAACCATTTCCTATATGTTCTGAGTTAATCAACAGGTTATTAGATCCATGTTGAATAGATATTTCTACTTCCATACCATAACTTAGTTCCCTTACCAGATAATTGAACCCAAAATACTTTAGCATTATCACCCTAGTTCCCAAACCAATCCTTATAGCTAGAAAATCTCTAAACTTAGGTCATAATACAACCCAATTTGATACCACTCTATCATGACCTTACCCACCAAGGCCAACCTAGACATAAGTAAGTTTAGTGTGACACCCCAATACTAATTCCAATAGGCCAGGGGTTGGAGACTAGTGTCAAGTAAGCATATCATACACATGGAAGGTCTTTGCCTAAAGTAACTATAAACATGCACACATCACAATACACAAGTATAATTTGGAAATGATAAAAATTGACACCATAAATGAATGAATAGAAACTAATCTCACATTAGAGTATTAAAAATAGTATGGAAAAGCGAAAAGGATCAATAAAATCCCACTATAAATATAAAAAGAGTGACCTTCTATAAAAAAGGGGACCACATTCAAGATGTAACTCCTAAAATTGTTTGTGGCCCCTTTAGCACAATTAATCCCCACAAGCTCTTGGTCCTCCTAGAACTCCATCAAAATTATTTTTGTCTGTATAAGACACAACACATGTTGGAAGATCCCATGAAAGGGTCATTATAACATACCATATAGGATACCCCTAAATCACTAAAAAAGCACCTATATATGCAGCTTAAAATTAATAAGGGTGAGTCACCAAGAAGGGAAGATAAAGACCCAAATATGATAAGAGACAAACACCAAGTCTCAAATTATGGTCACATCCTCATTTCCATCCTTGGATTCTACCCAAGTTTTAAAGGTTATGTTTTTCTGAGGGAACTCATTTCTTGAGTCTCTCTAACACTGATGGAACTCATTCAAGTGGTCACACTCATTAGGAATTTCAATAATTAATTATGTATTAGAACTCATAACATTTAAATACATAGATAAGGGATCACATCCAAGGCCAATGGGGGACACCTAACCCTAATTAGATTAACCCACTAGGTAGGGTGTTGAGTTCCTAGTATATAGGTTATGTGATACCTAAAACAACCTTGGAAAAAATATGGGAATGAGGATCTAACCTCAGACCAAGAGGAGGGATAACTTATCTAATCCAATGAGGGGATCTTATGTCCAATGCTCCATAGTATATTTCACACATAACCCTCATGGGGGCGGACCAAGAAAACTTACCCCAAAACAAGGGAACTCAATCATAAAAAAACAAAAAGAGGGAATGCACCCAAGATAAAACTGAGGGGATAAAGGGATCGGAAATATCCTAAATGGAGTACATGGACTACACAAGGGACACATAGTATATCCTGCTAAGTACAGTTTTTACCAAGTCTGTGTTCTCATACTCTACATTGTTCCCATGTACTCTGGTCATGCTTGAGTATATGGGTTGTGTCCATGCCCTTGTACTCAGGGGTACACATCAAGTATCCAGATTAATTTCTACATGGTGTGTGAATAAGTCACATGTCCATGAGATATTTAAGTTCACACATAAACCCTTTCCACTATAAAATAGGGTCCACACTGCATGTGTTCTTTCGAACTACATGCTTTGTATATTGAGATTTTACAAAAACTATTGGTCTTTATGAGTATCCACCTGTTCCACCTCTTCCTACAATACATACATAAAATAGACCCACATCGTTCATATATGAGGTTAACTGATCTTGTTTCATCACTAGTTTCTAGATTCTGGCCACCCATCACTCATTAAATGCTTCTCGTCACACCATGATGCCCAAATGTCAAATCCCAAGAAACAAACTCCTTCAATCCAATTCAAAACTCCTAAAATCATCATTGGGCCTCCATAAAACCTTAAATATCATATCTTAACTCCAAAAAATGATTCATTTCAAAAAATATAAATTTCACAATGATAAATTCTGGATTTTAGTTGAACCATTGGTTAAACGAAATACTGATGATGAACGTATGAAGAATGATGAGAGAAAAACATGAAACACAAAAGTTAGAAAACAAATTTGGCCATTTTTTAGGTTGGCCTTAATTTATTTATGGATAAATTAATGAATTTTTAGGATAATAAAGAATAAATCAATTCATAATTATATAAATTAAAAGTAAACAATGTTAAAGAAATATAAACAACCCTCAAATTAATTTCTAAAATAATTAATTCACCTTCATCAAGGAAAAATAAAGAATGAGGATTAATCTAGGAAAATAATTCCCAACCTTGATAATAGATAAATTTATGATGAATAAAGATGTTGTGTTATTGTTGAAGGCATGTTCTATGAACTAAATTGATGACAGAAATACTCACAATATACGGATTTTTCATCCATGATCCCATCATCAATCGCCAAATCTATCCTCCACAGTCCTATCCTCCAATATATATGGTTATGTGGATAACCCAAGGATATTTTCATATCCAATATTAAATAGTGTAGAATTATGTTATGTAAATTTAATAGATAATAAATTATTTAATTTATTTATTCATCTATTATTCCTTATGCAATTTCACTTAAATGAAACACCTTATGCATACAAAGATAATGTTGCACCTAGGGTAAATCTTACATTCCATATTTAATGGTGGAATTGGTTTTCCCATATAAGACACCATTTAGGATATAAGCCATTATTTCAAAAAAAAAATACACAAATGTGATATAATGAATTTAATATTTTTAATATAACAATATTGAGGCTCTACAGGCCCCGGAATCCTGCACCGACTCTACACCTAACTATGAAAGTATTATTTAAAATATTCCAAAGTTTTACATGGAAAAAAACAAGGTTGTTAAATAAAATATATGAATAATGTTCTAAAATATTTTATTAAGAATGTTATTTTTATTATATAGGAGGTCAAATCACTTCTATGGAAATCAAGAGTAAAGGTAAGGATTTCTCATCTAAATATTCCATCCATTGATTTATGCTTCATATCCACCACTTTTTTTCATTTTTGTGTTATATAAACATCCCATAGATGCATATTTATCATAATTCCCATGAAATTAAATTTATTTACATTCCATCTCGGGTTCTATCTTTCAAGTTATTTTGATTCTAAACTTATCAAATTCGTAATGGTTTTATTTCTAAACTCACTTTGAATTCGATATTTTTATGAATAAATTCCCATCTAGGGAAATTGTTTTATTATTATATATAAAATAAATTATATTTTCTTATATTATGGTTTTTCATGACTTTCACATTTCTTATTACCATTTCACTACCCCTTTGGTTTTTTATTCACTAAAGTGATGTTTGTAAAAGAAATCGATCTTAACTCTTATTTTTAGTTGATAATATTTCTCTTTTATATCCATATTATTAATTTTATTCAATAGATGTAATTATATATAATTATACTATTTGTTTATTTATTTTTAAATTTACTTGATGTAACACCTTGAAAATTTAGTTAAAAATAATAATAACATTGAAAACATTCTTAGCACAAAACACTTAGCTATAAGCGAACAACGATATATTAGAAAAATATTATTACTTAAATGCAAACATTATAAAATAGATATTAAATTTTCAGTATTAATTGGAATAAAAAAATTATGAAACATATGTATAAATATTTTAAATAATGAAAATGTATTGATTAATTCATGATAAATAAGTAAACAATTTTTAATAAATTCGTTATATGGTTCAAAATGGTTTTTATTGTATTCTGTGTGTGGAAATTATAATTAATTTCTACAATTTTTATAAATTTTATATGATTAAATTAATTTGTTTTTTTAATTCAGAATTTTAAAATTATCATAGAGTGAATTTTTTATATTTTTTAGAAATAGTTTATTTTTAGGTGAATACTGAAAATACCGATTTCAAAAAATACTGCCACTTTTACGGAATTTTTATGATTTAAGAATGGATTAATAAATTATAAAACCATTTATAAAAAAAATATTTTTCAAATTAAAAAAATTATTTTAAAATATTATTTTTCATTTTGGGACCTAATATTGACTTTTGGGAACATAAGTTACATTTTATTCAAATTGAAAACTATTTTGGGGTTTTGAATTTAATGGTATGGTTAGAAGGTTTCATTCAGTTTTGGATTTATAAAAATTTATAATAAAATTAATTTATTTATTATTTATCCAAATAAAATTATAAATCAAATTTTACTTTATTTTAATGTAAAATTATTTTTACGCTAAAATTGGGTATTTTCTTAAAAACTATTTTTCAGGTGTTTTGTATTATCATATTAAAAATAATTTTTTCTAGATATATAATCTTAATATAATAAAATTTATTCCAAATTTTTAATCATTTTTTTCAAAAAAAATAGATTTCCCCTTTTATTTTTGGTTATATAAATAATTTTTCATCGTAAAAATGTTAAGTTATCACGGTTAAGGTTAAATTGGATTTAAAGGGGTTTAACTAGGAGATAAGGCTTAAAATGTATCCAAAACTTATCTAAATGTGATTGGTTGAGTTTTTTTAGACATAATAACATCTTATATATTAATTTTGGGTGCCTTTTTTCCCATTGACCAGGAATAGTACCTTTTGATATTTTAAACCATTTAATAATTAAAAGAGTGTCACTCTCCTCACTTATAAAGGGAATAAATTATCCACTATTATTCAAACCTATTGAGACATATATATTGACCAATACCTACCCAAATACCTTACCAATATTAATCATCATAACCTAGAGTCCCTAGTATCATTATGATACCAACTTATAAGGCTTAAATTGTAATCCAAAGGAGGTCTTCCAAAGGAGGTCTTCCAAAGAATAGGTAATCATCTTTACCGACTCTTTCAAAGTTTATTTCCTATTATACTTACTATAAATATATTGTAACCATTATAACATAATTAATATATTATAATTAATATAATAATATTTTATTATTAATATGGTGCAACCATTTCCCACCTTCTTTCCATCCTATGTAAAATGAAAGCATTGCTCATGCGTACGTATGACCTACCGTCTCCATGTAGCAGTGTAATTCATTTTTCATTACCACATTACATTTATGGTTATAAATATTAAAATAATGAATATATAAGATATTTTTTAATAATTATTCTTTTTAAAATATAATATATCATTTACATTCTGACCCTTTTACCCGTTAAAAAATGAAAATGTCGCTCGTGCATACTTGTGGATCACCGCCTCTCTGAAAAGTTGTGATTTATTTTTCATGTATCCCATTCATGGATAATTATAAATATAAATATAATTAATATTTATAATATTTATATCATTATTAAAATTATATATATGATTTATCCATGATAAATATGCAAGTACCATAACTGTCGAATCAAAATATTCATGAAAAATGAAGCAGTTAACACCAGAAATGATGATGATAATGAAATATCGTCAATGAATAGGTGATAATATGTTATAAGGAAACCATGTATGGTATTATAAGTATTAATATTTTTTTTTTATATAAATATAATAAATTTAAATTTATTATAAAGGAGGTTAAAATAACTTACAATGTAATTCATACCTGAGGTAAGCATTTATTTCACAATCTCATCCTTATTCGGGATTGTTTATGTATAAGATTTTGTTGGGGTAATTATATGGAATTTATATATCAAACCCCATATATTTTATTCTAATTTAGTAAATTATTTAAATTATAGGTTTTAATTTCATTTTACTCTTTCTAAGAACTCAAAAGTATAAAATAATTGTTTTAAAGAAAACCAACATTATTTTTTTATTCATCTTGGAATATTTTTCTTCCTTGCCTATGTTTTCTTTAAAATGTTTTCAAGAATTTTAATAATATTATAAAATAATTGATTAAATTCATTTTTACCCATGTTTTTTTCTGTAAAAAGTTTTATAAGTAATCTTTTTTTCATTTTTCAAAAAAGAAACTTTTTATTGAAGGTGTGAATGGAATCTTTGTTTTAACGCTTACCAAATGAAAAGATTTTCCTACCACCAATAAAATTATTTTCCTTGAAACATCCTTTAAAATTTCTCATGGTTATTTTAAAATAAAATGGTTTCTATAATATTCTAGAAACTATTTATTTTTAATATAAGTGATTTTAAAATGAAAAGGGTATTTTTCATAAGAAATGTTCCAGTGACATTTTATAAGAATTTTCATCTATGTAAAAATCCTTTGACGAATCTTATACTTTAGTGAAGATATAATCTAATTATTCCATCCACCATATTACTTTTTATGTATTATGATCATGTTATTATATTTATTTATTGGGAAAAATATTAACATTTCAAATTATATATTTTTAATACGAATGTTTATATTGATTATGTATTGAGTAGTTATTCATTTATTTTTTATGATGAATTAATTAGACTTAGTAAATGATGATTGGGGTTTGTTATAGCCCCTCAATTCATAATTGGGTCTCATGAGACAAACTAGCCTGGGTATTTGGTGTATGTCTACCTAATTATTTATGATTCCCTATCCCGGTGCCATGATGGTATGTTTGTGATGTCATGGAACAAGGCCTTGATGGTATGATTATGATGTCCAAAATTATATATTCTATCATTATGAAACAAATTATTATTATCCATGTGATTTTTTATGTTTCTATCCCCAGGGTGACTAGAATTTATCTTTGAATGATTTCAAGGATATGCTAGAATAAATAATAAATTGTTCATGAGAACTTTAGGTTTTAGTTTATGTTTTCAAATATAATGTGAGAATCATGTATGTATATTGTTTTCTAAGATTAATAAATTATTGGATCCTATGGGATTTTAAATTTTGTATTCTATACTAATATAATAAAGTAACCACTAAATTTGGGTTACTAGAGTTAGGGTTGTTATAGTTGGTATCAGAAGTGTATAAGAATATTTGGGAACTAGATTTAGAATAACATAGTTAGATAGAACAAACATTATGAAAAAAACATATGATATTCAACAAACTATTATAGAATGTTTCACTTATATAGGAATTATATTATATGATTAAATATTTATGATTTTATGATAAAATCCAATGTATCGCATTGTTTAAAAATGCATCCTAGTGAAATAAATGGAAACAGTATCAACACCCATAACCTATATATATATTTCCTTTATGAGAAATTAAATGAATTCAACAAGGATAGTGTTGGAGTTTAGAGGATTATAACTATATTATGGTAGTTTAATTAGGTTATTACCAATAACCTTTCCTGTATAGAGCACCCTACTGACCCAAAACATGGTGCAATAATGTTGGATCACTTCATACACAACAACCTCCATCATTCAATGGGACCACTAATATAAATATTATTTAATAGTGGATTGGGTTCCTAGAGAATATATTTATTACATTGGGAAGTAATTAAAGGGAGAAATGAATCATGGTTGTTTATCATCTAAAGGGAGATGTTGATAAATTATATTCATTGATTCAAAACAATAAAGGAGGTGGAGGAGATAGAGAGTATGGAAATGAATACATTTAAGGTAATATTAATCAAAAAATACTTTACTCATGAACAATGAGCTAATATGGAATATAGATTTCTCAAATTAATACAAAATTAATAGAAAAGTTTTGTTGAATATGAAGCTAACTTTACAAGGTAAGAAACTCACTCCACTAATTATGTGTGAAATATAAGAATTAAGATAAATCACTTCTCTTATGGGATAAATCCTAGACTTCAAAAGGAATTAGTCTCTCAAAAGAATTATCATAAAAGGATATAGTGTAAATTTCAATCATAAAATAAAAATAATTCACAAAGTCTTATATTTTTAAGGAAAATTAATAAAACAAAATGAAGTGTGAGTGATCCGTAAAGAGAAATGTGGAAAATGGGAAGAAGGGAAGGGTGAAATTTCTAACATGCAATAGTTGTGGAAAGAATAAAAATGGTGCATGTTAAAGGGAATGGGATTCTAATTTATGTTTGGAGATAAATTTCATCATGCTCATGAACTAAAAGGAAAGGTAGAAGCTACCAAAGTCTATTTTTTTAACTCTAAGGAGATGGGTTATATTAAAACTAATTCCCTAAGCATAAATAGAATTTAAATTAGAAGAGTATAAGGAACAATTCTTGAGATTATGTGACTAATATATCTAAGTTTGAATTTATAAATGATGTGATAGTAGGTACATTGATCATAAAATCAATGTTAAAAAATAATTTATCTTATTTTAGATCTATGAATTCTATTATATATTGGATGTTTTCAATGAAATTTTAATTATCCCCCAACACTCTAAGAAAGGAGTTTTCAATCAAGACACCTAGTGGAAATATTATTATAACATAGATATTTTGGTAAGTATTTATTAATGTGAATAGAAATTACCTAGTTAAAAACATCATTGTTATACCTATGTTTGACTATTACATAATCAGAGTCTTAGATTGGATCTCAAAGTATAATGAAATAATTAATTACCAAGAGAAGTATATTACAGTTTGTAAAGGAAGTATCAAATCCCTTGTACTTATAGGGGAGACTTTATTTCCTGAAACTTTTATGAATCTACCTCCAGTGGATCACCTTAATGAAATTATAGAGAAGTGGAAGAGAAAATTTAATCTATGGATGATAAATAGATCCTAAGAATGGATAATGTTCCAATTTTTCAATAATACATCGATGTATCTCTAAAATAATTACTCGGGTATCCACCTAAGTGAGAATTTTTTTTTCTATTAAACTCCTCCTCGGTGTAATACCTATATCTAAGGATCCCTATAGAATGGCACCGGTAAAATTTTTTGATTTAAAGAAAAAACTATAAGAGTTTTTATAATGGATTGATATGACCTAGTGTTTCACCTAGGGAAGTCTTTATAATATTTTTGAAAAATAAGGATGGGTCTATGAGATTATGCATCGATTATAGGGAAATCAATGATATTACTATAAAGAATAAGTACTCTTTAATTCCCATTAATGACTTATTTGATCAACTTTAAGAAGATAAATATTTTTCAAAGATCAAACTTCTCTCTAGTTATCATCAACTATGGGTGAAGAAAGATAATATATCGAATACAGTATTTCATATTAGTTATGGAAATTATGTGTTTATAATAGTTATCTTTTTATTGAAAAATGTACCCACTATGTTTATGGATATTATGAATAGAGTATTAAAATATTATCTTGGTAACTTCATGGTGGTATTAATTAATAATATATTGATATAATTAAAATATATGAGGGTCATGAGAATCATTTTTGAATCATTATTTAGAATCTCATAGAAAATTAATTATATGTGAAATTTTTTAAGTGTGAATTTTGGATCCAAGAAGTTTATTTTCTTGGAAATATCATCTTCAAATATGGAATATTTATTGATTTTTCAACGAAAAAGGTATTCAAGAAATGTTCCACACCATTTAATATAACTTAGATACATAGTTTCATTGGTTTAGCAAGTTACTATTGGTGTTTTTTTCAAAATATTTCTCAATTGTCCAAACCATTAACCAAGTTGACATGCAGAGGGGTAAAATTCACATGGTGAAATAAATGTGAATAAATTTTTGAGGAGCTAAATAGAATATTGGTAAATGAATCAATATTGACTTTACCGTTTGGAAATGAATTATTTTTAATATATAGTGATTCATCAAATAAAGGATTGGGTTGTGTCTATATAAAAAATGATTGATTAGTTTCTTATGAATCGATTCAATTAAATATCCATGAAATAAAACTATATATCTCTTGATCTTGAGTTGAAAATTATCATTATTACATTAAAGATATAGATGGGCTATATCTATAGTGAAATATGTGACATATATATAGACCAAAAAATTTTGAATTATATATTCTCTTAGAAAGAGATCAACATGAGGAAAAGGAGGTGGAAATAACTACTTAAAGACTATGACTACTCAATATACTACCAACCTAGGAAGGAAAATAAGGTATTAGATGAATTGAGTAGAAATGACCATGGATTTCTGACCAGGATTTGGTTAAAAAGGGATCCTATATTGATGGATTTAGTAAATTTTGATATGGTAATTGTTAGGAAAGAGGAAACATGATTTATTTTATAAAAAAAATTCAAAACATATTTACTGAAGAAGATAAATAAGTCCCATCAGGATGTTAAGGGTTTATAGAAGAATATTAAAGAAATAAATGTGAAGTGAAAGTATTGCTCATGCATACATACGGCTTATCATCTCCACGTAGTGGTAAAATTCATTTTTAATAACCATATTTTATGGATGGGTATAATAATGGTTTTAATTTTTATATATTATTTTTATGATATAATTATACTTATATAATTATAATATCATGTCTTCCTACTTACCATCTAATATTTTTAGAAATGATAATGTCGCTCGTGCGTACGTGTGGACTACCACCTCCACGAAGTGATGTGATTTGTTTTTCAATTATATTTTACTTAGATTATAATAATGATTAATTTTATTCATATATATGATATATATGATATAATAATGATATTTAAAAGTATAATTAATATTTACCTTTCTTTCAATCCATCCTTTGAAAAATGAAAACAGTGTTCATGCTTACGTACGGTCTGGCATCTCCATGAATGGTGTAATTCATTTTTCTATATATAAATTTTATTAATTAATATAGATATGTATATAATGAATATATATGATATTTTTATCATGATAAATTTTTTTGAGATTATGGAACCAAGATAAATGTACAAGGATCAGAACTACTGAACTGATCTACTCATGATAATGGAAACAGTAACACCTAGAAATAACAATCTTAATAAGGAATTATTGACAAAAGGGGTTATCTAAATATTATAAATGGATCATATATGATAATATAAGTATGAAAATTAATATATTATATAATTATAATAAATCTAAAATTATTATACTGTTGGATAGAGTACTTTTAAAACAAGGTGAACTCGAGGTGATGGTTTATTTCACAATCGCATCAATATTTGGAATTATTTTTTTTAATTATATACTGGAGAATATTTCTCTTCCATGTCCATGTTTTCTAAAAAAAATTACCATTATCCTATGATTTATTAAATTTATTTTTACCCATGTTTTATTTTTTACAAAATGGTTTGAAAGGAATCTTTTTATCATTTTTCAAACAAGGTACTTTGTGACTTTTTCAAAAAATGGAAGGAATGCTTTTTTAAATTATATAGAATGAAATAATTTTCCCATAATCAAGAATAAATTTTTACTTGGATCTTAATTTAAAATTTTACAATTTTATTTTCAAAGAAAATGTTTTACTTTATAATTTCATAGCTTTTTTAAAAATAAATAACTTCGAAATGGAAAAGTTATTTTTCTTAAGAATTATTAGAAGTGATGTTTCAAAATCATTTTCCATATAAGATGAAATTATTTGATGTTAATTATTATTTATTAGGGGGTATGATGCAAGGATACCATATTTTTTATTTCTCTAAATGGTTTATGTTTATGATTAAAAGATGAAATATTTATCAAATCCATTTCTTTTCCATGGGTTATGTTATATTGAAATGTCTGTGAAACCAATTTCTTTTCATGGGTTCTAATACAATGAATAAATTATGATAATTTGTAACACGTATGTATAATTTTAATTATGTTATATGTGGGGTCTATATCTCCCTAAAATTCATTGAGTAAAGATTCATATCTCATGAGATAAACAGGGCTGGAATAAGGAGTGACCCCAGTTTAGTAAGGGACTCTTTCCACTATGATATCCTTGGGAGTGAACCTTTAATACTATTATGGTTTGGGGAGTTAACCCATTAAACTATTATATCCTTTCAAATTATCCTTTACTACTAAAAAATAATTTTCTATTCTTATGTGTATGCCACAACTCCATGTCTCATGCTTATATATGATATCATGGTTCATGTTCTTTGATTAATTTATGATTAAAATCTTATGAAATACCAAGATTTATTCAATTAAATAATATTATGATCCTTGATATAAAGGGTATGGTTTTAAAATCTTAATATCAGGTTCTTATACCCTTATTCTCATGTTATTATAATATGATCATTGATATCTCCCTTGTTTACCCTACTGAGCATATGAGCTCACCCTATTATTATGTTTCCTTTCACTAGGTTGTAAAGAAAGGTATTAAGTATGATATTTCTAATAATGGTTCTATTTATAAAGAAATAATTGGGAGATTATGTAGATATTTTATTATTCATTTGTTTTTTTATCTAATTTTACAAAGATACTTGATCTAAACGATTCTTGCATGGATCAAAATGTTATGTAATGAATATTAATCTATTAAGATGTAATATCTATGTATAAAAAGTATGTGTCACTATAGTGTGTATCATATTAAGGTTTAGTTAACCTTTAGAAACTAAGAAGAGGAAAAATTAGTAAGAACCCTAGGGATAAGTCTAAGTATGGGATAAAATCCTATAGTTTTTATAATGATCATGAATGGCCTAGGTTAAACCTAAGGTGTTATAGAATAAGATGTCACAATTTAGACATCTTATAAATGATTTTTCATGATTATATAGTCTCCCACCTTGATTATTGTTTCTCATAGTATGATTTTTTGTTTTAGTAAATGGATGGAGCCTGATGGAATTATGTTAACACTGAATGTGATTGACAATGTAATGATTATCCTCCTAAGAATTTGAATGTTATGGGTGCATGAATAAAAAATATTATTGTTATTAACACAAAAATTTATCAAGATATGAATCACACTAATCTTTCAAATGCTCAAAGGAGAGAACAATATTCTTTTGAGTCCTTCATGAGGTAATGACCACCTTCTTTTAGTGGGTCTACTGATACGCAAGTTGCTACAAAATGGATCAGTACCACTAAAAATATATTTTATGTTATTCAGTGTTTGAAATTGAGAAAGTTATTCTTGATCTTTATCATTTGGATGTCAAATTATATCAGTGGTGAAATCTTATCAAGAACAATATATAATAAAAAAAAATTTAATCTATGTAATTGGATGAAATTAAAAGCTTATTTTTCAAAAATTTCTTTCCTAGAATTCTTTGTATGAAAACAAACAAATAATTCCTCGAATTAAAGTAGAATGATAATGAGTATGTTGGTACTTACGAGAAAAAATTCACAAGACTTGTGAGTTATTCTTCTATTATTATCATTGAACCTAAAAGTAAGGTTGACCAATTCTTCAGTGTCTTAAAACCAAGTCTTTGAAGGGAATTATCAATAAGGGACCTCTTTAGCTATGAATAAATCATTTGACATGTTATCCAGGTAGAGATAGATATTGTAGTTATCTATAAATATCATGGTTTTTACAAGAAAATAAAATTGGAATTCAAAGGAAATTCTAAAAACCATGGAGAGAAGAAGATGATCTTTCCTGTATGTTAAAAATTTTAAAGGAAACATGCGGTAAATTGTTTAAAGAGAACTAGTAAATGTTTCAAGTGTGGAAAGAAATTTTATTCGGAAATCGAAAGTTGAAGTGATAGGAAGAAGTTAGATAATTATGTGAATAGAGGTAAAGCTCTACATAATGGACCACCCACACTCTAGTTTTTTTAATGTAAGTAGTATAGGAATTATTCTAACTAGATCCTAAAAATTTTAATGAAAATGATCAGTGTAAATAACCTATTAATCCTATAGAAAAAGGTAAATCTCATGTGATCATTATTTATAATGAGGGGTACGATAACAACATGGTGAAATATACAGTTACCAAACACTATAGAGATGAAAATATATTATTTTATTCTAGATTTATCAAATCTTTTATAAGTAAATTTTTTTCCAAGGGTATCTCAAAAAAACCTCAAAAAATGTTTAGTTAGTGATGAAGATCAATAATAACCCAAAAATTCATTAATGAAAATTCCTCTTGGTCTATTTAAATGTCTTATTATGGTTATGTAAAACATATGCACTTATTTGGTTTTATGTTTTGTATTTTAAAATACCATTAGGATTTATGATTGTTGCTAATATAGTCATTGAACAGTGATCACATGATTAGTATAAATATAGGGCTTTAACAAATCCAATTTACTCAGACAAAGGAAGATACGGCCTCATCCAGTAGACTTTCCTTGTATGAAGCCCATTTTTTGGAGATCCGAAAGGAGGTGGTGTCATTGGGCTTCACTCTTGACCAATCCCAATCTGATCTTGAACATTTTAAGCTTGAGCGGAACTGACTACGGGAGAAGTGGAAGTTAATTTAGATTACCACCAAGCGATGTTATCCGAGCCACCCCAAGAGTCTATCACCATCGCACACCTTACCCTTCGATCTTATGCAGGTGTTATAAGGGGTTATGTAACAAGACCCTAGCACTATTACTATGAACATTATTTTTGTATAAATAATGTTCATTCATTTTATTATTGTACTTTGTAAATAGTTTTTAAAGCACAAATAGTTTTTTTAGTTAATATTCATCTAAGAAATTTATTTTTATGAATTAATTGATTTTTGAATTAAATAATATTTTAATAAAATATTGTTATTATTAAATTACTTTTTATTAAATATAAATGATCAATAATTTTATGAATGTAATTGTAATTTTTATTAATGTTTGAAAGTTGTTTTTATCAAAACCCGTGAATTTTCGATAAATGTCGGTTTTTATTTTAAAAGTAAAAATTCACATATTTATAAAATTATTTATATAAAATTAATATTATTTTTGGAATCCAGATGTAGAAATTATCCAACGGTGAATTTTTCATAATTTTCTGAGATAGTCGAATTTTTGGTTAAAATTGAATACCGTTTAAATATATAATGTATTTTATGACATCATAATAACCCAATAGTGATGTAATAAAATAATATAAAAATTATTTTCGGCCAATATATGTTTTAACATTAAAATAATGTGATTTTATATTTGTTTGAATTATTTTACAAAGCTTTAGTGGACCCTTCAAGGATTATAAAACATTTTATCTTTTTAAATTGTTTTCCTCGAGAGTGTGACTCACCTCCACATAAGCAACCCTGTTATTTTAAGAAGTTCGGCCATTTTCCTTAAAAATATTGTTTTCCAATCCCCTTTGGCAGAAACTATTGGAAAAGACCATGGTATGGTTTTTGGTTTTGATTAGTTTAATGTGAGGTGTCCCAAACCAAAATAATAACGAATTCCCTCTCCCTTCCTATATAAACCCACCCAAGCTCCCACTTCCTCTTCACTCAAAGCCTTTGGATTTAGACCAAACCCTGAACTCCTCTCTATATAATCCTCCCAAGGTTCCCCAAGCTCCTAATAAGCCTCTCTCAAGCCTCTTCCAAGCCTTTGGGATCGCACTTCCAAGTAAGGGATTTCTTCCTTTCTCATTTTTGTCCAATTTTCTTTGAGTTGTTATGACCTTTTGTTTTCAATTAAAAATGTTGGGGTATAATTTATCACCTCCCCCATACTACCCTATTTATGTTTGGATTATTGGAGACCCCTTTCTCTCTCATTAATTACTCCCATGTACAACTGTTACCATGTCGAAATTCCGTGAGGGATTTCTCTCTCCTCTTTTACATCCAAGTAATTCTTTTGTATTATGAATCTAAATTCCATTACGTTTGTTGTGACATGTACCTATATTACCCCCTTACTTTCCATTCCATTTACATATTATGAGACACATATTTCTCTCTCATCAACCATTTTCATGAATCCTTATGTCATGCCGTTATGCCGCCAAAATTGCACAGCGTTTTTCCAAGCCAAGATCATTGTGTAGTGAATACCATACTCATGTCTCTATCAAGGGTATTCACATTTATGCACATATACATATTGAATGGTACTTTCATGTATTTATTCAACAATACTTAATCTTGGAATAACTTATGATGTTGATTTATTCCATGTTATATGATCCATGTGTCACACTTATGCATGAAATGAAATGTTTAAGAAGGGTGGGCCCTAATAGAGCTCCAATGCATTGGGTAAAGTATAGTATCATGATACGTCATGTGAAATGAGTGTTGACTCTTGATAATTCAATTTCAACTAGGGTTTACTCATGATTCATGTGAAATGAGGGTTTACTCATGCTCCATGTGCAATGAGCCTTGTCTCATGATAATTCCATGTTAACTGTTGTTGTCACATTTCCATGTTGTGATTATCATGCTTTATCAAGACTTTATGTTCATGTTTCTCTTGTGCTTCACTGATATTCCTATTGTCTAACATGTATTGTATTCCTCATGTTATTCTATTTTTATTCCATTACTGGTCTGTATATCCCATCCTTTATTATGTATATCCTCAGGTTATCCCATGCAATTCTAAGTACAAGGGAATGTAGTGGTCATATAAAGAGATTTTTCAATAAAGATATTGTGTATTTAATGTTTTAATTTTGTATGTAATGATCCTAAGCCAAAAATACACTATACCTCTCGATATTCCTTGTTTCATGAAGTGAAGATTTTATATAATAAATCATGTTTAAGTGTGTAATAAAAAACAGGGTTGTTATAGTTGGTATCAGAGGATAGGTTTAGTTATTTTTGGGATTAAGATTAGAAAAACCTAGTGAATACTTAGAGGTAATAATAAGTATAATAAAAAAACATCTCTATGTTTTGGTGATTATTAAGTAAGTGGTTTATCAAGAAAATACATCCATGTCTGGATATGAGCAGGTAGAGGCGGCTCTGGCCTAGATGTATCCTAGGGGTAAAACCCGAAAACACTGCTTTGGGCTAGACTCGAACGGGAACAGGTGCATGAAAATGAGACTTACTGCACTCTTGGTTATGACACTCCCAAGGGATATACTTTTTTAAAATCCCAAGTTTTTTATGAACCCCTATTAAAGGAATTAAAAAAATTCCCCCGAGAATATATGTTAGAAAGTAGACCATGAATAGCATAGATTAAAGCATATAGATTCATAAGTCAAGGAATAAAAGTAATTTATGTCATCTATTTTTGTCTATGGATTACCCTTTATGTGTTACCCCTAATTTTCCTTTCATTAAGGAATAATATATCGTTTGACTTAAAGTAGTTTAATATCACAATTTTATCATGTCTAGAGGGTAACTCAAAATTTGATATGTTTCGTCTACAGGATAAAGGATAGTTTTGAGATGGAAGGGGAAGAACCTCATACAACACTCTTTTCCCTTCCTGAGTACTTACTAGCTATAATTATTGTGAAGTCAAGCTTGCATAATATCGAAACCTTTTCTAATGTCTAAATTTCTTGCAAGACACTCTACGACATATCAAACACCTCCTCCATACCACAAAATCATCAAGGATCATGGATCACTTGTGATTAAATCATAAGCTCCCTACTCTCTCACCTATCTAGGAAAGGGAGGTACTATCAGGGTATTTTCAAATACTTCACCCTGTCCAGAGAGTATGATGCACTATTTTATTTTAGTATAGCTTCTGAAGAGGGAGACCTCGGAGTAGCCTATATGTATATAGTCTTTGCTTCTGGTATTTTTGGAAAGTTAGGATATATATTAGAAGAACCATATTTTAAAAATTTCAAAGTTGACTCTATCATACTATTTTACAAAAACTTGGTACATGGTAATGTTTTGAAAATGTACGTTAGAAAAAATATTTTCGAAAAGTGCATCATATTTTCCATCAGTACAATCCAAGTTGCAAGGATTGTATCTGTACTAAGGAAGTGGAAGACTTTGAAAGTGAATTGAGGTATTGTTGCACTAGGTGTACCCTCCCTCTTTGTGATTGATGTGATAATGAGGGTTGGTTAATTCTTAATGTTGGTGGGTAAGCAGCCCTGAAGTCATTTTTAAATTTCAGATTTCTTTTTGTATGTAATCAAATTGAAAAGATGCAATTTTTTTAAGGGGGGTAGATTGTAACGACCCAAAAATTCATTAATGAAAATTCCTCTTAGTCTATTTAAATGACTTCTTGTGGTTATGTAAAACTTATTCACTTATTTTTTTTTATGTTTTTTATTATAAAATAACGTTAAGATTTGTGACTGTTGCAAATATAGTCGTTGAACCGCGATCACATGATTAGTATAAATATAGGTCTTTAATAAATCCAATTTACTCAGACAAAGGAAGGGATGGCCTCATACAATAAACTTTCCCCGTATGAAGCCCATTTTTTGATCTTGGAAAGGAGGTGGAATCATTGGGCTTCGCTCTTGACCAAGCCCAAGCAGACCTTAAACACATTAAGTTAGAGCGGAACCGACTACGACAGAAGTGGAAGTTAATAGAGATTACCACCCAAGTGATGTTATCCAAGCCACCCCAAGAGTTTATCACCATCGCACACCTTACCCTTTGGTATTATCTGGTTATTATAAGGTTTTATGTAGAAATACCCTAGCACTATGACTATGTACATTGTTTTTGTATAAAGAACGTGCATTCGTTTTATTATTGTACTTTGTAAATAGTTTTTAAAAAAATAGTATTTTTAGTTAATATTCATCTAAGAAATATATTTGGATGAATTGATGGATTTTTTAATTAAATAATATTTTAATAAAATGTTATTATTATTAAATTACTTTTTATAAAATATAAATGATCATATAATTTTATGAATGCAATTGTAATTTTTATTAAGGTTTGAAAGCGGGTTTTGTCAAAACCCATGAATTTTCGATAAATGTCAATTTTTATTTTAAAAGTAAAAAATTAACATATTTATAAAATTATTTAGATAAAATTAATATTATTTTTTGAATCAGGATGTCTAAATTATCCAACTGTGAATTTTTCATAATTTTCTGAGACAGTCGAATTTTTGGTTAAAAATTAAATACTGTTTAAATATATAATGTGTTTTATGACATAATAATGACCCAATAGTGATGTAATAAAATAATATAAAAATTATGTTCGGAAAATATATGTTTTAACATTAAAATAATGTGATTTTATATTTGTTTGATTTATTTTACAAAGCTTTAGTGGACCCTTCAAGGCTTATAAAACATTTTGTCTTTTTAAATTGTTTTCCTTGAGAGTGTGACTCACCTACACATAAGAAACCCTATTATTTTAATAATTTAGGCCATTGAAATTATAATATATTGTTTTTCACTCCCCTTTTTCAAAAACAATGAGCAAAAACCATGGGCTGGTTTGTGGTTTTGATTAGTTTAATGTGAGGTGTCCCAAACCTAAATAATAAACAATTCCCTCTCTTTTCCTATATAAACCCACCCAAGCTCCCACTTCCTCTTCACTCAAAGGAATAGGATTTCAACCAAACCCTTCCCAACCTTCTCTATAATCCTCCCAAGGTTCCCCAATCTCCCAAGAAGCCTCTCTCAAGCCTCTCCTAATCCTTTGGGATCAAACTTCCAAGTAAGGGATTTCTTCCTTTCTCATTTTTGTCCAATTTTCTTTAAGTTGTTGTTCACTTTTTTTTCAATTACAAATGTTGGGGTATGATTTATAACCTACCCCATACTACCCTATTTATATTTGGATTATGGTATACCCCTTTATCTCTCATTAATTCCTCCAATGTACACCTGTTACCATGCTAAAATTCCATGAGGGATTTTTCTCTCCTCTTTTACATCCAAGTAATTCTTTTGTGTTATGCATCTAAATTACATTATGTTTGTTGGAACATGTATCTATATGACCCCCTTACTGTCCATTTCATGTAAATATGGTGATACACTCATTTCTATCTCATCAACCATTTTCATTAATCCTTATGTCATGTTATTATGCTTCCGAAATTGCACCGCGTTTTTCCAAGCCAAGATCATTGTGTGGTGAATACCATACCCATGTCTCTATCACGGTTATTCACCTTTATTCACATATACATATTGAATGATACTTTAATTTATTTATTCCATGTTACTTAATCATGTAATAACTTATGATGTTGATTGATTCCATGTTATATGATCCATGTGGCACACTTATGCATGAAATTAAATGTTTAAGAAGGGTGTGCCCTGATAGCACTCCAATGCATTGGGTAAAGTATAGTATCATGATATGTCATGTACAATGATTATTGACTCATTCTAATTCAATTGAAACTAGGGATTACTCGTGCTTCATGTGCAATGAGGGTTTACTCATGCTCCATGTGAAATGAGCCTTGGCTCATGCTAATTCCATGTTAAGTGTTGCTGTCACATTTCCATGTTATGATTATCATGCTTTATCAAGCCTTTATTTTCATGTTTCTCTTGTGCTCCATTGATATTCCTATTTTCTAACATGTATTTTATTCCTCATGTTATTCCATGTTTATTCCCTTAATGGGCTTTAAAGCTCACTCTTTTCTTATTCATGTTCTCAGGTTATCCCATGCAATGTTAAGTATGAGGGAATGTAGTGGTCATGTAAAGGAAGTTTTCAATAAAGATGTTGTGTGTTTCATATTTTAAGTTGTTATTTAATGATCCTAAGACCCAAGGACACTATAACTCTCATTATTCAATGTCTTATCAAGTCAAGAGTTTGTGTAATAAATCATGTTTAAGTGTGTAATAAAAAGGAGGGTTGTTATAGTTGGTATCAGAGGATAGGTTTAGTTATTTTTGGGATTAGGATTAGAAAACCCTGGTGAATACTTAGATACAAGAATAATTATAATAAAAACATCTCTAAGTGTTGGTGAGTATTGAGTAAGTGGTTTATCAAGCAAATACATCCCTGTATGGATATGAGTAGGTAGAGATGGCTCTGGAACAGATGTATCCTAGGGGTAAAACCCGAAAACACTGCTTTGAGCTAGACTTGAATGGGAACTAGTGCACGACGACGGGCCTTGCTGCACTCTTGGTTACAACACTCCCAGGGGATATGCTTTGTTAAATTCACAAGCTTAGTATGAACCCTTATTAAAGGAAGTAAAAAAATTCCCCTAAGAATATATGTTATAAAGTAGATCAAGAATAGCATAGATTGAAGCCTATAGATTCATAAGTCAAGGAATAAAAGTAATTTATAAGTTATCTGTTTTTGTCTATGTATTAACCTTTATGTGTTACCCCTAATTTTCCTTTCATTAAGTAATAATAAATCATTATACTTTAAGTAGTTTAACATCACAATTTTATCATGTCTAGAGGGTAACTCAAAATTTGATATGTTTTGTCAGCAGGATAAAGGATAGTTTCGAGATGGAAAGGGAAGAACCTCATACAACACTCTTGTCACTTCCTGAGGACTTACTAGCTATAATTATTGTGAATTCAAGCTCTCATAGTATCAAAACCTTTTCCAATGTCCAACTTTCTTACAAGACACTCTACGACATATCAAACACCTCCTCTATACCGCGGAATCATCAAGGATCATGGATCACTTGTGATCAAATAATAAGCTCCCAACTCTCTCACCTATCTCAGAAAGGGAGTTACTATCAGGGTATTTTCAAATACTTCACCTTGTCCTAAGAGTATGATGCACTATTTTATTTTAGTATAGCTACTGAAGAGGGAGTCCTCAGAGCAGCCTATATGTATATAGTCTTGGCTTCCAGTCTTTTTGGAAACTTAGGCTCTATATTAGAAGAACCATATTTCGAAAATTTCAAAGATTAATCTATCAGACTGTTTTAAAAAAACTTAATACATGGTGATTTTTTGAAAATGTACATTATAAATAATTATTTTCAAAAAGTGCATCATATTTTCCATTAGTACAATTCAAGTTACATGGATTGTGTCAGGACCAAGGAAGTGGAAGACTTTAAAAGTACATTGAGGTATTATTGCACTAGGTGGACCCTTGCTCTCTCTGATTGATGTGATAATGAGTGTTGGGGAATGCTTATTAGTGGGGGGTAAGAAACCCTGAATTCGTGTTTAAATTAAAGAGTTCTTTTTTCATGTAATCAAATTGTGAGGACGCAATTTTTTTTAATGGGGGAAGATTGTAATGACCCAAAAAATCATTAATGAAAATTCCTCTTGGTCTATTTAAATGTTTTATTATGGTTATGTAAAACGTATACACTTATTTGGTTTTATTTTTTGGATTTTAAAATACTGTTAAGATTTGTGACTATTTCTAATATAGTCATTTAATAGTGATCACATGATTAGTATAAATATAATGCTTTAACAAATCCAATTTACTCAGACAAAGGAAGTGATGGCCTCATCTAGTAGACTTTCCCCATACGAAGCCCATTTTTCAGAGCTTAGAAAGAATGTGGAATCATTGGGCTTCACTCTTGACCAAGCCCAATCCGAGCATGAACACGTTAAGCTTGAGCGGAACCGACTATGGGAGAAGAGGAAGTTAATAGAGATTACCACCAGAGCGATGTTATCTGAGCCACCCCAAGAGTCTATAACCATATCATACCTTATCCTTCGGCCTTATGTGGGTGTTATAAGGGGTTATGTAACAAGACCCTAGCACTATGACTATGTACATTATTTTTGTATAAATAATGTGCATTCATTTTATTATTGTACTCTGTAAATAGTTTTTAAAGCACAATGGGTATTTTTAGTTATTATTCATCTAAGAAATCTATTTTGATGAATTAATTTATTTTTGAATTAAATAATATTTTAATAAAATATTATTATTATTATTAAATTTATTTTTATTAAATATAAATTATCATATAATTTTGTTAATGTAATTGTAATTTTTATTAAGGTTTGAAAGTTGTTTTTGTTAAAACCCATGAATTTTAGATAAATGTCAGTTTTTATTTTACAAGTAAAAATTCACATATTTAAAAAATTATTTAGATAAAATGAATATTATTTTTAGAATCATGATGTATAAATTATCCAATGGTGAATTTTTCATAATTTTCTGAGACAGTCAAATTTTTGGTTAAAAACTAAATACCGTTTAAATATATAAAGTGTTTTATGACATCATAATGACCTAATAGTGATGTAATAAAATACTATAAACATTATATTCTGCCAATATATGTTTTACCATTAAAATAATTAAATTTTAGATTTTTTTGATTTATTTTACACAGCTTTAGTGGACCCTTCAAGGCTTTTAAAACATTTTTTCTTTTTAAATTGTTTTCCTTGAGAGTGTGACTCACCTCCACATAATCAACCCTGTTATTTTAAGAAGTTCAACCATTGGACTTATAAAATATTTTTTTCCACTCCCCATCTTCAAAAACCATGGTAAAAACCATTGGTTGGTTTATGGTTTTGAATAGTTTAATGTGAGGTGTCCCAAACCTAAATAATAAAGAATTCTCACTCCTTTCCTATATAAACCCACCCAAGATCCCACTTCCTCTCCACTCAAAGCCTTTGTACTTCGACCAAACCCTGACCTACTCTCTATATAATCCTCCCAAGGTTCCCAAATCTCCCAAAAATCCTCTCTCAATCCTCTCCCAAGCCTTTGGGATCACACTTCCAAGTAAGGGATTTCTTCCTTTCTCATTTTTGTCCAATTTTCTTTAAGTTGTTATTCCATTTTTTCAATTAAAAATGTTGGGGTATGATTTATCACCTCCCCCATACTTCCCTATTTATGTTTGGATGATGTTAGACCCCTTTCGCTCTCATTAATGCCTCCCATGTACACCCATTACCATGCCGAAATTCCGTGAGGTATTTTTCTCTCCTCTTTTACATCCAAGTAATTCTTTTGTTTTATGCATATAAATTCCATTAGGTTTGTTGGTACATGTATATATATTACCCCCTTACTTTCAATTTCATGTAAATATTTTGAGACACCAATTTATCTCTCATCAACCATTTTCAGGAATCCTTATGTCACGCCATTATGCTGCCGAAATTGCACCGTGTTTTCCAAGCCAAGATCATTGTGTAGTGAATACCACACCCATGTCTCTATCAAGGGTATTCACCTTTATGAACATATAAATATTTAATGGTTCTTTCATGTATTTATTCCACATTACTTAATCGTGTAATAACTTATGAAGTTTATTGATTCCATGTTATATGATCCATGTGGCACACTTATGCATGAAATGAAATGTTTAAGAAGGGTGTGCCCTGATAGCGCTCCAATGCATTGGGTAAAGTATAGTATCATGATATGTCATGTGAAATGAGTGTTGACTCATGATAATTCAAGTGCAATGAGGGTTTACTCATGCTCCATGTGCAATGATCCTTGGATCATGCTAATTCAATGTTAAGTGTTGTTGTCACATTTCCATGTTATGATTATAATTCTTTATCAAGCCTTTATGTTTATGTTTTTCTTGTGATCCATTGATATTCCTATTTTCTAACATGTATTGTATTCCTCATGTTATTACATTTTTATTCCCTTAATGGTCTTTATATCTCACCCTTTTCTTATGCATGTCCTCAGGTTATCCCATGCAATGCTAAGTACGAGGGAATGTAGTGGTCATCTAAAGGAAGTTTTCAATAAAGATGTTGTGTGTTTCATGTTTTAAGTTGTTATGTAATGATCCTAAGACCAAAATACACTATACCTCTTGATCTTACATGTTTTATCAAGTGAATATTTTATGTAATAAATCATGTTTAAGTGTGTAATAAAAAGCATGGATGTTATAAGATCCCTAATGGAATGGTGATCACATCCCAAGTCAATGATTCTTCTCTGGTTAAAGTTTATGGGAATGTGTGCCCTGAAATTCTTTTCATTATTCCTCTAGTTGAATTCGATGTAATTTTGGGAATGGTTTTGATTTATTTACATAAATCCCAAATCAATTTCTAAGGAAGTGAATTAACATTTCATATTATAAACCAGCCTATGATTTACAGTCAGTTGGATGAAAAAAATAAATTATGATGGAAATTACATTTATTGTATGGGTCATGATTCTTATTCAAAATTGGTGTTTATCTCATATGGTTGGGGAGAAACTCAACATTGAAAATATTCCTACTGCATGGGAGTTTATTTATGTATTTCTAGATTAGTTTATTAGTCCTCCTCTAAATCATGAGTTTGGGTTTTTAATAGAATTCATACCTGGGGCTACACCTATTTCCAATACTCCATATAGAATGTCTCTGATTAAGTTGCAAGAATTGAAGAATAAACTCCATGATAATCTTGAAAAGGGATTAAGTTGTCCAATTGAATAACCTTTAGGCACACCCATTCTATTTGTTAAGAAGAAATATGAATCAATAAAACTCTAAATTGATTATAGATAACTTAACAAGATCAGTATCAAGAACAAGTATCATCTACCATGTATTGATGACTTGTTTGATCAAAGGAATGGAGCTCAATACTTTTCCAAGATTGATCTTTGTGTTGGATATCATCAATTTATGTTAAAGAAAAAGGATATACCCATGATATCATTCCATAAAATGTATGGAAACTATGAATTTATAGTGATGCTATTTGGTCTTACTAATTCCTTCTCCATCTTTATAGATTTAATGAATAGAGTTTTTAGATATTACCTTGATTGGTTTTTGGTATTCTTTATAGACAAAGTTGTTGTACATTCAAAG
Organism: Viscum album; assembly: GCA_963277665.1. Taxonomy (NCBI): domain Eukaryota; kingdom Viridiplantae; phylum Streptophyta; class Magnoliopsida; order Santalales; family Viscaceae; genus Viscum; species Viscum album. The sequence goes on from OY728128.1 coordinate 22,725,983, forward strand.
AGTAAGTAATTGTATGAATATCACCTAAGGATTAAGCGGAATACCCTAAATAAGGATAATATTTATGAAAAATTCACCAAGTGTGAATTTTAGCTTTAGAATGTTTCATTCTTAGGTGATATAATCTCAAGTGAGGGTATATCAACAGACCCTTCAAAGAAAAAAGTTATTGAATATTTAACTAGACTAACCACTATGACTGATATCCACATATTTCTTGGTTTATCTAGATATTATTAGTGATTTATAGAGAATTTTTCATGGGTATCAATTCCACTAACCTAGTTAAATCAGAAGGCATCCAAGTTTCTTTATATGGATGAATGTGAGGAATGTTTTTAGGAACTGAAGAGAAGGAAAGTGAGTACACATATTCTTATACTACCTTGCAGTGTAGAATGGTTTTTAATCTATATTGATGCATCAAATAAGTTACTTTGATGTGTCCTCATATATAACAATATGGTGATAGCTTATGAATAATAACAATTAAAGGTCCATGAGAAAAATTATCCAACTCATGATTTGGATTTAGCTGTAGTAATTTTTTCATTAAATATATGGAAACATTATATCTATGGTGAAAGGTGTGAAATATATACTAAGTCAAAAAAATTAAAGTATATTTTCACTCAAAAAGAGATTAACATGAATCAGAGAAGATTATTATAGATTATTAAAGATTATGAATGCTCAATACATTACCACCCTAGGAAATCAAACAAGGTGGAAGATGATCCAAGTCAAAATTATCATGTTATCTTATACATGATGGGGATCACAAAAGATCCAATATTTTTGGACTTTAAAAGGATGGATATTAAAATATTGAAGGAAGGGGAGAAATATTATCCTTCTAAAATGAGTGTCCAACCATCTATCCATGTAAAGATTAAAGAGTCTTAAAAGGAAGATATAAATCTATAAAACAAAGTGAGAAATGTTCCTAAATTAAACCTTTATTGTGATGTAATAATAAGGTTCATGAACCATATATGTGTCCCCTCAGTTCCATATTTTAAGAATTAGACAATAGATGAATCTCATAGATATTATTTATCTATTTATCATGGAATTACAATGTTGTATATAGATTTGAAAGAGTATTTTTGGTGGGATGGAATAAAAAGAGATATTGCAGAGTATATTTCTTAGTGATTGGTATGTCAATAAGTTAAGGCTGAGAGACTGAATTCTAATGAGATGTTACAAACATTACACATACCATAATGGAAATGGAAAAACATCACCATGGATTTTGTCATTAGACTCCCTAAATCATTTAAAGGGATTAATGTTATTTGGGTTATACTCAATTGTATTAAAAAGTTAGAACACTTAATCACTATTAGATAAGATTTTTCTCTTGATCATATTACTGGGTTATACATTAAGTTAGTGGTAAGATTTCATGGTGTACCAATATCAATTATATCTGGTCAAGATCTGAGGTTTACATCAATGTTTTGGAGAAGTCTTCGGCGGGATCTGAATATAGAGTTAATTTTCAACACTACTTATCATCCTTGGAAAGATGGTCAGCCTAAGAGAACTGTTAAAACTCTATAATACATTTTAAGAGCTTACTATATGAATTTCAAAGGTGGATGGTATCAAAAACTTAATTTGGTTTAATTTTATTATAATTATAGATTTCACTACAGTATTTAGATGGATCCTTAGGAATAATTATATGGTAAGAATTGAAGAACTCCAACATGATAGAATAATGTTGGAGAAAAAAAAGATATTGGTAAATGATCTAAATTATTAAATGGTAAAGAATATTAGATCCATTAAATATAACATAAGAGAAGATCAGATTCAATAAAACATTTATGTTTAAAATCATCAGAATGGTCTGAAGTTTGAAGTTGGTGACATGGTATTCCTATGAATATCTCCCTAGAAGAGGGTGATTTGATTTGGAAAATAAGTAAAATAAATACCTAGGTATATCTATCATTTTAAAATTCTTGATCATATTGGGATGGTATATTATTGATTGTCACTTCTACCAAATATCTCTCAAGTTCATGATGTGTTCCATGTATCTCTCCTATGGAAGTACATACCAATTCCTTCATATGTACTGAACTCAGAGGTAGTGATGCTAGAGAAAGATCTTTCTTACGAAGAAAAACTATAAAATATTTTTTATCATGGAGATAAAGTTCTATGAAACAAGACCACTCACATGTTCAAAGTTTTGTAGTGAAACCACCAATTTTAGGAAGCTATGTAGGAACCTTAGGATGTGATGTGGTAGAGGTATCCACATATGTTTGTATTAAATTAATGAATTTTGAGGGTGAAATTCATTTTCAGGGGGGGTATTATATAACACTCCAAGATTTTTATTAAATATTTCTCTTTAAATAATTTGATTTATTTTAGATTTTATGTTACATGCAACACTGAGTTTAAACAAACTGCAATATACTATCAAAATATTATTATTTAAAATAATAGTTATCACCTAGACATTAGATTGGAGGGTATGAATAGGAAGAACTAAATTTTGAAAAAATTATATTTATGTATTTATAAAATTAATTCATTGGTTGTAAATTTATTATAAATGAAAATAAAAATCATTTTAAATAAAAAAGAAATATTTTTTAAAAACAAATTATGCACATAATGTGTTTTTGTCTTAATAAATTAAATTAATAAATATTTTTGAATGATTTTAATAAAATTTATATATTATTTACATGATAAAATTTTTTAAATAATAAAAAATATTTTTCTAATTATAGGATAATATTAAATTCAGTTTTATGCTTAAAAATGTATGTTTCCTAAAAAAATAGTTTTTGTCACATTTTGCACACGTACTTTAAAATTAATTTATTCCAATTATATGTATTTAATTATATAATGTGAATCACATATTTAGAATTATAAGGTTCAAATTTTTTATAGTACCTTTTAATTTTTGGTTAATATGAATTATAACTGTGGTGAAATTTATCACCTCACTAAAGGGTAAATCATGTTAATCTGGATTAAAAATAAGTAATATGGCCATAATTATTCATCATAATTCTTATTGGATGAATTTATTTATACCCATAACACACTTGGGCAAAAATATATTTATTTAATGGACATTGTTCCATGAAAATAACTTATATATTATTTAAATCAAAGAAAGTTAGAAAATATAAATATCTTTGTTATTAATATGACTTATGTGTCTAAATAGGGAAAGAGTAAGTTATGAATGAATATAAGTGTTTATTTTGAGATTAATAAATTTATTTTTGTGATATAAATTTATTTATAGTTTTTTTAATTATATAATTTCCTTAATTTCTTATGAAACATCGATGATTTCTTTCCCCATTTAATAAAAATATTTAATAAATGATATTAAAAATATTAAAAGTGATGTAATATTTATGATTTAATGTGATACATGAATTTTATAGATATATATGACATATTATAGAGTTGTTAAATCATTATATTATAATTAAAACTTTGATTTTATGTAATTAAAATTAAATTAAATTAATAGTTTCAAAATTGAAAAAAATGATATTTTATCAAAATAATATTTTATTAAATTATTTAAAAATCATAAAATACTTAAAATAATTAAAGTTTAATATTATATGGTATAAAATGAAATATATTTTCTATTTATGGGAATATTTTTTCCTTATTATTAAAAATTATGACCTTTATTATCAAAAAGTTGTTACCATGGTTAAAATTAAAATAGGTTAACTAAGGTCTAATAAAAATGATAAGGTTTAAAATTACACTAATAAATGTCTAAATTATATTTTTTAGGGTATTAAAACCATATACTAACTTATATTCCAATAAATTTCCATTTGGATGAATATTTGTTGAGAATTAATTGTTATAATTTAATCTTTTGAGAAATTTAAAAAGTGCCCCTCACCTCAATTATAAAAGAGAGCCTCCTCTCTCAAATCTTCTCACTATTTTGAGTCATCTAGATTGAACAAACTCTGAAAAATTCCCTTATAAACTTTCATATACACATTATAGAGGTTTTAATCTTCCCAAAATACCAACTATAAAAACCTTTAGAGGTGATATAAAGGATTCATTCCAAATAATAGGTAATCCCCCTTACCGATCACTTTCTTTTATACTCTTATTTACCTTATATAAATCTATTATATTTATCATAAAATAATAAATTAATTATCCTAAATATTATTAGGTGTTATTATTATTATTAAAACACCATTATTCACCCTTTTTCCCATCAAATGAGAAGTGAAAGTATCACTCGCACGTACATACGACTTACCAACTCCACGTAGCGATAAAATTCATTTTTAATCGGCATATTTTATGGATGGTTATTATAATGGGTTTAATGTTTATATATTATATTTATGAAATAAATTTACTTATGTAATTATAATATCACATCTACCTACTTACCATATAATACTTTGAGAAATGATAACATCACTCATGCAAACGTGTGGACTACAAACTCCATGAAGTGATGTGATTAATTTTTAATTATATATTACTCGAATGTTAACGAAGATGAATTTTATAAATATATATGATATATATGATATAATAATTATGTTTTTATGTTTAATTAATATTTACCTTTATTTCATTATATCTAATGAAAAATTAAAATAGTGTTCATGTGTACGTACAACCTACCATCTCCATGAACAGTGTAATTCATTTTTATATCTATATCATTTATAGATGACTCTAAATATGTATATAATTAATATATATTATATTTATATAATGATAAATATTTTATATATTATTTAACCAAGGTAAATTTACAATTATCATAACTACTGAACTGATATACTCATGATAAATGAAATAGTCAACACCCCAAAATAATAATTTCGATAAGGAATTATTGGCAAAAAAGGGTCTAAAATGATATAAAGGGGTAATATATGATATTATAAGTATTAAAATGACTTTTTTATATAATTATAATAAATATAAATTTATTATACAGGAGTTTATAGTGATTTTAAATAAATAAGAACTCGAGGTATGGGTTTATTTCAAAATCTCATCAATATTCGGGATTGTTTATGTTTAAGTCTCTATTGGGAAATATTCCACTTCCATATCCATATTTTCGAAAAAAAATTCAAAATTATTTTAAAATTATTCTATGATTTTTTAAATGCATTTTTAAAAAAAATTTATATTTTATAAAACTTTTAAAATCAATCTTGTTTTCATTTTCCAAACAAGGTATTTTGTGGATTTTTCGACAAAAAAATGGAAGGATTGTTTTTTAAACTTATGTGACAAGAATGGATTTTCTCACCATCATGAAAAAAAATATTCTTTTATAAGGTTACAAGTTTATTTTCAAATAAAATTTATTCCCATATAATCTCAAAACTTTATTAAAAAAATAAATGATTTTGAAATGGAAAAGTTATTTTTCTCAAGAATTATTCCAAGTGATCTTTCAAATGAATTTCCCATATAAGATGAAATTATTTGATGTTGCTTATTATTTATTGGGTATATTATCTAGGGATACTACCTATATTCTTTCTCTATAGGGTTTATGTTTATAATGAAATGGTTAATTTTTTTTGAAACCCATTTCTTTTCTATGGGTTTTGTTATGGTGAAATTTTTATGAAACCCATTTCATTTCATGGGCTCTAATATGATAAATTATATATTATATTTTAGAATACATATGTATGATTTCCATTATTTTATAGGTGTAACCTATATCTCCCTCTAATGAATTGGGTAGATATTAATATCTCATGATATAAATAGGACTAGAATGGGGATTGAACCTAGTTCATTAAGAGACTCTGTCCACTATAATAGTCTTGGGAGTGAACCTTGACTGCTATGATGGTTTGGGTAATGAACTCATTCTACTATTATATCCTTTTCAATGATCCTTAACTACTAAGAAAATGATTTTATATTCTTATTTTTATACCATAATTCCATCTCTCATGCCTATATTGTGATCTCATAGTTCATTTTATTTGATTCCTTTATAATTCATGTCTTACAAACTATCAATATTTATTCCATTAATTAATATTATGATATTTGATATCCAAGTTATGTTTTTAAAATGTTAAGATCAATATATTATACCCTTATGATCGTTTTATGTGTATGTAATCATTGATATCTCCCTTTTTTATCCTTACTGAGAATTTAAACTCACCATATTATTATGTTTCCTTTCCCCAGGTTATGAAGAAAGGTATTGAATATGATATTTCTAATAACATTGATATTTATCCAAAAATAATTGGTACATAGTGTAGATATTTTATGAAATATTATTTTATGTTTCCTTGTTTCTGAAGATATTACACCTAAATGATTTTGGCAGGGATTGAAATTTCATATAATGAATATAAATCTATTACGATGTAATATCTATATATGAAAATTATGGGTCACTATAATTGGTATAAAATAAAGGTTTATTTAACATTTAGAAACATGGATGAGAAAAATTTAGTAATCACCCTAGGGGTAAGTCTATATATATGATAAAATCCTAAAGTTTTTTATAATGACTATGAATGGACTAGGTTAAAACTAAGGTATCATAGAAGAAGTTGTCAAAATTTAGCTATCCAATAAATTATTTTTAATGATTATATGGTTTCCCACCATGATTATTGTTTCTCACTCTATGATTTTTCAGATTAGTCAATGGGTGGAACCTAAAGGAATCATGTTAATGTTGAATTTGATGGAAAATGTAATGATTTTCCTTCTGAGAACCCAAATGTTATGGGAGTAATTATAAAAAATATTATTGGTATGATCACACAAATTTATCAAGATATGAATCATTACGATATTCCAAATGATCAAAGGAGGGAACAACATTATATTGAGTCCCTCATGAGGAAACAACCACCTTATTTTAGCCAGTCTGTTGATCCACTATTCCCTGGTCAATAGATCAGTACCAATGAAAATATTTTTTTGTTCCCAAGAGTTAAAAATTTGAGAAATTTATTCTAGTTTTTTATAATTTAAAAGGCTTAGTAGGTCAGTAGTATTCTTTTATCAATAATATAATAGAACAATAAGAAATTGAATCTATGGATTTAGAAGAATTTAAAATATTATTTTTCAAAAATTACTTTCCTCATATTCTTTATATGAAAATGGAGAAATAATTCATTGAGATAAAATATAAGGATGATGAATTGTTGGTACTTATGAGGTATATTTCACAAGACTTGTGAGATACACTTGTAGTATTATCATTCAAACTGAAATTAAGGTTGATTTAATTTTTTAGTGTCTTAAACCAATTCATTAAAGGAAATTATCCATAAAGGAATTATATAGATATGAATAAATTTTTTGAAGTGATATTAAGGTGGATATGGAGATTAGATTTACCCATAAATATAATTTTTTTGAAAAGAAAAGAAAATTTGAATTCAAAGGAAATTCTAAAAACCATGGAGAAAAGAAGATGAACTTTCCTTTGTGCTCAAATGTGGAAGGAAACATGGGGAAAATTGTGTGAAGAGAACTGGTAAATTTTTCAAGTTTGTAAAGGAATTTCATTAGTGAAATAAAATTCTCAGGTGATGGGAAGAAGTTAGTTAAAGATGAAAATATATAGAAAGATCTACAGAATGCACCACCCACACTACATTGTTTTTCATACAAGGTGTATGGGAATTATGTTAACCAATTCATAAATATTAATGTTAATGATGATGATCGAATCTAGAAACCTATTAAGACTATAAAAAAAGGGAAATATCATCTGATCACTGTTTTTAATGATGGGTAAAAAAACAATGTGATGAAAGGTACACTTTCCATCTAATCTAGATCTTATAATTCCTCATTTGATTCTGGATCTACCCACTATTTTTATCGAAATAATTTTCTAAGGGTATCAAAACAACACCTCAAAAATTATATGTTGATTTAGTGGTAAAAACCCCTAATAGTACAATGATAGCATCCTAAGTCTATGATTATTCTCTAGTTGAAGTTTGTGGGAATGTTATTCTGGAAAATCTTTTAATTATTTCTCTAGTTTAATTTAATTTTATTTTGGGAATGGATTGGATTTCATTACATAAATCCCAAATAAATTTCTAATAAAGGGAAGTTATAATTGATATTCCATACTATCCTATGATAGTAGATCAGTGTGATGAAAAAAAATGAACTTTTGAAGGAAATTTTATCCATTTTATAGGTTTTTATTTCTATTAAAAAGGGTGTTTACCTAAGATGTATTTATCATATATTGATTCAAAAAAATGTTAATTTATTTTTTGTTTTTATTCTCAAAAACACCCACATTCATGTTACTAATGAATTTAATTTTAATTAAATTTCAGAAAATTAATATTCATCATAATATTTATTCTGGAAATACATTCAAGTCATTGATCCATGGAAAATATTTTTTGAATTATTCTGAACATGTTTAAGCATATTCTAGAAACACTATTCATATCCTACATTTTTAAGCAAAACATATGGTTCGACAACCATACATTTGAAATATAAATTATAGATCATATATTCTATGTTTTTGGAAAAATATGGATAAACAACCCTACGTTTATAAAGAACCCTACATTTGATGAAATAAATGTATGGTACAACAACCCTACTTTTTGATCAACCATATGTTTTCAACCCTGCATTTGGAGTTTTTTGTCTCCAAATGAAGGAACCCTATGTTTGACTATTCAATAATGGAGTTTTTAAATCTATGATATTATTCCAGATTTACGCAACTGTTTCTACAGGAGTAAAGAACTATTCAAATATATTTTCTAACTGACTCAACGGATCATTATGATTGTTTTAAAGGTTTATATTCAACAAATTTAATCATTTCTATTCAAACAGGAAGTTAAAACTCTCTTGAATGTTTTTGAATTAAAATATTCACAATTTATTATGTGATATTTATGTATCTAGTTTGTCCTAGAGTTGTTCAACCGAAAATATAAATATCGATACATTCTCTAACAAAAAAATTAAGGAGATATATATAAGGAAATTTGTGTTTAAAAAAACAATTGTGTCATTGTCTTCAGAGAAAAACTTTGCAGATATTCATGTCTTGATCTATGTGATTCACTCAATACAATTGTTATTGTCTCTACTATATTTTATTTTAATTTATTCTTCTGTAAGAATAAAGAATCATTGGTTGGAGATAAACTTTGAATATAAAAATATTTAAATATTTGTTGGTTGTTTTCTTTAATATAGTCTAAATAAATCATTTGTAATGTTAAAGGTATATTTCTTGTTGTGTGTGTTATTTAAGATCAATTACACCTATCATTTTCTACTGCAACTATGAAGTTTTATTTTTATTCTCAATTAAATCAATCTCTATTTATTTATTGGTGTTTCAACTGCTCGTACTCAGTCGTAGTTAAGTGTCAGCTTCTTACACTAATATTTGGATATAAATTTCCTTAAAAAAGGACCAGAAGGCCCAATAAAATCCTTATAAAGGTGTCAATTTCTTTCACTTAGTTTTTTTTATTTTTATGTCTCCAGATAAGAGGACCTTCTAGTGAAAATCACCAAGATCATGGAGTTTATCATTAATGGAGTGTACTATAGGTTCTTGTTCCCTAAATCACTATACATCACTATACTATTTTACTTTATATAATTCCACTTATCACTTATATTTAAGATATAAGGAAAGGTTTAATGTATAACAAGAGAAGTAATCTAAATTTATCAAAGTTTTAAAGAACGTATTCACCCCCACCCCATCTTGTGTCTTTATCTTTATCATCCTCATCCTAAAAAAGAAATTTGTATCAAAGGAGGGATCTACTAGTATATTCTCTTTTTGAGAAATTATTTTATATTAGTCCAATTATAAAAAATAATATCTGAGGTATCAATAATAAATATCAAAGGAGGGATCTACCATTGGTACTCCTTTTCAAAATCATGAATATTTACCAGATCTAACAAGCTAGATTAAAAAATTCAAATGAAAACATCTTGAAATGGATTATTCTAGAGATGGTATGGAAATGATCTATTCTCCTTACTTTAATGGGGATATTTATGGATTCTAGAAAACACATATGGTCATTTATTTGAAAAATATTGGAATAAGGGTTTATTTAAAGGTTGTTAAACCTTATGAGATTCTTAAGGATTATTTGGAATATTGGAATAATGAACAAGAAATAGAATATGATCTCAATTAAAAATTAATGAATATTATATTATGTAGTTTAATAACTGATGAATTCAATCAAGTATCACTATATCCTACTGAATATGATATGTTGAAGACAATTTTGGTTTCTTATAAAAGAACTAACAATATCAAACAATTAAGGTAAACTACTGTAAAAATAAAGTTTGATACTTTAATAATGTTTGAGGATGAAACTATCACTCAAATAGTTGGAAAATTGATAGAGATTATCAATAATGTTTCTTCTTGGAGAAATCCAATTTCACAATCTGATCGACCATTAAAAGTACTCAGAGTACTAACCTATAAGTGGAATAGAATATCTATAGCTATATGTTAATCTACACCAGTGAAAAATTTATCTATGAAGGAATTTATTGGAAATTTAATGATGTATGAAGCTAAGATGCATGATAAAGATAAAAATTATATTAAACAAGAAGATTCTAATCTCAAAGATGATATCGATGAATCAACTGATTATAGCTATCTAGATTTGGACAAAGGATTTTCATATCTTGATAAAATATTTTGAGAAATTATACAAACAAAAAAATAAAGGGACTCAAGAAAATAGATTCTTTGAATGTAATGAAAATTTTCATACAAAAGATAATTTTCCTCTACTTTAAGATAAAATAAAATCTGATTATAAGAGAAAGGGAATGAAAATTATTAAGGCTGCTTAGAGAAATACTTCTGGTTCACATGATGAATCTTCTATATATTATAATTATGTGAATAAAAGACAAATTATACGTATTATGGTTCATACTAATGAGGTAAAATCTTCTTACTCTCAAAAATAAATTTGTAAAAAACTTTATATTGGCCCATATGAGATTGTTGGCCACCCTATATGGTTATAATAATCACAAATCATGTAAAATCTTATTAATCATGTTTAATAATTTCAATAATGTTTATTTAGGTTTCAATATGTTTAATTATGATTATTTATGATCACATATAAGTTTAACACATTCTGATAATATTTATGTTGTAAGACAACCCAAACAGAAATATTTCCTAAGTATGAAAATATGACACTGATAGACAATTGAGTCACCGATGATGACGGAATAAGTCTGACTCACTGATGTCGACAGAACAAAGGACTCAACGATACCGACAGACAAAATGCATCACCAAAATTTCAAATGAGTCACTGAAAATTAAATTATTTCACCAATAGAAGGACAGACCTACCGATGCATCGTGCTACTGAAGCATGGTGCTACAGACCCATGGTGATATTGATGCATAGTGCTACCGACGCAAGGACTGACCAATGAAAGGAAAAATAAACTTAAGGAGACACCAATATAATGATACATTGATACCGGTAGAAGTACTCACCAATGGAATGAGTCATTCACGCATTATTCACCGAAAAAGGAGTCACTAATAGACTGTTTAAATTTCCTTTTATTTAATACTATTTCTAAGGGTCACATTTTGAGTGTTTAATATGACAGATTAATTTAATGCTTTTTCAGACATCTTTAATGAGGATGTTATAATTACGAGGTACATCACCAACCTCAAACATGCACATCGTCAGGTTGTAGAATATATAATAGGAAATCTCTCATGTTGAAAACATATATACAAAGATATGCATTGAAATAGTAGCAGACCCACACGAGCAACATATTGAAAGGAAGAAAACATGAGGAACTCTTCATTCCTACTTGTTGTGAACTAGATAACTGTTGTCCACCAAAGTTCCAGCATCTCTGTAGTATTCAAATGAACCTAAGGAGAAGAATATCTCATCTTCCCAGAAAACAGAACACAATGCTCCATGACACTATTTTTTAGTGTATACTTCCAGAAAAGGACTCCATCTTCAACTCTGATACATCAAAGAGTCCAGAGATGAACTTCATAACACACAAAACCTTCTAAACCCTATATAATATTTATTGTTCTCTTGTGTACCTTTTTATTACATTTTTGAGCACTGTGTGAATCTTTCAATAAAACACACACTATCTCCTACACTGAACTGGAGGATATTAGATATCCTCACACAACTATCTTTTTATTCTTGTTTATCCCATGTAGAATTGTGGTAGAGATCTTGTGTGACCTATTTGTAATTTGTTCCCATGTAGAACTGTGGTAGAGGTTAGGTGACTTGGACAGTTATAACTATTGTGTAAATCTGGATCTAGGGTGTGGATCAAAACCTTTATCTATACAGACTACTTATTGGTAGGTGATCACCAAGTAGAGAGGACTAAGTCTCAACTTGAGACTGAACCTCTTGTTTTATACTTGTTTTGTTTCCAAATTTAGTTTTCTCTATTTTTACCTATATTTCAGAAAACTAAATTTCACTTTAATAGTTATTCTTGGCTGGTGTTTATAACTATTTTTACTTATTAGATTGGTTTCAAAATTTGTATCAATATCTCATATTGTTAAAACTGAGAAATAATCAATATTCTGACAAATTAGTTGAAATGTCATACTATTATAAATTCACTACTTTGATTAACTGGCATGTTGAGTTTTAAATTGGGGGAATCTTTTAAATAAACTTTTTAATATAAAATTCTATAGGAACTCAATTCACCCCCTCTTGAGTGTCCTACTCCGACCAACACTTTATTGTGATGAATTAAATAGGTATTAATTTATTCTAAAATAAAAATATTAATCCTTAAAGAAATAACATAAAAATTTAGAAAATATTATGATACTATTTTCTTAGATAAAGAATATTTATCAAAACAGATTATAGATTTAAAATCTAATTCTTATAAAATTAATTGTAATTTGAATGATACTAAGATTAAAGGATTATTGTATGGAGTTGATAATCTAAAACAACCTTCAAGTATACTAATAAAAGGATAAAAAATCTAAATCAAATCCTTAGAAAAAATAAAATTCAAAAATAAAAATTTAGAATATGAAGTAATGGTGAAAAACCAAAATTATATAAAAATTATTTTGTTCCTGGATCAAATAGAAATAACATGTTTATCATTAAAGTTTTTTATTTTGGTGTTAATGGTCATTATGTGAATGATTGCTTCTTTAGGAAACCAAAAATTTATAGGGTTAAAAAAATTTATTTCTCAGAATAATTGTTTAACATAAATAGTTGAATTCTTACACAAAATAAACAAGTTTCGTTACCTAAGAAATTAATTTCTATCACTACTGGGACTAAAATAATATGGGTACCAAAAGGAACATGTATTTGATGTTTTATAAGACTACACCACTAAGATGTATTGTTAAATCTTTAAGTATTCAATTGAGTGATATATGAAAGTCTCTACCAAAGGAGTGAACAACTCTGAAGTATTTCATTATCAAAAAATCCTCAGTACTAAAATCAGTGATCTAGAAAGTATCTCATATTTATATATAAATATGATTTTAGTGCATTAACTATTTGATATAGGGAGAGATTGATATATTTTATAATTTAATAAAGACTCTTATTTACTATTTAAATCAAGTATTAGTCTATTTTGATTTTATTTTCTAAAAAAATTCAAATATCTTTTTATCTTTAGATAAACACAGTACTTGCTTAAATTATGAACAAAATTATATTTTATGTATTTTGAAATATTTATATTTTATTTTGTGAAAAAAAATTAAAACCATAAAATAGTTTCTTATATAACATTTATCTTCAAAAGTTAAAATATGTAATGATTATTCTATATTTTTGGATAAATAATATGAAACGTCATCTGTATTGGGTCGGAACAAAACATATCTTATTCTTATTAAAACTTTTTATTTATACACATTCTCTAAAATATCTAGTTCAAAGGATTTTGAAAATCAATCATAGAAAGATGAAGAAATAAATTACTTCAACATTAGAAGAAAATATTTCTCACAAATGGAAAAAAGGTAATCCTTTTGATTTGTTAAAATAATAATCAATTTCATATATTGAATATTTTTTTGAAAAGTATTATGAAATAAATAAGTAACTTCATGGTGATGAAGGAATATAAGTCTCTTCACCTAAAAATGTCTTATGAAAATATTCTATTTAAAATTGGCACATTTAATGAAGAAAAATAAGCTGCAAGCTGCTTTTGATGCATCTAGAAATTCGTATAAAGAACTATAGAAAAAAATGTATATTAAAAATGGTTTTCATTCATTACAAAATGAATATAAAAATATTAAATATAGTTATATCTCAAAAGAAGACTTTGAATTCTACAAGGTATAAATGTTAAGTCATGTGGAGTTACTCAGAAGATAAGTCATTACCAAGCTAGATCTTGATAAGATGAAGTTATTTTTGGTTGAAAAGTGTTCGTCTTCTTTATATCAAAAAACAACACATGTTAAAAATAGATTAAAAGAACCATCAAGAGTTTTAGATGCTTTAAGTGAAAAATTTCAAAGTTTGGAAAGTTCTCATGAACCGTCTTCTCCTTCCTAACCCTTCAATTTTATTTTCTATTTATTTAAAGTGAATGTTATATATACTATTTTTTAATATATTTTATTTAGTGAAAATATGTTCTATAAGTTGTTTCATGATTTCTTTTTAAACTTTTTTTTAAATAATCATGAACTTAATATTGGATTATCTCATAAATAAGTTTATTATTTTGAGTAAAAATAATAATAAAATAATAATAAAAATAATAACAGTTTTATTTTTTACTAGTAAAAAAATAAATTTTAAATGTTTTAATTCATTGAATATATTTTATGTTATGACTTAGGGGGATTTTTGAGAAAATAATAATTTTATTCATTAAATATTTTATTTTATTATACTCCTTGTTTAAAAATTTATATCTTTTTAAGAAAGCATGAATTTAGGGGGGGTTAATTTTACTACTCTTATCGTTTTATGTCGCTAAAATGGGGAGAAGTATATTATTTAGATATTATAATCATGTTGGATAATTTTTTCCTTAATATCCTTGATATAGGGGAGAATTTTTTATCCTTTTAATATAAAGGGATGATGGGCATAATTTTCCATTATGAGAAAAATATTATAAATAGTAAATGGGGGAGAATTTTATTTTGGATGTTTATAAAAAAATTAAATTTTACATATTTTTTCATGGATTTTATGATCACAAAAAAGGGAGATATTTTTGAGCATATGTTGATTCGATAATTTTGTTAATTTATTTTTTGTTTCGATGCTCACAAATTCCCACATTTATGTTACTAATGAATTTTATTTTAATTGAATTTCAATAAATTAATATTTGTTAAAATATTAATTTTGGAAATATATTCAAGTCATTGACCCATGGAAAATATTTTTTGAATTATTTTGGATGTTTTTAAGCATATTCTAGAAACACTTTTTATATGCTAAATTTATAAGAATAATGTATGGTTCAACAAACCTACAATTGAAATAGAACATATGGATCATATACTCTAAATTGTTAGAATAGTATGGATAAACAACCCTATGTTTATGAAGAAAATTTTGTTTGAGGAAATAAAAATATGGTACAAATACCCTAATTTTGTGATCAACCATACATTGTCAACCCTACTTTTGGATTTTTTTTTCATCACATAAAGGAACCCTATGTTTTATTATCCCATGACAGAGTTTTTAAATATATGATATTATTTGATATTTACACAATAGTTTTGAGGGATATAAATAAATATTCAAAGATATTTTACGATCAATTCAAAATCTCTTTATGGTTGTTTTAAAGGATCGTATTCAACAGAGTAAATTTTTTCTATTCTTATGGGAAGTTATGATTCTCCTGAATTTTTTTGAATTAAAATATTTAAAATTATTATTTGATATTTCTAAAACTAGTTTTACCTAGATCTGTTTAACCTATAGTATAAATATCAAGACTTTATTCATTGAAAGAGAGATATGAGATATATATAAGGAAAGTTGTGTTAAAAAAAAGTGTGTCATTTTCTTGAGAGCTAAACTTTTGAGACATACATATTTTGATCTATCTAATTAAATCACTACTATTTTTATCACCTCTAATGTATTTTATTATTACATATTCTTCTATAATAATGACGAAGCATTGGATGGAGATACACTTTGAAGATATACATGTATAAACATATGTCCTGTGTTTTTTTCTACTATCTAAAGAAAACCTATGCAACATTGAAGATCTATTTTTTGTTGTGTGTGTTATTGAAGATCAATTATATCTATTAATTGTTGTTGTAACTATGAATTTTTATTTGTATTCTAAATAAAATTAATATCTATTGATTTATTGTAGTTTTGACTGCTCATACTAAATCATGATTAAGTGTCATCTTCTTATACTATGTTATGGATTTATAGTTACTTTTAAAAGAACCATAAGTCCCTATAAAATCCTTATGAAGGTGTCAACTACCTACACTTAATTTTTTTTTGTTTAGAGGTCTCTGAATAAGAGGACCTACAAGTCAAAATCACCAATATCATAGAGTGAAAAATTGGTGGAGTAGAATAGGGGATCTCTATACCCTAAACCACTATACATCACTTTGTTATTTTCCTTTATTTAATTATATTGCTCACTCATCTTTAAGAGAGAAGGAAAGGTTTTTTGTGTAATAATAGAAATGTTCTAAATTTATCAATGTTTTTGAAGAACAAAATTCACCCCCCCCCCCACTCTATCTTGTGTCTTGTTCTTCATCATCAACATCCTGACCTAACAAGATGGTTGGGGAGAAACTCAATATTAAATATATTCCTATTGTGTGGGAGTTTATTTATATCTTTTTGGGATAGTTGTCTAGTATTCTAGTAAGTTTTGAAGTTGATTTTTCAATATAGCTCATACCTAGTGATACACCTATTTCCAAGAATCCATATAGAATGGACCCAATTGAGTTTCAATAATTGAAGAAGAAACTCCAGAAGAACCTTGATAAGGTATTCATTAGGACAAGTGTGTTGCCTTAGGTTTCACCTATTCTATTTTTTATGAAGTAATATGGATCAAAGTGACTCTACAGTTATTGTAGATAACTTAACAAGATCACTATCAAGAATAAGTATCTTATACCTCATATTGATGACTTTTTTGATCAACTATGTGGATCTCAATACTTTTCCAAGATTGATCTTCATTCTAGATATCATAAATTGAGGGTCAAGATGGTAGATATACCCAAGACAGTATTTCATACAAGGTATGTACACTATTAATTTATAGTGATTCCATTTTTTCTTGATAATTCCCCCATTATATTCATGGATTTAATGAATATAGTCTTTATATATTACCTTGATCAGTTTGTGGTAGTCATTAAAGATGATATTATTATATATTCAAAGATTATGGAAGATCATGAATATTAGTTGAGGATTATGATGATGACCCTAAGTATAATATTTAGGAAAAAATTACCAAGTTTTCATTTTGGATTCCAAATGTTTCATTATTAGGTCATATAATATCAAGTGAGTGTATATTGGTACTATTCAAAGAAAAAAATTATCATTGGCCTAAAACAACCTCTATAACTATGATCCATAGTTTTCTTGGTTTGGATGGATATTATCAGCACTTTGTGGATAATTTTTCATGAATATCAAATCCATTCACCAAGTTAACTTGTAAGGGATCTAGGTTTCTTTAGATGTATGGATGTGAGAAATATTTTAAAAACCCAAAGAAAAGGCTAGTTAGCATGCCTATTCTTACACATCCCTTTAGTGGAGAACGGTTTATAATCTATAGTGATGTATCAAAGAAGGGACTTAGATGTGTCCTCATATAGTATGATATGTTTATAGATTATGCCTCATGAAAATTGAAGGTCCATGAACTCATGACTTGGAGTTAGCTATGGTAATTATTTCATTAAATATGTGGTAAAATTATCTATATGGATAAATGTGTGACATATATAGTGATCACAGAATTTTAAAGTATATTTTCACTCAAAAAGTGTTGAACATTTTCTAGAGAAGATGGTTGGAGCTAGTTAAATAATATAACTTCTCAATACATTACTACCCTAGGAAATCAAAAAAGGTGGAAGATTATCTAAGTCGAAAGGATCATTCTAGCTTATCTATGATGAGGATCACAAAAGATATGATATTTATGGACTTGTAAAGGATGGATCTTGAAATATTCTAGGAAAGGGAGAGATCTTATCTTTCTCAAATTAGTTTCCAACTAGCTATCCATGTAAAGATTAAAGAGGTATAAAAGGAATATATAGAGATAAAAAATAAGTTGAGATATTTTCCTAAGTTCAACCTTGATTATGATGTAATAATAAGGTTTAGAAACCATGTATGTGTCCCTTAGGTACCAAATTTTTAGAAGGAGTTAATAGATGAAGCTCATATTTCTTAATTATCTATTTATCCTGGAAGTATAAAGATGTATAGATATTTTAAAGAGTGTTTATAGTGGGATGGTATGAATAGATATATTTCAGAGTTTTTTTCTCGATTCTTAGTATGTAAACAGGTTAAGAATAAGAGACAAAATTCTAAGGGTATGTTGCAACCATTACCCATACCAAAATGTAAATGGGAAAACATCACCATGGATTTTTTTTCATTAGACTCCCCAATACTTCTTAAGGGAATAATGCTATATTGGTTATAGTCAATCATCTTATGAAATCAATACACTTCATCACTATCAAATAATATTTAAATTTTAATCAAATTACTCAGTTATACATTAAGAAAGTGGTAAGATTTCATGATGTGACACTATCAATTTTATATGATCAGGATCTGAGATTTACATCAATGTTTTGGAGAAGTCTTCAGTAGGATCTGGATATAGAGTTAAGTTTCAGAACTACTTATCATACTTAGATATATAGTTATTCTGATAGGAACATTAAAACTCTAGAATAAATATTGAGATCTTATTCTATAGATTCCAAAGGGGGCTGGTATCAACACCTTCCTTTGCTAAAATTTTCTTATAACAATATTTTTTACTCCAACAATTAGATAGGTCCTTATGAAGCCCTATATGATATGAAGTGTAGAAATCCAAAATACGGGAATGAATTTTTAGAAAGAAAACTATCGGTACTTTATCTAGCTGATTAAATGGTAGAGAAGGTTAGATACATTCAATATCACATAAGAGAATATTAGACTTGATAAAATAATTATGTTGAAAATCGTTAGAAATATCTAGAGTTTGAAGTTGGTGATAAGGTATTCCTATAAATATCTCCCTAGAAGATGGTGATAAGATTTAGAAAGAAAAGAACGTTAATCCCTATGTATATTAGTACATTTTAAATTCTTGATCATATTGAGATGGTAGATTACTAATTATTTCTTCCACTGAATCTCTCTCAAGGTCATGATTTGTTCTATTTATCTCTTCTGAGGAAGTACATACCTAATCATTCACATGTACTGAACTCATAGGTCATACCTCTATAGAAATATCTTTCTTATGAAGAATAATAGGTAGGGATTATAGATCATAGAGATAAAGTTATAAGAAACAATACCACACACTAACTTAAAGTTTTGTGGTGAAACCACCAATTTGAGGAAGCCAATTGGGAACCTGAGGATGTGATGAGGTAGAGGTATCCTCATATGTTTATATCAAAATGATGTATTTTCAGGGAGAAATTTATTTTAAGGGGGTATAATGTAACACCCTATGATTTCAAGGAAATATTTATCTTTAAATAATTTTATTTTTCAATATCTTGCATTACACACATTACTGAGTTTAAACAAACTATAATATACTATTAAAATATTATTATTTAAAATGAGAATTATCATGTAGCCATTGGATTCATGGGTATTAATAGGACAAAAATAAATTATCAAAAATTATGTTTATATATTTATAAAATTAATTCATTTGTTACCAATTGAATATAAAGGAAATTAAAAATCATTTTAAATAAAAAATAAATGCTTTTATGAAAAAAATTGTTTATCCACATAATGTCCATTTATCTTAATAAATTAAATTTATACCTATTGATGAATGATTTTAATAAAATTTATATATTATTTACTTGATCAAATGTTTTAAATAATGAAAAAATATTTTTCTAAGAATACGATAAGAATAAATCCAATTTTATTCTTAAAAATTTATTTTTTTTAAAGAAGTTTTTGAACCATTTTGTGCACTTATATTAAAATTAATTTCTACAATTTATAGTTATTTAATTACAAAAAATAAATTAAATATTCATAATCATGAGTATAAATTTTTTAAAATAGTCCCCTTTTATTTTTTTGTCAATATGAATAGTAAATGTGATAAATTTTAACACCTCAGTAAAGGGTAAATCAGGTTAATCTGGATTTAAAATAAGTGATAAGATTATAATTATTAATATTAACTCTTATTGGGTGAATTTAATTATAATATTAATAAATTATAATAAAAATTCTCTTTTTTAATGGAAATTTGTCTATGGAAATGACATATATTATTTAAATCAAAGAAAGTAACAAAATGTCACTCTCTTTATTTTTAACATGACTTATGTGTCCACATAGGGAAAAAAGTAAGTTATGAAAGAATATAAGTGTTTATTTTTAGATTAATAAAATTATTTTCATTATACAAATTTATTTTTAATTTTTATTAGTTATATAATGACCATAATTTTTTATGAAACACCGATGAAGTATTTCTCAATTTAATAAAAATATATAATAAATGATTTTAAAAATATTAAAAATGAGTTAATATAAATGAGTTAATATGACTTGTTAATTTTATATATATGAAATATTAAGGAGGTTTTAAATAATTATATTCTAATTTCCCAATTATTCTGATTAATTTAAAATTAAAATAAAGTGTCAAAATTTCCCATAATGATATTTTATCAAAATAATATTTTATTAAATTATATAAAAATCATAAAAATATTCAAATAATACAAGTTGAATATTATATAATCTATAATTTCATAAATTTTCTATTTATGGGATAATTTTCACCTTATAATTAAAAATTATAACCTTTATTATTAAAAAAGTTTTTACAGTAATTAAAATTAAAATAAATTAATTAAGGGTTAATAAAATGATAGGGTTTAAAATTACACCACAAAATATCTAAATTATATTGGTTGATTGGATTACAAACCTATCGTACCTTATATTCCAATCCATTTCCATTTGTATGCATTAGTCTTGAGAATGAATTTATTATAATTTAATCTTTTGAGAAATTCCAAAAGTGTACCCTGTCTCAATTATAAAAGGAAACCTCATCCATCACTTCTTCACACCACATTGAGCATTTTGGATAGAGAAACACCTACTGATTTCCCTTATAAACTTCCCCATCCACATTCTATAGGTTTTATTCTTCCCAAAAGATCATAGCAAGAACCCTTTAGAGTATATCTAAAGTAGTCATTACAAAGAAGAGGTAATCTCCCTTATCACTTTCTTTTTGACTCTTATTTATGTCACGACCTGTCCTAGTGGGGCCCATGTCGCAACTCCCCAAGCCTGCCTCCAATAGGCTAGGGGCTGGTGACTAGCACCGAGTAGGCATGTCACTAACATGGGAGGCATTGCCTATAAACCTGTATACACACACACACACACATCTCCAAGCCCACAAAGCTGAAAAGTAAAAAATACTAAAAATATAAATGCATGCATACACTAAAATCCAAACCAATAGAGTGTGATAGGAAAGTAAAGTTCATTAGAGTAAAACCCTGGGCCAAAAGTACAAGCCCCCCAAAATAAAGATTTCAACAAAGTCCAACTTGTAAAGAAAGGTACTGGGACTGCAATCTATAGCTGTAGGAACACACCTCGGCCTTCCTGATCTCACTGAGCACCGTCTGGTCTTGGTCCACCTAGAATCCTATCAAAGGCTTGTTCGTCTGCACAAGACACGACACGTGTGGGCAAAGCCCATGCAGGGGTGAGTAAATCAATACCTAGTAGGACACCTCGAAAACAACAAAGGAATAAAACAAAGGAAAATACCACAAAGGAATGATACTGTCAGCTCCACAAAGTATATGTTTACAGAACATATAACAAGAATATCCAGATATACTCATACATGATCGACTATCGCGAAACCACCACTAAGATCCAGCTCGAAGATTCCACTAAGCACGTACCAATGAGAACACACTCCTAGGTCTGAATAGAGAGATATGAAGTACTCATTCTAGGAGAACACACTCCACAAGTACTTGTGAATATGAGGCTCAGATGAGGATCACAACCATAAGCTATGGGGTGATTCCAATAACTTAGTCTGAACTAATCCACTAAGTAGAGAATTGGCGCCCGGGAAAAGTATGACACGTCGATACCAAGAACTCTACTTAGGGTACTAGGAAAAAATAGAGGATCCAGCTCTAAGTCTCATAGAGGGGATTTTGACAACTCTATTCAGGAATTCATGTTGAAGGGATCATACTCCTGTAAGAAATTATACCAGAAAACTTCAGGGGAAAGATCAAGGGTACGAACCCTAATGAAGCTAGCCCAAGTAACGGAAGACAAATGGCTTAAGCCATGTAGAACAGGTTACACGACGTGTAGTGGGATCACACGATGTGTTCCTTGACTCCGGGTACTTCCCGAGTAATCGGCCCGTGTTTCTAGGATTGTCATATAAAAGTAACTACACGGCATGTAGAAGAATTACACGCTGTGTTATTTGACTCTGGGTATTGCCCATGTGAAACGGCCCGTGTCTGAAAACTAAGTCATGTAGAAAAGTATATACACGGCACGTAAGTCAAATCACATGTCGTGTCCTGTCAACTGGAAAACACCCATGTACCCTAGCCGTATGCCCGTACACGATGTCTATCTGTGTTTCCCTTCCCATGTACCAGTACACGGGGTATCCCGTTTATCTGGTCGGGTCTAGCCGGGGAAGGGTATACACACCATGTCCTTGGCCGTGTACCCAACTCGTGTCTGTGTACTCTCGGAGTACACGCCAGGTGGCCCACCGATGAACACACACCGTGTATCCCATACTACACACCGTGTAGTTGGGAAATTTCGAAAACCATCATCTTCCTCCTCGCGCCTCAGCCGATCCTCTGGATCTCTATTCTGCTATCTCTTTGTCGTGAAACTCAATATCTCAGGTTTCCATGTCATCGTGATGCCTAATCTATGGGTTTTGGACCTTCGATTGGCTCCAAAATCCGATTCCGGTCACCCATGAGGAAATCATTCGAAGAAAGATATCTCCCAATACACTTCAATCCATCCATTTCCACCATTGTCGCACCTCCGTGGGTTTTTTCCGATGCCAGATCTTTAGTTTGGGATTGTTGCGTCGCACAACAGATGCACAACGATCCATCGTTCATACCTCCATGAAGAAAGCGTAGAACGAACATGAAGAATGCGAGAAAACAGGGAAGAAAGGCACAACAAATCGAGATGGACAAACCTAGATCGATGTTCGTGTCGATCTTGGTTCGTCGCTGTTTTAAGGCTAAACAAAACCAAAAATAATCTTCAAGAATCAAATCCCAAAATCCCCGCAAAATCCCATCCCTCAAATAAGATCGATCCGCGGGCTAATCTGTTCATGGATTAGTCTGCGTTCATCATAGAAATAAAGAACGAGAAAGAAATCACAAGAGATCAAACACCCTACTTGGATCTGTAGTGTTCGTTGGTGAAGATCAGGTCGTCGTGTCGTCGTCACCGGTGAAAATCGTCAAGAACGCCGTCGCCGTGTTGGGGTTCCCTCCAGATCCTCCAAGAGTATAAGGGGTATGATGTCTTTAACCCCGGACCCCTATGAAAATCTATATTTAAAAAGATAAAATTTATTCACTTCAACAAGATTTAATAAAATATTTTTATTAAATATTTTATTACAGTTACATCCAAAAACTAGATTTCACCACCGACCTGCGCCGACCGATGTTAGGCCTCACCTAAGGTAAAATCGCTGCTCTGAATGCAACGGCACCCTTAGATTTCTGATCTGAGCACCCATTCAGGATTTATCCCACTTTTTCAGTAAAACCCCATGCGTGCGTGTAATTTAATTATTTAATTAAATTCAAACACTTATTCCGGGCTCACCGGGCCTCAGAACTGCACGTCGTCACAACTCCTGGTCTTGAAAAAATTCCCATATAATACAGAAAAAATATAAGGAAAAAATCTGATACATTACATCCTCCCCACCCTAGGTATTTACGTCCCCAAAAAGCCAAAACAAAGGCTACTCAAAAAGATGTGGGTACTGTGCACAGATCTGAGCCTCCTGCTCCCATGTGATCTCCTAAATATTCGCGTGCTACCACCGGACGCGCACGAAGGGAATAGCTCGCCCACGAAGGATATTCTCGTACCGATCCTCGATCTCCACTGGGTACTCAGAAAAGGTTACTCCATCATCGATGTTCAGCTCACCCCAGTCGATAACATGTGATGGGTCATGCATGTACCTCCGCAGATGCGAAACATGGAAGATGTTTTGTACTCGGTCCATATGAGGAGGTAGAGCCAAGCGGTATTCCACCTCGCAAATTCTACTCAGAATCTGAAAAGGGTTAATGAACCTCAGAGATAGCTTGCCTCCTCAGCCAAATATCTGCAATCCCCGTCGAGGTGAGACCCAAAGGAACACATGGTATCCCTCCTCGAACTCCAAGGGCCTCTGTCTCCTATCGGCATAAGACTTTTTCCAACTCTGTGTATTCTTCATCTGCTCCTGGATGACCTACACCTTCTCTGTAATAGCTCACACCATCTCTGGGCCCATGAGTGCTGACTCTCCTGGGTCATTCCAACAAAGTGGGGACCTGCAAGGTCGCCTGTACAAAGCCTCGAATGGTGCTATACCAACAGTGGAATGACAACTGTTGTTATAAGAAAATTCCACCAGTGGTAGGTGATCCTCCTAGCTACGACCGAAGTCAAGTATGCAAACTCGCAGCATATCCTCCAGAACTTGGATGGTCCACTCCGTCTGACCATCAGTCTGAGGATGAAACGTTGTGCTCAAGCGTAACTGAGTCCCAAAAGCTTCCTACAATCCCTTCCACAACCGGGATGTGAAAGAAGCATCATGATCTGATACGATCATGGATCGAACAACATGAGGTTGAACTATCTCCTGCACTTAGAGGCATCCCAAGCTCTCTACTAAACTCTGCTCCCATATGGCTAGGAAGTGGGCCAACTTGGTGAGTCATTCAACGATCACACAGATGGAATCGTGTCACCTGGACGTACGTGGTACACCCATCACGAAGTCCATGGATATCCCATCCCACTTCCACTATGGAACCTCAAGGGGATAAGTCAAACCTGCATAAACCCGGTGCTCATCCTTTACTTGCTGAAAAGTAAGTCACCAAGAAACAAACTCTTCCACACTCTTCTTTATTCCTGGACACCAAAACTGACGTCGGAGGTCCTGGTACATCTTTGCCACGCTTGGATTCACTGCCAAAGGAGATGTATGGAACTCCATCATAACCTCCTCCCGCAACGTCACTGGTACTACTGTGCACCCTCTGAAAAGAACAACATGCTCCCCACCTTTTAAATATCCATCAGTAGCACTGCCTATGGATATCTGAGCACATAAAGTCTCATAGCTAGAATCCTCAAGTTGTGCTTCCCTGACTTGTTGTAAGAGTGAAGAGGTAATAATCATCAACTGAAGGTAAGCTCCATCATCTCTATCCACGAAGGATAACTGTAAAGAGGCCAACTACCTCATCGCCTCATCCAGAAACTACGGACTGGATTTCCTACTGAGAGAATCTTCCACAACGTTCCCCTTCCCAGGAGTATAAACGATCTCAAAGTTGTAATCTTAGAGGAACTCAATCCACCGCCTCTGTCTCAAATTCAGATCCTTCTGAGAAAAGATATATCTGAGAATCTTGTGCTCATAGTAGATGATAAACCGCTAACCCATCAAGTAGTGCTGCAACATATTCAATGCGAAGACTACCGATTCCAACTCAATATCATGGGTTGAATAGTTCTGCTCGTGTGGCCTCAACTAACATGAGCCATATGCAATCACCGCTTGCCTCTACATTAGTACACAACCAAGCCCGGTTCCTGATGCGTCGCAGAACACCACATACTCGACACCCACTTCTGGTAGTCTCAAGATCAGGGCACTCGTCAGACTCTGTCTCAACTGCTGAAAATCCTGTTGGCATCTCTCGGTCCACACGAAAGGATACCCCTTTCGAGACAAAGTTGTCATGGGTGCTCAAATCTCAGAGAAATCAGAAATGAATCTCTGATAGTAGCCTACCAAACCAAGGAAACTCTCCACCTCTGTCATGCTCCAGGGTGGCTCCCATGCTAGCATTGCCTCTACCTTGGCTGGGTCCACTGCTACACCATTTTCTGAAATAAGATGTCCCAGAAAGTGGACCTCCTGTATCCAAAATTGACACTTCGAGAGTTTCTCGTACAAATGGTGCTCTCGGAATGTGTCCAGAACCATCCTTAGGTGTCTCGCATGCTCCTCCTCAGATGGATAGTACACGATGATATCTTTGATGAAGACCACCATGAACCGATCTAGATAGGGCTGAAAGATCTGGTTTATGAGTCCCATAAACACTGACAGGGAATTCATCACACCGAAGGGCATCACCAAGTACTCATAGTGACTGTAGCGACATCTGAAAGCTGTCTTCGGTATATCCTCATCCCGTACTCGCAACTGGTGATAGCCTTATCATATATCAACCTTCAAGAACCATCATGCCCCTCTTAACTGGTCGAAGAGGTCATCGATCCTCAGTAGTGGATACCGGTTCTTCACGGTCACCTGATTCAAGCGCCGGTAATCCACTTACAGCCTCAAGCTCCCATTTGGCTTCTTGGCAAACAACACTGGGGCTGCCCAAGGTGAAACACTGGGTCTCACGAAGCCCTTACTATGCAAGTCTTCCATCTGCACTCTCATCTCACGAAGCTCTGTAGGATCCATCCGATATGTTGACACTGATATCAGTGTTGTCCCAGGTTGAAACTCAATGCAGAAATCTATCTCCCGACAGGGAGTTTGTCCGGGAACATCCTCTGGAAAAACATCCTCGTACTCAGCCACTACTGCTGGAAACTAGAAACTCATAACATCTATTGCGCCAAGGGCTAGGCTATCCAACTCATGTGAAATAGGTTGTACCTTCCTACGCACGAGTCCATCCTGCGCTGCCTGGGTCTCCTTTTCACCGATGAAGGAGAACCTCATTCCATCACTGCGGACACACCACACCCTTTGCCTTAAACAGTCAATCTGGGAATGAACTGTGGATAGCCAATCCATACCAAGAATGAAATTGTAAGGCCTCGACACTAAAACCAAGAGGTTCCAACCAAAACTCTCGCCTCCAAGGGTGAGGTCACACTATCTGCAAAGGTGTGTGATCTCTGAATCTTCTCCAGTCAGTGTTTCTAAGTGTAAGGGTTGAGTCAATGGCTCAATTGGAATCTCCGGGTCTCGAACAAGATAAGAAACCAGAAAATAATGAATAGAACGTGTGTCTATCAGTACGGAATCCAATGTAGAAAAGACACAGATTGTACCTCTAATCATTCGAGGATCACCTGGGTCAAAAGTCTCTGCTGCCTGCAGTTGTCCCTACCTTTGTCCACCAACTCCCTGAACCTGGGTTGGACCTCCTGGGGTGGTGGTGGTAAATGGTCAAAACTCCGACCACCTCCAGCTGCTCTCCCAGCTCCTCTACCACGTCCGCTGCCCCACAGATCTGTCTACTCCACACGTTGCCTCTACCTCGGTGGTCCATCCACTACTCCCATGTCAGTAGTACGGAGGGTCGAACAATCTCGAGCAAGATGTCCCCTACCATCACATGAGTAGAATCGCCTCTCTTGAGGCTAGATAGATGCGCCTTGAAAACCCTGTATGACAGATCCGTTGTCCTGGGATCTCCTTTGAAAACATCTCCCACACCCGGGTCCCTGATGTCGGCTCCCTGCTGTCGAGGTCTCTACTCCAGCTCGCTCACTACTGACAACTGCTAGTTTTCTCTGCTCTGCCAAGAAGCTCTCGATCACCAAATCCCACTCGATCACCCCATCATAAGTAGGAATGATCATAGAGATGATGCTAGCTCAGATGTCTCTGTGAAAGCCCCACTCAAAAAGTCTGAGCTCTGAAGTAATGATCCCTGACTATATCAATTGAGTACCATGATAGGTCGATAAACCTCGATGAATAGTCAGCCACCTTCATGGTTCCCTGCTGGAGCTGAAGAAGCTCCTGTATACGTACTGCTCTCAGGGTAATCGATGAAAACTCCTCTCTGAAGAGATTATCAAACTCTGACCATGCAATATTTTCCTCGTCGTGAGTCTGGATAACCAAATTCCACTATCGCCATGCCGAGCCCTGAAGAAGGCTCGCTGCCAGGATCACCATCTGGTCTGCTGGTGTCCTGGCCAAATGGAAGACTCTGGCCACTGCTGCAAGCTAGTCCTCTGCTGCCTGAGGGTTAGGCTCACATCGAAACTTGAGGGGTCTCTATCTTTGAAACTCGTAGAGTGCGCTCAGCCTGTGCTCCTCCTCTACTGGTACAGCAGGCACTAAACACTACTCCAAAAGTGGTGGAATAACTGGCACACCACCCGAATGTAAAACTAGGGGATCTAGTCCATGTATCAAAGCTTCATCATTGAGGGGGTCATCCTCGTGATCGAGCTACTCAATCCTAGCGGGTGCACGTCACAGAGGCATCCTATAAAGAAACAAGATGTATCATAGTCAGTGATTATATCTGGAGATCTGACACAAGAAGGAAATGAAAACTACCACCCATTCATATATGATGCATGTACCATTATTTTACCCTGCAACTAGTGTTCTCATGTTCCAAGTCGAAAAGCAAGTTATCAGTTCCTGGTGTATGGATATGTCAGTCGCCCGCACCAACACTGGGGTCCCTGGCCTGAAATCTAAACTCGAAACACTTAACAATGTTTCCCCAAACCAACTCACAGACTCTCAGTCCTAAGGTAGAACCGACCACCTCTGATACCACTCTGTCACGACCCGTCCTATTGGGGCACATGCCAAAACTCCCCAAGCCTGCCTCTAATAGGCCAGGGGCTGGTGACTAGCACCAAGTAGGCATGTCACTAACATTGGAGGCATTTCCTATAAACCTGTACACAAACACACACAACTCCAAGCCCACAAAGCTGAAAAGTAAAAACTAATAAAAAAGTAAATGCATGTATACACTAAAATCCCAACCAACAGAGTACGACAGGAAAGTAAAGTTCAGTAAATTAAAACCCTGGGCCAAAAGTACAATCCCACCAAAATAAAGTCTGCAACAAAGTCCAACCTATAAACAAAGGTACTAGAACTACAATTCATAGCCGTAGGAACACACCTCGGCCTGCCTGATCTCACTGAGCATCATCCGGTCCTGGTCCGCCTAGAATCCTGTAAAAGGATCACTCGTCTGCACAAGACACGACACGTGCGGGAAAAGCCCGTTCAGGGGTGTGTATAACAATACCCAGTAAGACACCCCGAAAACCACAAAGGAATACAACAAAAGAAAATACCACAAAGGAATGATACAGTCAGCTCCACACAGTATATGTTTACAGAACATATAATAAGAATATTTAGATATACTCATACACGATTGACTATCGCGAAACCACCACAAAGATCCAGCTCGAAGATTCCACTAAGCATGTAACAAGGAGAACACACTCCTAGGTCTGAAGAGAGAGATTCAAAGTACTCGTTCTTGCAGAAGAAACTCCACATGTACTTGAGAATATGAGGCTCATATGAGGATCACAACCACTAGCTATGGGGTGATTCCAACAACTCAGTCTGAACTAATCCTCTAAGCAGAGGATCGGCACCCTGGTAAGGTAGGTCACGTCGATACCAAGAACTCTACTTAGGTTACCAGGAAGGAATAAAGGATCTGGCTCTAAGTCTCATAGAGGGGATTCTAAAAACTCTATTTAGGAAGTCCTGCTAAAGGGATCATACTCCTGTAGGAAATGATACTAGAAACCTTTAGGGGAAAGACCAAGGGTACAAACCCTAAGGAAGATAGCCCAAGTCATGGAAGAAAAATGGATCAATCCATGTAGAACAGGTTACACGATGTGTAGTAGGATCACACGATGTGTTCCTTGACTCTGGGTACTACCCGTGTAAATGGCCTGTGTCTCTAGGCTTGTTGTATAAAAGTAACTACACGGCGTGTAGAAGAATTACACACCGTGTTCTTTGACTCTGGGTATTGCCCGTGTGAAATAGCTTGTGTCTGAATTCTAAGTCATGCAGAAAAGTATATACATGGCATGTAAGTAAAAGCACACACCGTGTCCTATCAACTGGAAAACACCCATGTACCCTGGCCATATGCTCGTACACAGTGTTTGTCCGTGTTGTCCTTCCCGTGTACCAGTACACGAGGTATCCCGTGTATCTGGCCGGGTCTAACCGGGGAAAGGTATACATGTCGTCTCCTTGGCCATGTACCCAACCCGTGTCCGTGTACTCCCTAATTACATGCTAGGTGGCCCGCCAATGAACACACGCCGTGTAGCCCATACTACATGTCGTGTAGTCGATAAATTTCCAGAACCGCCTTCTTCTTCCTCGCGCCTCGGCCGATCCTCCAGATCTTGATTCTGCTGTCCGTTTACTGCGAAACTCAAGATCTCAGGTCACCTCATCATCATGATTCCAAATCCATGGATTTTGGACCTTTGATCAGCTCTGAAATCTGATTCCGGTCGCCAGTGAAGAAATCGTTCGAAGAACGATATCTCCCAATCCACTTCGATCCATCCATCGCCACCGCCTCCGCACCTCCATGGGGTTTTCCTGATGCCAAATCTTTAGTTTGGGATCGTTGCATCACACAACGGATTCACAATGATCCGTCGTTCATAACTCCGTGAAGAATGCGTAGAACGCACACAAAGAATGCGAGAAAACGGGGAAGAAAGGCACAAAAAATAAAGAGGGACGAACCTCGATCGATGTTCGTGTCGATATTGGTTCATCACCTTTATAAGGATAAACTAAACCAAAAATGATCTTCAATAACCATATCCCAAAATCCCCAAAAAATCCCATCCTGAAAATACGATCGATCTGTGGGCTAATCTGTTCGTGGATTAGTCTACGTTTGTCGTAGAAATTAAGAATGGGAAAGAAATCATAAGAGACCAAACGCCCTGCTTGGATCCGCGGCATTCATTGGAGAAGATCCGGTCGTCGTGTCATCGTCACCGGGGAAACTCGTCAAGAACATTGACACTGCGTTGGGGTTTCCTCCAGATCCTCCAGAGCCTCCAAGAGTTTAAGTGGTATGAGGTCTGTAACCCTAGACCCCTACGCAAATCTATATTTAAAAAGATAAAATTTATTCACTTAAACAAGATTTAATAAAATATTTTTATTAAATATTTTATTACAGTTACATCTAAAAAATATATTTCACCACCGACCTGCGCCAACCGATGTTAGGCCTCACTTAAGGTAAAATCGCTGCTCTGAACACAACGATGCCCTCAGATTTCTGATCTGAGCACCTGTTTAGGAGTAATCCCACTTTTTCAGGAAAACCCCACGCGTGCATGTAATTTAATTATTTAATTAAATTAAAACACTTTTTATGAGATCATCGGGCCTCGGAACTGCACGCCGTAACAATTACTGGTCTCGAAAAAATTCCCATATAATACTGAAATAATATACGGAAAAAATCTGAGACATTACAATTTACCTCATTTAAATCTATTTTATTTCTCATAAAATAATAAATTCATTATCCTAAATATTGTGAACTTTTATTTTTATTATTAAAACACCATTATACACCCTTTCCTCATCAAATGATATGAAAAATTATCGCTTGTTCATACTTATGGCTTACCGTCTTCACGCAGTGATACAATTAATTTTCATTACCATATTTTTTTAAGGGTTATTATGATGAGTTTAATATTTATATATTATATTTATTAAATAATTATACTTATTTAATTATAATATAAGATCTACCAACTTACCATCCAATCCTTTCAGAAATAGTAACATTGCTTGTGTGATCGTGTGGACTCCCACCTCCATGAAGTGATATGATTTTTTATTCATTTATATTTTACTTGGAATGAAATGAGTATGGATTGGATGAATATATATGATATATATAATATAATAATGATATTTTAAATTTGAATTAATATTTACCTATCTTTCATTCCATCAATTCAAAAATAAAAACAGTGTTCATTTGTACATATGGCCTACTGCCACCATGAATGGTGTAATTCGTTTTTCTATATCTAAATTTTAAGGATGAATCTAGATATGTATATAATAAATATATATGATATTTATATCATTATAAATATTCTATATATTATGGAACTAAAATAAATGTATAAGGACCAAAACTACTGAAACGATATACTCATAATAAAGGAAATAGTTAACACCCAGAGATAACAATTTTAATAAGGAATTATTGACAAAAGGGGATGTTGAAATGTTATAAAGGGATTATATATTATATTATAAGTATGAAAATTAAACTAGTATATAATTATAATAAATCTTAATTTATTATACAGGAGTTTAGAGTGATTTTAATGGAAGGTAAACTCGAGGTAAGGATTTTTTTCACAAGCTCATCAATATTTAAGATTGTTTATGTTTAAGTCTCTACTAGGGAATATTTATCTTATATATCCATATTTTCTATAAATGTTTTCTATTTTTTAAAAAAAAATTATCCTATTATTTTTTAAATAAATTTTTACCAATGTTTTACTTTTTACAAAAAAAATTAAAGGAATATTTTTATCTTTTTCTAAACAATGTACTTTGTGGATTTTTCAACAAAAATATGGAAGTAATGGTTTTTTAACTTATATGAAATGAAAAAAAAAATCCCACCATCTTGACTAAATATTTCTTTGAATATTACTTTAAAATTTTACAAGGTTCTTTTCAAATAATATTTATTACTTTATAATTTTATATCTTTAAAAATAAATTATTTTGAAATAGAAATGTTATTTTTATCAATAATTATTCCAAGTGATATTTCAAAATAATTTTCCATCGAAGCTGATATTATTTTATGTTACTTATGATTTACTAATGATATTATCCAAGGATACCATCTTTATCCTTTCTTTTTATGGTTTATGTTTATGATGAAAAGATGAAATGTTTATGAAAACCATTTCTTTTCCATACGTTATGTTATGAAGAAATGTTTATTAAACCCATTTATTTTCATGGGTTCTGATATGATGAATGATTTATGATAATGTGTCACACATATGTATGATTTTAATTATGTTATGGGTGTAAATTATATCTCACCCAAATTTATTGGGTAAATATTGATATCTCATGAGATAAATAAGACTCGAATAGGGAGTGAACCCAGTTCAGGAAGGGACTCTGCCCACTATTATAGTCTTGGGAGAGAACCTTTACTACTATGATGATTTGGGGAGTGAACCCATTCCATAATAATAGACTTAGAAATTATCCTTGACTACTAATGAAATGATTTTTTATTCTTATGTATATTCCATAATCCCATGTCTTATACCTACATTATGATCTCATGGTTCATGTTATTTGATTCCTTTATGATTCATGTATTATGAATTGCCATGATTTATTCCATGACATAATTTTATGATCTTTGATATGTAGGGTATGGTTTTAAAAAATTAATATCATTTTATTATACCATTATTATAATGTTATGCTTATTTTATCCTTTATATCTCTATTTATTACCCTTATTCAGCATCTGAGTTCATCCTCTTCTCATGTTTCCTTTACCTAAGTTGTGAAGAAATTTATTAAGTATGATATGTCTAAGA
The DNA here is from genome assembly GCA_963277665.1 of Viscum album. Taxonomy (NCBI): domain Eukaryota; kingdom Viridiplantae; phylum Streptophyta; class Magnoliopsida; order Santalales; family Viscaceae; genus Viscum; species Viscum album. The sequence continues at coordinate 22,760,059 of OY728128.1, forward strand.
AGGGTGCTAGTTATGAAGAAATTTGTGGTAGAATATATAGATATTTTATGAACTGGTTTTTTTTGTTTCCAAGTTTCAAAATATACTAGACCTAAATGATTATAGCATGGATCAAAATGTTATATAATGAATATTCATCTATTAAGATATAATATATTTTTATGAAAAGTATGGTTCATTATAATATAAATTTTATAGAAATAAGGGAGGATATATACCTTGAAAACATTGAAAATATATATATTAATGAAGTGGTGAGACTTGATGGTTTACCTCAATCAATTGTATCTTATTTTAATGCTTGGTGCACATCAAAAATTTGGAGGAGTCTTCAAAAGTTTCCAAATGTTGAGATATATTTAATCACTGTCTATCATCCTTAATATAATGGGTAGTATGAAAATATTATTAAAAAAATATACAAGTTGAGATCATGTTTTCTTTACTTTCAAGGAACATAGGACCATTATCTACCTTTGGTAGATTTTTCATATAATAATAGCTTCTATTCGAGAATTCAGATGGTATGATATAAATAATTTTGAAGGAAGTGGTATTCTAATTAAAATTTCTAAGGTGAAGTTTGAGAAAGGAAACTAATATTCCCAAAAAAATAGGTGACTACTATTAAGGTATGATTTATTTGTAATCATATTAAGACATACTCATCTGGTAAATGTGATTTGGAGGAATCATAAGATTAAGGAAACAATGTCAGAACCTAGAGAATAAATGATAAATAATTTCCCAAAAAAATATGAGATAACATTTATAAAATTTAATGGATGAAATTATTTAAGGGGGGTGTAATACCCAAGATTCTATAATAGCAAGTAAACACCACATCCCCAAACTATATCTCAATGCACATTTTATTCATGATATAATGGAAATAAAATTATTCATGAATATGTTTAAAAGAATTATTCCTAAATTTTATTGTTTTAATTTTATTTCATGGAGACCATTCTTGGATTCATCATGTCAAAATTATCTAATGATGTATTTTTCAGAATTTTCTAAAAAGGATAATTTTTTGGTTAATTGTAAATATAAATTTTTAAAAATAACATAACTTTATGACATAATCATGATATAAGCATGAGTTAAAAATTTATGAAGCATTTTTTAAAAACAAAATTATATTTAAGAGAGAAAAATTATTTATTTAAAAATATTATGTAGAATTTAGAAATCTATGTCTGACATTTTAGAACATAAGATATATTTTATTCCAATAAAAAATTATTTTGATACTTTTCCTTTAATTAAAAATTCACAATGATCAATTTTGTTTTTTCTTTATTAAAAAGTCACAAAACTATTATTTTTAAATTATAAAATAATAAATGTCGTGAAATAAATACTATGCATGATTTTTGTGTAAAATAATTTTTATACTTAAAAATGACATTTTTCTGAAAACGGTTTTCATTGTGTTAAGCATAATTTTATTGGAATTGATTTTTAGTACCTATAGTAATTGAATCTCAAAAAAACATTTCATATTTTAAATCATAATGTTCCAATTATGTTATAAGTTTAATTTTATTTTCAGGCATAAAATATAAGTTATTGAGGTAAAAAATGACTTATCACGGTAAAAGTAAAGTATGATAAAAAATCAAATTAAGGGGGAAAGATAAAAAAACATATAAAACTTTATCCCTTATTTTTGTGAAGTAAAATTGGATCAACCAATACTCATCCCATGTATACTATTTCAAATTTTTTAGTTACTTTCATTTGAAAGTGACATGCCTTTAATACAAAGTAATTGGGATTTTAAAAAATTTAGCCCTCTCACTAATAAAAAGACACCTTCACCACCCCAATTATCCTCACATATTAAGCCTATTGTTTTAAAAAATATAAAAAAAATACCTCATCAACACTCCTAAATTTTTTCTAGAGGTTCGTTTATCACTAAAAGATCATTCTAATAAGGATTAAGGAGTTTCCTAAAGAGGGATATCCATGGAAGTGGTAAGTGTTTTAACTAAGTTCTTCCGAATTTCTTTCTTATTACACCTCCTATGAATTTTATCTTACTAAAATAACGTTATTACATTAGTTTCATTAGTATACTGAAATTTTATTATGTTAATGTAATATACATTTTCTACCTTCCCCTCATCCATTCAAAAAATGAAAACATCACACATGTTATATACAAACAACCTCCTCCATGAAACACCTTTTTTTAAACACCACTATACATGACTAGTTAAAAAAATGAATTTAATAGATAAATATTTAAATACTTTTTTTTGGAATGTTAATATTAAAATTAAACTCATTATTAAAATACCGTATTTTTTTGATAAAAATTAATAAAACTAGCACATTATGGATTTCATTCTCACAGAATAAGCTTATGTATTCCATAAAATTAAAATGGGACTTCATAAATCATTGAAACATAATTATTAAATTATATTTAATGATCTATTAATGATGAAACTTATATCAAATTATTAGTACCTACATCTCCATTATGAAACTTGTACAAAATGATTAAAATTAATAACAAATGATAATGAAAATAAAAAATAACTAACTAATATATGTGTGATGAATGATTATAATTTAATAGTATAAAATAGAATATAAATGGGTAAGTTTCTAAAATATTATATTGATAAGGTTGTGTTTATCATATAGAAGGTTAAAGTGCTTATGTATAAGTATGTAGTATTAGAAAGGGTTTCTCATTCTAATATTCCATTCATTGAGATATTCTACATATTAAACACTTTTTTTCATTCATGTGGTGTATATACTTATTATGTATGTATTTTAATCATACTTACCATGAAATTAAATGGATCTATAAAATCATAATAGGTTATCTCTTTAAAGGTATTTTGATTCAAAAATTAACAAAGTCGTAAGGGTTTTCCTTCCAATCTCATATTGAATTTGAGATTATTGTGACTAAATTTTTATTTGGGAGAATTGTATAGCCATTCTCTCTAAAACCACCTCTATTTTCTTATATTATATGTTTTCATGATTTTTACATTTTCTCTTACCATTTCACTTCCCCTTTGGTTCATAATTCACTTGAAGTGATGATTGTAAGAGAATCTGACCTTAACTTTTATTTTCAGATAGGAATATTTTATTTCCATATTTATATTTATTATTTTGTTTAAAGGATATACTTATCTATAATTATATGATTTACTAAGGTGTTTTAAAATGTACATGAATTTGTTAAAAATTTAATCTTCTTTTAACATTCTTTGTGTGTCTTTTTCTTCCAACTTTGACTCTTTATAAAAGTGTGAAAAAAATCTTTTTTTAATTATTTCCACATGAATTTTTTTCCTACTTTTATAACCATTTTTCATAATGAATGTGCCTCTCCATGTTTCATTTTTTTACAAATAAATATCTCTTTGATTTTCTTTATAATATATTTTCACTAAAAGGTATCAAAATTTTAAAAGGAATTTCTTTCTCTTTATCTATGTAAATTTTAATGCCCTTTTAAAGATGTGTTTCAATGTCAACATCCTTTAAAGTTTATTATAATACACTTGGGATATGCTAAAATGATTTCATAAACCATCTATACCTATAAGGATTATTATTATATTATTCTATTTTTTGACTGGGGAAAATGTTGACAATTCATATACTAGTTTTCCAATACTAATGTTTATTGATTACTAAGGTATTTTGATTATGTATTTTATTTTTTATTCACTCTTTTCATATAATGAATGAGTTAGAATTATTTAGTGATGAGTGGGGCCTAGAATTGTATATCCCCTTGATAAATTTATAGGTCACATGAGACAAACAAGCATGGGTATTTAGCATATGTCTTACCTATTTATATATGATTTCTTAGCATGAGGGATCGTCGATAAGATTAAGGTGTCCAATATTATATGTTTTATCACTATGAAACCATTTATTGTTGTCAATGTAATTATTTATGTTGTTATTTCATTCATGGGTATATTATTATTTTATAATATAAGGTACATTCCATATTTTATTAATATTTGTCTCTTACATATTTTTCATGCCTTGCTTATTCTATGATAGATTTCATTGTATACTTCCCCTTACTAAACATTTGAGCTCAGCCTTTTATTTTGTTTTTTATCCCCAAGGTACTAAGAAGTTAACTTTGAATTATTTCAATAATATATTATAATAAATAATAAAGTTCTCACTAGAATTTTATATTTTATTTCAAGTTTTAAAATGTTATGTGAGAATCATGAATTTATCTAGTTTCCTAATACCAATGTAATCCAGTAACCATTATATTTGTGTTACTGGAGTCATGGTTGTTACATACCACCCTCATAGTTTGGTGCCTCCACACCCAGCCATTATACTCCTTATGATAGATCATCACGATGTGACCTAATGGGTCATACTATTATGGGTCATCCATTGTGAAAAACTAAAGGTAAAATCAAAAGGGTTCCCATATATTTTCATAAAATTCATTATCATGGAACATCCACTTAGGTTTGTGGTGTGATTACCCTTATTAAGGATATTTACCTTAGAGAGAAACCTAAAATATATATATGGCATGCCATGAATCCCTTATCCATGATGCAATATGTATCTGTACAGTTCTCCTATCAGCATGACCCCTACCCATCACAATGCGATGGAATTCCTATAGCCAAAACCAAAGAAAGGAGTCACCCCAAAACCACTCCAGAATTTAATTTATCACCTAAAACATATCACAAGACTTAAGTAATATCTAAAAACATCTCCTAGATACATTACAACCCTCATTAATCTGATAGGAATCCTAATTATCGAAATGACCCCTAATCTAAAACCCAAAATTCAAATTCCCACTAAATTTCATAACCTGTAATAATGCAGATGTTTATAATATCCAAAATATAGGACTTATCATCCAAAATAAATATCAATGGATCATTAATAATTAATCCTTACCAACCTCATTCTTTAATTCATGACTAACTTTTCACCTTTTATCATCGAATGTTGAACAAGCTTCCATTGTAAAACTTCAAACATCGGGGAACACAATTCATCAAGTGATGAACTACCCAATCATCACCATCACTAATAATAATATGATTCTCAATAACACTCATATATCCTGAGATTCCAAAATTTCATCACCTGATTTATTTATATTCTTATAGTTATCCATATCATAATAATATGATCATAAAGGTCGATTCCATGCCATATTGCTCCCCGCCATAGGAATAGCCTACTGAGAACACATTCCCAATGGTCCAAAGACACATTCTATTTAATTTCCATATTTCCACTACCAATATCATTAAAAAAATCATTTTCCTCCTCTATTTTTTATTCACTAAAAATGATAAATCTTAGTCATTGGAACACTTTCACATCACCTGATCATGGTTCCTTAATACTCATATTCACCTCATAATCTTCTAAATTATCGCACCAAAGTTATAACTTCATCATCAATTTAATTTATATGTTTTAATCATTAACAAGACACACAAACCCTCATAATATCTTTATGATCATTGGTTCACCTCTGATCCGACTCACTCTCAAATCACACCAATCCTATCCCGATCCCAATTCCAATGAAAAAAACCCATCGAAAACCATATATGAATACAAAATAAGGTGTTCTATAAGGATTAAAATAAAATAGAATTTACCTAACCACCAGAATCCTAGTGCCATATCAAATATCCACCAAATGGTATCACTACATCCATAACCATACCAGCATGAGGGTCATACCTCAACAACTGATTTGATAATCCCAGTCATAGGAGTATCTATATTATGTCTATACTTAACTAAAACATTTATCTGTATGTCCCACACTTTATCCATCACCACACTAAATGAATAGATGAGATTTCCCCTCTCCTACCCAAGTGTTAACACTGTTCACTAAGCATTCTCGGATCATCAGGAATTTCATCCTAGACATTCACTAAAGTTATATACACAATAAGGTTCACACTATCCAATATAAAAAAAATTTCTCCCCACTAAATTTATTAACTTATAAATCTCCTTTAAGGTAATGTTGAAAAAATTCTAATATCACACGCATGTCACTCCTCTTGAGCCACACTTTCCCATCTTGATAAATCTTATCGAGGATCAATATCAGATCGACCATGAAACCAAAATCTAATCCATATATTATTGTAACTCTCACCATATATTCAACACCACTTTATTTTAAAATAACACTATTTTCTGTAGCATATACAATACATGGAATAGAGCCAAAATGAACCATGAAATATTATTTTTTAAATATGAATTTTATAACCTAATAGTTGAATTAGAGGGTATGAATAGGATTAACCACATTATGAAATATATATATATATATATATTTTTAAAATAAAAATTTATTAATTAAATCTTAGGAAATAAGAACTTAATTTTTAGTAAAGACATTTTATTCTTCAGAATACGTTTTCTACAAAAATGGAATTTATTGTTTTTTATGAGAGAATATTACAATTAATTTCTATAAATTTTATAAATTTTATTAGATAAAATGGATATATTTTAAAAAAAATCATTTAAAATTAATCTTAGATTTAATTTTTTTATTTTTCTGAAAATATTTATTTTCTAGTGAATAGTGAAAATTAATATTTTTTTATTGAAAATTCTATTTTTGTTTTAGGAATTTAAAAAGATACATTTTATTTTAAAAAAATTTCAAAGTAAAATTAGTTCTATTATTTTATTATTATTCCAATTAAGTTCATTGGAATCAATTTTATGGTTTAATTTGGTAGAAAAACATTTTTTATACTTAAAAAGGAATTTTTGTAAAAAACTGTTTTTCATTGTGTTTTGCGTTTTTATGTTAAATTAATTTTTTGTACTTATATAATTTTAATTTGATAAAATATATTGCATATTTATATTTATGAGGTTCATATTTGGTAAATAGGACCCTTTTATTTTTAGGCATTGTGAATAGTAACCGTGGTAAAATTTATCACCTCGATAGAGGGTAAATCAGGTTAACCTATGTTAAAACTAGGTGTTAAGGTCTCCATTTTTTATATTAATTATTATTGGATGAATTTAATTATAAAATTAAAAACTTTTGATATAAATTTAATTTTTTTAATGGAAAATTTTCCATAAAAATGTTCTATATAATATTTAAAGTAAAGAAAAATACAAAATGTCGCTCTCTTACTTTTAAATATGTATTATGTGTTAATATAAAGATAAAATAAAGTTGTGAATTAATATTAATGGTTATTTTTATAATAATAAAATTATTTTCATGTTTAAAATTTATTTTTAATTTTTTTATTATATAATTATGTTAAATATTTATATAATCCTAACACGGTATTGCTTCAATTAATAGAAAAATAAAATAAATAATTTTAAAAATATAAAAATTAATATTATTTGAGTGATTTATATCATTACAAGAATTTTATAGATTAATATAATATATTATTGATTTATTAAATGATTATATTCTAATTAAAACTTTTTCTTGATGTCTTTAAGGTCAAATTAAAGGAATAGTGTCAAAATTGACATTAATGATATTTTATTAAATTATTTAAAAATAATAAAAATATTTAAATAGGACAATGGGATAATATATGGTATAAAATGTCATAAAATGTCCACTTATGGTCTTATTTTTACCTTATGAGTAAAAATATAACCCTTTAAGAGTGTAAAAGGTGTTACCGTGGTTAATGTTAAAATAGGTTAACAAAGGGGTTAAAGCAAAATATAAGGTTTAAAATACCACTAAAAACTATCCAAGTATTATTGGATTATGATATTACAAAAATATCCTAACTTATATTAGATTATATTTCTATTTGCAATAATTTTTCTTGAGATTAATTTTATTATATTTTAATCTTTTCAGAAATTCCAAGAGTGCCCCTCCCCTGACTTATAAAAGGACACCCCTTACCTCTCTTTTTTACACCACCTTGAGAAACATATATCAACTAAGCCATGAAATTTATTTTATAAAAATCATTATAGAAGTTATAAAGGTTCTTTTATTCCCTAAATACCAACCCTATGTTCTATAAGAAAGGATCGAATGGAGATCTCTTGAAGAAGAGGTAATCATCTTACCTAATATCTTTCAATTAATTTCTTCTTCTACCTCCAAAAATATATGGTATTTATAATAAAATACTAAATTTAGTATAATAAATATACTTAAATGTTATTATTATTGTGAAATTATAATAATCCACCCACTTTTCCATCAAATGGGAAGTGAAAGTATCGCTTGTGTGTACGTATGGCTTATCATCTCCATGTAGCGATACAATTCATTTTACATCACCATATTTTATGGATGGATATTATTATGGTTTTAATGTTTTTATGTGATACATATGAAATAATTATTCTTATTTAATTATTATATCATATCTACCATCTTACCTTCTAATCTGTTGGAAAAAAATAACATCGCTTGTGCGTACGTGTGGATTACCACCTTCACGAAGCGATGTGATTAATTTTTCATTTACACTTTAAATGGATGGTAATAAGGATAGATTTAATGAATATGTATTATATATATTAAATAATAATGATTTTTTATATTTAAATTATTATTTATCTTTCTTTCATTCCATCCATTGAAAAGTGAAACCATCATTCATGTGTATGTATGACCTACCATCTCCATGAATGGTGTAATTCATTTTTTCTATCTCAACCTTTTATGGATAAATATAATTATATATATATATACCTAATATATATTAACTTATTTCATGATTAAAATTATATATATTATGGAACCACATTCAAATTACAAGGATCAAAACTACCTAACCAAAACATATGTGAAAAATGAAGCAGTTATCACCTAGAACAGTGATTTTAATAAAGAATTATTAATATATTGGAGATAAAAGGTTATAAGTAAATAATATATGGTATTATATATATGAGTATGGTTATTTAATATATTTATAATCAATATATATTTATTATACAATATTTTCAAACACATGCAAAGGAATTCATATACGAGGTAAGATTTTATTTCAAAATATAATCATTATTTAGGATTGTTTATGTCTAAGTCTCTACTAGGGGAATTATTTGATATTTATATATTAAATCCAATATATTTTCTTCTAATAGTTTTTATTTTTTGAATTTAATTTTTTTAATTTTCCTCTATTTAAGTACTCAATATACCAAGATAATGTTTTTAAGGACGACCGACTTTGTTTTTCTACACGGTTGGGAATATTTTTCTTCCACATCCATATTTTCCTTAAAAAAATTTAAAGATTTTTTTTACTATTATACAATGATTTATTAAATACATTTTTAAACATATTTGAATTTGTTTTTAAAAAAATATCTTCTTATCATTTTCTGAATGGGGTACTTTTGAATTTTTATCGAAAATTTAAAAATAATATTTTTTTAACGTATTCAACGTGAATGGAATTTACCACTATCATAAACACCTAATAATTTGAATATTTAATTAAAAATTTTCAATATTATTTTAAAATAAAAAAATTTCTTAATATTTTGGAAATTTTTAAATTTTGAATAAGTGATTTCAAAATGAAAAAATTATTTTCCTCAAGAAATATTCTAGTGATCATTTTAAAATATTTTCATCTATGTAAGAATTATTCAATGAATATTGTGATTTATTAGGGATGTACTCTATTTATACCATTCTCTATATTACTTTGGATGGATTATAGTTTTTGTTATTTATTGGGGAAAATATTAACATTTTATATGCTATTTTTTAATATAAATGTTTATGTTGATTATGTTTCACTCTTTTTATAAGATGAATGCGCTGGATTTAGAATGTAACATTCAGGGGTCGTTATAGCCCCTTGATGCATCGGTAAGTCTCATGATACAAAATAGTTTGGGTATTTGACTGAGGCCTTCCATTTTTATGTATGATGTATTGTAATGAGGCATCAATGATAAGTTTAAGATGTCCAAAATTATGAATTCCGTAATTATAAAATAATTTATTAATTTCCATGTGATTATTTTAATAATTATTATCTCCATTGATAAGTTTCAAGATCATGTTATTATTTACATGGATTTATTTTATCATCATTTATTCTTTACATGTTGTTCTTAGTGGTCAAGTTATTGATTAAATGGGATATATTTTTATTTATTTACCTTTCCATATTGATTATGAATTATTTAATTATTTACCCTTAATGAGATTATACTCTCACTATTTCTTATGTTTCATTTCCCTGGGATAATGGGAAGCATACTGTGATTTATATGAAAGAATATGATAGAGAGAATAATTATTTTCTTAAATAAAATATTTCATGTTTTTATATGTTTTCAAATTTATATGAGATTCAACTATATATCTAGTTTACCAAGACAACTAAACTATTTGGTCCTTAGAGATGTGATTCCTTGTATCTAGTTCCAATGTAATATTGTAACCACCGACTTTGAGCTACTAAGTTTGGGGTATTAAAAGTTGGTATTAATGAAAGTTTAGTAGAAACCGTGGAAACTAGATTAAGGAAAACATGGATTTGGGATCATAACCCCATGAATAACATTGAGGAGAAGTCTAAGTATAATATGATATCATAAAGCTTTTGTATGTTATATATTATGTGGTCTTACTAACAATACATCCTTTTCTGGATACTATAAGTTGAAATGGTTTTCACACAGTTCATCTAGGGGTAATAACCCCGAAAAGTGTTAGTCAAGTATATCTCAATCATAATTCTAGTTCATGGTGAGTGTGCACTTACTATACACCTAGTTTGACACAATTGAGGGATGTGATTGGGATAATTCACATTTTCTTTACAAACCATTATGAAGGATTTGAATAGATGATGACCATGAATGACCTATGTTAAACCTAAGGTGTATTAGATTGAAAAGAAGGTGTCATGATGTATACATCCTATAAATTATTTTCATAATTATGTGGTTTCCAAATATGATTATTATTTCTCATACTATACTTTTTTGGTTTAATTAAATGGATAGAATCATAAGGAACCATGTTAATGTTGAAAGTGATGGACAATGTGGTGATTATGAGAAACAAAATGGGATGATGACTGGAGTGAAAGATATTGTTATTATTCCTAATTAGTTATCGTGATATATTAATAACAAATTACACCATAACTAACTATAAAACTCACCAAAGAATAGAATAATATAGTTTTTTGAGAGCTAGGGTAGTGGAGACCATGGCGAAAATAATTCTCACTTTCCTTTATGTTATAAATGTGGAAAGAGAGACATCGAAGAATGTCTCAAAGGAAGGGGAATATGTTTTCATTCTAGAAATGAAGTTCATGGATAAAAATATCTCCAAAGATCTCAATGTATTATGTGTGGCTAAAATAGGCATTATCTGACTCAATGCCCTAATCCAAGGGTTACCTCATAGACCAAGGAAGTTATCATACCATTTAAATCATTAAATTGGAAGTATTGAAGTGTTTATGTATTAGTATTTAATAATTATGTTGTATAAGTGTTATGTCAATGATATTTTGGTTATAAGAATCATGAAACATCTAAGGATCATTCCATAATAGTTTTTCTTTAAGGATTTGAAAATATATTTTGAATGGTACCAATGACCTAGAAAATGATTTAATAGTAAGGTGATATTTTATAGAAAAACACATGATTGATGTAAATATAACCCTTAATATATTCATGATGTTGAGATAATAATGTTTATTTGATATAGATATATTATTTATATTGAAAAATTAAATAGGATAATATTGGTGACCATGGAACTGATTAGTGATTTGATCATATCTTTGGTGAAGTTTACCAAATTTTGGGATTTATGTAATATATTCAATAATCTAAGATTATAAGGAAAAAGTATAGAGTTAATTTTTAGAATCATTCATGTTTTCATCAAGTTTTTTTGGTGATTTGGTTTGTTTTCATGTTTTAGGATAATATATGATCAAGGTGTTCATATTTTTGGTATGTGACATTAAGAACAATTTTATATTTTTTGGGAAACCAATGTTAAGCTGATTTTGGAAATTTATTAATATTCCTTATTTTTTGGGATTTTTAATTTGGTTAGACATATTTTGGAGGGTTTTAATGTTAACTATTTATGGAATGGATTAAGTGGAACTTTCTGTGTTGCTGTTGAGGTTTTAGTGATTAATGTATTATATTAGATAACTTGTTATAACTATTTATGGTTTTTATAAATATTTAGAGATAGAAAAAAAGACTTTTCATTCTATTATAGATATTATGATCCATTAAAAGATAATTTTAATGATTTGGGCATGAAAAAAATCATCTTGAATATTCATTTATTAGAGAAAGATATGTAGTGGAAATTGATCAAAGCCTAACCAAAGGATTAAATTGTTCTTATAAAATAAAAATATATCAAGTAAGTATATTTTCAATTGTTCTATATATTGATAATAAAATAATACCTCAACTTTAGAAAAACTATCTTTAAATAAAAATGTTATACATTTAACTTCATTTTTTATGAATCAATGGTCTTTACACCCATTGCATATTTATGGTTTTGTGGTTGTTAACTTTCACCAGACCATGTTCTTTATCATTATCTATTAATCCTTGGGAATTATTTTTCCCCTCCATGCCCATATTTTTAATTCCCACTAATGGTATCTCATTTTGAAACCTAGTTTTTTGTTATTCCATATAATAATTGTATTTCCCTTTCCCTCTTTTCAAGAGGAAGTTTTATTAACCCATTTTGTGATTTTGGATTTTAACAAAGGTATATTCAAATGTCAAGCCCCTAATTACCAAGAAAAAGTTCAAAATGTGAGTGTGTAATTTCTTAAAGTGGTGTAATTGTGAAACCCTAAGATTATAAAAGAACACTATGTTTAGTAGAATATACAACACACAACATCGAGCTTAAACAAACCATGAAATATTATTATTAAAATATGACCTTTATAATTTATCCATTAAATTGGAGAGAATAAATTGGATTAACCACATTATGAAATGTATATATATAGGATCTACTCAATAAAATGTATTTATTAATGATTAGGAAATAAACACTCAATTTTTTGTAATGGCATTTTACTCTTCAAAATAAATTTTATTCAAAAATGGTTTTATTTATTTTTATGATAAAATATTATAATTAATTTATGGAAATTATTGAAATTTTATTTTAAAAAAATGATATTATTCATTTAATCATCAGGTCAAATTTATCTTATAGAAAAAAATTTATTTTTCTGAAAATATTTATTTTCTAGTGAATAATGAAAAATGATATTTTTTTATTGAAAATTGTATTTTTATTTCAAGAATTCAAGAATTTACATTTTTTTAAAATGGTTTAAAAGTGAAATTATTTATCTTATTTTATGAGTAATCCAATTAAGTTCATTGGAATAAAATTTATGGTTTAATTTAGTATAAAAATATTTTTTTTACATAAAAATGTATTTTTCAAAAAAAATGTATTTCATTTTTCATTTTTTGTAAGATACCTTGTTTTGTATGGATTAAAATTTTAAAATTATTTTGTTTTTTTCTAGTAGATGTGAAAAATTAGAAAACATGCTTTAGAATCAAATTTTAAGACTTAGAACACCTTAAAATGATGTTTTTGGATGGGGTTTAAGGCCTGAGAGGTGTCTCAGAAGCCCAAATGAGTTTCCGGAGATTCAATCTTCAAAATATTAGTTTTGTGAGAGACATACATGGGTGCACATTTGGTGTATAGTTAGTTCAAACTATGCGGCCAAACCTTGGGACCTATTTTTTATAGGGACGTGGTTAGTTTTACTCATGTATGGTGGTCCAAACAACCATGTGATTTGGTATAGAAGTACAAAGTGACTCATAGGGTTAGTGCATGATTTTTCTAATTATGCACTGAAACTTTGTGAGGTGAGTGTGTGTGGGTAGTGAAACATGCATAGTTGGTGCTTAAACTACCTAACCATGTGGCCTAACCATGAGAGGTAAGGGTGATTAAATAGTGAGGCCTGCAAGCTTGGTGAATGGTTTTTCTAACCATGCACCTCATTAAAAGAATAAAAATTACCATTTTTTACCTCCAACCTTAAATTTTTTTGACCCCATTTTCTTCCTCATTCATTCCCAACACCTCCCCATGTGCACCCTCCTCCCTCTCCTCTTCCTTGGGTGGATCTCCCTCATTTTGTTTAAATTTTATCATTTTTAGATGCATTGTAATTCTACAGGTAAGTATACAAATCCTATTACCTTATTTTTATATTTTATTCTCCAATAGAAATTCTATAATTGTGCGAGCTAATATTCCCTATTCTTATGGAATTCATTGGTTACTCATATTTATCTAGTTTCTGACCAAATAAAAGGTCAATATCAGACGAGTGAATCTTCTTAATCATGAGGTAGGTGTTCTATGACTTTTCCCTCAAATTAACATCTTTTATAAATTGTTTCCATAGTTATATACTTCATACTTTCCATGAATTACTCATAAATTGTTCAAATCCTTAAAATAATTGTCTAGACTATGACCTAAACCCCTCATTAGACTCATTGACATTGTTGGAGGTTTTTGACCTCAACTTGGATTACCCCTTTAGGAGTTTCCTATTATTTACCATCATTTTCCATTACTTTAATTGAAGAAAAAATTACTTAGGTGTGGTTGGTTTGACTCCTAATAATGGAATTGATTAAATGATAATCATTAACTTAATTTAATTATAATAGGGAATGTATACTTACTTGTCCTTTCTACACTTGTGAGTGATATAACTAATGAAATGGATTTATTTTATAAATGGAATGTATTATTACTTACCTTATATTAAATCAATAATTTATCAATCATTCCTTGTGACTAAACCACCTTGGTGTGTAGTGAGATTTCCACTTATTATTAGAAGCTTTAGTTGAATTAAATGAAATATTAAATGGTTGAGTACCATAACTATACTCTTTTATCACTGGAAAATGAGATGTATGATTGAACTGAATTTTGAAGTGGTGTGTGTATATAGATTAAATGGACCTTGTCACTTTAAATTGCTTTTATTAGTAGTATAAATACCAATTTTTCCCTTTTTTATTAGTAAATGAAAAGGTATCAATTTTAATAATGAAATGAATCATGATGAATCATATATGGGAATGGATATCTCACTTTGCCTATGTTTAATTATTAAACGAAACATTCCTATAATTATAGTATTCCTTAAGTGATACTTGGGTTTTGATATGAAATTTCTTGTATGGGTTCATAGAAAATTGGAATTATTTTATACTTGAATAAAGTATGAATGGTTAAGTGGTGTTAGACATAGAACTCCTCATCAAATAATTAAAATTATTGGAAATGGAACCCCTCATCATTTATTTAAAATTCTTGGATAGGAAATTCCACACCATTTAGTTGAAATTTTTTAACATGGAACTCTACACCATTTATTTAAAAAATTTAGACATGTAACTCTGCACATTTTATTTGAAATTGTTTTACATGACACTTCTCACCCATTTAATTTGAAATTATTATACATATAACTCCATATCAATTATTGGTAATTGTTGTACATGATGATCCATATCCCCATAGTTTAGATTTTTTGAATGATTACATTATTTTAAAACATGAGACTCATATGATATATGGTTTAGATATCCATCTTGGTCCAAAGAAGGTAAGTTCGACTGGGTATCCCATGAGGCACCTGAGCTCGACATGGTTTATGTTTATTTCACTACCTTATATTTTATATACTAGTACAATGTTACAATTCATATTCACATACTGGATTTTAATTAGACACCATTAGTGTTGGCCTACTATGTTTTACTCACACCCTATTTGGGCCTCTATTTGGTACCTAGATAGATTACTTGTATGTAGATCAAGGAAAGGTAAAGTGCCCAACTATAGATTATTGATATTTTATACTAGTATAGAGTATGGTTTTGAAGGATCGAGTTATTCATCATGATGCTAATAGAGTTTTTATTTTGGTCTTTTGTATCTTTTGTATAGAAGGTATTATATTGTATATTTTCTTCCCATTTTATAAAGTATCATGACATCATACTTTTTATAGGACTCTGGTTATTTTTCATTTTTAATTATTGTTATCTAGAAGATTTTCTTCCATTTTTTCCATGATTATGTTTTTTATTCTTATTTATTTTTCCTCATTATGACACTCTGATTAATAGGGTATATTCTCATCACCATACCATCATTTGACCCTCATTGCTAGATGAAAACCTAGAGTATATGGGGAGGCATTCTTGAGGCCATGTATCTTATCGAGTTTGGTTACTTAAAATTGAACCAGGTTTGAGACATCAAAAATTAGTATTGAAGATTTATTTTTCTATTTTATTACTATTTGGACTAGTAGATAGGATACTAGGAATGTTTTGGCACATGGTAAATAGCTCGTGTCTGGTAATTGCCAACCCACACATAGGGAAAGATCAATTTTCTAGGGATGGGGCTATTGTCCATGATATTATTATTATAGTTAACTATCACTTCACCTTGAGTCAATTTTATTATATTTTAACTATTTATTGATTTATGAGAATTATCTCTTAGCCTAGTATAGTAAGAGAGAAGGTGTTTTCATGCATCATTTAGGCACATAGGATTCATATGTCATTAGCATGCTTGTTTGTATTCCATGATTGTGTGATTATATGACATGTTAATCTATACACCATGCTTCTGTGATTATTTATCATGTTTATCAATATACCATGATTGTGTGATTATTGTTATGTTTACCTGTATTTCCTGCCTATATGATAGATTTTCGTGTTAAATAAAGTGTCTATGTCAACTTAAATATTATTTTACCCTATATATTGATGATGGAATTCTATCTAACCAACCCAAGATAAATTAAAGAAATGAAATGGTTTTAAACTAATTAAGGAATTAACTTGAAAGGAATCTTTAAATTTTTTATGTTTGATTTTAGTTAAATGGTGTTCCAATTAAAACTTAAAAAGAATAATACCTTCATAATTTGGGAATGGGGACCCATATAATTGAACCCCTCTATTATAGATATGATTCTTGTAGGTCAATTTGAACATCATATTCCTATGAGATAAACCCACCAATGGTGTGTTAAAATTATGATAATTGAATATTGATGGGTTTAACTTAAATGGGATTCCAATTGTAATTTATAGAGTGTTGAATTTATAAATTGGGAATGTATTCCCATATAACTAAACCTGGGTTGGCGTGACATGAACCTCATAGATCACCTCTATCTTTATATTCCTTGGTACTTAACCATCCTAAGGATATGTCTATGATAAATAGGTATGGTTATTTAAATTGTTAGTAGATACTTACATATTGTTTCATATAAATTTATGGTGTAATATTACTTAATCAATCCTCTTAGTTTGATAAAATAACTTTTAGCTACTTTAAGGCCTTATTGGTATGAGTTGTTAGCTAATTAAAATGTTAGTTACAACCTAAAAGGTGTTTTCCTCAATAGATTTTTATTGAAATTTTCTTTAACCTAGACCAATTTTGATAAAATTTTCATAAAAATGGTTAAAATAAAATTATAAGATAATTTTCCTAGAATTTTATGATATGTCAGCTAAATAAAGTGTTAATTATAGTTTTTAGAACATTTTCCTTTATCACTGGTACTTTACATTACATATGTATAAGCCTCTTTAATGTTTAAAATAAATATGAAGCTATAAAATGGATTAAATAAAACCTTTTCATGGTGTTGACAATGAAAAAATATATTATAAGGGTTATCATTAGTTTTTCCTTGAGATATATCTAGAATGGGAATTTAAATGTTTCCTATGAGTCTCAATTGGATTATTTTTTAATATTTATTGAACTTAGACATTAGGTGGTAGGGACTGGTGACCTTTAGGGTGTGACCCTAGTTTTAAAGTTGATTCCTTGTGTAAGTGAGGGGTTATCCCAGTTGTGGTAATGCCTTGGGAGATATGAAGCTAGAATACTTTTGAACTGAGTTCCTAGGCATGTTAATTATTGTTACTTTACCATTTTAGTCGGATTGGTCTCTTAGTTGATGAAATGACACCCCATGGTGGTGGGTGGTTGTTTGGTAAACTGATCCTTGAGGGGTATTACCATATACGAATACTCGATGAGGGTTAACTCTTTATCCTTTTGACATTGTAATTTTGACCCTCTATGGAGCACTCCCCTATGTGGATGATTAGAAAAGATTAGGGCCAGATAGGTCGATTCATATAATCTTATGTCATTAAACCCATGTTGATAGGTTTTTACCCTTGTGGGTCAATAATCTCCTTGCATGCTTCAAATTTTACCTCTTTATAAATAGTTATTCAATGTGTTAGATTCCATGTAATAGAGGACCTTAAGTGTGATATGGTTCTCATGTGAGAGACCTTGGGGATGGGTGGATGGAACTAGTGGCCCTATTTTATGTTTGATCTATAGTGCTAGATGGGATATTTAGAGGACATGTAACACCCCAAGATTTCATAGTACATTATTTCTTCAAAGTAATGCAATAACTTGCACTACACGCAATACAGAGTTCAAGCGAATCACGACTTACCAAACTAGTCGTTCAAAAGTGGTTTTGAATAGTATTAACTAAATTTTGAACATTATATAATTCTAGAATCCATATTATGAGTTTCTTAGACATAATGTAAGAAAAAAATCATTTTTACAGATAAAAGAATTATTTTTCAAAAAATGCAATTTTACCGCCTTTTAATGGCGAACCCTTTTTAAATCCAATATTTGAAACTTTTATATATTAATTTTGACAAAATAAACTTATTCTTTAGAATCGGGACATAATAATTTAGTTTCAATAAATTTTTGATGTTTTTCTGATAACTTTCATAATTGGGTGAATAGTGAAAAATACTATATTTTAACTCAAAACAACTCTTTTAATCAAAATAATTTATAGTGTTGAATTATACATTTTAATGTTTTGGAAGTATAATTAGATTATATTTTTACCCTTTAATACAATTTTGGTCATTGGAATTAATTTCACATTGAAATTATACATAAACAAGTGTCAATCTTTTGATAGTTATTGTTTCTTAAAAACACGCTATTTGTTTTGACAACGAGAATTAATTTTAAATTAATAAATTAAACTTATTTTTTTTTTGAATTTGGTAAAATTGACTTCATTTTTGGATTCAGAATATTGAAATTATACTAGGGTGAATTTTTGGTATTTTTCTGCAAACGTTCAATTTTTTATGAATAGTGAAAAAACACTAAGTTATCGTTTAAAACCAAATTTTTATTTAAATAATTATTTATTCTATTTAAATTTATTTTAGGTCAAAATAGATACATAATATCTATATAAGTTCAATTTAATTCATTGGATTCAATTTACAATAATTTTAGATATATAAAAATTTTATAGAACTTTTCACCGTCTTTTCCCCACCTCCTAGGAAAATTTGCAAATTCACATAAAACTTAATTTTACCACTTCTGTTAGTAGAATTTCGAAAATCTGAGAGACATGGTTAATATCAAGGAGTAAAATGTGGTTCAATAAGATAAAAATAATTTTTGGTGAATAGTAACTTTTTACTTTTATTTTCCACAGTTAAAAGTAAATAAGATAATTAAGGGTAAAAATGATATTAATATTACCCTAACACATGTCCTAATTCTATTGTACAAGTGTATCTCGACCAAAAACAACCTTAGGAATAAAATTTTATCATTTAGGTCCACTTGGATTAGATTAGGACATTTATTATTATTTAATTCAAAGAAGAGTTAAAAGAGTTAAAATCAAAGTTTAATCACTAAAACATTTTTAATATAGGGTTATACATAAGATAAATTCGATTATAATTATTCATTAGAAATGAAAAAAGATTTCCTACATAATGGTATTTTATTTTTAATTTTTATACATTAAATAATTTAATTTATTTATGACACAATGATGATGCAGTAATTACCGTATTAATGAAATATTAAGATAATTGATATTATAAATACCCAAATAAATGTAATTTGAGACTTTTTAGGAATTAAAATAATCTTATAGGTTACTATGAAATATTATGATTGTTTATATGAATTTGTTTCTAAGTAATAATGCTTTTATGAATTTATCAAAAACAAATTACCCAATAGTGTCAAAATTGACATAAAAGAGTTTTTAAAACAAATATTATATTATTAATTGATATTCTATTCCTAAAAATATAATGTTTGGCCAAAGTACTTATATAAAGATATTTTTATAATTAATGGACCACTTGGGGTTCTATTGTAAGTTTATAGAAAGTTTATTAACCATATAATATAAAAATACAAAGAGGTATGGTAAATGTCAAACTAATTAACTAAGAGTTAAAACTAAAAGATAAGGTTAATAAAGTTACCCAAACCTATATAAAACCTATTGTTTGAGTGTATTTAGACCCATCCTCACCTTATCCTAGAAATAAATCAATTTGGAGCCATTATAAATCGAATATGAATTTATTATAAAATAATATTTTATGTTTTTCCTAAGGTTCCCCTCACCCCTCTTATAAAAGGGAACTCCCCCTTCACTCTAATTCACACCTTATAAGACATTTTTCTCAGCCAACCCCTGACCAAATACCCTATAAACTATCCTCCCTTCAACCTATAGGCCTTAGTTTTATCAGAAAACCAACCTATTGAGCCCTTTTAATCAAATCAATAGGAAGAACCCGAAAAAGAGGTAATGATTTCACCACCCTCTTTCAAGTTCCTTTCTTCTTCCACTTCCTTTTTCTTTGTTGTTTCCATTATAAAATAATAACTCCAGTATCTTCTATATATTGTGATGTTATTATAATTATGGTATAACCAAATTAATTATTTTATCCACCCTTTTAATGACATGTCACCATACGTGCGTACGTACGTCTTACCGTCTCCACGACGCGATGAGATTCATTTCCAAGTTCACCATTCATCGACGATTATAAAAATATATATTACTAATAAGTATGTAATATATGAAATAATAATGCTACTAGAGATATATATATATTTATATATATAAGTATTTATGTACTTACATATATCTTATTCACTTACTTCTGTTCAATACTATATGAAAACAGAAACAATGTTTATGCGTACGTACGGACTACCGTCTCCATAAATGGTGTTTTCCATTTCATATATATGTATATTATACATATTTATATTCTAAATATATATGATATATAAATCATGTTTTATATTCTGGAAGTATTTAAATCATGATCTAAGTGATACAATCAAGAGTAACAAGTTAAAACACGTACGATAAAGAAAGTGATTATTACCCGAAATATTAATATAACATGGAAATTATTATTAAATGGGTAGTATAAAGTCATAAATGAATAATGTATGATATCATAAATATTAATATGGTTCTGGTATAATTTAATAACATACTATAGTATTCATACAGAATGTTAAACGCACCCTCGACTAAAGGAAAGTGCAAGGTAAGGGGTTTTCATCTCACTCCTTATTCCCATGAGATTCATGCCATATTGCAACTATTACCTTTTGTGTGGTGTATGTACTACCCATAATTATATTCATTGTATAATACACTTTAATTTATGTTTATTTACATATTCATTGTATTATACTTCTTTCATGGTGTGTATGTTTCGTAAGTTACCAAATTGGTAAGTGTTAATTCCTCAATCTCATTATTATCTGAGATTGTTTATGTGTAAGTATTTACTGGGAAATTTTTATCATCCATGTAAATTTTTCATAAAAATGATTTCAAAATGAATATTTTAAGGATTTTTGAAAGGTAATATTTATCAAGATCAAAATTTTAAATGTTTTAAAGATTTATCTTTCTAAATATTTTTAATTAATGTCCATGTTTTCAAAATGATTTTAAGGATTTATTTATATGGACATGAATGTTTTGAAATGATAATTATTTTCAAAATTTTCAAAGTGGTATGGGACACTTTGATTCAAAAATATATTTTAAATTAATTCCTTTATAAATGTGTGACTTTTAAATGATTTTAAAAAAAAATGGTATTTCTCTCATAAAGTTTTACTCATCATTTTCAACTATGTTATCATCCTTTACTGGATATTATTTTTGATTGAGGTTGATTTATTATGATAAAAATCTTCTGTATTATATTGAAGGTTTTTTGATATGTTTGACTATGGATGTGTTATTTTTGTACCACTCATGGTTTATGGGTAAAGTATTGACATTTCTTATGCCAGTTTTAATACGAATGTTTATGTTATGTTTAAACCTTTTCATATGAGGAGTGCATTAGACTTAGTAAATGATGGTTGGAGCCTTCTATATCTCCTCGATGCATTGGTAGGTCTGATGAGACAAACTAGTGTCTTGACACAAGGCCTTGACAAAATCTTATTTGTAGTCTTGGCATAAGGCCTTGACTATGTGGTTATGATAGTCTAGCATTATGCATTCCATCATTATGAAAGTGGTTAGTGATATGGTATGTGATTATTCGACTAGTAGAATATCCATGTGAATAAGTAAATGGAATTACTTAATTTTATTTTTTCCATATTATTCTGAAGTTCAAGTTTAAAAGGCTTTTGTTTTAGTTATACATTTCCTTAAATGTTTATGCTTATTTATGAAAGTTTCTGCTGTATTGTTATCCTTACTAAGCATCTGAGCTCACCCCTTTCTATGTTTTATTTTTCCCAGGATTCCAAGAAGTGTATTGTGATTGATATACAGGTTTAAGCCAAGGGAATAATGGTGTTCATAAAGGATTATTTACATTTTTTTGTATGTTATAAAATGTAATGTAACATTTATGTATGTAATCTATTTTCCAAGACTGCTAAACTGATCAGTCCTTTGGGACTTGATTCCTTGTAATCATTCCAATGTATTAAAATAATGCACCGACTCTGAGTAACTGGGGTTGAGGCATTACAGGACATTAGTTTTGACTCAAAACTTAGTGAGTCAGTGGTTAAAATGGTTAATGGAAACCTATTATAGGGGTTTTATTAGGGTAATGGGTTCCTTTAAAGGTGGTGAGATTGTTCGTACACTTTTATATACACTAATTCATGGAAGGTGCTCTGGTTTTATGTTAGAGGAATGGTGATTCTTAGAGTTTTTAAGGAATCACCTAGGTAGGTTGATTTATCAAAAATAAATGTGATCATAGTTCAACTTATAAAGGTCCAGGTAAGTGATTTATTGATTTTCTAGTGGTGGTTACAAGCATTGGATTGAGTTTTAATAGATTAATTACGATATGTTTAAAAGTGATTCTTAGAGGCATGTTGAACATTTCAAAATGTAACATGGCCATTTGAGCAAGAGTTCATGACTACTATAGGTCAGGTGATATTTTTATTATTAATCGGGGCTTCATGAGGATGATATGTTCTAAGGTGGAGA
Organism: Viscum album; assembly: GCA_963277665.1. Lineage (NCBI taxonomy): Eukaryota > Viridiplantae > Streptophyta > Magnoliopsida > Santalales > Viscaceae > Viscum > Viscum album. Next base: position 22,783,530 of record OY728128.1, read on the forward strand.
GGTTTTAAGATCTCATGTTTTGTATGGGTTGAAATTTTCAAATGATTCTGAGTTTTTCATCTGGTGGAGAATCCAAATTGGAATCCAAGATTTAAAATGAAATTATGAGAGTTGTAAATCCTTAAAATTATGTTTTTGGATGGTTTTTACGACCAAAGATATGTCTCTAAATCCTAGATAAGTTTCATGAGCTTTGGACTCCGAAAGATCAGATTCGGGGGAGACATCTATGGGCACACAATTGGCACATAGTTAGTTCTAATCGTGTGAACAAAATATGTTTCCTATTTTTTATAGGTGCATAGTTAATTTTAACCATCCATGGTAGCCCAGAAAACTATGTGGTTTGGTACAAAAGTATAGAGATAATGACATGGTTGTTATACAGTTTGTCTAATTGTCTACTGCAATAGTTCGAGTTGAGGGTGTGGGGGAAGTAAGGCCCACATAATTGGTGCATGGTCTGCCTAACTATTCAGCCTAACCATGTAGGGTAAGGGTTCTTGGGTAGTGATTCCCACACAATTGGTTCATAGTTTGACAAACTATGTGGCCAAACTGTATGCCTCATTAAAAGTGGAAAATTACAATTTTTACCCTTCAGCCTTATATGGGTTTCACCCCATTTTCTTCTTCATTAACACCCAATACCTTCATGTTCATTCCCTCCTCCCTCTCCACTTCCTTGGGTGGATCTCCCTCATTCTTGATCTGATTTGATCATTGTGGGATGTGTTGGGATCCTAGATGTAATTCTAAGACTCCTCTAACCTCTTTTCTCTATTTTCTTCTCCCATATAAATATTATCATTATGCGAGATATTATTCCCCATTTTTAGGGTGTTTGTTAGTTGATTTCTCTTATTTAAGCCCAAATCAAAGACCAATATCATATCAGTGAATATCCTTAAGCATGAGGTGGGAGTTGTATAAATTTTCTCTCAAATTATAATCATTTATAAAAAAAATTCATTATGTCATGCACTATAATTTCCATGAATTGATCCTAAACTGTGTAACTCCTTAAAATAATTGTCTATACCATGACCTAAACCCCTTATTAGGATTTTTGACATTGTTGTAGGGTTGTGACCTCGACTTGGATCACCCATTTGGGTGTGTCCTATTATTTACCTTCATTGTCTATTGCTTTTAATTGACCAAAAAACCACTTAGGTGTGGTTGGTTTGACTCCTAAGAAGGTAATTGATTAAATGAAAATCAATGACTTAATTGAATTAAAATAAGTAATGTATACTTAATTCTATTTTCAACACTTGAGAGTGAGATAACTAATGAAATATATTTATTTTATAAATGGAATGGAGACTTACTTTCCCTATGTTAAATCAACAGTTTATTGATTTTTTCCTTGTGATGAATCCACCTTGGGTGTAGTGATTTCACCACCTATTATTGGAAACTATAGTTGAATTAAATGAATTGTTAAATGGTCAGTACCATCACTATACTATTTTATCACCAGTAAATGAGATGGATAATTGAACTACATTTCAATGTGGTGTGTATATATATATTTCTTGTCCCTTTCCACATGTAAGTGATTTGATAAGTGGTATGAATACCTCTTTTGACCCTTTTTCATTGATGAATAAAAATTTAATGATTTGACTAATGAAATGAATCATTATGGATCGTATATGGGCATGAATATTTCCCTTGACTTGTGTTTAATTATTAAATGAAACATTCCTATAATAATAGTATTCCTTGAGTGATACTTGGATTCTAATATTGAATGAATTGATTGGGATCATTGAACATTGGAATTATTTTATTCTTGAATGAAGTATGAATGGTTAATTGGTGTTGTAAATGGTGATCCTCATAAATTAATTGAAATTGTTAGTCATAGATATCCTCATAATTTATTTGAAATTGTTAGACATGTTTCTCCATGAATTTTAGTTGAAATTTTTAGACATGTTTATCTGCACCTTTTATTTGAAGTTGATGTACACGGATCTCTATGCCTTTTATTTTAAATTTTTTTATATGGAGCTCCTCACCCATTTTATTTGAAATTTTTGGACATGGAACTCCTTACCAATTATTGGTAATTGTTGGAAATGATGCTTCATATCCCCTTAGTTTAGATGTTTGGAATGATACCCCTATTTTAAAACATGATACTCGTATGATATATGGTTCATACATCTTTCTTAGGCAAAATTAGGTGAGTTCAACCAGGTATCCCATGAGGAACCTAAGCTCGACATGGTTTGTGTTTATTTTACTACCTAAATTTTGATATACTTGCACACTATTACACTTTATATTTACAAACTGGATTTGAATTAGACACCATTATTTGTGGCCTACTAAGTTTTAATCACACCCTATTTGGGCCACGGTTTGGTACCCATATATATTACTTGTATGCAATTCAAGGAAAGGGAAAGCACCCAGCTATGGATGATTCATCTTATGTACTAGGATAGAGTATGAAAGTAGAGGATGAATCTAGTGCTCATAGTACTATTGGATTTTTTATTTTGGTATTTGGTATATTTTTTATATCGTGTATTGTATTGTATGCCTACTCCCCATTTTTTACCCCATCATGAAATCATCTTCTATATATGAATATGGTTATTATTTATGTCTAATTATTATTATCTTGATGACTTTCCTATGTTGTTTTTCATGATTATGTTTTTACTGATTATTTATTATTAAAAATTATTCAACTCTTATTAAGAGGGTATATTCTCTCCACTATACCATAATTATACCCTTTCTACTAGTTGGCAGCCTCTCGTATATAGGTAGGTGTACCTGAGGCCATGTGTCCAACAAGGTTTGGTTACTTATGAGTGAATTGGGTCTGAGACATAAAATTTTTATCTTAAACTAATTTATGATACCTATGAGAATTTAATTTGATAAAATATATTCCATATTTTGAATAAGGAGGTTAAAATTTTATAAATATATCCCTTTTATTTTCAAGCATTATGAATAGTATCTGTGATAAAATTTATCACCTCGATAAATGGTAAATTGAGATAAGGTTTAAATAGGTTAACATAGGGGTTAAAAAAAGATAAGGTTTAAAAAACAACTTAAACCTATAAAAATTTTATTTTTTGATGATAATTCAACCATATACTACACTATAATATAATATATTTCCATTTGGAATAATTTTTCTTGATAATTACTTCTTTATATTTTAATCTTTTAAGAAATTCCAAAAGTGTATCTTCCATAACTTATAAAAGGACACCCCTTCCCTATATTCTTTACACCACTTTTACAAACATATATTGACCAATATATTCCAATTTATCTTCTAAACATCCTTATAAAAGTTCTATATTTTATGGTATTCCCAAAATACCAACCCTAGGTTCCATAAGAAAGGATCTAAAGGAGGTCTCTCGAAGAAGAGGTAATCCTCTTACCCAACCTCTTTCAATTTATTTCTTAGAATAAACCATCTAAATATATGGGATTTATCATAAAATAATTACTCAATATTATAAATAAAAATAAATTTTATTATGATTATGAAACCACCATTATCCACCCTCTTTTCCATCAAATGGAAAGTGAAAGTATCGATCGTGTGTATGTGCGCCTTACAGTCTCCACGTAGCGATACGATTCATTTTTCATGACTATATTTTATGGATGGGTTTTATGATGGGTTTAATGTTTATATATTTTATTTATGAAATAATGATTCTTCTTTTACTATAATATCATATTTAATTTCTTACCTTCCATCCCATTGGAAAATGATAATGTCGATCGTGTGTATGTGTGGACTACCACCTCCATGAAGCGATGTGATTATTTTTTCATTTCCACTTTACATGGATGTTAATAAGGATATATTTAAAGAATATATATGATATATATGAAATAATTATTATTCTTTAAAGGTGAATTATTATTTACCTTTATTTTTTTCATCCACCGAAAAGTGAAAAAAAGTGTTAATGAGAACGTGTGGCCCACCGTCTCTATAAATGATGTAATTAATTTTTTATATCTATAAATTTTATGGATAAAAATAAATATATATATATATATAATGAATATATATGATATTTATATAATTATTAAAAAAAATTATGATGTAACCATGATCAAATTGCAAGGATCAAAACTATTGAACCAAAACATATGTGAAAAATGAAGCAGTTATCACCTGAGGAAGTGATTTTAATAAATAATTATTAATAAATGGGTGATAAAAGGTTATAAATAAATCATATATGGTGTGATATATATGATTATGGTTTTATAATATATTTATAATAGTTATATATTTATTATATAGGATGTTTGAACATGTACGAAGGAACAATGTCATCATTAATCAGTATTTTTTATGTCTAAGTCTCTACTTGGGGAATAATTTGATATTTCTATCTTAAATAAAATATATTTTATTATAATCTAAATATTTTTTAATGTATATATTTTCCATTAATTTTTATCTATTTATGTACTCAAGATACTGAGATAATTTTTTAATGGAAGACGGACATTGTTTTTCAATTTGGTCGGGAATATTTTTCTTCCATGTCCATATTTTCATTAAAATGTTTAAAGAAATTTTTTAATATTATACAATTATTTATTAATTTAATTTTTACAAAAAAAATAATTTTAAAAAAAATAAAATTAATCTTCTTGTCATTTTCCAAATGAAGTACTTTTCACCTTTTACCACAAATTTGAAAAGAATATATTTTTTAACATATATAGCATGAACATAATTTCCCACTATCATAACCACCCAATTATTTGAATATTAATTTCAAAGTTTCCAATATTATTTTCAAATAAAAAAATTTCAATGAAAATTTTAGATTTTGAATAATTGGTTTCAAAATGAAAAGTATATTTTCCTCGAGAAATATTCCAGTGCTCTTTTTGGACTATTTTAATGTATATTGAAATTATTTGGTGAATATTATTCTTTAATATGGATGTAAAATTTTTATACCATTCACCATACTACTTTGTATGACATATTATTTTTTTATTGATTGGGTAAAATATTAACATTTCATAAGCTCGTTTTTCAATACGAATGTTTATATTAATTATGTTTCACCCCTTTCATATAGTGCATGAATTGGACTTAATAATTGACAGGTGGGACCTATTACAGCCCCTTACATTGAACGATCTCATGAGATAAACTTGTTTGGGAATTTAACCAAGGCCTTACCCATTTATGTAATATGTCTTGGGACAAGGCCTCGACTATAAGTTTAAGATGTATGGAATTATGAATTCCATCATTATGAAATATATTAATGATGTCCATGTGATTATTTTAATAATTATGATATTCATAGTTAAGTTTCAAGATCATGTGATTATTTATATGGAATTATTTGATCATCACTTATTTCTACCATATTATTATTAGTGCACAAGTTATTTATTAAATGCATATGTTTTCAGTTATTTACCTTTCCATATTGATTATTCCTTATTTATCCAATATAGCTTCAGTTGTAAATAACCATTACTAATCCTATGATATCACCCTTTCTTATTTTTCCATTCTACAGGATGCTAGAAATTTTACTATTATTGATATTCAAGGATATTATAGAGAGAATAATGATGTTATCAAAGAAAATACTTTGTTGTTTTTATATATTTTCAAATATGTGTGAGATTCAAGTATGTATCTAGTTTACCAAAACTAATAAACTATTCGGTCCTTCAGGATGAAATTCCTTGTATCTAGTTCTAATGTAATAATGTAGTTACTGATTCTAGGATACTATGGTCGAGTTCTTTACAATATAGGGAAACATATAATCCTTATAAAAATCATCATGCCACCATTCCCATAGTACCTAATTGATCTCATTTATTCTCGAATCCCATCATCACAACACCTCTCAAGTTCCTAGATCCCGAAAAATTATCAACAGACTACACATATTCCACTCAATGATCCACAAACTAAATGGGCATCACAAATAACCTCTTTCTCACTTAGACTCATGCATTGAGGATTTTCCCAAAAATATATGCTAACACTGAATCTCCTCTTTCAAAGAAAATTGATCCACCAAGAACCCCCTCACAGTTTCTTTTCTACTATCCATCTTGGTCTCATCTGAACTCAATGGGTTTATACTCTCATATTACCTAATCATGAAACTTAGATCACACTCCCATGAGTCTCACATCATGAAACCAAGTCTAACACACCTAAATAATTGGGCATTCCCCACTTAATATCAATTTCATATAACTGAAATCATCTTTTTTCTTTATTTCCACAAACCTCAGGCATCTCACTCATGTTAAGGCTGATCACATAATCACTTACCACCCAAGGAATCATCCAAAACTAGAAGCATCTACCCACACTCTATCTATCCAAGATCTAATAATCTAGGATCACAAACTATGATACATAATACATCTCCATGACTGAACCATATATCTGATAGCACTTCTCATGCCTCATTTTAATCCAATCACTCTTTTTTATATTTTGTTTTGGAAATCACAAAATACTTTTTATTAAGTTTTATTTTACTTTATTTTTTTATAGTTGTTTTTGGTGTGTAGGGTGAAAATTTAGTGAATTGAGGTTTTATTACATGATTAATTTAACCAAATATGAAAGAACTGTAGTGGTATAGGAATGAATTCATCAGAATATGAGAAGCTACATTAATTTCATCAAAATATGATAGGCCTTCTTTCAATGTAGTTAGAACTGACTCTAGAGAAATAGGATTTCATACATTAGATTTTATTACAACTTCATCTTTAAATTGGATAATAGATTCATGGAAAAATAAGAATATAGGGCATCCTAAAAGTTTCTATTTATTTTTAATTTGTAAAATTACTTGTTATTGAGAGATATTTTGATCAATGTAGTAATTTTATTTACAAGTTTTGTTTCTAAGATATATTATTGTGTGAGGTTTCCCATTATAAATATATTTAGCATATTCAATTTGTATTCATTTTTTTATGATCATTAAGATCCATGGATTCTGGGGATGGGAAGATATATATTTTTCTGATCATTATGATTGAGGTATTTTGGGGATAAGAAGAAAGAACCATTTCCAATAATTTTAATAAAGGTATTTCAAGTATAGGAAGAAAACCTTTTGATAAGTTTAAGTCAAGAGTTTCTTGGGATAAAAATACAGGTACCTTGGATCAGGTCAAAAGATCCTCCTTGTACTTTGGATGAAAGTGTGACATTATAATATCATTTAAAGGAGTTCTTGGTTTGTTAAAAACTACTTTTAGTTTTGTTTTATTTTCATTATGTTTATAAATTTTATACTTTTCTATATCTTTGCTGGTTTTATATCAATTTATCGACTATTGTATTTCTATTGTGACTAATTGTCATATATGTTTTTATGATACATTTACTCTAATGAATTGTGATTTGATCATAAGATCGTATTTCTGATTAACTTATATCTTGATGTGGGTGAAATTTCAAGTCTTTTTTTAGAATACAATTCACCCCCCCCCCATCTTATAGTTTATCTATTTTATTTATCTATGTTTAACCAAAGGTCAAATGGATGACTGATAGGGGTGAACCAATGTTCCAATTTTTATGAATTCTTATTTTTTAAAATTAAACCTCATGAATCGATTAAAATTCTCTATTTATTCAATTATTTTTCATAACCTCACCTCAGGTGTAGTAATAATATAGATGAGATCAGCACAGATTATTTATAAGGTTCATATAAAAGTCTCACTCCTTTAAAAATTATTTATACCCCCAAAATGGATTCAATATTATCTTTAATAATTATTTATAATCAAGTATTTTTCATTCCTACTGATACAAAATCCATTGTGTTATCTTAAAAAATTTATTCCTAACATAGAATCTACTATATTCCCACATATTCTAGAATCCACTAGAAGAGACTCCATTTATTCAAAAATAATGATCCAATAAAGAAAGGATTAAACCTCTTTATGACATTACTTATCCATGAGAATATTAATCAGTGGGTCTGTACATGTATATGTTTAAAGAATATCAGTAGTAACCAATATTTATTAATGCTACTTTTCATAAAACTCACTCAGATCTTGGATGATTTGATTCATCCTCCTTCTGAATACTCAGGTATCAGTTCTTATTCTCTAATGAATAATCTCTTAGATTTATACTCTTCTCTACCCTTGATATTGGAAATTATCAAGTTCTCAGAATATTTTTCAAGGATTATACAACCTAAATCACCCTCTTCTTCGATACCTACATCACATATTTATACCCACTGAAAAATAAATATCAAATGATAACATCTATATCTGAAATATGGAAGTTCCTTGAATCTTATTAGTATGTAATATTCTCATTTAAAACTAGAGAATGTTTCTCTTTTTTAATTACTATTAAAAATTCATTCAAACTCAATCAACAGGTTTTAAATATCCTCCTAAATACTCTAGCTATTTCCATGAAATATTTAAATATTTAGTATTCTTTTAAATTACACAAGACTCTGAATTTAGTCTCTCAAAATATCTGAATATTACAATATTAGAAACCACAAAAAATTTATTCATTCAACTTATTTTGAATTATCATCTATTTTTGCATGTGTTCATGAACTTTGATTTGGGTCCTCATTTATAGTGTAGATCACTTATCTCAACCCCTAGCATTGATAATTTCTCAAAAAGGTCTCCTAGTATGCACTACGGTGTGGTTAAGTTCCTTATTTCTCATAGGTGAACATCACTTCTGAAATGCATTGTGGTGTGACCTACACATTATCCCCATTTTTCAATTTTCATAATCTCACAATTTCTACTAAACCAAACTAGATAAACCATAAAATAAACTTGATTAATCACTCATTGATACTTTATATAGTCAGTATATTGACCATGTGTTGATGCTTGAGGATGTTAGTGGATCGACTGTGCCTTCCTCAATCAACCACATCATCCTCGATTGATCGCAAGACACGGGGATCAACCACATGGCATAAAGTAATTATGCCTTTATATTTTTCTATTTACACTAAATATAGAATTTTTAGTGTCTCAATAAAATACCATTATATATCTCAATGACCCTTTCACAGGTAGTGTAGATAGAAAATTATCTTTACACAACATGGTTCTAACCATTACACAACTCGCTAAAATTCATTGTTACCTTGACGTGACTCTTATCCAACCTTTATGTAGGTAGTTAATGTGGTATATTAACCTTACATAGATTTTATAATTTCCTCACTACCATTATTTAGCATTCATATCTTCATCATGACACTTACTTGAGAGACCTACAACCCTTACACAACACAATATCAACTCGACTTACTCTTAGATAGGTAATGACCTACCATTATCTGTCCTGTATAAAGTCAGGATTATCTTTATATAGTTAGTGTATTTCACAGCTTACCATTAAATAGATTTATAATTAACTTCATTACCATTATGAAATGCATAACCCGCTTTTATATTTGTAAGGAAACTTGATGCTACCTTTACATGGGTAGTATAGATCTCACTTTCCCCTTACAAAACTTTTATAAATGTGAATAAACCTTTACACATGGTATATAAATCCTGGTTTAATCTTACGTAGATATTGAAGTCTAACCAAAATAACCTAGGGACTTCTCAACCACTTCTTAAACACCTTAGTCATTTCTTAAACAATATTGAGGCCTTCCAATTTCCATCCCATGTTATAGACAAAATTCTCACCATCATTAGTTTCCTATGGCTTGAAGATTATCACATCAATCATCACATTTATTTCTTGAGGATGTAATTCATAATGATACTAATACATCCAAAAGGAATCATTGGTTCCACCTGGTCAATACCAATTTATAAATTTATAAAGCGCATGAACTACAACTCATTAAATATAAAATTAAGTAGTAAAATATATTGAAAGACTGATATCAATCCCATAGAGATGAGGATATAGAAATACTTTAATTTAATAATTAAACCCTAAACTATAATGTGAAATAAATAAAAATACTACTTGAATTTGTAAGAGAAATATAATTTATGATTAGTGTTAAAGTTTAATAAAGTAGTGAAAAAATTTAGGAAATTGAAAATCCAAGTTCATGAAGTATCAATACATTAAATGATGAAATAGAAAACATGAGTTATAAAAATCAGTTCTAAGTGAATCCAATGATCATAGTAGACACTCACTATCTGTAAAAATTCCTAGTTCTCATGGTCAGATACTTTGGGTTTTAAAAAGGATAGGTGACCTGAATCTATATTTAAACATAGTGAAAAAATCACCCAATGATCATAGAGAGACTCACTCACTAGTTAATTTATAAAAAAATACACTCTCAATACCTACCAAACAATGGTCATGTTTAGAGAGTTCGAGTGAGTGAAAAGTATTAAAGAATTATTTAAAAACCCATGTGAATTGCACTTAAGAAAATATAAATATCTCAACTACTTCAATTTTAATTCATTGTAATCCCCTATGAAAAAGGTATACCCCCTAATGTTATCCATTAGGGGGTGGGTAAATAAAATTATTATACTACTCATTCAATAGCACCACTCGAGACCAGCAGTAGTCTAGTAGGTCCCACTTTCCCACCACTATAAGTGTTCAATACCTTCTTCTTATAGGTATAGAAACTATCATGGTTTTTCCATTGAATATTTATTTTCCCTTGAAAATATCCTCTTTAATTCATCTTCTAAGCACCTGAAGACCCACAGTTGCACCATTTTAATTCTTCCTAAAATCTCTCATGGATTGTATCCTTTTTAAATTTCTCTTGAATATGCATTCATGTCCTAAATTGTAGTCAAGATGTGAAACACATGACTCCAATGCTTCATGTAGGATTATTTCATGTTTCATAGCTTGAACCTCATTCAATGCATGAGTCTCATATATTATCCTTCATTTTAACTTCTATTCAAATTATTCATATTGTGTACTCCAATTCAAGGCATGAAACACATTCATCTCTTACTTTGGACTTGGAAGTGGATCCCTCCTTGCATGCATGAAATATTTAACCTCATTGTATCCTCAAAATAGATCAAACCAAGATCTCATGGTTCTTTCATAGTGTTTCTTATACTTGAATTAGTAGTGAATCTTGGTTCTAAGCTTTGTATTGATGGTAATGGTGCTCTCCAGTGATAGAAATTAAAATTCATCAGGTAGTGGGGAGGTGTATCTGAGGAAAGTGAAGTGGGATCAGTAAAAAACATGGTCATTTTAGTTAAAATTAATAGTGGTCAAGTCGAACACATCCCACATCAAATAATCCTAGGTTTGTGCACTCACTTTTCATATTTAGTGTGGCATCCATCAACCCAAACAAGTCTGAATAGGAACCATTGGAATCCTATCATCCTTCATGTAAAACTGTATACAAGTGGTTATCCACCATGTTCCCCTATGAAATACCATGCATACCATGCATGAACACTCCTTTTATTTATACACCTACACACATGAAGGCCCCTTGTTCTTACCCATACAAGGGATTTTTTATATTAGGTGTTGGACTTCCTAGGAACATGGCCACCTTCCCCTTGGGGTGGCTATGTGTTTGGCACCTGGTTGTGGGTTGGCCCTAGGGTTGGCTACATTTTGAGCCTAACTTCTTCCTCCATCCTTTTCCATTTCTATCTTTCAATCACCTATAAAATAAAATTAAATTAAAAAGTAAAATCCTTTCTAAAAATGAAAAACAATTAAATCATTTTTCCTTCTTTTCCCTGAATTTTAATTTAAAATATTATTTAACCATAAATTAAATAATAATTGGACAAAATTATAAATTAAATAAATATTTTAATTTATTTAAAAAACTATAAATGAATGCATGAAATTTTCTTATCAAATACCCTCAAACTTTGACTCATATCTGTCCTCAAGGATGAAATCTCAACATATTTACAAAGGAAGATCACTCTATAATGATTTAAATTTCAATGTCAACAAAACCATGTGATTCAATGGGGAATTAAGTTTTCAAACTTTATATAAAAAATTTATTCAACGCTTCACTTTTCAAGGAAATAAGCCAAAAAATTATTTTAATCTTCCTCTTTTGAAATGACCATGCATATCTTAACTTCCATTTGTATTTTATAATTAATTTTCAACATTAATAATAATTAAAATTTAGCTTAATTTGAAATTATTTTAACTCATCACTCAAAGTACAAATATCATGTAAGAACACAATTTTTGAGCCTATAAGACTTTGAATTTTTCTTGATGTTATTACAGAGCAGGCCGTTCAGACGGCGTGTCCAAGCCCCGGTGTGGCCGGAATTAAATTTTATGTGCATTCGCACTAGACATGCCAAATAAATAGAATAACTCCTAAATGGTTTCTCGGATGGGAAAACTGAGGGCACTATTGAGTCCAGAGCATGTCGTTTACCCTATGAGGGGTGTAACTTTTGTGGGCGTGACCCTTCTGTGGAAAACTCCACCAGGGGAATTTTCGTAATTTAGCGGTCTCGGGCGTGAACTTTATAACTTCTGAACAGAGGCTCGGATTTAAATTCCAAGACCACCACTGCACTTAAAATGTCTATTTTACCCTAGGAGCAGCTTAACCTTGACCCCATCGAGAGTTCAGGTACGGGCTTACGGGTGGGTGTTTAAAATTAATTAAATTTTAATTAAGTTCCCTACTTAAACACATCCACCATCCTTCTTCCCCCTTGGAATCTCTTTGGTGGAAGCTCTCCCAACAAAGAACCTCCACCTTCTTCAAGATCCTCTCCCTACCTCTCCAAGGTGGTTGCGGCTCCGGCGGATCATTTGTGAAGCGACGGGCTACGCCCTATGAGGTAGGATCGTTGCGTTTTCATTTTAAATTCTCGCATATTCTTTGAACTCAATTTATAGAATCAAAATACGATTTAATTGTCAAGCAAAGGCCATATTTTAGTAGGGCTCGATACGAGCTTTTCAACGATTCTTTCGGATCAAAATTTCATGTCCCGGGGTATTCAAGGTGACCCCGATAATTTTTCCGGCCTAAAACCCTATTTTCTGGTGGTTCTAAGGTAGTCCGGCAGCACCACGTGATGGTTCGGTGAGTCCCGGCAGTGGTGGCTCCTCAGGTGGTCCAAGACGGTGGAGTCACGGTGGGTCCTCAAGCGGTCGTGCGGCCGGCTGCGGGTGAGCGGCTGCGGGCGAGCGGTAGCGGGAGGTGGAATCGGCGACGCATGCAGGAGTCCAGGGGCGTGGGTCAGCTGACTTTTCCGGTCGGCGTGCAGCAGGAGAACGGGGTCTTCATGACCCCGAGAGTAGACCGAGACCCACGAAACATGATCCCATGGAAAAGAGTCGGACCGGCTTAAGTCGGTCCGGGTGAAGCGGTGCGGCCCGTGCGGTGAACCGCGGGCCAGGTTGGACCGAGCGGTCCGAGCGGTCGAGCTGTGGACTGCCGGTTCAGGGAGAGGGTGGACCGGCCAAACCGGCCCGGCCCACCCCATTTTGGTCCATTAGTATTAAAACACCTATTTTTTCAAACTAAGTGTCGGATTCACGTTCCGTCTATGGCGATGCGATCCTCATATCAAGACATAGGTCTTGAGATGCTCTCGGGGATTTTTAATTCACGAGATGGGGGCTCAGTGGTGTGAAATGCCTGTTAAGTGTTATTCAGCACCTCGCTGAGATTCTTGTTTTGGATGGCGTGAGCACATCTGAAGTCCGTTTTAGGCGTCATTAGTGGTGTTGTGACCCTGGCGTTGAGATGAAGTTGTCCTGGGTGGTTTCAGGCATTGAATCCAAAGTTGAGGCATGGTACCATGGGCCTTCATTCAAGCTGCATGTAGTGTTTTTGTGACTTTTTCACCAGACATCCGTTTGGGGTGTATGAATATTCATTTCGGTGTGTGTTTCCATGAGGATTGAAATGGTGTAATATGTTTGGGCGTGCGAAGCCTCGTTCGATATCTCATTAAATGTGGAAACATGAAAGGGTGTTGGTCGGAGGTTCCTTTGACACACTCTGAACCAATGCATGGTAGCAATGTAAGTGACACCCAATGATGGCACGGGCAGTGCGGAGTTATCGGACCAGTTCCGGGTTCACCCTCCAGCGGGGCTGGGTAGTGGGTTACCCACCGGCGTATCAGGGTTTACTTTCCAGTGGGGCCGGGTAGTGGGTTACCCATTGACCTTAGGGTTTACCCTCCAGTGAGGTTGGGCAGTGTGTTACCCGTTGACCTTAGAGTTTACCCTCTAGCGGGGCTGGGTAGTGGGTTACTCGTTGACCTTAGGGTTTACCCTTCAGATGGGTTGGGCAGTGGGTTACCTGACGACCTCTTAGAGTTTAGCCTCTAGCTGGGCTGGGTAGTAGGTTACCCGACAACTTCTTTCAAACTCAGCCCTTTACATGAGGCTAGTTAGTGACTTTTCTCCGTGATTACTGGAGTGGGGCCCTTGGTTGTATAGTTTAGCAATGATATCTTTGGCATGTGGGACATTTGTTCATCAGTGATGGATATCCTTAGAACTGTTGGTGAATTTTCCTGGGCTAATCTTGGAGATGGATATCCCCTTACACACTCGTTTGGGTTTCTTGTTGAGCATATATATATATACACCCTACTTTTGTTCCCACTCCTTGGGTTTAGTTACTCTCCTCCTAGGACGGGCGAAGACGCACGGGGTATGCCACGTGCTTTCCGTGTCTAGCTCCACTTGGTTGGACGAGTCTACTCTCCTACTATAGGTAGAGAAGACTCGACGAGAAGTTAATCCTCTCACCGTTTCTAGATCCTTGAATTTGGATGAGTTTTCTTCCTTTCTCTTATTGGATTGAGTTGCACTCTATTTACTGTACTCTTTCACTATTCTTTGTTCCGTCTACTACTCACCTCTTTAGTTCCTTCTTTGTTTCTCCATCGAGCTTTTGGGGAATCCTATTGAGTATCTTTATACTCACCCCTGCTTGGGCTTTACCTGCACCTGGTGTGCCCTTGCAGACGACGAACAGGTCGATCGTGACTAAGGAGGAGCGTAGAGGGAACAAGATCTTGGGCCGCGTACCGGGGTCGTAGTAGAGTTTTCATGTGTGGGACTCTCCAGTTCTTTACTTTTGTTCACCTGTTTCCGGGTTGTGGCACCTTTCGGGTTGGGCGTGTGTTTTGCCCTTTTTCTATTTAGTTTCCTTGTCAGTACTTTTCAACACTTTTCTTGTTCTATTTAGAGGTCGATGCATGCTTTGGTTGGGATACTGTAGTCCATACTTTGGTTTCCTTTTCACTTTTCACTTCTACATTGAGTGGGTTGTGTGTGTGTGTACAGGTACTTAGGCAAAGGCCTCCCCAAAATTGTTACGCCTTCGGTGCTTGGCATCATCCCCTGGCCTATTGAGGCGGGCTTGGGGTAGTTACGGCTCGAGACCGGTAGGGTCAGGTCGTGACATATCAAATGGATTTTTCATCATACCTCAAGTCATGTATCTTTATATAGGCTTGCAATGCATCTCATATCTCTACTCTTTAAAGAAAAAAATCATAAATAACCCTGAGGGATTAATAATTTAGGTTCAAATGACTCTGAGGCTTTAGGGTAGGTAGGTAATGTTTCAAAAAATAATAAACATCAAAAATTGGTTAACTCTAAAATATTTCCTATGATATTAAACAAAGTCTTAAAGAGAAATTATCCTCAAAGAATGATATCTCCCAACTTCCCCCAAACTCAAAGTAAAGGTCGTGAATTAGTGAATATAGAATGAAATATACACACCTTATTGTATTTGTTTTTTTTAAATATTTTTTATGGGAAAATTCTCACATCCATCACCCAACCCTAAATGATTAAGATAATTTTTCATGTAATGGATATTTTTAACCCTCCAAAGACACAAAACCCTTTTTTCCTTTTTTCCCTTTTTTCAACAAATTTTTTTAAGAGAGTCCTCAATGAAGCATAATGAAATAATAATCATGAAACTTTCCTCAAACCCCCTGAAATACCCAACACTAGGTCTTTTTAATGTGTAACATCCCTTCCACCATGGACATAAAGGTATTACGACACATATTAGGTGAGGATGGGATGGAAATTTAAAGTTTTTATCACTGGATCGACATGTAATACCCCATAATTCCATGGAATTTTTTTCTTTTTTGAAAATTAAATGGGATTATTTCGAGACCAGGTGTTGAGATGGGATGTGATTCTGAGGCCTAGAGTTCTTGGAATGATCCATTGAAAAATGTTATGTTTTAAATAGCGTGTGTGAGTGGTTTTCCTAAAAAAGTGGAATAACTCTTAAATGGGTGCTTGGATCAGACATCCAAGGGCAGCATTGCGTTCAAGATGGAATTTTTAGCCTAGGTGTAACTTAAGTTTAGTCGGTGCGGGCCTCCAGTGAGAAAACCTGAAAATGGAATAACCATAAATAAAATAATTAAATAAAATTATTTTATTTTTCAAATCTTTATAATTCACGAATGGTGACTCAGATTGAAAATATGAGACCATTGTTGATCTCATTAGGGTATTATTTCCTTAGGAAAATCAAAACATTGGTCGGCATTTGTAACAACCCGAGATTTTATGAGAATTATTCTTTTTAATTTCATTGATTCCTTGTGTTGTACACTACACCAAGATTATCTTGCGCTATACGCAACACCATATTAGCTTGCAGTATACGCAACACTATTCCTGGATTGTGTTACACACAATTTCAAGTTCGTTTGATAGTAGTTATTCTACGCAACATTGAGTGTATGTATATATATATGTGTATAAATGAAATATGGTTGGATTCTGTTATAAAAAACAATGGATGAGTCTTGCACAACACGCAACTTTGACTTGGCTTGCATTACACGCAATTGTGACCTTTGTCGATAGCGTGTGTTGTATGCAATAGCAGGTTTCACTAAACAAAAACATATGGTTGTAATATTATTATGGACTATCCGTTATGAATAGTATTAAATACATTTTGAATTTTATAACATTATTATTCATCTTACAAATTTTCTAGAACATGGTATGAGAACAAAATAAATTTTTCGGGTAAAATAAGTATTTTTTAAAAAATATAGTTTTGCCGCCTTTTGATGGAGCACCCACTTTAAATCTAGTTTTTGACATGTTATTAAGTTAAATTTGACAAAATAAAATTCTTACTTGGAATCATGATATAAAAATTTAATTTGGATAAATTTTTTATATTATTCTGATAACTTTCATATTTTGAGGAATAGTAAAAACACGCTATATTTTAATTAAAAACAACTTTTTTCATCGCAATAATTTATATGGTTATATTATATTTTTAATTGGTTTTAAATTGTAATTAGAATATATTTTTACCATTTAATCCAATTTTGGTCATTGGAATTAATTTCACTTTAAAATTGGACATAAACAAGTATCAATCTTTTGATAGTTATTGTTTCTTAAAAACACGTTATTTGTTTTGATAACTGGAATTAATTTTAAAATTAATTAATTCCACTTCTATGTTTTGAATTTGGAAAAATAGAAATCATTTTTGAATTCAGAATATCAAATATATCTTAGGCTGACTTTTTGGTATTTTTCTGAAAAACTTCAATTTTTGATGAATAGTGACACCACTTAGTGGTAGTTAAAAAAAACTGACTTTTTCATTTAAATGAAATTTTACCACTTCTTTGAATTGAATTTCAAAAATACTACATACATGGTTGTTATCAAGAAGTAAAATGTGGTACAATAAGATGAAAATAATTTTTGGTAAATAGTAACTTTTGACTTTTATTTACCGCGGTTAAAGATAAATTGGGTAATTCAAGGTTAAAAGAATATTATAATAATTAAAAATTACCTTAACACTTGTCCTAACCTTATTGGATGAGTATTGGCTGACCATGGGCATCTTTGGGTCGATTTTGGGACCCCATTGAGCCACTTGGTAGTGATAATGACAATTTGGATTAATTAATTTAATGTAAAGAAAAAATTGACATTAACAAAAATCTTTTAGTAATTAATTTTTATAAGGGGTCATATAAATTATCTTTTAGAATATAAATATTTTTTGAAAATCTAAAAATATTTCTTACATGATGGTATTTTTTTTATAATTTTTAGGCATCAAATAAATTAAATTATTTATGAGACAATAATGATGCAGTATTTACCTCATTAATAAATGATTTAAATAAATAAGATTATAATGATTAAACTATTATCCAAAACATGTCCAATTCTGATTGTATGATTATATCTTGACCATGAGTCATCTTATCTTCGACTATAATGATTCTTGGACCATTAGAAACTGAATATCATTATATTATAAAATAATATTTTCACTCTTTCCTAAAGAGCACCTCCTCTCCCTTATAAAAGGAGACCATTTCTATCCAATTACTCACACCTCTCAAGCCATTTGGCTCATCCAACATCTACCCAATTAAGATCCCTACATCCCTATCCTAACACTGGAATCCTTATCTTAGGCAGAAGGCACTCCAAGAAGTCCTTTTGGTTCAAACCAAAGGAAGTTACCCAAATTAAAGGTAACGGTTTCTCTTAAATTGTTTTATTTTATTCTAATTATCCAACCCTTAAACTCTTTTTAATAATTTATTTTGTAACAAAACCATTATCCTCAATATACTAGGATTTTGTTATGGAAAGGATTCTAACTACACTTACACCCACCTCCATCTAATGGATGAAGAACATAATGTTTCTGTGGATGGCAAACTAACGCCTCACGAAACGATGATTGTTCGATTTTCTCCTACCGCCTCTCTGGTGGCCATTATGATGGAACTGTATTTATATATGATATATATTATTTTTATGATTTACTTATGCTTCTTTACTTCCCAATTATATCAATCCTTTATGGTTTCCATAGTGGGTAAATACGATAATCTCATTTGAGGAAGTGTGGACTACCGCCCCCTCAAAGTGATGTGATTCGTTAATACCTTATGTGGGATGTATAAAGGATAGAGTTAATGATATTATATATGATATTATACTGGAATTATAATATAACTATGTTTCATTATGTTTCAATTCCATTAAAATAAGAAATAGAAATGAAAGTAGCGTTCATGCATACGTACGGCTTACCGTCTCCATGAACGGTGCATTTCATTTATTACCTCCATATGTTATGTACTATTATAAATACATGTATATACTGGAAATATATGATATATATGATATATAAATTATGAATATAATTTTGGATATAATTAACCTTTGACCACATGAACAACATGTAATTATAAGAAGTCCATTTTTGACTCAAGTACCAAATATCGACAAAACGAACGTTATTAACTTAAATGGTTACATAATATTTATAACATGGTAATAAGTGATATAAAAGGAATAATAAACTTCAAAAAGGTTCTTAATCAAGTAGAAATTAACTTTGGTTTATTATTCAGAAGATTAAATAACGCTCGAGTCAAGTTGGACACGAGGTAAGGGAACTTCTTAACCAAATTTCCGTTCTTTGGGTTGATCTTCTCTTTCTTGTTTATGTTGTTCTTTGATTATGTGAGAAATGAATTTTTATATCTTATCATGTATTTATGCTTTCTTTATGTGACCTTATAGGGAATACACATAAGTGATCTATTTTATTTTCAAAAAGATCTTTGTAAGGGATAAATTTTCAATCTAATTTTTTATCCGAGATTGCTTATACGTAAGTATTTACTGGGGTACCGTTTATCATCCATGACCATGTTTTCTAAAAATGTTTTCATAAAATTTTTACTATTCTTACATGAATTTTTAATGTCATTTTTACCCTTTATTGACTTTTTACCACATTGTATTAATGGAATATTTCCTTTGGTTACCATATAAGTTACTTTTTGACTTTTCCAACAAAAGTATGAGGAGAATGTTATTTTTAACTTATACGGCGTGAACGGATTTTTACGGTTTCAAAACACCTAATTTTCATGAAGCTTACTCTACAAGATTTCATGACTATTTTCAAAAAAATCCTTTTCATTTAAAATTTCATGGCATTTTGTGAAAAGAAAATGATTTTGAATAAGAAAGGATATTTTCCTCAAGAATTTATCTCAAGTGTTTTATCAAAACCATTTTCCATCTAAGATGACATTATTTCATATGTGTATGTTTCAAGTATAATACCTTTATGATTTACATGGTTTCACTTCTCTTATGATGAAATTATATCCATTTGTTTTATATGGATTATGTGATGATGGGATGATGTTAATGAAACCCATTTTATTCTTTGGGTTATGATGAATGTTTTAAGTTTATTTTGTGGAACAAGTAAGAATGATTTCATTATGAGATGGGTGGGACCTATATCTCTCTCCAATGAATTGGGTAAAGATTTATATCTCATGAGATAGACATGGATGGAATGGTAAGTTAATTCGGTTCAGTGTTACAGGACTAAAACGAGGATTGAACTCGATTCAGAAAGGGACTTTGTCCACTAAGATGGTCTTGGAAGTAATGCCTTGGCTACTATGGAAATAATTACATGTGCTTAATGGTTGCCACAATTACATGTTTTATTCCCATGCTATTTTATCATGATTGATGTCCCATTATTATCTATGCCTTACGTACTGACATGTTTTATGTCATTGCTCAAGATCTTGATGTTTAAACATTATGTTCATGTTTTTTTAGTTCAAATGTATATGATTTGTTTTATTTTCTCCATGCTTACCCTTACTGAGAATTTGAGCTCACCCTTTATATGTTTTCTTTTTCTCATGATTTAAGGAAAGGTTTTAGGTAAGAAAACAAAAGGGGAAGATCTTTATGGGAGATGTTGAAGATCTTTTACCACGATTAGAAGATTATATTCGGAGTTTCCAAAGACACTAAACTATTACGGTCCTTGTGTGTTTGTTTTTGTTATGTATTAAGTATTCCACAAAAGCAATGTAATGTCCATGTACTTCAAGCTTTGGACCTCTATAGCATTGGTAAATAATGGAAAGTAGTTTTTGGCCGCAAATAAAATAATTGAATAAAGCTATTTTATTTTCAAATACTTATAAATCATAAACGCTAACTCATATTGGAAATCTGAGAGTACTGTTGAGGTTTTGATGGTATTCTTCCCTTAGGTAGAGCCTAACATCGGCTGGCGTGGGCCGGTTGTGAAAGTTGGTTTTTGGGATGTAATCGTAAATAAAATAATTTAAATAAAAGTTATTTTTTTAAAATCCTCATAAATCACAAACGGTGACTCGGATTAAAAATTTGAGACCACGGTTGAGTTTGAAATGAGATGTTCTCCTTAAGAAAGACTTAACCTCGATCAGCGCGGGTTGAGGGAAAAAGTTATTTTTTCATATGTTTAAATGAAAAATAAAATAAACTTAAAAAGTTTATTTTATTCAAAATTGTTTCACTGCAACATAGTGATGAGCTGACTATTTCATTCCATAAATGGAATCGCGTAATGATGTTGCAACACAAATTAACAGAAATGTTGTTTCATAAATGAAACAGTGTAACAGCGATGACTCTGCATAACAGAAATTTCATGATGCATTTTCCCCATTTAATAGGATAACATGAATTGGATATCAGATTTGGATCTTGGAAATCCCTCTAAGTCTCTAAAGTAAAAATCTCTAATGACGAATGTCTTGAATCAAATAATGGATATGATACCCTTGAAGAGAGAATCAGAATAGGAGATCGATGAATGATGACGAACAATCATCCTTGAGCAATATCCTTTCCTAAGTAGGGGTTTAAATTATTAATGAATTGTTTTCCCCGCCCTCCCCCTCTAAATTAAGAATGTGGATCAACTATCCAAAAAGTTAATTTGTGGATGGTTAATATTTTTAGGTTTATTCCAAGATTAAATCTTATTAATTTATAACTCTATACTTCATTATCCCGCTAACGGTAATAATCCTGGTTCAGCACAAACAAAGGCTGAATTTTTCAATTTGGGTGTTCTTTGTGATCCTCTCTATCTCTCTCTCTCTCTCTTTATTATTCGTGGCGTAATGTATGGCGGCGCAAAGGTTGTTGGGGCACCAAGTGGATAGGCCACAGCCAGATGGGTTGCGGCACCGGTAAGAGACTGTGGCACCCAGATGTGGCACCCCGTCTGCAACAACAAGTGGGAGGTGGAATGCTAGCAGTGTGCTGTAGCCGCTAGTGGCTGGTGGATGCAGCCACCCGGCCACGTCAGAGGCGCACGCGGCACAGAGTCGTGTTCTAAAAACCACAGTGGTGATCTGGACCCACAACAAAGTCGCGGGCCATGGGGGGAAACAAGTTTGTGTGAGAGGACAGGCATAGAAGGGTGGCACTGCTCAGGTGTCGAGTTGGAGGAGAAGCTCGCGCTGGCGAGACGATGTAGGCAACTCACATGCAGTCCCTACGGGGCCGCGTACGATGCAAACCGGATGCCCAATGGGCATCTAGGCAGAGGGAGGACCAGCCCGCCAACTAGGTCAGGCCGGTGGTGCGAACCAGGCCATTGGGTGTCCTGGGATAGAAGTAAGCTAGCCCACCTTTGTGGGTCAGGTGGATGGGGTGGACTGAGCTACTGGGCGACCCGGCGGGCTGGACCCACGGCCAAGTCGGGTCAGGTCCAGCAAGGCCTAGTGGACATGACCCAACGGCTAGGCCAGACCAAGCCGACTCATACCCCACCGTGTTGGTTTGGGTCTGCTGAACCGGTCAGGCCATGTGGGACCCTCAGGCTGGGTTGGTCAGGTCAGTTCTACCAGGTCAGATTAGGCTTAGACACAACCGGCCTTTATTTACTAAAATTCCAATATTCTTCTAACCGAGCATCTGATTGAAACATCGTCTATGGCATTGGTACCCTTGCGACAAGACGGTTCATTTGGAATGATCTAATGAAGCTTTCATGGAATTTTAGATACGATAAATGGCTTGAGGTGTGGATTCTCCTGAAATCAAGCGCACTAAGTGCGGTAATCCCATGGCTGGATAAGACCCGAAGACTACTTAAGAGCAGCTCTAAGTGACCCTACAGACCTAGATGATAAGAGGACTTGTGTGGACCAGCTACAAGTAGATCAGTGTGAACTAGATACAAGAATCTCTGTGTGAACCAGCTATAAATGGCCCTTTTTGGACTAGCTATAAGCAGCCCTGTGTGGACCATCTATGATAGCCTAAGTGGGGAGAGGCTCTGTGTGACCTGGTAGAACCACAGTGGGGAGCGGCTTTGTGTGACCCAGCATACCCATGGTACTCATCAGGGATGAGTACCTTAGCAGTCTAAGGTGTTCAATGTTACGACTGATAGTCTTTCTTTCCATACTTTGAGTTATACCTAGTGTGAGTTGTCTTTTCTTTGTTGTCTTGTTGTGTGGTCTTGCTTTGTGGTCCTTCCTTTTTGGTTTGGGGTCCCTATTTAGTATTGTGTTACTCACCCCTCCATGGGATTTTCTCACATGTGTCGTGTACTGCGCAGGTGATCGACGCTTCGACGGAGACCTTGGTGGTCCAGGACCAGGTGGTGCTTAGTGAGATGGGATGGACAGACGCTTCGACAAAGACCTTGGTGGTCCGGGACTAGGTGGTGCTCAGTGAGACAGGATGAACGAACACTTTGACGGAGACCTTGGTGGTCCAAGACCAGGTGGTTCTCATTGAGATGGGACAAACAGGCATAATTCTACGGCTATAGGAAGCTACCCTTCACCTACCCTTTAGGTAGGGTTTGAGAAAATGGACCTTGGCAGCTATACTTTCCTTTGTGGTTTTGGGATTTTATTCTGACCCCTTTGTACCTTTTAGTTTATATTGTACTTCCAATAGTTTTCTCAGTGACATTTTTGGTTTACTTAGTGTTTACCTTTCCACAGTTTGAGTTTGTGCATGTGTATAGGTTTAAAGTCAAATACCTTCCCTTTTATGGATATGCCTATTTGGTGCTAGTCGCTAGCCCCTGGACTATGGAAGGTGGGCTTGGGGTAGTCAAGGCATGGTCCATGGGGGACAGGTCATTACAAAGTGGTATCAGAGGTAGGTCAGTTCTGGAAGAAGAACTAAGAGTCTATAAATTTTGATGGGGCAATAGTGTTAAGTGTTTCGAGTTCAGATTCTAGGCCAGGGAGTCCAGTGTTAGTACGGTGGCTGAAGTATCCATACACCAAGACCCTAAATTATATTTCCTAACCTATTACATGAAAATACTGGTTGCATATGTCTTTGAGTGTTTTCCCATGATCTTTTTGAGTCAGAGACAGCTCACCAGGTATAATAAATTAATTGTGGTTCATCTTGATTCTCTTTCAAGATGCCTTCATGCAAAAAAATAGCCAGGATTCTAATGCGTGACCATGAGGATGGTCCATAGAGTGATGAGGCTTCGGTACAGGGACTGTTTCCTGAGATAGAACCTTCAGGCAGTGTCCCATAAATACCATCACTCGTTGGTCAGCAGTTACTACCAGCACTACCGGTTGAGGATGCACGTAGGCTCAGTGCCTTACACAAGTTCCAGCGATAGGGACCTCCCAGGTTCAGGGGAGAGACAGATCCTCATATCAATGAGGATTGGATGGAGGTGGTGATGCAATTCTTCCTCTAAGTGAGGATGCCACTTAACCAGATGGTGGTTCTATCCGTGAGGCTTATGCAGGGTGGCAGATGTGGTAGAGGATCTAAGAGAGCAATAGGAGGTAGTATACATTTTTACATGTTACAACCACCACCCCAATTTGGTCCACACTAGGATCTGGGAGCTGGAGGATAGTGGAAGGGGATATCTACATGCGACCACCCTTACCCGCATAGCAGTAGATGTTTTGAGTTTTCAGTTCCCTACAGTGGTGGACGAGTATGAGGATGTCTTCCAAGAGGATGTTCCAGGACTACCTCCTTGTAGAGAGGTATTGTAACGAACCATTTTTTTTAGAGCGGATAAAATGCGAAGGTTTTTGAACTTTTTCTTTTATCAGTAGGTAGGTTTTAAAACCGAGCTTCGGAATGAGGTCCCGAGTTCTGGAGCCATTTTAAGCAGTGATATCGGACTGCGCGTGGTAGGTTTAACCGGGTAGGTCAGCCGTGCGGGATGCCCCGTGTATCCATTAGCAGGCGCGCGGGCTGCGCATGGTGTTTCAGACGGTACGGATAAAACCATGCGGATTGGGTGTGTTTTAGTTTTTGTTTAAAATTAAAATAAAAGAAAATAAATTAATTAAAATTAAAACCCTACACTAACACTCCCTCCCCTTCTCTCGGCTAGGACACCCGCACACCCCCCTCCTCTCCCCATGAGCCGCGCGCGACCCCCCCCCCCCCCCTCTCCCTCTCCTCCTCCCTCGGCCGACCTCATAGAAGCCGGAGCACCAGCACGGTGGCCCCCTCTCCCTCTCCTCCTCCCTCGGCCGACCCTAAAGCAGTCGCGCAAAGCGGTTCGGACCGAACCGCTGCAGCGCGCAACGGCCCGACACGTGATCTCCTCTTTCCGCGGATGATTTCGTCTGGTTTTCTTCACCTTCCGGATCCGATCCTCCATGTTAAAGTCTTTAGGTGCGTCCTTCATCCTTGCTTTGACGATTCGTCCCTTTTTTCGGTTCCCGTTTGGTTTGGCCGAATTTAGGGTTTTTGTGGTAACCTGATTTTTTGGCTTTCTTTTGGTTTTAGTGTGTGCGAATGATTCCTTGGGACTCCTTGATGCGCGTTCCGGCAACCGCTACCGAAGGAGAAGCGGTTCGGCTGGTTTCAGACCGTCGGTATGGTTTCGGGGTAAGGATTTCACCTCTTGCTTTGTTTCTCACTTGTTAAATTTGGGGATTTTGATGTTTATGAGTCCCTGGTTTGTCGTTGGCAGTGCGTTGAGATTCGCGGTGTGGTTCGCCTTTTTTTTTGTCTATCGCTAGCACCCGAGGTAAGGGTTTATTTTTCTGGTTGGTTTTTCCTTGCCTAAATTGGTCTATCTTTTTGTCTTAAGGTTCATAGTGGTTGTCTTATAGTGCGTTGGAGTTTTGGGCGTGGTTTCGAGTCGCCAGAGTCTATGAGACTTGCCTGCGCAGGCATAGGTACGTATTTATATGTACGTGGGTTCCCCCGGCGTGCGTATATTTGTCCATGGCAGCGAATATACACGTACGGGGCTAGTTTTCCCCATTTCATATATAAAAGTGTATGCGCAGGTGAGTGGAGACGGGAATATGCATATAAGCATGCATGTAAGGATCCTCTTGCACATGCCCATGGCCATGTGGGGTGTGTGCATAGGGTCTAGGTGTCCTTTCATGTGTGTGAAGGTGCATATGTTCAGTGGGAGAGCAGCGGCGACTCTTAGTTAGAAAGCACCAAGAGCCGGAGAGGACGGATGGATCCACCTGGAGGTAGGGTCCCTCTCCTTGCCCTTTAAATTTAAGTAAAGTAATAGTGAGTTTAATATTGCACTTAGCATTTTAATTATGCAATTTTAGTTCCGATTAAATGCTTCTGTGCAAATCGTGTGAATTGCAGGAATAAGATAAAAGAGGTTTCTTGGTCACTAAACTAACGATTTAATAATAAAACCCCTCTTTCGAGGTGCGCTGCCTTCAATCTAAAAATGTAGCAATAGAATTTCGTGATTTCCTTATTTTTTGGCTTCTTAACTTTGTTAAGTGTTGAATGAGTTTTAAAGTAAATGCTAAATATCACTAAATGAATTGTTTGATAAAGTAATGACATGTTTTCTAATAAAACTCCTCTAATGGAGGTGAGCTGCCTTCAAAATAAACATGTAGTAGTAGATTTCTTTTTTTTGTGATTGCTTGCTTAAATGTCTTATGACTCTTTATGCTTGACATTATACTTGATAAATGACATGCTTGTACTTGTACCTTACTGGTTACCTCAAATGATGTTGCTTCTTGAAGAATAATAAATGATCCATGACACCTCCTAAGTTCATGGCTTAACATGTAATTATAACTTTTAGGGTAGGGTGTTTACCCTCTTCCCTTTACTTCGGTGCTTATGTCATGCCACGTCTTGTTCCGCTTGTCGCAACCTTCCGGCGATGCCTCATTATTTCTTATTGAAATGCTTGGGTGGTTCTCTCATGCCCATTGTGGCCTTCGTTTATGGTGAAGCCCATCCTAGGTTCTCGCCTTGCCTCTTGGCCACCCCTTTGGGTGTGCCCCACCTAAATGCCCCTTTTTCCTTGTTCCTTAAGTTATAAATTTAATGTAATAGTTTGAATTGAATGTCTTTCTTGAGCAAGTTTGTTAGCTTGTACCATTTAATGTCATTAATCACCTACCATATAGGCATGTTGATGCCATACTCTTTTGTTTACCTTCTATTTCTCGTGCAAGTTCCAGAATGTTGAACAAGGATAATTAATTATGAGAATTGATTATAAAAAGTTGAGATCTGATTTGGATAATTAAATTTGAAGAATTAATTATGAAATGATAATTGTGTCAACTGATTAATTAATTGATAAATGGTATAAATGAGATTCTGGGTCCTAGACATGGCGTTCTAGACCTATTTAAACATTGGGTTTGGCCATGCCGTTCCTTCCCAATGGTTATCCAAGCTTGTGATATAAGGTGTTAGACTTGGAGATCTAGACCAAATGTGATACGGGGTGTTATACATGGCGATCTACACCGAATAATTATCTAGGTGTTAGACATGGCGATCTACACCAAATGTGATTCGAGGTTTTAGACATGGTGATCTACACCAAATGAGAATTGGGGTGCTTGACATGGAGTTCAACACCAAACGAATGATAATAATGATTTATGAAAAGAATGAGAGATGTGGGTAAAACCCGAGTGAATTGTGATCAAATAAAGAAAGGTGAGAATGAATGGATTTTCAGTCTGAGTTGAAATGATAAGTGAATAAATAGAGTAAGTGAGCAAAATGATAAAAAGTGTTTTTATGCTTGAACCAAATTTAGTTGTGTTTTTTTAAACAGGTTCCTATCCCGGCTATGGGCCGAAGCAGGTATTGTCGTCAGGCGTCCTTTTTGGAACCTAGACGGGCATTTATTGTTTGTATTGTGTTGTTATTGTTCGAAAATACCAGCACTTTGTTTAATTATATTTCATGGTCTAGAGTGGTCTAGACCCCAGTGGTTCCGGCCTACTGAGATATATATCTCACACCCTACTCGGGCCGCTATTTCACTGGGGTACCCGAGTAGATTCCATTTGGTTGCAGGACCTTGTTGTTGTTGTTTCTTGTACTTGGAGTTAGGAGCAAAGGACCGAGTTGGGTCTTGGGATGCTCATGGAGATCGCCCTCAGGGCTTGAGACTTTTGTTCATTTACTTCTGCGTTGATGTGTAAGTATGTCGCGTGATTTAATGCTTCCATTGTATCATTAGCATGTCATGCATGCATCTCTTATATAAACTGTCGTTCGCCACTTTTATTCAAACCTTATAAATGAAAAATGTTTTCCGCTGCTTTCTTATTAATATTTACACTACTTCCGTTGCTGTATTTTTGGTCCATTTTCTCCACTTTGATAAGAGGGTATAGTCTCCCCCCTGACTTACCTTACACCCTCACCGCTAGTCAGCAACCTCTGGCGTAAGGGGAGACGCGCTTGAGGCCATGTCGCGGGCCAGCTCAGGTGACCCGGGTGTCCGGTTTAGGGTCGACCTGGGTCGGTTCGTGAAAAAATGGTATCAAAGGGAGGTTTCTTTCTTTTCATTGTCTTAATATTTTGGGATTGGTAGACAGGAGATTAGGAATGTGTCGGCACTTGGGTAATAGCCGTGTCTGGGACTGATCACCCCACGTACGGTAAATGACCAAGTGGCCAGGGCTGGGAATTGATGTTCATGTTGTTTGCTGTTACAGTTGATGTGATTTCACCTTGGGTGAATGTTGTACTTTCCACTGATTATTTGTTTATGAAGAGGTTTTGAAAATTTTCCTTGGCCCGATATGGCCAGGAAATTGCATTGCATGCATCATATTAGGCACTTATAGATTCACATGTCATGCATATGTGCCATGCCATGTAGTTTCATTAGTAGGATGCCTGCTGATTTTGATTGTCTGCCTTGGAAATATGTCATGTCTGGATTTATTTAACATGCCTCTTTATAAATCATGTTTCGGTGATAGTTAACATTTTTGGGTGATAATATGTCATGTTTTCTATCTTGCTTGTGTGTCATGCTCTGTGTTATAGCATGTTTTAGTGATTTCAGCTTGTTGCTTTGTGTTAGTTGTTTGTAGTGGCTTGTTAGCTTGCTGGTAAGAGCTTGGTTGCTTTGGCTGAAATTGTTGGTTGTGATTACGACGGAGCCAATTTTCCATTATAAGGTGTATGGGAGCCTTATAATTGGGAAAAAGGGGTAAATCGTGTTTTCAAACTTTTTAAAAGATGGCTGCTAAAGTTTAAATGTTAAATGTTGAAGAGGAAGTTTGTTACAACTTGCCTGTTTTGCTCGTGGGACGTTGTTTGAAAACCAAGTACTTTGTTGTGAAATAGTACGCATGGGTTTGTTAAAATATTCTTTCAAATGATTAAAGGTTGAAATTAATTAATGAAATGGATAAAATGGAAAGGGTTTTTTGAGCCTAGTAATCCTTGTTTTGTGTGACCAAGAGTTAGGGTCGACACATGTGCTTCGTAAGGGACTAGCCCGTGCTAGGTAGTACCCTTAGAGCTTGAGTTGCCTTGTTTTCAGTGTGATCTTATGATGTGGTGATCGTAGTTCGAGGAACGTCGCCCTTGCGTTAAAGTGTTTCAAAAGTAGTGTGCCAGTGAGCAGCTAGTTCTTGCGACGACATGGACACTCCTAATGTGGGTAGTGTCACATGAGTTTTGGTTTTCATGACGATGCTTGCTTGGTAGAACTACTTTGATAAGGTTGGAAGTGTGTGCAACGCTTTAGAAACTCCGTTAAGGCGGGAAGAGTTTCAGTGGTTAATCTTCGACGAATACGAATGCCTAAGGTGGTATAGGCATCAGAGTTTGGTCCGATTGATCTTCTCAGCAACCTTGGTTTAATCTTAGTGTACTCTTCTTGATGAGACGAGTATGTCCCCCATCTTGACGTCATCTTGGATACACTAAGATAGTGTCGGTTATACGCCGCGCTAAAGTTTAAAAGTTGTGGGTTTGTTTCGTAATCTCTCTCTGGTTGTGCGTGGGATGCACGGTTTCTTGGAGTTATTCTTCGTGCTGAGGCATGATAGTTTTACAATATTCTTGTGATGGATTGACTTGAGAATATCACCTAAGGTTGTGTAAGGACTTCGGTGTATGCATGGTTGATAACGAAACAGTTTTAAAATCATGTCGTAGGTTTAAGGGCAAGTGTGAATTTCGGGTCGGCGATGTCTTTAGAGGAAATCTTGCGTGACCAATTTTAGTTGGTCGATCGTGATTCGACCGTTTTCTTTGGTTGAGGTCTCTATAATGGCCTCGGATGTAAGCTTTGCTTTGATGTTTCAGTTGTAACGGGAGCGTTGGATCGAATTGTAAAGGCTTAAGTGCAGTCTTCTTAGAAAATGATTAAAGGTGCATTGGGCGTTGGAAACGCAATACGACCGAGTTGAATGAAACATCACGACCCTTGTAGATCTGGTGATGTTTTTGTTGTTTTCCGAAGGCTTCTCGGGGACGAGAAGTTTTTTTAGGTGGGTAGTTTGTAACAAACCATTTTTTTTAGAGCGGATAAAATGCGAAGGTTTTTGAACTTTTTCTTTTATCAGCGGGTAGGTTTTAAAACAGAGCTTCGGAACGAGGTCCCGAGTTCTGGAGCCATTTTAAGCAGTGATATCAGACTACGCGCGGTAGGTTTAACCGGGCGGGTCAGCCGTGCGGGATGCCCCGTGTATCCAGTAGCAGGCGTGCGGGCTGCGCACGGTGTTTCAGACGGTGCGGATAAAACCATGCGGGTTGGGTGTGTTTTATTTTTTGTTTAAAATTAAAATAAAAGAAAATAAATGAATTAAAATTAAAACCCTACACTAACACTCCCTCCCCTTCTCTCAGCCAGGACACCCACACACACCCCTCCTCTCCCCATGAGCCGCACGCGACCCCCCCCCCCCTCTCCCTCTCCTCCTCCCTCGGCCGACCTCGTAGCAGCCGGACCACCAGCGTGGTGGCCCCCTCTCCCTATCCTCCTCCATCGGCCGACCCTGAAGCAGCCGCGCAAAGCGGTTCGGATCGAACCATTCCAGCGCGCAACGGCCCAACACGCGACCTCCTCTTTCCGTGGATGATTTCGTCCGGTTTTCTTCACCTTCTGGATTTGATCCGCCATAGTAAATTCTTTAGGTGCGTCCTTCATCCTCGCTTTGATGATTCGTCCCTTTTTCGGTGCCCGTTTGGTTCGGCCGAATTTAGGGTTTTTGTGGTAACCCGAATTTTTGGCTTTCTTTTGGTTTTAGGGTGTGCGAATGATTCCTTGGGACTCCTTGATGTGCATTCCGGAAACCACCGCCGAAGGCGAAGCGGTTCGGGTGGTTTCGGACCGTCGGTATGGTTTCGGGGTAAGGATTTTACCTCATTCTTTGTTTCTCACTTGTTAAATTTGGGGCTTTTGATGTTTATGAGTCCCTGGTTTGTCGTTGGCAGTGCGTTGAGATTCGAAGTGTGGTTCGCCTTCGTTTTGGTCTGTCGCTAGCACCCGAGGTAAGGGTTTATTTTTTTGGTTGGTTTTTCCTTGCCTAAATTGGTCTATCTTTTTGTCTTAAGGTTCATAGTGGTTGTCTTATAGTGCGTTGGAGGTTTTGGCGTGGTTTCGAGTCGCCAGATTCTAGGAGACTCGTCTGTACAGGCATAGGTACGTATTTATATGTACGTGGGTTCCCTCGCCATGCGTATATTTTTCCATGGCAGCGAATATACACGTACGGGGCTAGTTGTCCCCATTGGATATATAAAAGTGTCTGCGCAGGTGAGTGGAGACGGGCATATGCATATAAGCGCGCATATAAGGATCCTCTTGCACATGCCCATGGCCATGCGGGGTGTGTGCATAGGGGCTAGGTTTCCTTTCATGTGTGTGAAGGTGCATATGTTCAGTGGGGGAGAAACGGCGACTCTTAGTTAGAAATCACCAAGAGCCGGAGTGGACGGATGGATCCACCTGGAGGTAGGGTCCCTCTCCTTTCCCTTTAAATTTAAGTAAAGTAATAGTGAGTTTAATATTGCACTTAGAATTTTAATTATGCAAGTTTAGTTCCGATTAAATTCTTATGTTCAAATCATGTGAATTGCAGGAATAAGATAAAAGAGGTTTCTTGGTCACTAAACTAACGATTTAATAATAAAACCCTTCTTTCGAGGTGCGCTGCCTTCAATCTAAAAATGTAGCAATAGAATTTCATGATTTCCTTATTGTTTGGATTCTTAACTTTGTTAAGTGTTGAATGAGTTTTAAAGTAAATGATAAATATCACTAAATTAATTGTTTGATAAAGTAATGACCTGTTTTCTAATAAAACTCCTCCAATGGAGGTGAACTGCCTTCAAAATAAACGTGTAGTAGTAGATTTCTTTTTTTTTGTGATTGCTTGCTTAAATGTCTTATGAATCTTTATGCTTGACATTATACTTGATAAATGACATTCTTGTACTTGTACCTTACTGGTTACCTCAAATGATGTTGCTTCTTAAAGAATAATAAATGATCCATGACACCTCCTAAGTTCATGGATTAACATGTAATTATAACTTTTAGGGTAGGGTGTTTACCCTCTTACCTTTACTTCGGTGCTTATGTCATGCCACGTCTTGTTCCGCTTGTCGCAACCTTCCGGTGATGCCTCATTATTTCTTATTGAAATTCTTGGGTGGTTCGCGCATGCCCATTGTGGACTTCGTTTATGGTGAAGCCCATCCTAGGTGCTCACCTTGCCTCTTGGCCACCCCTTTGGATGTGCCCCACCTAAATGCCCCTTTTTCCTTGTTCCTTAAGTTATAAATTTAATGTAATAGTTTTAATTGAATGTCTTTCTTGAGAAAGTTTGTTAGCTTGTACCATTTAATGTCATTAATCACCTACCATAGAGGCATGTTGATGCCATACTCTTTTGTTTACCTTCTATTGCTCGTGCAAGTTCCAGAATGTTGAACAAGGATAATTAATTATGAGAATTGATTATAAAATGTTGAGATCTGATTTGGATAATTAAATGTGAATAATCAATTATGAAATGAGAATTGTGTCGACTGATTAATTAATTGATAAATGGTATAAATGAGATTCTGGGTCCTAGACATGGCGTTCTAGACCAATTTAAACATTGGGTTTGGACATGGCGTTCCTTCCCAATGGTTATCCAAGATTGTGATATAAGGTGTTAGACATGGAGATCTACACCGAATAATTATCTTGGTGTTAGACATGGCGATCTACACCAAATGTGATTCGAGGTGTTAGACATGGCGATCTACACCAAATGAGAATTGGGGTGCTTGACATGGCGTTCAACACCAAACGAATGATAATAATGATTTATGAAAATAATGAGAGATGTGGGTAAAACCCAAGTGAATTGTGATCAAATAAAGAAAGGTGAGAATGAATGGATTTCCAGTCTGAGTTGAAATGATAAGTGAATAAATAGAGTAAGTGAGCAAAATGATAAAAATTGTTTTTATGCTTGAACCAAATTTACTTGTGTTGTTTTAAACAGGTTCATATCCCGGCTATGGGTCGAAGCAGGTATTTCCATCAGGCGTCCTTTTTGGAACCTGGACGGGCGTTTATTGTTTGTATTGTGTCGTTATTGTTCGAAAATACCAGCACTTTGTTTAATTATATTTCATGGTCTAGAGTGGGATAGACCCCGGTGGTTCCGTCCTACTGAGATATATATCTCACACCCTACTCGGGCCTCCATTGCACTGGGGTACCCGAGTAGATTCCATTTGGTTACAGGACCTTGTTGTTGTTGTTTCTTGTACTTGGAGTTAGGAGCAAAGGACCGAGTTAGGGCTCGGGATGCTCATGGAGATCGCCCTCGGGGCTTGAGACTTTTGTTCATTTACTTCTGTGTTGATGTGTAAGTATGTCACGTGATTTAATGCTTCCATTATATCATTAGCATGTCATGCATGCATCTCTTATATAAACTGTCGTTCGCCACTTTTATTCAAACCTTATAAAGGAAAAATGTTTTCCGCTGCTTTCTTTTTAATATTTAAACTACTTCCGTAGCTGTATTTTTGGTCCCTTTTCTCCACTTTGATAAGAGGGTATAGTCTCCCCCCTGACTTACCTTACACCCTCTCCGCTAGTCAGCAACCTCTGGCGTAAGGGGAGACACGCTTGAGGCCATGTCGCGGGCCGGCTCAGGTGACCCGGGTGTCCGGTTTAGGGTCAACCTGGGTCAGTTCATGACAGGTATACTTCTGCATTGATCTATACGCCAAGAAAACACTGATATCTACACCTACGTATTGAATGGCTCCCACATAGCTCCAGAAGATGAGGGTACAGTTGGGGGACTTTCAGAGGAAGGGGTTTGTAAGGCCTAACGTTTCATCATGGGCAGCCCCGGTGTTGTTTTCCAAGAAGGCAGAAGGGAGATTGAAGTTTTCTTTAGACTTCCGGTGCCTAAACTAGGTGACCGTGAAGAAAAAATATCCTCTATAGAGGATTGATGACCTCTTTGATCAGCTGAAGGAAGTGAGATAGTTCTCAAAGATAGACCTCAGATCAGGTTATCACCATCTTTGAGTACGAGATGAGGACATCTCAAAGACAGATTTAAGATGTCTTTATGGCTACTAAGAGTACTTAGTGATGTTTTTTGGCATGAAGAACACCCTAGAAGTTTTTATGGGGCCCATGAATAGGATCTTCCAGCTGTACTTAGACTAGTTTTAATTTGTCTTCATTGATGACATCTTAGTGTATTCAGCGTCTGAGGAGGAGCACACGATACACCTGAGGATGGTTCTAGACACACTCTGAGAGTAGTAGCTTTATGAAAAGATCTCAAAGTGTGAGTTCTGAATATAAAAGGTCCACTTCCTGGGACATTTCATCTCAGAGGTTGTAGTTGTAGTGGATCTGGTAAAGATAGAGGTGCTTCTTTCTTGGGATCCACCCAAGAGTATTACCAAGGTACAGAGTTTCCTTGGGTTGGATGGGTACTTTCAGAGGTTTGTACCTTGCTTCTCTAGATTAGACGCACCCATGAATACATTTAAGAAGAAGGTAAAACTCTTTGTGTGGATAGAAAATTCTAGTAGAGCTTTCAGCAACTGAGGTAGAGCTTGGCGAGTGCTCTTATCTTGATACTGCCAGAGGAGGGAACTGACTACATGGTGTATTGTGATGCATCAGGAACCAGGGTTGGTTGTGTCCTAATGTAGGGGAAATAATTGATTGATTATGGATCACGATAGTTGAGACCGCACGAGAAGAACTATGCAACTCATGACCTTGAGTTGGCAGTCGTAGTCTTCGCAATGAAGATGTGGAAACACTACCTTATGGGAGAATGATTAATCTTCTACTCTGACCACAGAGTCTCAAGTATATCTTTTCTCATAAAGATCTGGATCTGAGATATCGATGTTTTCTAGAGTTCCTTTAGGACTATGACTACGAGATATTCTATACTCCTAGTAAGGGTAATGTGGTGGGAGATGTTCTCAGTAGGATATCGAGTTCATGACTACTGAATGAGGCCTCAAAGAAGCTTTCCTCACTTTAGATATCCTTTGTGGATAGATATGAGGCATCTTATCTTCAGTCGATGGTATTTTCCCCTCTACTCTTACAGTGATTCAGGGAGGCACAACTCAGAGATGCTAGCTGCGAGACTACATGTGCCCAGATGTTCATAGGGAATACCCCGGTTAGATATTTAAAAGGTGGGGATCACATCATCCTTTTCATAGAATGCACCATAGTACCAGTGGTGTTACAGGAGGAGGTGTTAAGGGAGTTCCACAAATCCCCTTTGGCAGTAAATCCAGATGTGTTGAAGATGTACCAGGACCTCTAACTTTAGTACTGGTGGTCGAGGATGAAGAAGGTAGTATCAGAGTTTGTCTCGAGATACCTCACTTTTCAACAAGTGAAGGTTGAGCACCAGGTTCTAGTAGGTTTGAAACAACCCCTCGAGGTACCAGAGTGTAAGTGGGATGAAAAGTCAATGGAAATCGTGATGATCTTACCACATATGTCCAGGAGACACAATACCATTTGGGTGATCATAGACCGACTCACCAAGTCGGCCCACTTCCTACTCATTCGAGAATAGAGTTCAGTAGAGGGATTGGGACGCCTCTATGTGTAGGAGATAGTTCGACTCCATGGAGTCTCATCTACGATAGTATCATATCATGATTCACTCTCTACATCCTGGTTATATAAGGGATTACAAGAGGTGTTTGGGACTCAGTTATGCTTGAGCATGGCCTTTCACCCACAAAAGGATGGTCATAAGGAGTGGACCATATAGACCTTGTAAGATATGCTTCATGCTTATGTTCTTGATTTTGGTTGTAGTTGGGAGGACCATCTACCAATGGTGGAGTTTTTATAAAAAAATAGCTACCACTCCACCATTGGTATGGAACTATTTGAGGCATTGTACAGAAAACCATGCAGGTCACCGTTATGTTGGACAGATCCAGGGGAGTTAGTACTCATGGGTACAAAGATGGTACAGGTTACCACTGAGATGGTGTAGGTCATCTGAGAGCAAATGAAGACTATACAAATCTGACAGAAGTCCTATGCTGATAAGTGAAGGAGGCCCTTGGAGTTCAAGGAGGGGGGCCATGTATTCCTATGAGTGTCTCCTCGATGAGGGACACGGAGATTTGGTCGGGCGAGAAGTTATCTTCGAGGTTCATTGGACCTCTCCTGATACTACATAGAGTGGGCGAGCTATCATACCACTTGGCTTTACCACCATAGTTATAGAGGGTGCACAATGTATTCCATGTACCCTAGTTGAGGAGATATGTGCATGACCCTTCTCATGTCATTGACCACAATGTGCTGGAGATTGATGATGGGAAGACATTTGTGGAGTACATGATAGAGATAGAGGATCGATAGGAGAGGATCCTTTTTGGATGGTCTATTCCTCTATTTCATGTTCGTTGGTAGCATGGGAAACTCCAAGAGAGAACATGGGAGAGGGAGGCTCAGATTCATGCTCAGTACTCCCTTTTTATTTGATTAGCCCTTATTTTAGCTTACGAGGACCTAAAGACCTAAAAGAGGGAGTAATGTAATACCCCAAGATTCCATGATTTTCTTTAAAAAATTAAATGAGATTATTTCGAGACCAGGTACTAAGACAACATGCGATCATGAGGCCCAGAGTTCTCGGAATGATCCATAGAAAAATGTTAAGTTTTAAATAGCATGCATGAGTGGTTTTCCTAAAAAAGTATAAAAACTATTAAACAGTTTCCCAGATCAGAAATCTGAGGTCATTATTGAGTTCATGATGGCAGGTTTACCCAAGGCATGACTTAATTTTAGTCGGCCCAGGCCTCTAGTGAGAAAACCTGAAAATGGCATAACCATAAATTAAATAATTAAATAAAATTATTTTATTTTTCAAATCCTTACAACTCATGAACGGTGGCTCAGATTGAAAATATGAGATCACTTTTGATCTCGTGAGGGTATGATTTCCTTAGGTAGAGCCTAAAATTGGCTGACGTGGGTCAATATTGGTAAGTAGATTTGTCCATAAATAAATAATTAAATAAATTTGTTTTATTTTCAAATCCTTATAGAACATAAATGGTAACTCAGAATGGAAATTTGAGAGTATCGTTGAGTTCGTGAGGGTATGATTCCCTTAGAAGGATCCAAACATCGTCCGGTACAGGCTGGCTGTGAAAGTTTGTTTTTGGGACAAAACCGTAAATAAAATAATTTAAATAAAACTTATTTTATTTTCGAATCCTCGTAACTCACAAATGGTAACTCGGACTAAAAATTCGAGACCACTATTGAGTTCATAATGAGATTTTCTTCTTAAGAAGGACTTAACCTTGACCGGCACGGGTCGAGGGAAAAAAATATTTTTTCAGATATTTTAAGGAAAAATCAAATAAAATTAAAAAGTTTATTTTATTCAAAATTGTTTCACTACAACACAGCGATGATCCAAATGTTTCATTCCATAAATGGAACCTCATAATTATGTTGCAATGAAAAGTAACAAAAATGTTGTTTCATAAATGAAACAGTGTAACAGAAATGTTTAGACGCATTTTCCCCATTTAATGGGATAACATGAATTGGAGATTAAGTTTTGATCTTTCAAATCCCTCTGAGTCACTGAAGGAAAACTCTCCAATGATGAATGCCAGAAAATCAGAAAGCGGAGAAAATACTCTTGGAGAGAGAATCGGAATCGTAGATCGATGGACAACAACAAATGATCATCCTCGAGAAATCTCCTTTACCAGGTAGGGGTTTAAATTATTAATGAATTTTTTTCCCTGCTCTCCCCCTCTAAACAAAGAATACAGATCAACTCTCTAACAAGTTGATTTGTGGATGGTTAATATTTTTGGGGATGGTGAAAATATTTGTGGGTTGATGCCGGGATTAAATCTTAGTGATTTATAACTCTATACTTCATCATCCTGCTAACTAGAACAATCTCGGGTCGGGACAAACAAAGATCGAAGTGTTCAGTTTAGGTGTTCTTTGAGATACCCTATCTCTCTACCTCTCTCTCTTCATTCTTCATAGTGTAACGGACAGTGGCGCAACACCCATTGAGGTACCAGGCGGAAGGGTCGCGACCAGGAACATCACGGCACCGGTGAGAGACTGCAACACACATCCATGGAACCCTGGTCACGAAAAAAAGTGGGAGGAATCACATTGGAAAAATGTTGTGGTGGTAGCAGGAGCCACCAGCATGGAGTACGACGGTTGGCGGCTGGCAAACGCAGCCACTCGGCCTCGTCGAAGTTGCACGCGGCATAGAGTCGCAGGCCACAGGGGGAAACCGGTCTGCGTGAGTGGACTGATGTAGAAGGGTGGTGCCGCTCAGGCACCACATTGGAGGAGTGGATCACACTGGCAGGTTGCAGCAGGCAGCTAGCATGAAATCCCTCTGGGACAACATATGAAGGGGATGCGGCTGGCCTCATTCAGTGGTGTGCAGTGAAAACAGGATGCCCAGCAAACGTCCGGGAAGAGGGAGGACCGGCCCGCCAATTGGGTCAGGGCCGGTGGTGTGAACTATACCATTGCACGGCTCGGGTTGGAGGTAAGTCATCCCACCTTTTCAGGTCGGGCTGACGGGGTGGACCAGGTCGTTGTGTGGTTCAAGATGCGGATAGAACTAGCCCACCTATTGCGGATAGAACCAGTCCACCTGTTGTGGGTTGGGCCAGATGAAACCGGGTTGCTGGGCGACCTGGTGGGCTGGACCCACATCCAAACCAGGTCGGGTCAAGCAATGCCCAATGGGCCTGGACCAGTGGCCATGCTGGACCCGATCGGCCCATACCCAACTGGGTCAGGTCGGACAAATCGGGTCGGGTCATATAGGACCCCCAAACCGGGTTGGTAGGGTCGGTCTGACCAGGTCGGACTAGGCCCAGACCCAACCGGACCCTGTTTACTAAAATGTCAATATCTTTCAGACCCAGCATCCAATTGACGCATCATCTATAGATTTGGGACCCTTGTGATGAGACAGTTCCTTTGGAATTATCTAAGTATGATTTCATGGAAGTTGAGATATAAAAAATGGCTTGAGGAGTGGATTCTCCCGAAATCAAGCACGCTACGTGCGGGAATCCTGCAGCTGGATGAGACCTGAAGACTGGTGATGAGCAGGTCTAAGTGACCCTATAGGCCTAGACGATAAGAGGCCCTATATGGACCAGCTACAAATAGCTCTGTGTGAACCAACTACAAGCAACTCTACGTGAACCAGTTATAAACGGACCTATGTGTACCATCTATAAGTGGACTTATGTGGATCAGCTTTGATGTCCTAAGTGGGGAGCAGCTCAATGTGACATGACAGACCCACGGTGGGGAGCGGCTTTATCTGAACCAACATACCCATGTTACTCGTTAGGGATGAGTACCTCAGTAGTCCAAGGTATTCAGTGTTATGA
The DNA here is from genome assembly GCA_963277665.1 of Viscum album. Lineage (NCBI taxonomy): Eukaryota > Viridiplantae > Streptophyta > Magnoliopsida > Santalales > Viscaceae > Viscum > Viscum album. The sequence goes on from OY728128.1 coordinate 22,823,611, forward strand.
CTGATATTCTTGCTTTCTATACTTTGAGTTATACCTGGTCTGAGCTATCTTTTCATTGTAGTCTTGATGTGTGGTCTTACTTCATGGTACTTTCTTTGTGGTTTGAGGTCCCTACTGAGTATTGTGTTACTCACCCTTGCACAGGCTTCGCCCACACGTGTCATGAACCATGCAGGTGATCGACGCTTCGACGGAGACCATTGTGGTCTGGGACCAGGTGGTGCTCATTTATATGGGATGGATGGATGCTTTGATGGAGACCTTGGTTGTCTGGGACTAGGTGGTGCTAAGTGAGACGAGACAGATGGACTATTTGACAGAGACCTTGGTGGTCCAAGGCCAGGTGGTACTCAGTTATATGGGACATATAGGCATACTTCTATGGCTATAGGTAGTTACCCTTCACCTACCCTTTAGGTAGGGTTTGAGAAAACAAACCTTGGTAGCAATACTTTCCTTTGTGGTTTTGTGCTTGTATTCTGGCCCTTTTTAAATTTCAGTTTTTACTGTACTTCCAGTAGTTGTCTCAGCGATATTTGTGGTTTACTTAGTGTTTACCTTTCCATAGTTTGAGATTTGTGTGTGTGTGCGGGTTTAAAGTAAAATGTCTTCCCTTTTTGGGATATGCCTATCTGGTGCTAGTCGTCATCCCCTGGTCTATGGAAGGTGGGCTTGGGGTAGTCACGACAAGGGCCCTGGGAGATGGGTCGTGACACGACATTACTACATCATCTCCAGTGATGCATATTTCAATACCAAATCTAGAAATCTCACATGAAGGAATTTAGTATGAAAAATAAATTTACCTATTACCTCTTTTGATATAAAGGTGTGTTCAACAACCACTCTTTGTTGGAAACTTTTTCTTTGATTAACCGATATATAATCTCTATAGATCATCCACACATGCTTAAAAAGTCTATGGGAATTTTGATCATTTATATCTGGGTGCTCTTGTAGATATCCAAAAATTTCTTTGACGGTCCAACAATAATTGCATTGTTTATCCTTCGATTTATGAAGAATAACTTGGATTGATCTCTTGGATAAACTGCTTCTATCTCTAGGATGAGGGAGAGATGATAGAGTCTCTCAAATTCATGAAATTAATATTATGTCAAATGTGAGAATCCTATCACTTATATAGAGAGGTATACAAATCTTAGAAATGTCTCCTTGACCCCCAAACATTTATTACCCACTAAATAAGTCATAAATGAAAAGTAATGTCCAATTAATTGTGCCATAATCATCATTAAAATTTTTATCACTTACTTATAATATAATAAATATATTATGTGGTAAAAATGAGCCATTAATTTTACTTGATATTCCTGAAAATATTAAATGAACCTTGAATATTAAAATAATATTCATTTGTTTAATATTTTCCCATGTATTCTTTTAAATACTAGTAAATGATTTAAATAAATAAAATCAAATCCAATGATTCTATTCTTTAATAATAATAAATTTATTTTGTAATTGGTGATTATTAAAAGTAAAATATCTGATGATCCCTTTTTGGTGGGTCCCACCATGTCATGTACTCTTATTAATTTAGAATATGTCAAGATTTTGAATATACTAAGTGTGTGACCATCTTGGCTCTCATCTCGATAGTAGTGAATACTATTCACATACTAGGAGTGAATTATAACAACCCATCAATGCCCCTATATAGATAATTTATAGTCATATAAATGGAAACATTTTTTATAAATGCATGTTGTGAAATATAATCTATTTTTCTTACGATATATCATAAAAAAGGATGCATGCTTTATTCCATCATATTTTCTCGATTTCTTATTTTTTTAACTTATTAAATAGAATTGAATTTTTTTACCATGTCCATAGATTTAGTGAAGGCACTACCATCCTGATCAATAGGGACCAGGACATCTCATCCTTTCAGAAGTGACAAAAACCTTCTTGAACATTCAACCATTGTCATACCATCAGTTATGTATCCAACACAAGTTGCCTCACCACAACCTAAATGTCGTGGTTTTCATAATAAATTAAAGTAGATAATAAAATATTATACATTGATAATTATCTCAAGTTGAGATACTAATACATGTTCTCATAAATAGAAAAAGCCAATGACACCCAAAACATGTGGTGTTTCTCATTGGAGAGTTAATCCTCATGATCTATGCTACTCAAGATCATCATGTGCAGACTTTATGAGTAGAAGTATCAATTCTTGTGAGTCCCCAGCACCTGATAATCATACATCATTGGTTTCTAGTCAGTATGATGTATCAAGACTATAGGGTATATGTTTAATATTACTGTCATTGTATCTCGAGGTTCTGATTATAGATGCGAACTGTAATAACCTATTGATACGATAAATAATATAAGTTAATTACAATATAAATAGTGTATTAAAAAATATAAATGATATTATGGTATGAATACATTATGAAAAAACCCATTATATACATGATATGGTAATCAAAAAGTACTACTTAAGTTGGGTCTAGGGAACCCAATGTTACAACACTCCCACTCACACTAGATAAAACTTTTTAAATAACTGTGTTAGCTCTCACATTACAAGAACAGGCTTCTACTGAGTTATGTAATATCCATTGGTCTTGCCACATCTCTACTGAGTGGGTACTCTGTTATCTACAACTTTTCCTCCTTGGGTAATACTCCTCAAGAGATGATATCCCCAAGTATATTCCCTTTTTCCTCTATCTAAAATTGAAATATTATCTTGTACCATTAAATTAGGCTTATCATAATTTATATTATGATAACATTTTAATTACATGGTGTGATTCCATGAACTAGAATAAATAATTGTGTATTTTACACTACTTCATTAGTTGCATCAGAAGCTGAAACACACTTGGTATTTATAGATATAGCTACCACTAGCTTGGATGATCTTCTCATACTCATTACCTTAGCCTAACTATGATATTATAATATATTGACCCAAATTAAGACTAGTTTGTTCCCCCTTATAACTATTTCCCCTTCCTATTAAGTTTCAAAGTATGTATCCTTTGTAATTTCTCAAGTAAATTTGGATAGTTATGACTACTTATAGTGTAGTTATCCAGGATTTTAAATGATATTTTCCTACCATAAACTGTATGTTGGAAATTTTATACCTATTTCACAACTTGTAATTGTGATAGATCCATTTTTATCATTTATATAATTATACTCACCACTTTAATCTCATCTAATGTATCATATATGTATTCTTGGAGAGATTTATTCCATGTGATGTTAGTAAAAAAATCTATCTCAATTTGTTACAGCTTGTATTTATCAAATACCTTGTCAGTATATGTACTTTAATTTGGTCTAAGTATCCCATTAGATTTACCTTATTAGATATCATTACCTAAAACCTAGGTTTCAAATTTAATTCAATATTTAAATAATTACTTTCACCCTAGTATTAACTAAATTTAAGACTAATAACATTATTCTATATGTTATTAACATATTTTTTCTTAAGAAAACCATGGCTCTCCCACTAACCTCTTATAGACACATAGTGAAAATTCATTCCAAATGAATATTCTATGATCTTGTTACTTGCTTCAATCCATAATTGTATTTCTATAAGTTTCAACCCTTATTGGAATTTTATGGTTTCACTAAATAATTTTGGTTGTATAAAATATAAAATTTCAAAGAAATGTGGTATTGGAATCAAATTCCAAATAAAATTATCATAGAAAGTAGCTATTCCAAGTAGAATTCTAATGGATTTAGGAATGATGAGTTTTTTTAACCAATCGGGACTTATTGGTTCCACTCTTATACCATCCATGTATGGTTAATCTTGAATATCCACCAATGTATTTATATAAATTGAATAAACTATTAAAATAAATACTTTATTTTGTTACATGGAATCCATTTCCTGAATTCATATAAACTTTTAAATCATGTCGAATTTTCATTTACTACTTCCTTTTAGGTTCCATTATTCTCAATGAATAATGTGTCCCCAGTCACATTGAATGTAAAACCACTACTATGGTTTTAACCTTCCTACATAATAGGTGTCTCTAGATCATTCCTTTTACATAAGCTCTTATGGAACATATTCCAATGCTAACTATTTGGGCATCTTCAGGCTTGACCCTACCCAAGTCAATATTTCTCTCACTATCTCAAATAGATATGTGCACCATTTTATAGTAATATAATTTATCACATGAATATTATTTTTATTCCATATATATTTATACAATATCCTATATGAACTTTAGGATACAAACATAGAGGCACTTTCTGTTTTTATTGATGCAAGATTGTTTATATTCATAACAAACTCTTTGAATATAAACACATATTCTTATGAAATAATGGATTTATATCATACTATAACTCATATGATATCCATTTTTCATTATATTTGGCATATGGTTATGGGATAATGCCACTATTTTTGAATCATTTCTCGAAGGTAATGGAAGTTTTAGTAGTGGATATGAGTCTCAACATTAATGCTCTTTTTACTTATATCAAGACTCTAATGTGTATGAGTAAACTTTCATTTAAGAATTACTCCATGATATATTTTAATGATAAATGTTTTTATATATTTCTCATCATTAATCCTCCTTACATACATCATATATTTCATGTGTAAAAGGAAATGTTAGTTGAAGAATGAATCCACTCTATATTTTATGATTGATGAATGCTTGGTCAAGATATTATTCAATAAAAGGTCCTGAATAAACTCATATCTTCTAACCATGCATTTTTCATACCTCATTTTTACATTCATTAAAATTATTAAGGTAATATCATGAAGTATATGAATTACCTCTAAATTCCCCTTGTAATAGTTCAAACTCTCTAGCAGAACTAATTTCAAAAGTTTATGACTTACCTTTATTTTTAAAGGTTTATTTTTACAAATCTAAATAAGTTTATGTGTCGATAATACCTAAGGTATTTAACTCCAAAGTGTATAAAAATGATATTGGGTATATCCTTTACAACTAATTAGTTTTACTAGATAATGAATTGTCTTTCCAAAACTAGGTATAATTGAGTATTTCATTTTATATGTATTGGTTATTTCCAATTATTTAAGTATTAATGAACTATTAGTTGAGTATGAGACATCGCAAACAACATTCACTACAAAACTGGAATAATGTAACCTCATGTACAAAGGGAATACGATATAATTTTTTTGGTTATACTTAACAAAAGATCAACTAAAATCAATAAGCTTGGAAATTAGAATCTATGTACTTCTTACTACAGACTTAGGAATCTTCCATTCTCATCCACTTAGAGAATTCACCTAAATTATTATTATGTTTCTATTATTACTTGGTTTTTATATTTAAATACACATATATGGTAGGAATATTGTATTTAATATCCAATAAGTACAGTAAAAACATCATATACAATTATGAGTATAATTCAGTTGAATCCTCTACTTTCTTTTACTACAATTCATTTCATTTTATCTTCCATATATTTAAATCATGACATGCGAAGAAAATAACCTCATGTATTATGACTTTCCTATTTTCCTTGTCTTTAAACTTGTTCACCATAAGTACTAAAGATGAATCTTTATTTAAGTTCTTATCTACTTTGTTAAGATTACCCAATGGGTAATGAAGTATTTTCCTATATATTGTTCATTTTATAATCCTAAAAACTATATTTATTAGGTTATAATGATATTATAAATGTATTTATTGAAAGATCATAATATATATTTCAATTTACACATGTTCAATATAATAATCATCTCATTCATATCTTGCTTCACTTTCTCCTCACAAACTTCTTAAAGATCAGAAAACATGTGAAACCATCCAATTATTGATATTGTTTCTACAACTCAGTGGACATTAATGAGAGAATTATGATATAAACATCAAATTTGATATCAATGTGTCTCCTATAAGTGTCTTTCTCACCCTAGATTCCTATGGTGGCTTAATGGTTAGTGGGGACTCTAGCACATAGAATTTGCTATATCATAGTACTTTGCATAAGTGTCTATACTACTATTGGAAATTCACACTGGTTGGAAAATTTATTTTTCCAAGATTGGTCGTAGTGAACTTGTGGTATTCTATATATTATTTTAAAAAATAAAATTTTATCATATGAGTACTTTATATTAATTATTGATTAGACAAAATTGATTAATTGTATCATTGCATGTATCCCAATATTTTATCAAACCCTAGTTACCCTCACTAATAGATTTGGAATACCCAGTCACCTGAGTATTCTAGTGGAAAGGATCCCTAAAACCTCTCCTCATAGTCAAAGTTATGGATATTCCACTACTCAGAAAGTTTCAAGGTAGGCATTTATTTGTCCAACCGTATTAACTCATGGCTCTTTGAACTATTGAGTAAAGTCTCAGATTCTATAAATCATAAACTTAGTTTACTCAAATATTTTTCTATAAATTGGAAATAATCTATTTGTGGATAATTTTTTATTTCATATTTAGTTAAGTTGACTCATAGATTTCATATGAACTCCCCTACAGTAGGAGGCACCCTCAAATAGGGTTTAAGATCACCTTATACACCCAGGTTTTTTTAATTAAAATTACTAAAGGCATTATGAATTAATATTTATTGGAGTTTTTTTCAAATTTATCAATAAATTAAACCAATTTCTATTAGATATGCACATACTATGTGATCTCACTCACAGCTTGACCATAAAATAAATAGAAAAAATTAACTGCACCTTAATTTGTTTTAATCGATGCATTTTAGATTATTATTTTATGTGATCACATAAATATACATATTCAAAAATAATAATAATAAATCATTAATGAATAAAATTAATAATTAAAACGATCTTGATTATTTACTATTAGTTGATCTATTGAACGTAAATGGATCAACTGTGACCCTAGGGTATGAATACCAGAGTCATTTCCAACTCTTATCTCATCTTGAACCTCTGTCCAATGTGCCCAAATCTTATTTGGAATACCACCTAGCCTTGGTGTGGTTTTCATATTATAGTTTCCTTGACATTATACATAAACACTCAAGTATACATAGAATACATTCAGAAAAATATTGATGGAAATGTAGGCCTTTATACATATAAAGTAGGTAAAGACGATGCACAGAACATCAAAAAAATAATTAGCACATACCTTTCATGCATTTTAATAATTAAATAAAATAAATTATGTGCTAGATATACATTGGTTAGTCGATGCTCAAGATTATTCAGCTCACAACATAAATGCATAATAAAATTAAATATGTAATAAATTTATCTTGAGGGTATTTTAAATAAATTAAAATAATTTTATCTAATTTTAACTCATAAAATATTAATCATGTGGTCTCAAAAAAATCAAAATGTTCCCAAAAAAATCTAATTTTTTGATTTTTTTTTTAATTTTATGGGGCCCTGGTTTGCCCAAAAACCCCTTAAAGGGGGTTTTGGCCCATTCCTAGACCTGTAAGGGTTCAGTTAGGTCAGTCGACAGTAGTACCCCATGTGAGATGTGCATGGGAAAGGATTTGGGGAGGGATCTGGGGTGGCATTTCCACCCCTTTTATAAAAGAATTAAAATTAAAGACTTCACCCGTGTTATGTTATACGCATCTTCTTTATCCACCACCCCTATTGTGGAGCAGCTCAAAATTTCAAAGGTTAAGATCAACCACCCCCACCCCCACCCATTTTTTTATTTCATGACCAGCCACACCCTCCCAGTATTCTTTTAAAAAAATTGGGTGTCAGATGGATAGCATCCCTCATTACCCCTTATAAATTTATTTCTTGTATGTTTTCAAAGCCTGATACTTGGTCTAGTTAAGAAAATTACAATTTCACAAATGTGTGACAATTTTGGGCACCACTCAATAACTAAGGGTCACTAAAAATTACCACAGGAAATCACCTCTGAGTAAAATAATACACACACACAAACACTATATGTGTGTGTGTTCTTCATTTAAAACCCACAATAAAAAATTTGATCTAATTTAAAACTTTGTATTTTTGTTACTTGCCATCTTGAATTAGAATGAACCATGGTTTATTTAAAAATTAGTCACCTTCTCAGAAAAAAACTAACATATAGGAATATGTGTTCTTAAATTTTTAATTACCCACAAACACCGAATTTGATCCGATTTTAAAAACTATGGATGTCTGTAACTTGTCCATATGAGATTGAATCAAAACTTGGTTTGGTGCGATGGGAACATGACAATACCCTCTACATGAATTTAATGAAAACTTAATTTTCCCATGGATTAAACCATCACATGGTTACTCTGATACTAATTGAAGGTACCAGAGAATGCAGCGGAAGAAGATGGGCTGGGAACTTAAAACTTTTATCACCAGATCAAGGTAACTACATCGTCTCTAGAAATTCATAGCCTAGTATGAAAATCTAGGATCTCATGTGAAGGAATTAAGAATATAAATAAATCAAACTATTGTCTTATTTGATATGAAGGCACATTCAACGGCCACTCATCCCCAGTGACCTTTGATCAAAGGAATTGATGTTGAATCCCTTTAAATCATCTAAACATGATTCAAAAGTCTATATAAATTATTATCCTTAATATTTAGGTGTTATCGCAGAGACCTTATGATGCCTTCAATGTCCCAATGATCACCACAATTCCAATCCCTTTATCCATGAAGAAGAACTTGGATTGATCGCTTGGATCATCTGATTATATCTCTAGAATGTGGGAGATATGATAGAGTGGATATTAAATTGATGTAATTAATAATATACGAAATGAGAGCCTCTTCTCACTTATATAGCGAGGTATAAAATACCCATAAATGGCTCCTTGGACCCCGAACATTTATTACTCACTAAATAAGTTTTAAATGGAATGTTATGACCAATTAACTATTTCTTAAAAGTCATTAATATTTTTATATCTTATTTTTAATATAATAAATATATTATGTGGTAAAAAATATTCATTAACTTGACTGGATATTCCTACAAATATTAAAAAAAACCTTGAATCATTCATTAAATATTTTCCCATGTATTCACTTAAATACTAGTAAATACATTAAATAAATAAATTCAAATCCAATTATTCTATACTTGAATAATAATGAATTTATTTATTACTTAGTGATCATTAAAACATAGACATCTCCTAGACCCTGTAGTGGGGCCCACCATGTATGATACTCTTCTTCCTTTAGAATAAGCCAGACTTTTGATAATGCTAAGTATGTGACCATCTGGGCCCTTATATTGATAGTGGTAAATATTATTCATAGACTAGGTGTGGAGTCTAGCAACCCATCAAGAAACCTAAATAGATAAGGTATAGTCATATAAATTACAACCTTTCTTGCAAACACACACTATATAATATAATCTATTTTTCTCACGATATCTCATAAAGAAGGATGCACATTTTTTGTCATCATATTTTCTCGATTTATTATTCGTTAAACTTACTGGATTGACTTACCATCCTCTACCATGGCTATGGATTTATATAATACATTATCATCTTGATAAATAGGGCCCAGTACATCTCATCCTTTTGGAAGTAATAAAAACTTTCATAAAAATTCAACCAAATTTCATACTATCGGTGACATACCCAACACAATCTACCTTGAAACAACATAAATGTCATGGTTTTCATCTTGAATCAAAGTACATGATCAAATAATATACATTGATAATTATCTCAATTCAAGAGAACAATACATTTGCTCATAAATAGGAATAAAAAATGATACACAAAACATGTGATGTTATTATTGGTGGGTCATCCCTCGTGATCTCCTCTACTCGAGATCACCAAGTGTGAAATTCATGAGTGGAAATCTCAATTCTTATGAGCCACTAACACCAGATAGTCTGATTACATCTATGTACAATTATTATGATGTATCTAGACCATATAAAATATGTTTAAGATTACATTCATAGTATATTAAGGTTCTCATTATAGTTGGGAACTGATATAACCTATTTATACAAAAAATAATCAAATGAAATTACCATGAAAATAGTGGACACAAAAATATAAACACTATTATGGTAAGAATACATCATAAAGAACACATTGTATACATTTTATGGTAATCAAAAATTATTTCTTAAGTTGGTTCTAGGGAAGATGCTATTACAATAAGGAAACCCATCCCCCACACTTTAATTAATGTATATCATGTAAAACACAAAGATTATGGTAGAAAGTAAATGTTAGGATTGTAAAATGGATATTACCTGTCAAAATATATTCATGGATACTACGGGTTAAAATAAGGATAAATGTTATGGTGGGTCCAAGGATAAAGGGATAAATAATAAAAAAATCCTTAATCATTTTAAAATTGATTTTTTATAATCATATCTTCGACAAGATAAAAAGAAAGTTCTAGAAGAAAAAATGTCTAAGTCTCTCAAGAAATATTCTTAAGAAAGAATAGAAAAAAAATATCTTATAATTATCTCAAAAATTAGAGCATATGAATATATTCAATCACTTGTGGAATACACACTAACAATATACCAATTAACAAAAAAATTAGAAATTCAAAGCATGAAAAATATAAGAAAAATTTCATCTATAAAATTCAACAAATTCCCCAAAATCATGATTTGTAAAATCCATTTTCCTATATTTATCTTTACTTATTCATTCCCCATTTTACTCAATCAAATTCATTTAAAAAGATATATAAAAAATGGCATGATGGTTATCCTAAGTGACTTTTGTCTTCTAGATCAATGAATTCCCAAAAAAAATTAGTATAGGGCATGCAATTTCAATTTTAAAATTCCAAAAATAAAAATACATGGGAGTAACATGAAATAATAAGATTAAAATCATAATGCCCTTATCATGTAATATTTTGTGACCATCCTTGATGCGAACTAGCCTTTCACAGTATAAACCACCAACAACCTATTCTATTATAATTGCTCTCTCCTCATGATACTTTCCTTGTGCCTTCAATATAAACCTATAAAATTAAAAAACACATCCAAGCACAAGGTCTATTAAATAAAGCTAAAAAATATAGAATAATTCAAACTAAAACCTAATGTAAGACTAAACTAATTCCTATGAAAGAAAATAAAAACTTGGGTTGCCTCCTAAAAGTTGTTATTTTTATGGTCATTTAGATAAACCTTTACCTTTATTAGATAATGAGTGGGTAATATAAATCCAACCATATTAGGTTTACCCAATTTTGACCTTTTTTTGCATCCAATGTATCTCTTCTATTCCTCCTCCTTGAGAATTCTTTAAATCTTTGTTGAGAGGTAAACCAAGTAGTGTCTAGCTTCTAAAGAAGTAATTAAATATCTTCCCAAACTTGATAAAATTCCTATCTTTATTCTTATTCTATATTATATTTAATAAATTCTACAATTTATACTTTAATTTCAGTATCTACTTCATCTTATTTTTCTCCTTGTAGTTTTTGTTCAAAATTTTCATAGCCGGTGTAGATTCCAGCCACTTCACTTCCTTTCTATTTCTCTTCCTATTGTTGTAATCCCAAATTTATATAAAATCCATGTAAAACTTTATAAATGGAGGTCCCTTCATATTATTTTTCTTTTTCTTACTTCTTCCATTCAAAGTTTTCATTGAACCACTCTAGTTCAACAGCTGGATTTTCATTTTTTAATTCTTCTTCTTCTATCCTTGGGGATGGTTCTTCTTATTTTGTTTCCTTCTATTAGACTATATTGGTGAGGGTATCTCCTTTGGGAAAAAATTCATCCTCAGGATTGTAAATTTCCATGGAATTTACCTCAAACTCAATAACTCTATTAAAATTCTCTTCAGGTGTAGTCTCATAATTGATATCTTCCTTGGTTATTTCCTTTGTCTCCTCAATATCCTTTGTCATGATCTATATATTTTTCATCCCTTATTTGATTGTTTCTTCTAATTTGGGGAGGATATTATCATCTGTAATTGGGTATGATTGTGTTACCCATGATTGAGTTTGTTTCTCCCATCCTCGGCCTTGAATTTTCATCTTGAGAACATCAATTTATTATATCAAGTTATTCATTTGTATCTCCATTCAGATGTGGGGAGATATTTTTTATTTGAAATATGTACACATATCCAAAAGTAACCCAAGAAAAAAATAAAAAAACAAAAAACCTAATTAAATCAAAAAATATAAAACATAATAGGAGACTCTGTCTAAATTATTAAATTAAAATAATCTCCTAACTTGGTCCCTGAAAACAACATCAAAAATTGATATGCCTATAAGGTGTCATTAGTTCCTCCAAGTTTATTCTGATTTAGAAATTTATAAATTGAACAAACTAAATCTCACTAAACCTATAATTAATTATTATATAATATTGAAATTATAAGGTCAATCCCACAGAGATGATGTTGGAGAAATACTTTAATTTAATAATCAAGACCTAAGATATGATGTGAAATAAATAACTAAACTACTTGAATTTGTAAAAGAAATATAAATTATGATGAGTGATGAATTTCGATAAAGGATGGAAAATATAGGCAATTTCAAATCCAGGTTTATTAAGTATCAAGTCATTAAATAATGAATTAGAAAACATGAGTTTTCAGAATTTGTTCTAAGTGAATCCAAAGGTTGTGGTAGACACACTCCATCCTCAAAACATCTTAGTTCTCATAATCATATACTTTAGGCTATAAAAAATAAAAAGGATATCTAACTTGAAACCATATTTATATATAGTTATTAATTCACCCAATGGTCATGGACATAATCACTCGCTATTTTATGCATAAAAAAAGAGACTCCCAAGACCTACCAAACAATGGTCAAGTTTAGAGAGTGAGGGGGTGAAAAGCAGTGAAGAATGATACCCAAACTCAAATGAATTTCCATTAAAAAAATATATAAATACCTTAATTTATTAAATTCTCCATAATTTTAGTCCCCTTATACAAAGTTCTACCCCCTCATACAATCCATGCGGGGGTAATAAAATAAAAACCATATTCTACTCATCCAATTTTATCTCTTCATCCCAATAGTAGTCCGGCAAGTCCCCCCAGCCTTCCTCCAATAGTGTCCAGTCCCTCTATTTTATAGGATTAGAAAATATTAAGGCTCAACATTTGAATCTTTCTTTCCCCTAAAAATATCCTCTTTAATTCATATGTTAAGTATCTGATGAATTATGGTTGCACCATATAATTCTTCCCGAAATATCACATGGATCGTATTCTTTTTTTCATTTTCTATTAACTATATATCCACATCTTGGATTGTATTAAGAAAATTAAATGCTCAACTTAATCACTACATACATGTTCCTTTCATGTTTCATATCTCAAACCTCATTCAGGGTATGAGTCTCATTCATTATCCTCTGTTTCAGCTTCTGTTCAAATTATTCACATTATGTACAATAATTCAAGGCATGAATCGCATCCTTATCTTCATTAGTCCTTAGTATTGGATCCCTTGTGGAATATATGGAATCTTAATACTTGTTGTAGCCTCATGGTGGATTTAACCAAACTCCTAAGGTACTTATATGGTGTTTCCTATACCTATAGTGGTATTGGATCTTGGATATGAGATTTGTAATGGAAACAGTAGTGCCCTCATGTGATCGCAGTTGTGGTGATGAGTGGGTGGTGAGGAATTGGGAAGCATTGAAGTTTTTCTAAGGTGAGTGACATGGGAGTAGGATAAAACATGGTCGTTTAAATTAAAATAAACATTATCCAAGTTGTTTTCATCCCACATCAAAAATTACAAGGGTGTGGCACTCTCTTATCATATTTAGCACAACATCTATTAGCTAAAACAATCTAAATGAGAGCCGGTGGACTCCTATCAGACTTTGAGTCAACCCACATGTGAGAGGCTATCCACCATGTTCCCATGCATAATCTTGCATGCTCCATTCATAATCATTGCTCCTCTCTATACACCTATACACCCACATGCACATTTACTTACCCACATAGGAGATTTTCTGTGCTAGGTGTTGGTGTTCTATAACATTTATCCAGCTACCCATTGATGTGTCTAGGTGGTTAGAACTTGGTTGAGGGATAACCCTAGTGCTGGACACATTTTTATCCTAAATCCTTCTGTTATCCTTTTCCTTTCTAGATTTCAAACATCTATAAAACAAACATTTTTCCAAAATTAAAATCCTTTTTAGAAATGTTAAACAATTAAATCCTTTTTATTTTTCTCACAAAACTATATGTCAAAATATTATTTACCCATTAATTAAATAATAAAAAAATAATTAAAAAAATTATCAATTAAATTAGAAAATTAAATAATTAAAACAATAAAAAATACATGAAAAGTTCTTACAAAATCCTCCATGAATCAATGCTTCCCATAACCAAACGCATAGTGTTATATTGAAAACAAATGTAATTAATCACTTTTGGAATAATAATATCCCCATTAGTAATTGTTTTCAATATCACATCACATACTTATGGTCAATATGTGTTCATATTTCTTTCTCCCCCTTATTCAAAATCAAATATAAATGGACTATAAGGAGTTTTATTATCTCATCTTGATTCTTTCAAATAACATGTTCTTCTATTTTTTAAAATCTAAATAATACCCTTTATCTTCATGAGGGAGGGATGAAATCACATGTTCTTAGAAAATATCCTTTAATTATTCTACTATAATTATATGTTGGAAAACCTAGTATAGAAAACAAGAGAGATATAATCAATATTGTCCATGTTGTCTATAAAACTCATACATGTGATACCATGATCAAAATATTATTATAGGGATTTTTATAAACATATTTATCTATAGAAAAATAATAATTTACACAATTCAATAAAAACTTCAAAAATTTCAAGTGAAAGATGAATAACTATCCATTTGTCTCATATTTTCTTCAATGAACACTCTCCCTCCATAAATTCATTGAATAAAATCATAACAAAGGGTTGTAAGTGTGATTTTCATACCTCATTATAGATTTGTATGAAGTTGTCTGTAAATTCTAGAATTACATGAAATTATGTTTTGATAACCTTATTCCTTAATTTTTCTCCCTCTAGAGTGATGCACTTATTTTCTTAAATTCATGGTATTTGGAAAACTCCTTGAGGGTTCATTTTTCTTGTTGTCCTGGAAGTGATAGCATTAATAATCTCCTTTAATTCCCTATAAATTAGCATAAATAAACATGAATAATAAGGAATAATGAGGGACCAGTTTTTTACTTTATAATAAAAATTTAGGTTGAGATTTTTCTCTCAACCTTGTCTTCTTATTCTTTCCAAGTTCATCAATTTTATTTTTGTCAAAGGACTCAATAAATTGTTTACTAATCATTTTTACTTGAACTTATTCATTATGTAAAATCATTTTATTCACCTTATAAGTTAGGGAAATTTTATTTCCTTGTACCATTATCACCCTCTTTATGCTTTCTTCTTGGGCTGGTAGGATAGTCATACAGTATTTTGAATCATATCCATCTTACTTACATCTCTCACAAGTATTTAATTAGATTTTCATTGCATTAATTATGGATGAATTCTCATCAAATATCACTTGAATTCCTTTATCATTAGAAGATTATTGTTTTTACACCGTCTTTTTAGACTTTTCCAATTTTCCAGGCTAAACAATTTGGAATTTTCACTTGGCATGTTCAGTTTTTTTGGGATTATCACATGCCTTATCAATATTCTTAACATTTCATGGAGTTTCTACCTTATCCTTGTGAATTTAATTCCATTTTCTAGTATGGGAAACTTATCTTGGAATCTTGGTCATGCACTCATTATCCTTGTGACCTTTCAGTACACATTTTCCACAAACATAATTTAAATAATCAAATATATTTTGAGTGGATGGATTTGGTGTGGATCTGGTCATATCTTTCTTCTTCTGAGTTTTTGTTCTTACTTGTTCACCAAAACTCTCACTTGATTCTTACATCTTCCATGTAAAATACATACTATATCAAAAAGAGAAATATTTGTGTCCATACCTACCACAACACCAACAAAAACTTCTAAATTGTGATCTTTCACCTTGATAGAAAATTTTTTCCAGAATTAAGTTTGGGTTGTATTCTTTCAAATTGAGCCTTCTTTTTCCTAGGGGGTAATTGTTTTATTGGTATATATTTCTCTCCATTTAATGTTTAATAATTATACTTGGCATTCTTTTTTTAAACCTCATCATATTTATTTCTAATACCTACACTGTTAAAAATGATAGATTTGTTTTGAATTTTATTGGGTGTATATTTACCTTGTTCCTTTGGACCTTCCTTCTCACCTACTTATAATTAATCTCCTTTAATTCAAACTGACTTGATAAAGTCTTATATTTATTTATTTAACTCACACTGAACTACGAGACATGTGGATTATGTCTTAAATAGTACTTATTCCTTTAAAACCAATTTTTCTTCAAGATCACACACCATTTATCCTTATTCAGTTATATTTAATTTGTGTATCTTGATATCATCAATATAGGTTTCCTTATTTCTATCCATCTTCTCTTTATCTTTAGAAAAAAAATGATCAAACTAATCCTTTTAATTATCTGGATTCTTATTCTCTTTCTCTAGCTTCCTCTTTTCTTTCTTGAGCTGTGTAATCTACTCAAGAAAAGATTAGAACTTCTATTTCAGTTCTCATTCAAGATTATACCTTTCTTCTCCATCATCATCACTACTTGATGAATAAAATATTTTATCAATATGATTAAATAAGTTTATTCCATAATCTAATTAACAACATGATTTATCTTGTTCCTTCTTTCTAAATAAACTTATTTTACTAATGAATGGCTTCTTCTTATTTTTACACTTATTCTAACTTTTTTATTTCCCATCCTCCTCATCTGATTCAAATTATTTATCCTTCTTATTTGTATAATTTTTTACAATATGACCATTACCATCATAGTTATAATATCACATTAATTTATAACCTTTTCCTTTCTATTTTTCCTTCTTGAATCTCTTTGATAAAAGAGATATGATTTGGTTGGGATATTTATCAGCTTCTTCATAATATGAATTAATTGATTATATATCTTCTACTTATTTTATATTCTATTTTCTCATGGTTTTAGAGGTCATTTCATATTTGTCTTTCTTTTTTGGAAGCAAGTTCCTTCCTCATTTCGTAATATATAAGGATGTTGTGAATTTCATCCAATATCTTATCATCCATATCCTCTAAATTTGAAATCTTGGGATCAAATATATCTGGTAAAATTATCATAATCTTCTTCATAGTGGTTTAATACTTTATTTTCTAACCAAATACTTGAATATTACTGATTATTTCATTTAAATTGGTGAAATAATAATTTATATTCTCATTATCATCCATTTTTATGTCTTCAAACCTACTATTCCAAACTTATAGTTTGACTTCCCTGACTTTGATATTTTCCTCATATATGCTTCTCAATTTTTCCCAAATTTATTTGGTAGATTCAAGAACCATAAAATTTGTATATACTTTTTCTGATAGATACAACAAGATAGGATTTTGGTCTTTTTTATCCATCTCAAAATTTCTATTTTCAACATGGGTTATAATAAAACCTTAAATAATAGGTGGAAATCCTATTGTAACAACATCTCTAACTTATAATCCAAGTGAAAGGAGGTAGGTAAGCATCTTATTCCTCTAACTATGATAATTCGATCCATCAAAGATAAGAACTCCTTATTTTTTCACAAAATTGAGATTCTTCTTTTAAAAAAACTTTTTTGGATCTTTGGAGGGAACCTCACTCTGATATAACTTATATAACCTCAGACTGGATGGACCAATGAATTGGGGGAAATCAGTGGTCTTATTTTTATTAATTCTTCTATTTTTACATTCAACCTATTAAACTAGTTAAATTTCTTGATCCACTCAATTATTTATAAAATTCTCACATTGTGTGCAGTAATAATATAGAAGAGATAAGAACAATGTATTCAAAAGGTCCAATAGAAATAACTACTCCTTTACATTTTGGTTATACCCCCCCCCCCAACATGGATTCTCTACTATCTTCAAAAATTATTTAAAACAAAGGATGGTCCATTCCTATCAACACAGAGTCCACTGTGTTCACTTCAATAATTTCCTCCTGCTATATAATCCACTATGTTCTCATGGCTTCCAAAATCCACTATAAGATAGTTCACTAATTCAAAATTGATGATCAAGTAAATAAATACTTACAGATCTTAATGGTAGTCCTTATCTATGAACATATGGATCGATAGGTCTGCACATCTATCATCTTCATGAACATCAGCAACAACTAATAGTAATTATAATTTCTAGTCTTGAAACTCACTCAGATATTGAATGATCAAAGTCTTCCTCCTCTTTCTAAAAACTTGGGTAGCATTTCTTATTCTCTATTGAATGAGAACTCATATTCAAACTCTTCTCTCTCCTTGATGCTGGAAATCATTGGGCTCTCAGAATATTTCTCAAGGATTAGAAACCCTCAATCACTAACTTCTTCTATACATGCATCACATTTTTATACCCACATAAAAATATATATCGAATGATAATTTCCATATCTGAAATATTGAAGTTCTTTGAATCTTGTGGGAATGTAATATTCAAATTTAAAACTATAGGATATTTTTTTAATTTTAGTTTTCATTAAAAACTCATTCAAACTCAGTCATCACATTTTCAATTCCCTCCTGAAGACTTAGGTTGTTTCTACATGATATCTAAATATATCATCTTCTTTTAAATTCCATAAAACTAAAAATTTATGATCTCAATAATATCTGAATATTATGACCTCAAAATCAACAAAAAATCAATTATTTAAACTTATTTTGAACTCTCCTCCACATGTTAATTATTAATGTAATTCTATATAGTGTTCACAATTGTGGTGTGAAGCACTTATCTCAACCTTCAGTGTTGATTGTTTCTCAAATAGGTCTTCCAATATTCACTACATCATGGTCAAGTTCCTCATTTATCATAGGTGAACAACACTTATGAAATACCCTACACTGTGGTGTAACCTACACATATTGACTGTTTTTCAATTTTCATTATCTCATAATTTCCAATCAACTGCAATAGATCGGCCATAATACAAGGATGGACCAACTTCTCATTAATATTTGATGTGGTTAGTGGATCGATTGTGCATTGATGCTTGATGTAATTGGTGGATTGATTATTCCTTCCTCAATCAAATGCATCATCCTTGATTAATCATAAGACACCAGGATTGACTGCATGGTATAAATCGATCATGCCATCATGTTTTTATATTTACTCAGAATATATAATTTTGACTATCTCAATCAACTTCCCTTATGTAGTTTTAATGACCCTTATATTGGAAGCGTAGATGGAAAATTATCTTTATGAAACTTGATTTTGACCTTTACATAACTCACGAAAATTCATTATTACTTTGACACAGCTCCTAGTCAAACTTTATGTGGGTGGTGCATGTGGTCTATGACCCTTACACATCTTGTATAATTTCCTTACTATCATTTCATAGCCTTAAAACCTTTAA
Source organism: Viscum album (assembly GCA_963277665.1). Classification (NCBI taxonomy): domain Eukaryota; kingdom Viridiplantae; phylum Streptophyta; class Magnoliopsida; order Santalales; family Viscaceae; genus Viscum; species Viscum album. The sequence goes on from OY728128.1 coordinate 22,843,156, forward strand.
CATGACCCTTACATGATATATCTATGACCCTTATGTAGTGCTATATCAACTCATCTAACTCTTATGTAGGTAACGAAATACCTTTATTCAACCTATAGAAATTAAGGTTTACCTTTATGTAGTCAATGTATTTCATAGCTTACCTTTACATAGATTCAAAATTTACTTCATTTACTTTAATAACCACCTATACTACCTTTATGTAGGTACTAGAAACTTTATGATTCCTTTATGTGGGTAGTATAGATCTTTCTTCACCCTTATGAAGTATTCATAAATGTGAAGCTACCTTTATGTAGGGTATATAGATCACGTTTTTCCCTTACATAGATATTTAATTCTATTAAAAATCACCCAGGTCCTTTTTAACCACTTCTCAAACATCTCAAGCCTTTATTAATCAATATTGAGGCCTTCTAACTCCCATACCATCTTGTAGAAAATATTCTCATAGTTAGTAGTTATCTATAGCTTAAATATCAGCACATCAACCATCACATTTATTTCTTAAGGGAGTAATCCATAAAAACCCTCCAAGCATCACCACTTTCCATAACCAGACACATATTAAAATATTGAAAATAAATGCAATCACAAGAAATTTGGGCACAACAATCTAGGACAACACATCAATCTCAAACAGAAATCATCAACCCATGCTTCTGGTCTCTAAGGTAACTCACAATTATGGGTTTCTTCCTCTATTGTGTTACCCTTATATATAAAAACTCATCTTAACAATAGTAGGAAAATATCTAGCTACTCAATCATAACACTCAGCTCATCAGTATCTCAAGTCGTACCTCAATGCCATTAGTCTCTCCCACCCATTCCATAAACCATGTCTCACATATTCCATAGCTCAAAGGGAAACATCTCTTCTCTCATCCCAAATATAATAAGGAAACTCACATTTCAAAACACCCACACTATTGTTTATAAATATACATATCAATCATCACATATTGAGTCAACCACCCACTCTTAGGCACCCATTTTCATTGATAATCCACATACTGGATAACCCCCACCCCCCAAGGACCAGGTCACATCCATATGCATATAATTACATCATCTTATTATGATTAATATTAAGTAAAACCATAGTTATGTTATTTGGTTAAGTAAAATTACACCAATATGATATATAGGTAAACACCATGTCGGTATTTGTTAATACTTTATGTAACCAAACCAACATCACCATCACCCAAAAGGGGTCAATCATCAAGGCATCTAATTCTTTCACTAACCCACTAAGGGTCACTATACATCCCTAGAATAGAGGGATTGTATAGTCATCATCAGAGAACATCCCAAATGGGTTCTTCATGACCTATCACTAGAAGGAATACCACGGTCTTGCTGTGTATAATTCCACTGAAAAGTTATATAGGAAAAATCATGGAAGTTGTCGACACTTTAAATGGATGAACACTATGTCATCAATGAAATTAATCACACACAATCACAATAATTTTATGTGATTCCTATATTACAAACATTATTAATTTACATAGTCCTATTTTTACTATGGCATAAGAGACAAAAACATAAGTATAAATCTCAAATAAAAACATCATACTTGAATACATATCTTAATCATAATAGTGAAAACCAAGAATATCTTTCTCATATCTCTAGTAACCTAGACTTCCCATCGAAAAAGATGTTCACGATGCACCAGTATGAGGTTTGTTATAAAATCTGACATGTCCCTATTCAATTAATACCATACCCCCAAAAATTATTATAAAGAAAAAATTCTATTATACCACTTTGTAATTCCACCAGTCCGAGACCACTCATCAATGCCTCAAATGGAGTGTCGCATGACCTTAGGCGTGCCTCTTTGTATATCAGAGTCTTTTGAATAGTAATGAGGATCTTAGGTGATATAATGGGAGACTATAACCTCATATTAGAGTCATAAAAAATCAAAAATAACACTACTACAAAATAGGCCTTTAACAATGCTAAAAATGGACTTTATTAGCACTAGAGAAGCGTTGACTATCAGAGTAAGATTAAAATCCCTAAACTTTTATCAGTGATAAAAAATCACTGATAAATGGGTCATTTATCATAAATTTTAGAAGTGATGATAAAGGATGGCATTTATTAGTGCTTTTATTTAGTACTAATAATGGGTACCTTCATCAGTGCTTGTAAAAGCACTGATAAAGGGGCATACTACAGTGTACTATAACAGCACACTACAGCACTAGAAACACCACCAGAAATCAAAAAAATCAAGTAAAAATATATAATTTAAAGGAAATAAAATTTATAACACAAATACAAGATAAAAACACTATATTATAGACATTTCAAAAATTGGTTTATATTATTACATAATTGAAAATTATTACTTACATTCAAAAATATCAATGTTCCTTTGTCTTTTGATCCTGACCCTGACTCATGCTATTACCAAACAAACCACCCCTGCTCGAGAAAAATAATGCAATTGTATAAGAAAAAAATTCTTATGTTAGTAATAATATAAAGAAATAAATTAACAAAAAGTTTTAATTTTATACTAAAATTTGAGTCATGATAGGAACACTATGTATTGGATTGAGTTGTGGTTGATTCTTTCACATCACACCATTTCTTATTCATATTCAAGAATTATCTCTATTAAAATTAACTAAATAATTATAAGATAGAAATTATAAGGAAATAAATTAAGTAATAGAAGATAGAATGATGAGAAAATAATCTAAGCTTGTTTTCTCTATTCTGGTGATGTGATGTGCGTTTTAAACTAAAATGAAACTTATATATTGAAAAATGAACTTTGAGTCATACTGGTCACACCGTGTATCATATTGAGGTGAGGATAATTCATACACATCCCAAATGACTTATGGATAATTTTTATAAAATATCAAAATAATTTTAATGTGTTTTCTCAGTTTTGAGTTTGTCACTTTTCTTTTTTACTAAAATGTTATTTTAAATTGGAAACACACACTTTGAGTCATACCTAACACATCATGTGTCAATTTGACATGAGAATAATTCATACACATAAAAAAATGACTTATGAATCTTTTTCATAAATTATCAAGACAATTTGATTGTGTTTGTTTGGTTCTCATTGAGTGAAACTTTTTGAAATAAAATATCAATTCTAAACTAATAATGAAAACTTTGAGCCACATCAGACACATCGTGTATCAAATTAAGGTGAGGATGATTCATACACATAAAAAATTACTTATGGATCTTTTTCATAAATTATTAAAATAATTTGAATGTATTTTCTCGGTTTTGAGTAGGTCAGTTGTCTTTTTTACTAAAATTGATGTCAATTTTAAATAAAAAGAATCACTTGGAGTCATACTGGTCACATTGTACCTCATATTGTGGTTAGGCTAATTCATAAACATCTCAAATGACATATGGATCATTTTAATAAAGTATAAAAATAATACAAATGTGTTTTATCAGTTTTGAGAATATCACTTGTCTTTTTTACTAAAATGTCATTTTAAACTGGAAACATGCACTTTGAGTCATACCGGTCACATCGTGTATCGGGTTTATGTGAGAAAAATTCCTACATGTCAAAAATTAATTATGAATTTTTTTTCCTAAATTATAAATAAAATCTAAGTGTGTTTTCTCAATTTTTAGTGAGTGACACTTTTTGAACTAAAATATTGATTTTAGACTGATAACAGACATTTTTAGTCATACCAAGAACATCGTGTATCTTATTTAGGTTTGGATGATTCCTAAAAATAAAAAATGACTTATGGATCCTTTTACTAAAGTATCAAAACAATACAAAAGTTTTTTCTTTGTTTGAGTATGTCAGTTGTCTTTTTTACTAAAATTAATATCAATTTTAAATAAAAAGACACACTTGGAGTCATACAGGTCACGTTGTACATTGTATTATGGTGAGGATGATTTATATATGTATAAAATAACTTATGGATCATTTTAATATAGTATCAAAACAATCCGAATTCATTTTTTTAGTTTTTAGTATGCCACTTTTCTTTTTAACTAATATGTCATTTTAAACTTGAAACAATCACTTTGAGTCGTACTAGTCACATTGTGAATTGATTTGACATGATAAAAATTAATACTCATAAAAAATGACTTATGAATTGTTTTCCTAAATTATCAAGACAATCTGAGTGTGTTTTATCAGTTTTTAGTAAGTGACACTTTTTGAACTAAAATATCGATTTAAAACTGATGATGAACACTTTGAGTCATACCAAGAACAGAAAGTGTCATATTAAGGTTCGGATGATTCATAAACATAAAAGATAATTTATAGATCATTTCCCTAAAGTATCAAAATAATAAAAATTATTTTTCTAGGTTTTGAGTATGTTTATTGTCTTTTTTACTAAAATTAATGCCAATTTTAAATAAAAAGACGCACTTGGAATCATACCGATCACATCATGAATTGGATTGAGGGTAACCTAATTCATACATGTCCCAAATGACTTATGGGTCATTTTTTTAAGGTACCAAAATAATATGAATGTGTTTTCTCAGTTTTCAGTGCATCACTTGTCTTTTTTACTAAAATGTCATTTTAAACTGGAAACACGCACTTTGAGTCATACTGGTCACATCATGTGTTGGTTTGACCTAAGAATGATTCCTACAGATAAAAAATTACTTATGAATTGTTTTAAATAATTATCAAGATAATATGATCATGTTTTCTTGGTTTTTAGTGATTGGAACTTTTTGAACTAAAATGTCAAGTTTAAACTGATAACGAATACTATGAGTCATATAGGGAACATCGTGCATTGGATTTAGGTGGGGATAATTCATATACATAAAAAATGACTTATGGATTGTTCTAATAAAGTATAAAAACAATCAGAATTCATTTGATCAGTTTTAAGTATGTCAGATGTCTTTTTTACTAAAATTAATGTCAATTTCAAATAAAAATACACACTTTGAGTCATACTGGTCACACTGTGTGTCAAATTGAGATGAGGCTAATTAATAAACATATTAAATGACTTATGGATCATTTTAATAAATTATTAAAACAATATTAATGTGTATTTTTATTTTTAAGTATGTCAATTGCCTTTTTTATTAAATTGTTATTTTAAACTAGAAACACATGCTTTGATTCACATTAGTAACATAATATATTTGTTTGATGTGACATAAATTTATACATGTCACAAATTAATTATGAATAATTTTACTAAATTATCAACACAATATAATTGTATTTTATTGGTTTTCATTGGGTGACATCTTTTAACTAAAATGTCAATTTTAAACTGATAACGGACACTTTGAGTCATACTGAGTACATCATGTATCATATTTAGGTTCTTATAATTCCTACAATGTAAAAATAACTTATGGATCTTTTTTTTAAAGTTTAAAAATAATATAAATGTGTTTTCTCATTTTGTAGTATGTTAGTTTTCATTTTTACTAAAATTAATGTCAATTTTAAAAAAAAAAAGAGGCGCTTGGAGTTATACCGGTCACAGTGTGCATCGGATTGAGATATGGATGATTTCTACATGTCCCAAATGAATTTTGGATATATTTCCTAAAGTATCATAAAAATATGAATGTGTTTTCTTAGTTTTGATTACATCACTTATCTTTTTACTAAAATGTCATTTTTAATTAGAAACACGCACTTTGATTCATACTGATCACATAATGTATCGGTTTGACATGAGACCGATTCCTACATATTAAAAATTAATTATGGATAATTATCCTAAATTATTAAGTAAATATGATCATGTTTTCTTATTTTTCAATGAGTGAAAATTTTTGAATTAAAATGTCAATTCTAAACTGATAACGGACACTTTGATTCATACCGGGCACATTGTGTATCGGATTGAGGTGCATATAATTTTTACACAGACTTATGGATCATTTTATTAAATTATTAAAATAATATGAATATGTTTTCTAGGTTTTGAGTAAGTCAGTTGTCTTTTTTACTAAAATTAATGTCAATTTTAAATAAAAATAATCACTTGGAGTCATACCAGTCACACCGTATGTTGGTGTGAGGTGAAGATGATTCCTAAAAGTTCCAAATTCTTAAAAAATCCCAAATACCAATGTTAACATGATTTAAATTTTATTACTTTTTCCAACTGGAAATACTGTATATTGATTCAATGTTCTTAGCCGAAAAAAAATTTCATCTAAGAACAATGCCTCGATATGCAGTATTATAGTTCAAAAAAATAAATCCAATGGAAATCATGGTAACATTGGAAAAAAAATAACATTCTATATATTCTTTGGATTGTTATTGATTGTTTAAAGTAAAATATGACTTCCCAAAATATCTATAAAAAACTAAATAAGTTTTATATAAAAATGATGAGGAAATTAACTTACATATAGTAGATAAAATGATGAAAAATTAATTAAATAAGTTGTATGAATTCACCTTTTCATGTTGGTTGTATGAATTTTTGATGCATTTCATTGTTTTCATTATCTTAGTTTAATTCTTGAATTTCAGTCTCTCATGAGCATTAGCAACTTCGAACAAACCACCCCAACTCGAACAAAATAATCCACATGTATAAGAAAACAATTATTATATGAGTAATACTAAAAATAAATAAATTAAACACAAGTGTGAAACAATACGTTAATTCTATGGATGATGATTTTACTTTGAAAACATAAATATTACCTCTCTGATTGAGTATAGGTATCTTTTTTTCTCTTCTTTCAAAGGTAGTGGAGGGATGTTGAAGGAAAGTGATAAATTCCAACACTTAGGGGGTGAAAAGGTTTTGAGAGAGAAGAAATATGTGGAAGTTTTGATGTAAAAAGACATGAAATATAGAGATAAATTTTCTAAAATAAAATAACTATGAAAATATTACTTCCCAAAAGATCTATGAAAAAGACTAAATAATTATTAGATAAAAATGATAAAAGGAAATTAATTAAAAATAGCAGATAAAATGATGATGAAATTAATAAAATAAGTAATAGGAATTAACATTTTCATGATAGTTGTATACATTCTTGACCTATTTCCTTATTTTCATTATCTCAGTTATAGCCTCGAATTCCAATATCTCATGAGTATGAGTAGCTTTGAACAAACCACCCCAACTTGAACAAAAGAATCTACCTATATAAGAAAAAAATTCTTATGTGATTGATACTAAAAAGAAAAAAATTAAACATAAATACTAAAAAATACATTAATTCTACGGAAAATGATTTTAATATGACTACATAAATATTACCTATGTGATTGAGTAGAGGCAGCTTCATTTATCTTCCTATAAAGGTAGCAGAGGGAACTTGAAGGAAATTGATAAATGTCGACACTATAGGGGTGAAAAGGTTTTGAGGGAGAAGAAGTTTGTGGAAGTTTTGGTGCATAAAGGCATGAAATATGGATAAAAATATTCTAAAATAAACAAACTCTATAAGGAATAATGAAAATTAAATCAATGTTTCATTGTATAATTTTTCAGTAAAATAGAGAAATTATATCGTAACATTACCTTTACATATTTCCATAAGGTTTCCTTCATTATAGTCTATTCTTCCATGGGGTTGGTAACATAATCATGTGTCAAAGGCATTATATACATGAGTAGTCAAACATTTAATTTTATTATGTTAATTTAGTATATAAAATATAATATTATGAGTAAAAACATAGTATATTAAAAAACACTTTTACCTTCTCATTGAACACTCTATTTTTCTAAAGGTTTAATGGATTTGGTTTTTCTATCAAGAATCCAAATCCCCTCTTTGTAGACCCCTCTAATGTACAAGACATTGTCTATATTAGGACCAACATGAACTGATTGTGATCTCCCAATGAAAGGGTCATCCTTGATTGAATTTTCATCTAACCTAACATTTGTTTTAGTCGCTAGAAGGACAATTAACCAATTATTGTTTGTTGGATATGTGATATAAAATACTTGCACTACTTGTGATTCCATTATTAATGGATTTTAGTTTCCCCTTCCACATTTAAATTCACCTTCATGAATCCCATTTCATCAACTTTCACTGCACTCATATTTTCATCCAATTTGAAAAAAAAATAGGCACTTGAAATGTTGTATAATACAATTTTTATATCTGTTTGATAATTCTAAAATATGACATATTTTCATAAATTGTATTTCTATCCTTGGAACCAGATATGTGCATCGCTTATGCCACAAGTGTAATACCACTATTTTGTATCATACTGCAGTCATCATGTTCTTTTGTATAGAATATAAAACCATTGATTACAAAACTAGTATAAGATATAACATTTTCATTCAGTCCCCTAGCTATCCATTGAAGTAATTTGTAAATTGAATTCTTATTTTCAGATAAATCCTTATAAATGTAATTTCAGAACCATATTATAAACTGTTGATTATGTGTATTTGATATCCATCATTTATCCCTCGATGGATTCAAATCTCTAATAATTTTTTTATGGGATTCAACATATGGATCAACATCTTCACAATTATATAAAATGTAAAGGTTTGCTTGCTCCCACTCTATTAAGGTAATAATAACAACATCTCTTTTAGTAGTCTCTTTTCTCATAAGTCTTCTACTGTGATGAGACTTTGGGAGACTGATGCTATCAACATCTAATAGGTAATTGGTACAAAATTCAATAGCTTCTTTAAGAATATATCGTTCTACAATACAACTTTCTGGATGACTTTCATTCTTGACATACCCTTTCAAAATTTTCATATATCATTAAATGGGGTACATATATATAATGAAAAGGGCCACATATTTGCACCTCTATAACCAAGTGAACCATTATTTGGACCATTATATCAAAGAATTATAGTGGTAACACTACTGGAAATGTGACCTTTCCCAACACTTCTATACCCCCTTTCCCAATGGTTTGGCCAAACCGTTGGGAAAGCCCACTTTGTGGCCACTTTTCCCAACGGTTTACCAAAACCGTTGGGAAAGGGTAGGCTTTCCCAATGGTTTGGCCAAACCATTGGGTAAAGTCCACTTTGTGGCCACTTTTCCCAACGGTTTTTCCAAACTGTTGGGAAAGGGTAGGCTTTCCCAACGGTTTGTAAAAACCATTGGGAAAGGTCCAATTTGTGGCCACTTTTCCCAACGGTTTGGCCAAACCGTTGGGAAAGGTCCCCAATATTTCAACATCCATTCCAAGATTCCAGGGACCTATACCAACATTTGTCAAAACCGTTGGTATAGGTCCTTTGATTTTTTATCGGATCCTCTTAACCAGAACATTCTATAAATCAAAATTTAAAATAATTATGATAATACATATATATATTTATGAAATTATGTTCACAAAAGTCATGTTAGGTTAGTGGTTAGGTCGTTCAATGATAAATCGGAGGTCCTAGGATCAAATCCCAGTGAATGTTTTTTTTGGAAATACATATACCAATGGTTTTAAGGAACCGTTGGTATAGATTTTCATATTACTTATACCAACGGTTTTCCAAAAACCATTGGTATAGACCTATCCCAACGGCTTACTTGCCTACGGTTCTCCAAACCGTTGGTATATGTTATACCAACGGTTTAGAGGCCTATACCAATGGTTCCAAACCGTTGGTATAGGTTAGTTTTCCAGTAGTGTAAGAACATATCTAATTCACATAATATGACTACAACCTCCTTGTTCATGATTAGAAACTTCGTCAGGTCTATAACTTTAATGCATATGTCTTTTAAAAAGAAGTAGAGTCTAGTTAATGTATATCATACATTTTTAGGAATAATGAAATGGAAATAAATAGGAATCAAATATTTCATCAAAACATGACTTTCATGTTATTTTATTCCTTGTAACTTCAAATTATTCATTAACATGACATTCTTGATATTTAAAAAATAACCCTCTAGAACTTTTACACGATTAAGGAAAAAGAAAAAATTCAATATTTCCTTTCTAGATAGAGTGTAAGTTGTTAATGGAAGAAAATTCCACCCTTTACCCTTCACCGATGTCAACTCTTCCCTTATCCCCATGTCAATCATGTCTAACCTAGCCTTGATTCCATCTTTTGTTTTTCCAAAAACATTTAGTAACATTCCAATAACACTATAAAATATATATTTTTCTACATGCATGACATCAATAAAATGTCTAACATAAAAAAATTCCAATATGGTAATTTAAATAAAATTGATAACTTCTTCCAACCTGATTTCATAAGATATTTTGAAAATGGTTTACCAAAAATATTTTCAATATATTTTACTTTATCGAATAGTTGATCACCCATTACTGGAGATGATGTTGTACCTTGTTCGATATTCCAATAAAATTTTGTCATCGAGGATTAGTATTTATGTCGTCAAGGTAAAAAATTCCGATGTCCTAAAAACACAGTATTTAAGGAATGTTTCAAACAAAATGAGTGTGTGTGTTCTTCACAAATGGGACACCCTAGCATTCCTTTAATTTTATAGCCTGATAAATTTACATAAGCAGGGAATTCATTTATCATCCCATACAACATGTCCCTTAATGTGAATTCTTCACTTATATGCGCATCATATATTATAATACATGTATCCAAAATTAATTTAAGATCTTAGATCAATGGAGCTAAATAGAAATAAATATTATTATCAGGTTCTCATGACTCATCCCCCAAGGCTCGTGTTGTGACTATCCCAAGCCCTTCTTCCATAGGCTAGGGGCTAGCGACTAGCACCGAGTAGGCATATCCCAAAAAGGTAAGGAATTTTCCTTTAAACATGTACACACAAACGAAAATCAAACTGTGAAAAGTAAACACAAAGTAAACCAAAAATTTCACTGAGACAACTATTGAAGGTACAGTACAACTGAAAAGTAAAAAGGGTCCAGAATACAATCCCAAAACCACAAAGGAAAGTATAGTTTCCAAGGTCTGTCTACTCAAACCCTACCCAAAGGGTAGGTGGAGGATATCTACTTGTAGCCATAGAAGTAAGTTTTTTTATCCCATCTCACTGAGCACCACCTAGTCCTGGACCACCAAGGTCTCTGTCGAAGAATTCGTCTGTCTCGTCTCACCGAGAACCACCAGGTCCCAGACCACCAAGGTCTCTATAAAAGCGTTACTCTGTCCAGTCTCACTAAGCACCACCTATTCCCAAACCAAAAAGGTCTCCATAGAAGTTTCGATCACCTTCATGAGACATGAAACATGTGTGAAAATCTCGTGTAGGGGTGAGTAACACAATACTCAGTAGGGACCCCAAACCACAATAGAAGGACCATGAAGCAAGACCGCACAAAAAGTCCAAAAAGAAAAGAAATCTCACACCAGGTATAACTCAAAGTATGGAAAGTAAGACTATCAGTCATAAAAATGAACACCTTGGACTGTTGAGGTACTCATCCCTAAGGAGTACCATGGGTCTGCTAGGTCACATGGAGTCGCTTCCCACTTAGGCCATCAGAGATGGTCCACATAAGTATTTTTGTAGTTGATCCACACAGGGTCGCTTAGAGCTAATCCACACAGGGTCACTTGGAGATCATCTACATAGGGTCACTTATAGCTGATCCACATAGGGTTGCTTGTAGCTGATCCAAACAGGGACACTTTTAGATGATCCACACAGGGTTTCTTGTAGCTGATCCACACAAGTTTTCTTGTAACTGATCCACACAGGGTCTCTTGTAGTTGATCGATATAGGGTTTATTGTAGCAGTCTCCATGTCCCAAACACCCATAGGATTTCCGCACGTAGCGCACTTAATTCTGGGAGAATCCACTCCTCAAGCCATTAGTCATATTTTAACTTCCATGAAAATCTCCTTAGAACATGTCAAAATAATCTCCTCTTCATGAGGGTTATAATGAAACAAATGTCTCATAAATCAGATGCCTTGGCCTAAAAGATATTGGTTTTTTAGTAAATAGGGGTCAGTTGTGTTCGGGCCCGATCTGACCTGGTCGTACTGACCTGGGGTCCTGCATGACCCGACCCGGTTCGGCTGACCCGACCTGACCCAGTTGGGTATGGGTTAGCCCGGTCTAGTCTGGCTACTAGGCCAGGCCCATTGGGTCTTGCTGGACCTAGCCCAGTTTAGCTGTGGGTCCAGCCCGCCGGGTCGCCCAGTGACCCGAATTTATCCTATCATGTCCGCACTAGCGGGCTGATTTTCCTTCCCAGCCTAGGCCGCCCAATGGCCTGACTTTATTCTATTATCCTAGCCTATAATAGTGGGCTGGCTTACTCCAGAACAGGCCAATTATCATCCCGGTTCACACCCCTAAGCTCGACCCGCATATCGGGTTGGTCTCCTCCACCTCGGATGCCAGGAGGGCATCTGATTCATGTGCCTCGCAGCTAGCTTAGTTTTCCGCCCTATCCATTACTGCATGTGATCCCTCGAGACTGTGTTCCAGTGCGAAGCCTCAGCCTATACGGTGCAGGCCGCTCCACTGATGTGGCCGGTTGGCCGCGTCCCACCTCCGCTAACCGCCGGCCTGAGCACTGACAGCTTCTGCTGCACTGTTGCAGCTCGAGTTGGTCACGGCATATTCCTTGATGCGCCGTCATGGTGCGACGCCACCTACTCGTGTCCACCGCTACCCACCCGCATCCACCTCCACCCATCCACGGCCGCCAACACCCACCTGAATCCACCACTGTGGGCTGCCACTTCTAGTCGTCAGTGCACCGGTGGGATTTTCCGCGGACCACTAGGTCTGCTCCGGTGGTCCATTATTTGGATAGTATACACCTATGGACTCCATGGGGTTTCATCTTCACTACTACATCCTCAAAAAATATTCATCGTTAACTCAAAGGTTTGACCATGAAGAACGCATAATAGCACACAAAGGCGAAGGGGCATGGGCCTTATTCATGTTGGCCCGCACCCTCCACGTTAGAGTTTAAAACATGGGGGAAGAATATTTAGGTTCTATCAACAATTTAACCCCAATGATAAACCCGAAGGATGATCACCCTCCTGCAAGAACAAGTGATTCGTATATCAACATGTTCGTGGGTTGATCCGCATTCATTATTTTAGAATGTAGAATGGGGAAACTCAAAACACAAAAAGTAAACCCCTACCTGGGAAAGGAGATTACTTGAGGATGATATTTCATCATCATCCATTAATATATGGTCCTGAATCCTCTCTCCAAGGGTGTCTCTTCTATATTCTGATTTTCCGATGTTCATCATTGAAGAGGTTCCCTTCTTGTTCATTAGAGGAATTCCAGGGTTGTCTGTCAACCCTAAATTCCCTATTAAATTAAAGAAGAAAGACACGTGTATGTTGCAACATCACCACCCTACTCCATTTATAAGGTTCATTAATGAGATTCAGTGTAACCTCTTCATTTCACCGTAGTGCTGACGTGCCACTTCTTAACGATGAAGAAAATAAATAAAATAACTTTTTAAGTTATTTTATTTTTTCTTCCGAAAATTCTGAAAAATAACTTTCACCCTTGACCTACACTGGCCAAGGTTAAGTCCTGCTTAAGGAGAAAATCTCATTATGAACTCAATGGTGGTCTCATATTTTTAATTCGAGTTACCATTTGTGAGTTATGAGGTTTCGAAAATAAAATAACTTTTATTTAAATTATTTTATTCATGGTTACCTCCTAAAAACCAACTTTCACAGCTGGCCCGCGTCAGCTGATGTTAGGATCTGCCTAAGGGAATCATACCCACATGAGCTCAAATGTACTCTCATATTTCCAATCCAAGTTACCGTTTATGAGTTATAAGGATTTAAAAATAAAATAACTTCATTCAATTATTTTATTTACAGCCAAAAACTACTTTCCATTGTTGACCCACACCGGCCTATTTTAGGCTTTCCCTAAGGAAAGAATACCCTCACAAGATCAGTTTTGGTCTCGAATTTTCAATCTAAGTCACTATTTGTGACTTATGAGGTTTCAAAAATAAAATAACTTTTATTTAATTATTTTATTTATGGTTATTCCATTTCTGGTTTTTCTCATTGGAGACCCACACCAACTAAACTTAAGTCACGCCTAGGGTAAAACCATCATCCTAAATTCAACGGTTCCCTAGAATTTCTAATCAAGTCACCCTTTTAATATTTATTCCACTTTTTTCAGAAAACCACTCACACGCGCTATTTAAAAATTAACATTTTTCGATAGATTATTTCGGGCATTGTGGGTCTTGGAATCACACATCATCTCATTGCCTAGTCTCAAAATAATTCCATTTAATTTTCAAAAATAAATCATTGAATTTCAGGGTATTACATTACTCCCCCCTTTAGATATTTACATCCTCATAATCCAAAATAAGTACTAATCAAATAAAAAGGGTGTATTGAGCATGAATCTGAACCTTCTGCTCCCACATACTCTCCTAGAGATTTCCATGCTGCCAACAAATATTCACTATAAGAATCGACCATCCACAAAGGATCCTCTACTTTCAATCCTCTATCTCCATTGGGTACTCTGTGAATGTCTCCCCATCATCAATATCAAGCTCATTGTGGTCGATGACGTGAGAAGGGCCATGAATGTATCTCCTTATCTGGGATACGTGGAGGGCATCGTGCACCCTCTCTAACTGTGGTAGTAGAGACAAGTGGTATGCCACCTTGCCCACTCTACGCAGTATCAGGAAAGGTCTGATGAACCTCAAAGATAACTTGTCACCCCGGAAAAATCTTTGTATCCCTCATCGAGGAGAGACTCGTAGGAATACGTGGTTCCCCTCCTCAAACTCCAAGCATCTCCATTGCCTATCAGCATAGGAATTATGTCATCTTTGTGGAGTCTTCATCTATTCTCGGATGACCTGCACCTTCTTAGTGGTAGCCTATACCATCTCTAGACCCATGAGTGTTGACTCCCCAAGGTCTTTCCAGCATAACAGTGACCTACATGTTCATCCGTACAGTGCCTCAAATAGTGCCATACTGATGGTGGATGTAGGTTCTGGGTGCAGTGGAAGCGTGTTGGTGGGATTTTCCAACATTAATTTTAGCGTTAAACAACGTTCAATCCGAGATCTGTCATGATATAAAATGCTGGATATTCGGAATGGAATGAAGAAAGAAAAATAAAAGAAGAGTCATGGAACCATTGAGATAGGATCATCATATATTGGTTATAATTTATTTAATTAATTCACAATAATTACATCGGTGCAATTATTTCTTCGTCGATGTCTCCGGTCACGATCATGTGATCCGTCGTTGCATTATAAAATCCAAGTATAGGATTCCTCTAGTGGTGATCCACACGTGCTCCATGTATCTCTGGACGTCGCCGAAGAGATCTCCAGGTGCTCGCACTGAAGAACCTTCGCTTGCGATGTCTGCCTTCGACCGCCTTGATCCGGTTGAGGATCTCGCTCTCGTAACTTGAGGGCGTTCTTGGTGGAAAGGGAATTTTATCTTGGCTTGAGAGTATTTCCAAATCCGTTGTGCACAACAATGGCTCTAGAAAAGTGTTGGGGTTGTGAGGATATTTATAATCGGGTTTGAGGTTAATAGAGTTATGACAATAAATAAACGCATTACGCGTTTTATTTATTTCATTAACTCTTATTGAAACCCCATGTCGAATTATTAATTCCTTGACATGTGCCCACACTGATTATAATTAATATCATTTAATAAAACAATATTATATCCTCAAAATCCGGACTGGAAAACTACACGGCGTGTAATAATTAATACATGGCATGTACTTGTTTTCTAAAAAACTACACAGCGTGTATATTTAATATACACAACGTGTACTTTTATTTTCCATTTTTCTCCACCACATTTATTAGACCTTGAGTAATGGCTATTTATTTCTTAAATAAATGTAACTGCATTACTCACTAATAAATATATTATTTCTCCCACAATATATTCTCTTGAATAACTAGTGTCGAAATAAATGCGATCAGGCATCCTTAAATAATTATTAAACCACATTCGGGAATAATATTTATTTAACTTGTTAAATTAATATTTAACTGAGATACATGGACACACTTAGTGTGTGAACCTCTAGGCCTCTTTCTCAGTGGCATTAGGCGGAGCCTGCCTAAATTCTAAGGTTAGCATATAGCAACATGCCAAGGCACCCATAGAGAAAGAAGTTAATGCTAAAATGATGTGTCACCTCCTACGAACACTTACCGTGTAATATAATCCCTTTGTCTTGATATCTCTAATCAAGCGGGTTGCATGCTAGTGCTATCAACCCATGTGCTCGATTATTCTTTCTTTGACTTCCCGAAATTGAACTCACCCATACCTTACCATGGACATGGATTTATTTAGGCTATATAAATTCTATCAAAGGGCATGAGATATCTACTTCCATTATGGAACATAAGGGACAAATCCTTTCCCGCATTATCTATTAATGCAGTATTACTCATGACGCACCCAACGTATCCTACCTCGTTGTGAACAGTGTGTCGTCATAGTTTTCATCAATACATCTAAGTGTGTGAGTTGTAATACCCATTAATAATAATCTTAAAGTCTAAGGACCAATACACATGTCCACAGATAGGAACATCCAATCACACTATGAAATGTGGATTTCCTACTGGGAGGTCTCGTTCTCATAATATCCTCCTAGATATTACCAAGGGCGCACACCATGAGAAGGTGCCTCAAAGTTTTATGAGTCCTCACCCCTAATGATATGTATTATTTGTGTCCCTAAAATAATATTATCCAGAAATAGAACATATATTCAAGAACAGTGTTATGGAACTTCTGGGTTCTCATTATAGTAGGGATCCGCTATGACCCTTTAATGCAATAGATGTCCTTAGGACATTATCACATGCATTGTCACGCAGAAGAAAAATCAAGATGTGATAAGGATTTTATTAATGAATAAAGTACAAAGTACTTGGTTCTAGACCACCAACTCCAACAGACTCCCACTTGGACTAGAGCCAATTGCTAACAACCTTTAACCCACTAGCTCTCACATGATATTCATGATTCTACTGAGATAGGCCTTTAGTCATGGGGTCCGCCACATTCTCTTCCATGGACACTCTGCTCACAGTAACTTCACCCCTCTGATAGAAATCCCTCAAGAGGTGATACTTCCAGAGTATGTGCTTTGTCTATTGATGTGACCTTGGTTCTTTTTCAAGAGTCACCGCTACAGTATTATCACAATACAATGTAATGGGATCTTTACTTCTAGGCACCACATCAAGATTCTAGAAAAATTTCCAAATCTAGATGGCTTCCTTGGCTGCATCAGAAGCCGTTATATATTCGGACTCCACTATAGAGTCGGCGAAAACTGGCTACTTTGAACTCTTCCATCTCACATCTCCTCCATTGAGATAGAAAACATATCCAGATTACGGCATCAAATCGTTCTGATCTGTCTGAAAACCAGCATCAGCATACCCTCTGATGACAATCTTCTCGTCTCCTCCATACACCAGGAACATATCCTTAGTTCTTCTCAGATACATAAGGATAGTCTTAACAGCAGTCAAATGTTGTTCTCTTGGATCTTCTTGATATCTGCCTACCATGCTCAGTGCATAGGCAACATCAAACCTGGTACATAACATGGCATACATGATGAATCCTATAGCCGAAGCGTATGGGATCTTACTCATTCTATCTTTCTCTTATTGTGTCTGAGGACACATTTTCTTAGAAATATGTAGGCCATGTGACACTAGAACCAATTCCCTCTTGGATTGTTACATAATAAATCTCTTTGGTATCTGGTCAATGTATGTACCCTGACTTAGTCCAAGCAGCCTCTTAGATCTATCACGAATGATCTTGATCCCTAGAATGTAGGCTTCTTCACCTAAATCTTTCATGGAGAAGCACTTGTTTAACCAGACCTTAATTGACTGTAAGGCTGGTATGTCGTTTCCAATAAGAAATATGTCATCAATATATACTACTAGGATAATGACCGCATTCCCATTAAACTACTTATAAACACATGGCTCACATTCATTCTTAATGAAACCAAATTCCTTTATGGCTTCATCAAATCGAATGTTCCATGACCTGGATGCTTGCTTCAATCCATAAATGGATTTCTGCAACTTGTAAACTCGTTTGGCTTCACCTGGTGTCACAAACCCTTCTAGTTGTGTCATATAGACATCTTCCTGAATGTTCCCATTAAGGAATGATATTTTGACATCCATTTGCCAAATCTCGTAGTCATGGTAAGCTGCTATGGAAAGTATTATTCTTATAGATTTAAACATGGAAACTGGCGAGAAGGTTTCATCATAGTCAATTCCTTGACGTTATCTGAATCCTTTAGCCACTAGCCTTTCTTTATAGGTACTAACTTGACCTTCCATGTCCATTTTTCTCTTGAATACCCATTTGCATCCAAAAGGCTTTACATCAACTGGCTCATTGACCAAAACCCAGACTCGGTTCTGATACATGGAATCCATCTCAGAATTCATAGCTTCTAGCCATCTTGCAGCTTCTGAGATTTCTACTTCTTCCTTGTAGGAGAGAGGTTCATCATTGTCCAACAATAATGATTCACCATCCTCGGTGACTAGGAAACCAAATCTCTTTGGTTCCCTTACCTCTCTTGATCTCCTACGCAGTACTTGTGTTTCTGGAACCTCTTCCATGGGGACCTGTGGAACTTGTTCCTGTACCAACTCTTGTGTATCTTGAGCATTAACTTTTTCGAAGTCAATCTTGCTCCCACTATAATTTTTGAGGATGTGCTCCCTCTCAAGAAAGACAGCTTCTCTAGCGACAGTCACTTTCTTGTCTTGAGGGTTATATAGGTAATATCCCTTCGTTTCCTTAGGATATCCTATAAAGATACACTTCGTGCCCCGGGGTGCTAGTTTGTTGCCTGAGAAGGCCTTAAAAAACACCTCTCATTCCCATACATGTGTATGCGACAAAATGGGTTTCTTTCCATTCCATAACTCGGAGGGAATTCCATTTTCCGCCTTAGTTGGTACTCGGTTTAAGGTGTATGTTGCAGTTTGTAATGCATACCCCCAAAAGGATAATGGAAGATCCGCATGACTCATCATTGACCTCACCATGTCCAACAAGGTGAGGTTCCTCCGTTCACTAACACCATTCCACTCTAGTGTATAAGGAGGAGTGAGCTGAGATAGAATCCCAAACTCTCGTAGAAGATCGATGAACTCTTGGTTCAGATATTCTCCATCTTGATCCAATCGAAACTTCTTTATCTTCTTACCAAGCTGATTCTCTACTTCATTCTTTAATTCCTTAAATTTCTCTAAGGCTTCTGACTTATACCTCATTAAGTAGAAAAATCCTTATCTACTCAAATCATCAGTAAAAGTAATGAAGTAAGAATATCCACCTCTAGATTCTACTGGAAATGGTCCACATACATCCATTTGTACCAATCCTAGAAGCTTTGTGTCCCTTTCACCCTGACCACCAAAAAGAGGCTTGGTCATTTTACCTTGTAAACAACTGTGACATCTATCAAGTGGTTTTAACTCAGTAGAGTCTAAATAGCCATCTTGACAGTGCTTTGTCAAGCGCTTCTCATTTACATGACCAAGGCGGTGATTCCACAACTGGGTGATGTATGAGTCATGTGATTTTGTTTCATTATCGATTGCCAACACTTGGTTTTCGTAATTTAATACATACAAACCATTATTCAAATGTGCCATACCATAACATATATTGTTCTTATAAAAGAGACAACCCTTATTTCCAAACTTGAAAAAAAATCCATCCATATCCAAACAAGATACATAAATTATGTTCTTGGTAACACTAGGCACAAAATAACAATTTTGTAAAACCAAAATCATGCCAGTTGGCAATGAGAGGTGATAGTCGTCAATAGCCAACGCAGCCAGCCTTGCACCATTGGAAGCTCGAATATCCACCTCTCCTCTGGAGATCTTTCTAAATCTACTTGGTTCCTGCATTTTAATACAGATGTGATTCCCACAAGCTGTATCTAATACCCAATGTCTAGAAATAGAAAGATTGAACTCGATAACAAACGCACCTTTAGCGTCCCCACGCTTCTGGGTGCAGTTCCTCTTCCAGTGGCCCTACTTGACACATGCAAAACACACTGCCCCCCGTTCCTTTCCCTGCCTCTGGATCTTCCCCTTCTTGGAGGGACGGTGCTCAGGGGCTTCAGACTGTTTATAAGTCTTTGGCCCCTTTTCCTTGTCCTTCCTTTTCTTGTTCACCATAAGGATCGCGGGTTTGTCACGCCCCATGTCCTTATCTACCTGGAGAATCAAGGTCAGAAGCTCCGATAGACTCTTCTCATTACTGCTCATATTATAGTTGACAGTGAATCTAGAGAAGGTCTTGGGCAGTGATGATAGGATGAGATCTGTACGCAGCTCATCTGAGAATTTAATCCCTAAGATGTCCAGGCGTTCAATGTAGCCAATGAGCTTGACTACATGAGGCCCAGCTAGTACAGACTCTCCAAGATTAGTTGTAAACAAATCATTGGAGATCTCATACCTCTCCTGTCTCGCCTTCTCTTGGTAGAGATCCTTAAGGTGAGACATCATGCTATACGTATCCATGTTTTCATGTTACTTCAAGAGATCATTGGACATGGCCGATAGCATGAAACACTGGACATCTGTGGCATCATCTATGTGTTTCATATAGAGAGATAATTCCTCATCACTGGCCTCTTTCCTAGGTGCAACTGGAATAGTCTCTTCCAGCACATACAATTTCCTTTCGTGGCAAAGGATGACGTGTAAACGCCTCTGCCACTCTTGGAAATTGGTGTCGGTGAGAAGGTTTTACTTATCGAGTATGGTTCGCAATGATATGTTTGAAGTCATTTTCTTGTCTTTTCTACAAATTAAGATGAGAAAAGTTTTAGTAATTTATTACAAAAACTGAGACAAATAAATAAATTAATACTTATTAGTCTCCCACTATTTTATCGAAATCCAATATCCCTCACCATTGACTTTGGAATATTCTTTTTCCTGAATATTCTAGTGGCAAGGATCCATATTGCCCTTCGCATTACCCCAACTAGGGTTGGTCAAGCAACTTTAAGGGTTTTAGGTAGGCATTCCAAATTCCAACTGCATTAACTCACAGCTCCTTGATCCGCTGAGTGGACTCCCCAATCCTGAAATCATTTTATTTTGGATTTCCTCAACCTTTGCCTCTTGGTCACACCAAGTCCTGCTGTGGAAGTCATCCCTTGATGCGAACCAAGTCAAGTCAACCCAAAACCTTGAATTATAATTCCCTGATAATTGAAAGCACCCCAACTAGGGTTGGTCAAGCACTTTGAACTATGGTTCGATTCTAACCAAGATTATGGAAGGATATACCGACTTAATATTTCTTTTGAGGTATTTTATCCTTATACATAAATTTCCAATTTATTATCTTTGATTACATACTTGTTAATATTAAGTGGGATATACTTAAGTGATTAACCATGTCTAAGATAATATTTACGTATAAGCTGATTTTATTTTAGTTTCATCTTGCATGCTTGTTTAATTCGTTAATTGTGTGATCATGAAAGCACACCCACAATAAACAAACCATGCAACTGATAGAAATAAAATAAATGGTATGATCATGAGCTTTGTCTTATTGGTTAGTTTATCTAGCAGTTGATAAACTAACCCAAGACCTAGGGGAGAAAACACCTTGAACCTTTCGGGTTCGTGTTTACAGCTTTCCACCTGTCCACCTTTGTATCTACTTGGATTGGTTTCACCTTGGCTCCGGACTTGAGCCACCTCCACTAGCTTGGGAGCTCCATCCATTACATATGCATTTATCTCACACACAGGTGAGGGGTAAAAAGGGGTTTTTACATAAAAGAATCTTTGGGCGCGGATGCCATACATATTAATGAGGAGATGGCTCGCAGGCCAACAAATTTAATTTAAATAAATAAAAACAAACCATTCACATACAAAGTTCTTGGTTTAGCTCATGATCATCCATACATGCAACAATATTTACGCATAAATAAAACTAACATTCAATTCTTTAATCGTTCTTGTTTAAGATAAATCATGCTCGAATTAATTAATTATCTTTAATTAATCAATCCTTTTATCTTAAACCCTTTTCTAAACTTCCCTGAGATTATCATCCATCATAATTTTAAACAAATAAATTCATTTAAAATTATCCTTGTACGTAACTTGTACCTTGGAGGCAACTCGGTGAATTCTCGTTCATTACGCAGATGTTAAATTAAACATATATATATATAACACCTATCACGTGTTGTGCCTCAGCTTTACACATGCACCATGGTACACGTCTCAAGGGTTTGTATAATATAATAATAAATTTTAATAAATCTGCGTAATTTGGGTGATTACACGGCGTGTAGTTCTGACTACATGACGTGTACTTTTCTTCACCGTCCATCTGAAGTACACGCTCAGGGACATGGCATTTTTATGTACTTCGGAAATTTTCAGAGTACATGACGTGTTCTATGGGACACATACCATGTAGTTTCCATGTTACACGGTTTCCAGCTGGGCAAGCTGTGTACGGGGTACATGGCCCAAACCTAACCCGAAGGGACTACACGCCGTGTTCATTGGACCACACGGCATGTAATCCAGAAATCGTGTGCCACCTGTTTCTGGTCAACACACGGTGTCTTAAATTCTTAGAAAGAATTCAATACACGGCCTGATTTGGCGGATCAGTCAATGCATTGAACCTAGACTACATGGCGTGTACTTCCTAATACATGCCATGTATTCTAGTGTTGTACAGCCAGAAACGTTTGGCTCCTCCGGATGATTTCCTCTATTTTATTTTAATCAAAATTAAAAGAAAAATTCGTTTTTGTGAGGTGAACAAGAAACGAGGGAGGAGGAACAGATCTCAAGATTCAGATTTCCAGAACGATTAAACATGAATTGAAATAACTAAATTATTAAATACGTAAATCACCAAAAAAAACTAAATAATTATAATCAGTGATATTACCGCCTCTGATACCACTTGTAGGTTCCAGGTGCAGCGGAAGCGCGTTGGTGGGATTGCCCAACTTTAATTTTAGCGTTAAACAACGTTCAATATGAGATATGTCACGATATAAAATGCCAGATCTTCGGAATGGAATTAAGAACAAAAAAGAAAATAAGAGTTCCGGAACCATTGAGATAGGATCATCATATGTTGGTTATAATTAATTTAATTAATTCACAAGAATTACCTTAGTGAAATTCTTTCTTCGTCGATGTCTCCAGTCACGATCATGTGATCCTTCATTTTGTCGTAAAATCCAAGTATATGATTCCTCTAGTGGTGATCCACACATGCTCCACGTATCTCTAGACGTCGCTGAAGGGATCTCCAGGTGCTAGCACAGAAGAACCGTTGCTTGCGATGTCCTCCTTCGACCACCTTGATCCGGTGGAGGATCTCGCTCTCATAACTTGAGGGTGTTCTTGGTGTAAAGGGAATTCTCTCTTGTCTTGAGAGTATTTCCAAATCTGTTGTGCACAACAATGGCTCTAGAAAAGTGTTGGGTTTGTGAGGATATTTATAATCAGTTTTGAGTTTAATAGAGTTATGACAATGAATAAACATGTTAAGCATTTTATTTATTTCATTAACTCTTATTGAAACCCCATGTCAAATTATTAATTCCTTTACATGTGCCCACGCTGATTATAATTAATATAATTTAATAAAACAATATTATATCCTCAAAATCCCGAGTGGAAAACTATACGGCGTGTAATAATTAATACACGGCGTGTACTTGTTTTCCATAAAACTACACGACGTGTATATTTAATATACACGGCGTGTACTTTTATTTTCCATTTTTATCCACCACATTTATTAGACCTTTATTAATGGCTATTTATTTCTTAAATAAATGTAACTGCATTACTCACTAATAAATATATTATTTCACCCACAATATATTCTCTCAAATAACTAGTGTTGAAATAAATGCGATCAGGCATCCTTAAATAATTATTAAACCACAGTCGGGAATAATATTTATTTAACTTGTTAAATTAATATTTAACTGAGATACATGGACACACTTAGTGTGTGACCCTCTAGGCCTCTTTCTCAGTGGCATTAGGCAGAGCTTGCCTAAAGTCCAAGGTTAGCGTCTAGCAACATGCCAAGGAACCCATAGAGAAAGAAGTTAATGCCACAATGACATGTCACCTCCTACGAATGCTTACCGTGTAATATAATCCTTTTGTCTCGATATCTTTAATCAATAGAGTTTCATGCTAGTGTCATCAACCCATGTGCTCGATTATTCTTTCTTTGAATTCCTGGAATTGAACTCGCCCATACCTTACCATGGACATGGATTTATTTAGGCTATATCAATTCCATCAAAGGGCCAGTGATATCTACTTCTGTTATGGAACAGAATGGACAAATCCTTTCTCGCATTATCTATTAATGCAGTATTACTCGTGACGCACCCAACGTATCCTACCTCGCTGCGAACAGTGTGTCATCACAGTTTTCTTCAATACATCTAAGTGCGTGAGTTGTAATACCCATTAATAATAATATTAAAGTCTAAAGACCAATACACACATCCGCAGATAGGAACATCCAATGACACTATGAAATGTGGATTTCCTACTCGCGGGTCTCGTTCTCATAATATCCTCCTGGATATTACCAAGGGTACACACCATGAGAAGGTGCCTCAAAGTTTTATGAGTCCTCACCACTAACGACCTGTATTATTTGTGTCCCTCAAATAATATCATCCGGCTATAGATCATATATTCAAGAACAGTGTTATGGCACTTCTGGGTTCTCATCATAGCAGGGATCTGCTATGACCCTTTAATGCAACAGCTATCCTTAGGACATTATCACATGCATTGTCACGTAGAAGAACAATCAAGATGTGATAAGGCTTTTATTAATGAATAAAGTATAAAGTAGTTGGTTATAGACACCAACTCCAACAGTGGAGTGGTAGTTATTATTGTACGTAAACTCTACTAGTGGTAGGTGGTCCTCCCAACTGTGTCCAAAATCAAGGACGCAAGCACAAATCATGTCCTCTAAGGTCTATATGGTCCGCTCTATCTGACCATCAGTAAGTGGGTGAAAGGCTATGCTTAAGTGGAGCTAAGTCCAAAAAGCCTCATGTAACCCCTTCCATCACCGGGATGTAAATCGTGCATCAGAATCTGAGACTATCATAGGTGGGACTCCATGGATTCAAACTATCTCCTACATGTAGAGGCATCCCAAGATCTCTACTGAACCCTGCTCTCGAATGGGTAGGAAGTGGGCCGACTTGGTGAGTTAGTCTACAGTCACCCAAATGGTATCATGACCCTTGTACATATGTGGTAATACCATTATGAAGTCCATCGATATCTCATCCCACTTCCACTCTGGTACCTCAAGGGGTTGTGTCAAACCTGTAGGAACCTAGTGCGTAGCCTTCATCTGATGACAAGTTAGGCATCTCAAGACAAACTTTGCTACTGTATTCTTCTTACCCTGCCACTAGTACTGATGTCAGAGGTCCTGGTACATATTTTCCACACCTAGATGTACCGCCAAAGGGGATGTATGGAACTCCCACAACACCTCCTCCCACAACACCACTGGTACTATGGTGAGTCCTCTAAAAAAGATAGTGTGCTTCCCACTATTTGATTATAAATTAGGGGCATGCCTTATAGACATCTAGGTACATGTAGTCTAATATCTGGAATCTCCAAGTTGCACCTCTATGACTCGTTGTAAGTGTGGTGGGGAAACTACCATCGACTGAAGAAAATATGTCTCCTCTCTATTCACGAAGGATATCTAAAGCAAGGCCAACTGTTCTGAGGCCTCATTCTATATTTTTGAACTCAATCTCCTAATGAGATCATCTTCTGCCACATTCCCCTTACTAGGAGTATAGACTATCTTAAAGTCATATTCTTGAAGGAACTGAAGACATCATCTCTATCCCACTGCTGAAAAGCCTATGGGAACCTTTCCATCTAGGTGAAAGGCTACCCCTTTCAATTAATTGATGTGCTCATCAACCCTTTGGTAGTGGGTACTCGTTCTCCATGTACACTTGGTTAAAGTTCCTATAATCCTCACATAACCTCAAACATTGGGTCTTACTAAGCCCTTCTTTTGTAAGTCCCCCACCTACACCCTTATCTTGTGAAGCTCTTTGAAATCCACTCGATATACTAATATTGATATCGGTTCTATTTCGAGGTGTATAATTATGTATAATTCCATATCCCTGTGGGGAGGCAATTCTGGAAACATCTTCTAAAGAGACATCCCCATAATCGACCACTACTATTGGGAATTTAAAACTCAAAACATCCAATGCCACGAGGGTAAGGCCGGCTGACTCAAGAGTGATCAGATGCACCCTCCTATGCATGAGTGTATCCCATGCTTCTTGGGTTTTCTTTTTCTCTGACCAAGGAAAACCCCATTCCAATGATGTGGATATACCACATTCTTTTGACTAAAATATTAAATCATAGCATAAACTATGGATGAATAGTTCATACCCAAACTAACATCTTAAGGCCTCGGCGCTGCCACCAAGAGGTTACAACCAAAACTCTTTCCTCAAGAGTTAGATCACAATGTTGGCATATGTGTGATTATCGAGTCTCCTCCCATAGGTGTCTCCAAACATAAGGGTCAAGTCAATAGTTTAACAAGAAACTCTAGGTCCTGAACAAAATTTGTGACAAGAAGGAATGATTAGAACCTATGTCTATTTATACAGAAGCTAAGAGTAGACGCATACCGTACCTTGAATTATTCTTGGAGCCCTTTGGGTCATATTCCTTGACCACATGCAGCTAATCCCTTCCCCTATCCTCTAGCTCCCTGAGCTTGGTGGGGACCAAATTGGGGTGGTGGTTGTAAAATGTCGAAATGTATATCACCTCCTACTAATTTCACAAATCCTCTGCCATGTCTGTCACCTTGTATATTCATCTGTTCCTGTCACTTCCTCTGCCCTAGTGGCTCATCCATTGTTTCACTGTCAGCATGACAGGCTGTAAAATCTATTGCAAGATGTCTGTTTCCATATTTCAAAATGAATTACCTCTTCCTTTGCTAACTGGACTCACCCTATGAGCCCTAAGTTGTAGATCCCCTGTCTTGGGACCTTTTCTTGGAATGTCTCACACATCCAAGTCTCTAAGACTGACATCGGTTGCATACTTTCCCACTGCTGACATTTACTGGCTATTTTTTCCCAGCCAAAGGAATTCCAACCACAGAGGTTCTATCTAGTACCCTAGAATAAGTAGGAATGCATAGAGGAATAGCATTGGCTCGGACGTCCCTAAACACACCTCGCTCTGAGGTCCAAGCCCTGAAGAACTGGTTGTATTGTATTCATTGAATACTTAGAAAAGTTGCTACGCCTCGATGAATACTCAGCTACCATCATGTCATCCTTCCAAATCTATATAAGCTCTTGGGTGCGCATATCCATTATCTTTCATGGAGATATCCCCTTCTCTGAGAAAGTTTCTCAAGCTTTGACCATGGAAGAGTCACCTCATCATAAGATTGAGTAATCTAAACCCTGTCATCACCCTGTTGAGCTGTGTAGAAAGCTCACTGCTAGGACTACCATCTGATCTAATGGTGTCCTGACTAGGTGAAAAACTCAGTCACCACCTCAAGCTAGTCCTTAGCCTCATGTGAGTCAGTATTTCCTTGGAACCTGAGGGGTCTCTATCGCTGAAACTTTTGAAGTGTTCTCAGCCTGTGCATCTCATCCACTGGTACTACGAGTACCATGTACTACCCCACAGGTGGTGGTATAGCTGGTACACCACCCAGTGGTGTTGTCTCTGGTGCGAACCCCTGTACCCATATCGTTACCTCATAGATCATTTTTATGATCATGTGGTGGAATCCTAGATAGCTGTCTATGAGGAAGCATCTTGAAACAAAACAAGATGTACCACAATCAATAGAGTATACCTGGTGATCTGACTCTGACTCAGAGAGATTATGATAAAACATTCAAAGATGGATGAAACCGGTTTTTTCATGTATTGATTTAGAAATCAAAATTTAGGTTCATGGTGTATAGATACGTTAGCCGCCGCACCAACACTGGACTCCCTAGCATGAAAGCTGAACTTGTAACACTTAACACTGTTCCCCATAAAAAATACAGACTCTTAGTTCTTCTGGTAGAATTGACCTCCTCTGATACCAATTTGTCATGAACCATTCTCCAGGGCTCATGATATGACTACTCCAATCCCACCTTCCATAGGCTAGGGGCTGGTGACTAGCACTGAGTATGAATATCCCAAAAATGGAAGGCATTTTCCTTTAAACCTATACACACGCATGAAGATCAAATTGTGGAAAGTAAACACAAAGTAAACCATAATTGTCACTGAGACAGTTACTGAAGGTACAGTACAATTGAAAATTAAAAAGGGGCTAGAATACAAGCCCAAAACCACAAAGGAAAGTACACCTTCCAAGGTTTGTCTTCTCAAACCCTACCAGAAGGGTAGGTGGAGGGTAGCTACCTGTAGTCGTAGAAGTAAGTTTGTTTATCCCATCTCACTGATCACCACCTAGTCCCAGACCACCAAGGTCTCTGTCGAAGAATTCTTCTATCCTGTCTCACCGAGCACCACCAGGTCCTGGACCACCAAGGTATTTGTCGAAGCATCCATTTTTCCCTTCTCACTGAGCACCACCTAGTCCCGGACCTCCAAGGTCTCCATCAAAGTGTTGATCACCTGCACGGGACATGAAACATGTGGGCGAATCTTGTGTAGGGGTGAGTAACACAATACTTAGTAGAGACCCCAAACAACAAAGGAAGGACCATGAAGCAATACCACACAGCAAGACCACAAAGCAAAGACAGCTCGCACTAGGTATAACTCAAAGTATGGAAAGCAAGACTATCAGTCGTAACACTGAACACCTTGAAATACTGAGGTACTCATCCCTGATGAGTATCATGGGTCTACTAGGTCACGCAGAGTTTCTTCCCATTTATTCCATCATAGTTGGTCCACACAGAGTCGCTTGTAGCTGATCTACACAGGTTCGCTTGGAGCTGATCCACACAGGGTCGCTTGGAGCTGATCCACACAGGGTTGATTAGAGTTGAACCAAACAGGGTCACTTGTAGCTGATCCACATAGGGTCACTTGAAGCTGATCCACATAGGATCACTTTTAGCCGATCTATATAGAGTCGATTATAGCCGATCCACATAGAGTCACTTGTATCTAGTCTACAAAGGGTCGCTTGTAGCTGATCCACACAGGGTCGCTTGTAGCTGATCCATATAGGGTCACTTCTAAATGATCCAAAAATGGTCACTTGTAGCTGATCCACATAGGGTCACTTGTAGATGATTTGCATAGGGTCGCCTATAGCAGTCTTTGAGTCCCAGCAAGCTATATGATTTCCGCACGTAGCCTGCTTGATTCTGGTAGATACCACTCCTCAAGACATTCATTATATTTCAAATTCCATTAAAACCTACTTAGAAAATTCCAAAATAATTTTCTCATCATGAGGGTTCCAAATCCACAAACATCTCATCAATCGAACACCAGGTCTGAAAGATATTGGTGTTTTAGTAAACAAGGGGCAGTTGTGTCTGGGCTCGGACCGACCCGATCAACCTGGCTCGAGGGTCCCGCATGACCCGGCATGGTTCAACTAACCCAGCCCGACCCGGTTGGGTCTGGGTTGGCCCGGTACGGCCTGGATACTAGGTCAGGCCCATTGGGCCTTGTTGGACAAAGCCTGGTTTGGTTGTGGATCCAGCTCACCGGGTTGCCCAGTGACCCAGATTTATCTAGCTAGTCCTACATTAGCAGGCCGGTTTTCCTTCCCATCTCGGGTCGCCCATCGGCCCAGCTTTATTCTGTCGGTCTATCCCACAACAGCAGGCTGACTTACTTCATCTTGGGCTGCTCGGTGGCCCAGTTCACACCACCTAGCCCATCCCACATAGCAGACTGGTCTCCTCCATCCTGAATGCCAGGAGGGCATCCGGTTCGTGTGCCCCGCAGCCGGCTTAGCCAGCCACCCTGTCCAGTCCCGCATGCAGTCCCTGCTAGACCGTGTGTTAGTGTAGGTCGTGTCTTGCCTCTTCCAGTAGCCATCCTGAGCACTGGTGGCTCTTGCTATAATGTTGTGGCCTGAGCTGACTGCAGCATCCTTCTCAACATACCGTCGTGGTGCACCGATAGTATTTTTCGCAGACCACCCGGTCCACTCCATTGGTCCCTTTTTTGGATCATCTGCGCCTCCATCCTCCATGGGGTGTCGTCTTCATTACTATGGCCTCAAAAAAGCTTCACCATCAACTCAAAGGTTCAGACACGAAGAATTCACAAGAACACACAAAGGTAGAGGGGCCTGAGCCTTGTTCGTGTCGGCCCACACCCTCAGCGTTAGAGTTTAAAACATGGGGGAAGAATATTTAGGTTATATACAAAATTTAACCTCGATTCTAAACCCCAAGAATGAGCACTCTTTTGTAATAACAAGTGATCCACGGATCAACCTATTCATGAGTTCATCCATGTTCGTTGTTTTAGAATAAAGAGTGGGGAAACTCAAAACACAAAAAGTAAACCCCTACCTAGGAAAGTAGATTTCTCAAGGATGATCTTTCATTGTCATCCATAAATATCTATTCCCAAATCTCCTCTCTAAGGGTGTCTCTACCATCGTCTAATTCTTCAGCATTTTTCATTGTAGAGGTTCCCTTCTTGTTCGTCAGAGGAATTATAGGGATGTCTATTAACCCAGAATTCCCTATTTAATTAAAGAAGGAAGACGTGTGTGCATTGCACCATCACCACCCTATTCAATTAATGAGTGTAATTAATGAGATTCATCATCACCTCATCATTGAACCACAGTTCTAACATTCCACTACTTAACGATGAAGAAAACAAATAAAATAACTTTTTAAGTTATTTTATTTTTTCTTCAAAAAATTCTGAAAACTAACTTTTACCCTTGACCCACATTGGTTAAGGTTAAGTCCTGCTTAAGGATAACATCTCATTAAAAACTCAATGGTTGTCTCATATGTTTAATCCGAGTTACCATTTGTGGGTTATGGGGTTTTGAAAATAAAATAACTTTATTTAATTATTTTATTTACGGTTATGTCATTTTCAGGTTTTCTCACTAGAGGCCCGTGCCAACTAAAATTAAGTCAGGCCTAGGGTAAACCCGCCATCCTGAACGCAACGGTGCACTTGGATTTCTAATTCGGGTACCCTTTTAAGAGTTATTCCACTTTATTAGGAAAACTGCTCACACGCTCTATTTAAAACTTAACATTTTTCGATGGATCATTTCAGACACTCTGGGCCTTGGAATCGCACACCATCTCATCGTCTGGTCTCAAAATAATCCCATTTAATTTTCAAAAAAATCATGGAATTATAGGGTATTACACAGGTTTCTTTGGTCCATATATAAGTAGATATATCATAATATATTTGTGCTTCATGCATAACCATGGTGGAAAGTTATAATTTACCAACATGATGGGACAAGTATTGTGAGTACTACTCTATACACCAAAAGGATTTATTCCATCTATAGATAATGAAATATAAAAGTTTCTTAGATAATTTCAGAATTTAGGATACTCATAAAAAAAATTTCCACTAAGGAGAATCTATTAGATGATGTAGGTTTCCATCTTTAATTCTTGTATCTATATTCCATATCATATTTCTCTAGGTTTCCTGACATCCCTGTAGTCTTTTAAACCATTGAATGATAGGAAAGTAATATACCAATTTTTAAGGACTTGATTCATTTTTCTTATATCAATTTGTGCCACACTTAGGGAATTTTATGAGTGATTCATAGTCCCTAATAAACAATATGAAATCATTTTAACAAGCATGTATTTTTTATATATCGTTCCCATTGAGCATAGCATTTGTTTAGTGTCATATGTCTGATATGGCAGTTCATTTTCTTCTGGTATCATATCATTCAGGAGACCAAGTAGTTATGAAAATTTGGTGTCACTCTATCCACTACTATATTTCAAATTATATAACTTCAATACATCTAACAATCACTACTGGAAAATGGCCATATACCCACGGTTCAAAACCTTGGGTATAACTCCCAAAACCATGGGTATAAGCTATACCCATGGTTTTGGGAATCATGGGAAACCGAGCCATTAGTATAGCTCTAAGATATACCCATAGGTATTTTCTACCATTTTATAACCCTATACCCATGTTTAAAAACCCTGGGTATAGGTTTTAAAAAATAGATGGCCACAAGTTTCGATCCCACGACCTGTTCGTCACAAACTTCATGACTAACCACTGCCCAAAAATCACTTGTGTGTGTGTGTGTGTCTATATTTACTTAATTATAATTATATAAATTGTGGCTAAATAGAGAAAAAACCATGGGTATAGGTTTTTGTGCCAAAAAAATCATTCCTGCGGGAAAAAAAATTACCCACACTCACACAGGAAAGCTATACCCAAGTTTTTCAGAACCATGGGTATAGGTTTTTAGCCCAAACCTATCGCCATAGTTTTAGGAAAACTATGAGTATAATTATTGAATAAAACCCTATACCCATAATTTACTAAAACTATGGGTATAGTCTCTGAACAAATCCCTATATCGATGGTTTTGGGAAAACTGTAGAAATAGGGATATTTTCTAGTAGTGAATATTATGTATTTAGTAAAACTAGTATACAATGGTCTCTTAGCATATCTATTTAACTTATAAAATAACTTTGGAAAATCACAGAGGTTATCTTGGATTTTCATTTTCATTTTGTCCATGCAATCTCCATCAACATTTACATTGGTATTCATATCAAATGATCCATAAACCACAGTATCATCCCAATTAGTATGCACGTTTAGTTTTTCCCTATGTTTAGTCCAAAATTTATAGAACTGGTCTATTCCATGAAAAATCAAATGTTATTCCAACTCTTCTAGGCTAATTTTTCTTGAATAACAACAATGTAAACATAGACAAGTGATTTGAGAAGGGTCATATGCATGCTTTATTGAAAACTTGATGAAATATTTAAATCTATATTCATAATATTTTATCAAATGATTAGCATGAATCCATTTTTGATTTATATACATCCTATTTGGTTCATAAAATATTCATTTTTTACAATAAATAAACAAATACACATAAGATATTCATTATCAAAGGTGAAAGTTATATATAATTATAATAAGGGAAACCCAATATTTGATTGTTTCAAAGA
This sequence comes from Viscum album, assembly GCA_963277665.1. Lineage (NCBI taxonomy): Eukaryota > Viridiplantae > Streptophyta > Magnoliopsida > Santalales > Viscaceae > Viscum > Viscum album. The sequence goes on from OY728128.1 coordinate 22,876,428, forward strand.
ATTTCAGTATGATTTGAAGAAAATGGGTAATTGAATTTAAGAAAAGAATTACTCTGCTATGGTAGGTGTTATTCTCTGAATTCATCCAAAGGTGAAATTTATAGTTAACTGTTAGCCTTATAATATCATCTCTTGCACAATTATCATTTCATTTTTTTGTTTGAAACTCATCCTACATATCTTGTGCACATGAATTTTTGTTTCTTGAAACACTTTAAGAAGTATTAATGTAACACCCCAAGCTTCCACGGTATGATTCTCTTTGAATAATACAGTAGTGTGTGTTGTAGGCAACTTTGAGAATTCTAACACACTACGACCAATCAAAGTAGTCGTTATGAATAGTAATACCCACTTTTTGAAATTTTATAAATTTTATCTCTCAAAATGGACTTCATTTTTGGATTCGGAATATCGAAATTAGCCTAGGGTAAAATTTTGGAATTTTTTGGATAACATTTATATTTTGATGAATAGTGAAAATTACTAAATTTTAATTAAAAACAAATTTTTTAATCAAAATAATTAATAGTGGTAAATTATTAATTTGAGTGGTTTTAAAGTAAATTTAGAATATATTTTTACCATTTAATACAATTTTGGTCATTGTACATAATTTCACATTTAAACCGGACATAAACAACTGTCAATCTTTTGATAATTATTATCTCTTAAAAACACGCTTTTTGTTTTAACAACAGGAATTAACTTTAAATTAATTTTTGCCACTTCTGTGTTTTGAATTTAGAAATATGGATTCCATATTTGGAATCAGGTGGTCCAAATTTTGTAAATATTTAACTTTTATTTTTAGACTTTTTGAATAATTACTTCGGTAAATATTTTATTTATCATGGTTAAAAGGTAAATCTGGTAAATAAGGGTAAAAAATAATATTATAATAATATTTATTTACCCTAAAACGTGTCCTAACCCTATTGGTTGATACATGTCTGACCATGGGCATCTTTGGGTCGATTTTGGGACCCCATGGATCCACTTGTAAGTGATAATGACACTTTATATTAATTAAGTTAAAGTAAATACAAAAATGACATAATCATATATCTTTTAGAAAAACAATTTTTACATAGGGTTATATATATTATATTTTAGACTATAAATATTCATTAGAAATATAAAAATATTTCCTACATAATATTATTTTATTTATAATTTTTATACATTTAATAATTAAATTTATTTATGACATAATAATGATGCAGTATTTTCCTTATTAATGAAAGACTCAAATAATTGGTATTATAAATATTAAAATAAATATAATGTTAAAGTTTTTATGCCATAAAATAATTTTATTGATTAATATGACATGTTATTATTGCTTAAATGATTTTGGTTTAAATTAATAATGTTGTTAAGACTTTAACAAAAATCAATTATTAAATAGTGTCAAAATTGACATAAAAGAGTTTTTAAAACAAATATTATATTATTAATTGATATTCTATTTCTAAAAATATAAGGTTCAGGAAAAGGACTTATATCATGATAGTGGTATCATTAATGTACCACTTGGGGGTCGATTGGATGTATATAGTAAGTTTATTAACTATATAATATAAAAATACAAAGTGACATGGTTAATGTCAATCTAATTAACTAAGAGTTAAAACTAAAATATGAGGTTAATATAATGACCCAAACCTGTCTAAAATCTATTGGTTGAAATTATTTCGACCCATCCCCACCTTATACTTTGAATAATCCACTTTGGATCCATTATAAACTGAATATGAATTTATTATAAATTAATACTTTATGTTTTTCCTAAAGATCCCCTCCTCCCCCTTATAAAAGGACGCCACTTATAACCAATTATCCATGCCTTCAAAGCCTTTTGGTTCGGCCAAACCATGCCATGATATTATCTCAACTTCCCTCACTTCGACATAGAGGCCTTCCTTTAGTTAGAAAACCAACCTAAGGATCCCTTTTGATCAAATCAAAAGGAAGAACCCGAAGAAGAGGTAATGTTTTTCACCACCCTCTTTCAAGTTCCTTTCTTATTCAACTTCTTCTTTATTTGTTATTCCCATTATAAAATAATAACTCCAGTATCTTCTATATACTGTGATGTTATTATAAATATGGTACAACCATATTCAGTATTCTATCCATCCTTTTAATGACATGTCACCATACATGCGTACGTACGGCTTACCGTCTCCACGTCGTGGTGTAATTGTTATTGAAAACATTATTATTTGGATGGGTATAATAATGATGTGTAATTCATGTAAATAATAAATATAACATCATAATGATTCGATATATATGATATACCATCTAATTATATATTATTTTAATATCAAAATAATGATATTGTCGCTCGTGCGTACGTACGGACTACCGTCTCCACGAACGCGATGAGATTCATTCCCCATTGTATCCATTCAAGTATAATTCTCATTTGATGATTAAAAATAATGTTTAAGGAAATGATATCATTCTGGATATGAATAAGATACAACCTATCCATAAAAAACATGGCTTATGTAACAAAACATATAAAATAAAACGAGTAAGTTAACACCCGAAACGACAATAATACTAAGATATTATTAACAAAGCAATGTTAAAAGATCATATATGATATAATATTAATTTATATTATTCTTTTATAATTTAGTAACAATTATTTAACCATTATACATGAGTTTAACCTACCATTAACCAAGGAAAATTACAAGGTAAGGGTTTATTTTACAATCTCTTCATTATCCGAGGTTGTTTATACGTAATTATCTACTAGGACCTATTTATCATCCACATCCATGTTTCTTAAAAATGTATTTCAAATATTTCTTAATATTTTAAAGACTATGGGATAAATTCATTTATACCCTTGTTTACTTTTTATAAGAAGTTTATAAAGGAATCTTTCTGTCATTTTCCAAACAAGGTCCTTTTTAACCTTTTCGACAGAATTAAGGTAAGAATGTCTTTTTTAACTTATACGGTGGGTGCGGATATTTTCTACCGTTATAAAATCGTCAAAGATTCCCTTAAAATATTATAAGAATATTTTCAAACTAAAATTTTTATTTTATAATTATGTGACTCTTAAATGATTTCAAAATAGAAGGAGATATTTCTCTAAAAAGAGTTTAGATTTCATTTATGTCAACATCCTTTGATGGATTTTAAGTTTATTTGGAGTTGATTTATTATGATAAAAAACTTCCATAATGTATTGAAGGTTTTGTGATATGTTTGACTGTGGATATGCTATTTTTATACCATTCATGATTATGGTTAAAGTATTGAAATTTCATATGCTAGTTTTAATACGAATTTTTATGATATGTTTAAACCTTTTCATATGAGGAATGTATTGGACTTAGTAAGTGATGGGTGGAGCATACTATAGCTCTTCGATTCATCAGTAGGTCTCATGAGACAACTAGATGTGGAATTGGCTGAGGCCCTTTCCCAATTTGATTTATGGTTTTGGCTGAGGCCTTAATCATTTTTAGACGTCTTGGCCAAGGCCATGACAAAATGTTTCAGAATGTCCGGCATTATTCATTCTCTCATAATGGAAATAATATTTATGGTTCATGAGGTCATTCAACTTGTAGAATACCCATAATTATGTTTTATTATGGCACTATTTACTCATCTCATATTCTTTCCATAAAAGTATTCATGTTTATTATTGGTAAAGGCGTGTGGTTTCAATTATTTAACATGCTTAATATTTATGTCATTTTCTGTTGTATTACTTACCCTTACAGAGCATTTGAGCTCACCCCTTTCTTATGTTTCATTTTAAAAGGATATGAATAAGTTAGTTATGAGTGACCAGTAGGCATAATCTAGGAGGATTTTATGTTTCTAATGAAATATATTTTTGTGGTATTTCTTTTCAAGTTGTAAAGTTCAACTTATGTATGAATCTTGTTTCCAATAATACTAAACTGATCGGTCTTTCGAGACATTATTTCCTTATGATCATTCCAATGTTATGTAATAATGCACTGACTCTGGGTAACTGGGGTCAGGGCGTTACAGTTGGTATCAAAGAAAGTTTAGTACAAACCTTGGAAACTAGATTTAGATAAACTCTGATTAGAGCACATAGACCTAAGATGGACTTTGAGGATTAGTATAGAAGAACTTCCTAGAATTTTGGTATTGTAGAGATTTTGTGAGTTTTCTGAGCAATACATCCCTATCTGGATACGTGCAGGTAGAGGTGGCTCTGGCACAGATGTACCTAGGGGTAAAACCCGAAAACACCGCTTTGAGCTAGACTCGAACGGGAACTGGTGCACGAAAACGGGTCTTGCTGCACTCTTAGTTACGACACTCCCGGGGGATATGCTTAGGATAATTCTTATTTTATTTACAAACCATTATTAAGGGTTTATGAGTATATACTTCCTCAAAGAAAATTTTTTTATGATTGTGGATTATATCCATAAATATTTCAATTTATGTTAAGTGTTTTACAAGTATGGAATTATGTATTTCGATTCATAAACCGATCTATTTTATGCCATTGTTTGGAAATGGCATCTAGTGGAAAAAATGGAAACTGTATTAATTCCCACACTCCATGTAGGGATTTACCTCCTGCTCAAGAAAATTATAGTGGTGTTGGTGATGCAACTGGTGCGGATCAGCTAATCACCATACTGGGACAACTCACTCAGGTTATGAATAATAACCTTACCCGTATGGAGCACCCTGATCCACAGCGTGGAGGATCAATGTTAGATCGCTTCATGAGGCAACAACCACCAACATTCAATGGGAGTACAAATCCATTAGTGGATGAGCAATGGATAAACACCTTAGAGAAAATATTCCAAGATTTGGGGAGTAGAGAAAGGGAAAAAGTTGTCATGGCAGTTTACCGCCTCACTGGAGATGCTGATCAATGGTGGTCATTGATTCAAAACACGAAGGAAGATGATGAAGTATTAAATATGGAATGGAGGGAGTTTAAAGATCTATTTTTAGAAAAATACTTTCCTCATGACCATCGAGCAGATATGGAAAGGAAATTTTTGAGTCTGAGACAAAAGGAGGATGAGAATGTCTCAAAGTATGAGGATAACTTTACAAGGTTAGCAAGGTATGCTGCAGATTATATACATAACCCAATAATTAAGATTGATCGTTTATTTTATGGGTTAAAACCATTTCTCCGTCGAGTATTGGTCTCACAATCCTTCTCATCATACGAAGATATTGTCTCATGTGCTATCAAGACAGAAAAAGAATTGTCTAAGTCTTATGAATTTAAATCAAAGAAAGAGAAGAAGAGATCTGTTGAACACTCTGGGAAAGGAAATCAGGAAACAGGGAAGAAGAAAAGAATTGAATTTCCACCTTTTGATAATTGCGGAAGGAAGCACCCTGGTGCCTGTCTAAAAGGAAAAGGAGTATGCTACAAGTGTGGACAGAAAGTTCATCTAGCTGGTGATTGTAAAGGAAAGAAAGATACTACCAATGTTCAATGCTATAATTGCAGGGAGATGGGACATTATGCAAATGAATTTCCTAAATGTCAGGGGAACTTACCTTAGAAAAGGCCAAGTGATCAAGGTTAAGCTTATGCTATTACTACTGCTGAGATAGAAGCTCCGAAAGACGTGGTGGCAGGTAATTTAATGGTTTCCCCAAGTTTAGAAAATGCATTATTTGATTCTAGATCATCGCATTGTTTCATATCTCCCCATTTTTCTAATAAGACTAGATATTTCCAATTTGATTTAACAAGGGATTTTTCAGTTAAAACTCCTAAGGGAAGTATCATTGCTACAATGTTTTGTGAATCAGTCCCCATTAGAGCACATAAATGTTCTTTATCTGCAGATCTCATCATCATACCTATGATTGAATTTCATATAATCCTCCACATGGATTGGCTTTTGGACCATGATGTAAAAATTTATTATAAGAAGAAGGATGTTACTATTTTTGATGATGACGATAAGGAACACCTTATCTTTAGAGCAGAATCGTCACCCCCTAATTCTTACCTAGATTCACCCCCAGTAGCTCAACTAAATTCAATTATCAGGGAGGAAGAGAATGAAATAACTATGGGTTAGGAAAGGAATGTTCAAATTGAGGATATAACTATTGTGAGAGAATATGTTGATGTGTTTCCAGAAGATTTACCTAGACATCCTCCAGAATGAGAAATTGAGTTTTCCATTGATTTAATTCCTGGTTCAAGGCCTATATCGAATACCCCTTATAGAATGGCCACGGTGGAATTAGTTTAACTAAGGAAACAACTAGAGGAATTGAGTAATAAGGGATTTATTCACCCTAGTGTTTCTCTATGGGGATCCCCTGTCCTTTTTGTTAAGAAGAAAGATGGATCTATGAGGTTATGCATCGACTACAGGGAGATCAATGCTATAAAAATAAAGAACAAGTATCCCCTACCTCGCATTGATGATTTATTTGACCAACTTCATGAAGCTCAATACTTTTCAAAGATTGACCTTTGATCTGGATATCATCAGTTGTGTGTGAATAAGGAAGACATTTCGAAGACAGCATTTCGAACCAGGTACGGGCATTACGAGTTTATAGTAATGCCTTTTGGATTGACTAATGAACCCTCTGTATTCATGGATCTAATGAATAGAGTTTTCAAGGAATATCTCAATGAATTTGTGGTTGTATTTATTGATTATATCTTGGTATACTTCAAAAGATACAAGGATCATGAAAATAACTTGTGCATTATCCTGAAGACTCTGAGAAGACATGAATTATATGGGGAGTTTAGCAAGTGTAAATTCTGGCTTCAGGAGATCTCTTTTCTTGTCCATATTGTCTCTAAAGATAGAATCTATGTTGATCCTTCTAAGACCAAGGCAATCCAATAATGTCCTTCACTGACGATTATAACTGAGGTATGTAGTTTTATTGGTCTAGTAGGTTATTATCGACGTTTTGTCTAGAATTTTTCCTGGTTGGCTAACCCATTAACAAAGCTCACGTGTAAAGGGGTTAAATTTGTTTGGACAAAAGAGTGTGAAGAATGTTTCAAAAAACTGAAGAGAAGATTAGTCAATGCTCCTATATTGACTCTACCATCAGCAAATGATGGGTTTGTTATTTATAGTGATGCATCAAATAAAGGACTTGGTTGTATCCTTATGCAGAATGATAGGGTTATTTCCTATGCATCACGACAGTTGAAAATTCATGAGAAAAAATATCCTACTCATGATCTCGATTTATCAGTTGTGATATTTTCTTTGAAGATATGAAGACACTACCTCTATGGTGAAAATGTGAGATTTATACTGATCACAAGAGTTTGAAGTATATTTTATCACAAAAATAACTCAACATGAGGAAAATTAGATGGCTTGAATTACTCAAGTATTATGATTGCACGATACACTACCACCCGGGGAAGGAAAATAAGGTGGCAGATGCTTTGAGCAGAAAAGATCATGGAGTTTTTAACAATATGAGAATTGAAAGGGATCCAATTTTCATGGATCTAGTGAAGATGGACATGGGAATAACCATGGAAGGTGAAACATCAATACTTTTTCAAATGGTTGTCGAACCATATTTACTAGAAAGGATAAAGATTTCTCAGACCGGTGATGAAGAATTTCAAAAGAAGATTAAAGCTGTGAATGATGGGAGATTGAGTGAATTTGTGTATGAAGATGGAATTTTAAAATTTTGGAAGAGATTTTGTGTTCCCGATATACCTGATCTGAAAAGGGAATTGTTAGATGATGCTCATAGCTCCAATTTCTCTATACACCCTGGGAGCACCAAAATGTATAGAGATTTGAAGGAACACTTTTGGTGGGACAACATGAAGAGGGAGATTGCTAATTTTGTGTCAAGATGTATGGTTTGTCAACAAGTGAAAGCTGGAAGGCAACATCCTGGAGGAGTCATGCAACCTCTTCCCATACCTGAGTGTAAATGGGATAATATCATGATGGACTTTGTCATGGGACTACCAATGACTCCTAGAAGGAACGATGCAATATGGGTTATTGTTGATCGTCTTACCAAGTCAGCACATTTTCCTGCTATAAGAGAAGATCTACCACAGGATATTCTAGAAAGACTCTATATTAATGAAGTTGTGAGACTTCATGGAGTACCCCTTTCGATTGTTTCTAATCGTGATCCCCATTTTACTTCAAGATTCTGGAAGAGTCTTCAGAAGGCCTTGGATACTAAACTTCATTTGAGCACTGCCTACCACCCTCAAATAGATGGACAATCAGAATGGACTATTCAAACCTTAGAAGACATGCAGAGATCATGCTCACTAGACTTTCAGGGTATGTGGTATCAATATTTACTTTTGGTAGAATTTTCCTATAACAATAGCTTCCATTTGAGTATTCAGATGGCACCATATGAAGCGTTATATGGAAAGAGATGTCGCACACCAACCTGCTGGGATGACGTTGGTGAAAGAAAACTTGTAGACCCAGAACTGGTGGAGGAAAAAATGGAAAAGGTAAAGGTAATCCAAAACCACATAAAAGAAGCTCAAAATAGATAGAAGATCTATGACGATAACTGAAGGAAGTATTTGGAATTTCAGGTAGGAGATCATGTTTTCTTGAAGGTATCTCCATGGAAGAGAGTTATACATTTTGGTAAGAAGGGTAAATTGAGTCCCAGGTACATCGGACCTTACGAAATTCTAGAACAAATTGGGACTGTAGCTTACCGTTTGGCAATGCCACCAAGTCTCTCCAAAGTTCACGATGTGTTCCACGTATCACTGTTGAGAAAATACATGCCTGACCCAACGCATGTACCCACCTACGAGGAATTAGAACTAGAACCCAATTTGTCTTATTGTGAAGAGCCTGTCAGGATTCTTGATATAGGGGAACAAGTGTTGAGAAACTGGATGACTCATCTGGTAAAAGTTATATGGAAAAACCATAAGATGGAAGAGGCAACGTGGGAACCCGAGGAACTTATGATGAAGAACCACTCGAGTCTTTTCATGTGGTAGTATTCTAGAAATTTCAAGGAAGAAATTATTTGAAGGAGGGGATAATTTAACACCCCAATCATCCACGGTACGTTTCTCTTTGAATAATACAGTAGCGTGTGTTGTATGCAACTTCGAGATTCTAACACACTGCGACCAATCAAAGTAGCCGTTGTGAATATTAATACCCACTTTTTGAAATTTTATAAATTTTATATCTCAAAATGGACTTAATTTTTTGATTCGGAATATCGAAATTAGCCTAGGGTAAAATTTTGGAACTTTTCGGATAACATTTATATTTTGATGAATAGTGAAAATTACTAAATTTTAATTAAAAACAACTTTTTAATCAAAATAATTAATAGTGATAAATTATGAATTTGAGTAGTTTTAAAGTATATTTAGAATATATTTTTACCATTTAATACAATTTTGGTTATTTGACATAATTTCACATTTAAACCGGACATAAACAACTATCAATCTTTTGATAGTTATTATCTCTTAAAAACACGCTTTTTGTTTTAACAACGGGAATTAATTTTAAATTAATTTCTGCCACTTCTGTGTTTTGAATTTAGAAATATGGATTCCATATTTGGAATCAGGAGGTCAAAATTGCGTAAATAGGTAACTTTAATATTTAGACTTTTTGAATAATTACTTCGGTAAATATTTTATTTACCATGGTTAAAGGGTAAATCCGGTAAATAAGGGTAAAAAATAATATTATAATAATATTAATTTACCCTAAAACGTGTCCTAACCATATTGGTTGATACATGTCTGACCATGGGCATCTTTGGGTCGATTTTGGGATCTCATGGATCCACTTGTAAGTGATAATGACACTTTATATTAATTAAGTTAAAGTAAATACAAAAATGGCATCATCATATATCTTTTAGCAAACCAATTTTTACATAGGGTTATATATATTATATTTTAGACTATAAATATTAATTAGAAATATAAAAATATTTCCTATATAATGGTATTTTATTTATAATTTTTATACATTTAATAATTAAATTTATTTATGACACAATAATGATGCATTATTTTCCTTATTAATGAAAGAATCAAATAATTAGTATAATAAATATTAAAATAAATATAATTTTAAAGTTTTGATGCCATCCACGAATTTTATTGATTAATATGACATGTTAAGATTGCTTAAATTATTTTGGTTCTAATTAATAATGTTGTTAAGACTTTAACAAAAATCAATTATTAAATAGTGTCAAAATTGACATAAAAGAGTTTTTAAAACGAATATTATATTATTAATTCATATTCTATTCCTAAAAATCTAAGGTTCTGCCAAAGGACTTATATCATGATATGTGTATCATTAATGGACCACTTGGGGGTCTCTTGGATGTATATAGTAAGTTTATTAACTATATAATATAAAAATACAAAGTGACATGGTTAATGTCAATCTAATTAACTAAGAGTTAAAACAAAAATATAAGGTTAATATAATGACCCAAAACTCTCTAAAATCTATTGGTTGAAATGATTTCGACCCATCCCCACCTTATACTTTTAATAATATACTTTTGAGCCATTATAAACCGAATATGAATTTATTATAAATTAATACTTTAAGTTTTTCCTAGAGATCCCCTCCTCCCCCTTATAAAAGGACACCACTTCTAACCAATTATTCACACCTTCAAAGCCTTTTGGTTCGGCCAACCCATTCCAAACTATTCTATAAACTTCCCTCACTTCGACCTAGAGGACTTCCTTTATTCAGAAAGCCAACCTAAGGAGCCCTTTTGATCAAATCAAAAGGAAGAACCCGAAGAAGAGGTAATGTTTTTCACCACCCTCTTTCAAGTTCCTTTCTTCTTCAACTTCTTATTTCTTTGTTATTACCATTATAAAATAATAACTCCAGTATATTTTATATATTTTGATGTTATTATAAATATGGTACAACCATATTCAGTATTCTATCCATCCTTTGAATGACATGTCACCATACGTGCGTACGTACGGCTTACTGTCTCCATGTCGTGGTGTAATTGTTATTCAAAACATTATTATTTGGATGGGTATAATAATGATGTGTAATTCATATAAATAATAAATATAAAATTATAATTATTCTGTATATATGATATACCATCCAATTATATATTATTTTAATTTCAAAATAATGATATTGTCGCTCGTGCGTATGTACGGTCTACCGTCTCCACGAACGTGATGAGATTCATTCCCCATCATATCCATTCAAGTATAATTCTAATTTGATGATTAAAAATAATTTTTAAGGACTTTATATCATTATGGATATGAATAAGATACAACCTTTCCATAACAAACATGGCTTATGTAACAAAACATATAAAACAAAACGAGTAAGTTAACACCCGAAACAACAATAATACTAAGATATTATTAACAAAGCAATGTTAAAAGATCATATATGATATCATATTAATGTATATGATTCTTGTATAATTTAGTAACAATTATTTTACCATTATACAAGAGTTTAAACTTCCATCAACCAAGGAAAAGTACAAGGTAAGGTTTTATTTCACAATCTCTTCATAATCCGAGGTTGTTTATACGTAATTATCTACTTGGACCTCTTTATAATCCACATCCATGTTTCTTAAAAATGTATTTCAAATCATTCTTAATATTTTAAAGACTTTGGTATAAAGTCATTTATACCCTTGTTGACTTTTTATAAGAATTTTATAAAGGAATCTTTCTGTCGTTTTCCAAACAAGGTCCTTTTTAACCTTTTCGACAGAATTAAGGTAAGAATGTCTTTTTTAACTTATACAGTGGGTGTGGCTATTTTCTACCATTATAAACTCGTCGAAGCTTCCCTTACAAGATTAAAAGAATATTTTCAAATTAAATGTTTTATTTTATAATTATGTGACTCTTAAATGATTTCAAAATAGAAGGAGATATTTCTCTAAAAAGAGTTTAGATTTCATCTATGTCAACATCCTTTGATGGATTTTAAGTTTATTTGGATTTGATTTATTATGATACAAAACTTCCATATTATATTGAAGGTTTTGTAATATGTTTGACTATGGATGTTCTATTTTTATACCATTCATGATTATGGTTAAAGTATTGACATTTCGTATGCTAGTTTTAATATGAATGTTTATGATATGTTTAAACCTTTTCATATGAGGAATGTATTGGACTTAGTAAGTGATGGGTGGAGCCTGCTATATCTCCTCGATTCATTGGTAGGTATCATGAGACAAATATATGTGGAATTGGCCGAGGCCCTTTCCCAATTTTATTTATGGTTTTGGCCGAGGCCTTAATAATTTTTAGACGTCTTGGCCGAGGCCTTGACAAAATGTTTCAGAATGTCCAGCATTATACATTCTCTCATTATAGAAATAATATTGATGGTTCATGTGGTCATTCGACTAGTAGAATGCCCATAATTATGTTTTATTATGGCATTATTTACTCAGCTCATATTCTTTCAATAAAAGTATTCATGTTTATTATTGGTAAAGGCATGTGGTTTCAATTATTTACCATGCTTAATATTTATGTCATTTTCTATTGTATACTTACCCTTACTGAGCGTTTGAGTTCACCCCTTTCTTATGTTTCATTTTCCCAGGATATGAAGAAGTTAGTTATGAGTGACCAGCAGACATAATCTAGGAGGCTTGGATGTTTCTAATGAAATATATTTGTGTTGTATTTCTTTTAAAGTTGTAAAGTTCAACTTATGTATGAATCTTGTTTCCAATAATACTAAACTGGTCGGTCTTTCGAGACATGATTTCCTTATGATCATGTCAATGTTATGTAATAATGCACCGACTCTGGGTAACTGGGGTTGAGGCATTACAATTAGTCCATGGGATGAATACTTATCAGAGTAGTACTAGAAATATAAAATAGATGAGGGATGAGTCTCAAGCAAAAAATTACAATAATAAATTTTTAGGAGATGAAGCTGATTAGGACGACAGTTGTACTTCATTGTGTTCTTTAAAAGGGATAATGCCTCCTATTTGTGAGAATTACACCATTGTAACTAGTTATTAACTTATGACCTATTGAAGGTGAGATTTTGGGGGTATACACATTCTTGTTTATGATTCAAGGGGTCTCAGCAGGGACATGTTATGATATATGAATACTTGGGGGCTCTATGGATTCTATATTTATAGGAGAAATCCCACTTTTAATACTTTCAATCCTCTAACTAAGACTAGTCCTTCCTTGATTAAAATGAGACATAAAGTGTTTTTTAAATATCCTAAACAAATAAAAATATAATATAGGTGATTAAGGAGTAATAAGAAACCAAAATATGATAAACAAGAATAATAAACTCTCATTCCATAATCTAGAAGATATAAAAATGTATTGATAAAACATTTTAATGAATAAAGAGTTATTTCATATACATGGATGGTAATCAGAGATTCATAGGTGTGGAACCAATACATGTAGATCTAAAATGATGAATACCTAAAAATAATTTCTAATAATTATTCCAACATATATAGAATTTGATAACCTCAATTCTATTTTTTTGAAAAAGTGATGTAATAACCTAAGTAATTATTACATTTAATATTAATGGTATATCAAATATTTGAAAACATCTCAAAATTATAATTTCAATTTAAATTAAAAAATGAAAAGGAATGGAAAAAATAATTTTAGGAAAAGAATATACCTAATAATGATAAAGGTTTTAAGCATCTCAAAATTCTTAGTCGATAAATTGATTCAAGAATTGTGTCTAGAAAGGTTGAAAATATATATATTTTCGAGCAAATAAAGAGTAGGATTTATAATAAGATTTCATTTTCATGTCCATTATGGGTTCTATGGTGATTTTGGGAACATAGTATAAAATTTTAGTCATAATGAGATAAATAATAGTAATTATGGAAGATATAGTGGTTTTAAGTTAAAGGAGATATGACCCACTCTTAAAAAAATAGTTTCAAAGTGAGATAAATCTTCATAAATAAAATTAGATGATGAATCTCAACCATTTAATGAACTATATTGAACATGTGAAAAATTAAACGATTATATGAAGGATTTTAAAGAATTTCTAAAAACTTAGATGAATGTGAAGAAAGAATTATAAATGTATTATATAAAAAATAATGGGATGTAATAGGAATTTATTATTGATGTCACGCTAAAGGATTTACAAAATAAACATGATTTCATGTTATATATCGGTTTTTCATCTCACATATCAAAAGTAAATTGATGTAATTAATTATTTTTGACAAGTTCAAAGGGTAATTATTATTTTATAAATGGTGGATCTCTTAAGATAAATTTTTTTCATTTAAAATATGTTGTAAATAAATGGAAATATTAAAGAATGATCTATTTTTATATGGATTAAAGTAAAACATACATAGTATTTATTAGATGTTTGATGAAGGAAATAAAGTGATTTTTAAGAAGTATTAATGAGTGGGTTATCATTTCAAAGATGGCTATATTTTTATAAAGTATAGAAAACTAGTCGAACCATATTATAATTTTAGTTTAGTAAAAATTTATGGTAATTGTGTTTGAAAGAGGAAATTGATTTTTGGTAGTGAAAAATTGATCATATTAGATAATGAGACATTTAAATACTGAATTAAAAACGGTGGGTTTAGATGTTTTTATGATGAAAAGATAAATTTGATAGATATTTTTTACTAATTATAATGGGGATATTGTTAATAATTAAAATAATAAATTAGAGATTTAAATGAAACAACCCTTTAATTTTATTCACTATGATATATATAGAACCTCAAAGTATAAATCAATGAATTGTGATAAGTATTTCATTTCACCCATTTATAATTATACTCAGATTATATGTATTATTTTTTCGTCATATATATATATATAATTCTCTAAAGGGGGTTATAATTTTAAGAATAAGTATTAAGAATTAGTTTCATTATGTGGTAAAGAAGTCTATATTAGATTATGGCATTATTGTCAGAGGCACACACCTCATCACGCCTTGGCATGAGGCGAGGTGAGGTAAGGTTCACCTGGTGCAACCTCACTATGGCACGCCAAAGGCGCGTGCCACATGCACCAACTCAATAATAATTGTAGCATAAGTCACGGTAAAGGTGCACCACCAGATGCTGGAATTGGGAGGAATAAGGCAGAAAAATCATGGGTACAGGGGAAGTAGAAATTGAGGGTGACTCAATGGAAATCAGGGGTTGCGGTAGAACGAATGATGTTAAAAAACACAAATAGATATCGCTAAACAAGAAATCAACGAGTGAGGAGGAGGATAAAATAACATAATTTGTATTGAATCGTTGAATCATCTAAGAGAAAGTAGATATATTGATAAACTTGGAATTCATTTGAGCCTTGGATTTGTTCGACCCTTGAATTGTTTGGGCATTGGATTCGAGCCTTGGAATTGTTTGAGCCATGGTTTGAGTCTTGATTCAAGCTTGGATTTGATGAGGTGGAGTGCCGATAGTAGGTAGCTTCCATGTAAAGCTTCAGATATCATGATTGGTTCACGGCTGGCTAGGGTTCTTAAGATAGATCGGGACACTTTTATTAGCGCTTCCAAAAAAGCATTGATAAAGATCTCTTTTATCAGTGCTAAATTAATAAGTGATCATAAAAGGAATCTTTATCAGCACTAAAAAAGCACTAATAAATATTCATTTTATTAGCACTTATTACTTAAATGTTGATAAAAGATTTATAATTGTAATTATAAATAAAAAAATTGTAAATATATGTATATCATTATATATATATATATATACTAAATATATATAAATGTAAATATAGTAAATATATTCATTATTTAAATATATTTATTATAATTTTATAATTACTTAAATATATATTTATTTATTTATAATTATATAAATTCTTTTCAAAAAAATAATATTTATATATTTATATCATTATATATGTTTATATAATTATATATAGATAATAAATATGGTAAATATATTCATTATTTAAATAAGATTATTAGAATTTTATAATTATTTAAATATATATAATTATTTATTTATAATTATATAAATACTTTTTAAAAAAAGAATATTTATTTTTTTAATGATTTTTTGTTTTTTTGATGATAAAAAATAATATTTATTGATTTATAATTATAAATGTATAAATGTATAAATATAGTAAATATACATTTATAAATATATTTATTTATAAACATTTATTTATAAATATATTTTTAACATTATTAATGAATATTTAATCTTAAGTGTGTGCATGTTAAAAATGAGTGAAATTGAATAATTAAAAATGAGTACACTTTAACAATATTGAAAAAATGGATAAGTTTTATTAATTAAATATAAATTATTAAAAAAATATAGATATATATTGAAATAAAGATGAATAAATATTAAAAATATTAAAAAATAGTAAATATATATATATAAGAAATTGATTAAATTTCTAAAAAAATAAAAAAATATTAAAAATGAATTAATTCCTAACCCTAATAAAATTAAAAATAAACAAATGAAATATACTGATTAGATAAATGATATATTAAATTTATCATGTTATAAAGAAATTCTAAAATTAATACTAAAATTTGGATAAATTACATAAATATTAGGTGTATGTGTTTCTATATAAGATTTCATTAATTATGTAAATATTTGTGTGTGAGAGTTGTATATAAAAATTCATTAATTGTGTATATATATATATATATATTTGTTTGTGTGTGTGTGTGAAATCAATATAACACTCATTTGATATATGTTAAATTGAAAAATCAAACGACATTCAATTATGTTTGTTACTCAATGCAATTAGTTGGTATTTTTTATTTATATTAATTAATTTTTAATTATAAACCATTCTTCACTAAATATATAACTATTTAATGTAAATAATAAATATTTTTTATTATATAAATCATATTATATACATTCATATATATCTATATATTTAATATATACTATTTATTAATATTATCAATAATTATTTAATTAATAAAATGTTTAATATTTTTCTTAATTTGCTTATTTTTAATTTTTATTTGTTTAATTTTTATTTTACATATGTATATATATTTAATATATACTATTTATTAGTATTTATAATTTATATATAGTATAATCAATTTATTCATTTTTATCAATAATTATTTATTTAATAAAAAATAATATTGTTTTAATAAGATCATTTTTATTTTTTATTTATTTAATTATTTACTTTTATTTGGGATCTTTATTTGTTCTAAAAATCACTAATAAATGATCTCTTTATCGAGGCTAAAAATAAAGCAGTGATAAAGGATACCCTTTATCAGCGCTGATAAAGGCTTATTTTGTAGTAGTGTAACCAAGAAACGTCCATATAAAATATTCAGAGTGCATGGAAGAAAATAAACATATCTATGTTATAACAATGAATATGAAAGCATGTGGTCATATATCCAAAAAAATCTCCCATCGAGCTTATAACATATACAATAATAACCAAAAAAATTAAAAATACAAGGAGGTGTCATTTCCATCCCTGAGCCTCATCTCTGAACTTCATCCAAGTTATCTAGATCGACCATGAAATATTAGGCCTCTTCTTTACTTATACCTATGGTCATGAGGTCTGGTTAGGTACTAGAGTGTTAGGGTTTCCCAAGTAGGGTGTGAGTAAAATTTAGTAGGTCACCGACAACGATGTCCCTAAAAAAACTGGTAAAGAATTATATACACAAGTGACATTCTCATAGTAAGAAATATAGTGTATAAGTTCACTAAAAAAATCATCATCGATCCTAGAGTTCTAATATAAAACCTAAGGTCAGCCATGCCTACTCCATCCAATGTTGTATGTCTCTAGGAAAGTCATATAACCTTCAGGGGAACCATGTCCTTCAGTAGAATCCATTTAGAACATCACTCAGGGGACCATGTCCTACCCTGGAACCTATTTAGAATATCACCTAGGGGACCATGTCCGGGCCCATAACCTCTACCAGAATATCATATACATATCCACCTGGGAGGGGTCACATACCCTACCTAGAACCATTATATAGAATGAAGTTAGGGGGCATCCCTCCCTAGAACTTCAGATAGCATACACTTAGGGGTTGCATCCCACCCTGGAACAATTACCATGCCATCATTATTTAGGGGCTATATCCCACCCCAATGCCTGATAACCCATACACCTGGGGGGTCACATCCCTTACCTCAAACCATCACATATCATCCATCCTTGGGGTCACATCCCCTACTCAGAACCATTATATACCATCCACCAGTGGCGTCACATCCTTTACCCAAAATAGTTACCATACTATCATTACATGGGGGGTTGTATCCCACCACAACACCTGATAACACATACACTCAGGCATCACAGCTCACTTAGAACCTCATATAATATATATATATATATATATCCCATATACTAGTGGGAATATCCTCTCCGTAAAACCTATTATATTATCCACCCAAGGCTATCATTGGGAAAGCCTCCCTGCACTAACTCTCTCTAGGGTTAACATGAGACTAAGGAAACCACTATGGTCCCTTAAGTCACATCATTTACTAGACACACAACATGGTTACTTTATCTCATATCCATAACTCTAGGGTTAACACCTATCACTCAGAGGGAATAACATCCCCCAACACCATTATGATCACATCATGGCCTAATAATCCTCGTAGGAAATTCCATACTAGCATCGCACTAAAGGGATGGCCTAAATCCCATCTCCCTTATAAACCCAACTATATTAGAATTATTACACCTATCCTTCCAATAATTCTATCTAGGGTATACCCACTCAGGTAATCACTTTTCAGTGTGGCAGGAAAACTCTCCCATGTTAGTATTTACAATTGGGTTTTAGTACTTTAATAGTTTTATTTTTTATAATTTTTTAGATAAATTATTGTTTCATCACATTTAATTAAATTTAAGTTGTTTAAAATATAATAATGGTTTCTTATTTACATGTATTACATGCTTTAGTATTTAATGATTCTTTATTAATCATTTCTTTAAATAATTTAAATATACCTATATAATTTATTTATTTATTTTTTCTAAGTTTTTTTATTCATGGATTAGTTAAAAAATTATCCATCTATGGAAAGTCCACATGTTCCAACCCTCAACCAAATAAGGGTCCATTGGTCAACCCCATGGGAGAGAATCCCACATGTACTAGCTAGAGCAGTCAGTGGTCTATGTATAAGCCCACATGAGTGCAGTAGTGGTTGGGTATAGTGCCCGTAGGAGGAGGATGGGCCTAGTAGGCTCGTTGGGCTGAAGTCTATGTGTTTGCATAGTTGTAACGGGTTATGATACCCCATATCCATATTGAGGGGTCATGGAACACATTTATTGTTATACCAAAGGGTATCCATGACATTTCTCTAATGTGGGTCACACGAGTTGTGATTATTGTTCCACCATTCTTAAAAATACAGATATAATAAAAGCCATCTGATCTAGTGCATCTGGGCCATTTTTTCTCTTGCACCTCTCAAGTTTATATTAAAAATCACCATCCTCTTCCTCCAGTGAACTTATGAGGCTATATTTTGTAGAGTTATTTTTTTCTAAGTCACTATGATCGAACTGATCTACAATAATTATTTCCACTTGATTATCTTGGAAATTCAAACAAGATCGAAGGTTTACGAAACTTTGTTTGCATTAACTAAAATAAGATATTTCCAATACCAAATACAAATAAAGATACAATTGGATTTTCATGTATCCAAAATGCATGGATGAGTTTGAAGCTTTTAAAAAGATTAATCACTCAATTCATTTCACTTACAGAGGATCTTGTACCTACTGTGTTTTACCTACGTACCTACTAGTCATTTATTTGTAGTGACCTTGAAAGTAACTGTGAGAATCGCTTGAAGTAACAATGATTCCTACTATTCATTTCTCCAACTTATTGTGCACCGCTAGAGTGAATCTACTATGAAAGTGGGAACCACCATACCATGAGTTCAAGTAGTAAAGTTACCACATGAGAAATGAGGTTACTGTGAGAGTGAAATTACCATGAGGAATACTTCCACCTTACCATGAGTGAACCTACCACAGTAGTAAACCTACTGTGAGATTTAACTTACCATACCATGAGTTTTCTAATTACCATGGATCAACTCACCTTACCATGAGTATCTCTATGATAATTGCATGAGTTTTAATTTCTTTTTACTAACCGTGTGTTTGTTTTTAAAGTGATTGTGGTTTCATGATCAGTATACCAACCATGAGGTGCATGGTAAGCATATTGATCATGAGGCTTGTTCCTCACACATTCAGTTCAATACCTTTCTTATTTTTTAGAAAATTTATATTTTTACGACACTCGGTTTTAGTGAAATTTTTTATAAAATGTTTTATTGAATCTTTTTTTATATTGTTTTAACTATTTTATTAATTTTTAAAATAATTATATATCATAAATACATTTATTATAAATTGTTGAATATATAATATGATGGATATTTTTATGAAAATAAAAAAAAAATCATATTATTCATTTTATTCATTTTATTAATTTTATTCTTTGTTTTCTATAATATTTGAATTATTTTTAACTACAACTCTATGATAGAAATCTTATTCATTTTAATTATATGAAATAATCTCATTTACTTTAATGGATATATTATAAATGTTTTTAAAAAATTTCTTATAGTAACAGAAGAATGTGTGACCTCTTTGTTAATGAGTGCCACTTTTTCAAATTACAGGTAACCGTAATATTTTATTTTTTTATTCATTAACAAGTGGCATACAGTGATTGGTTTACTTAACACTTCAAGGAGATATTTTAAGTTAATAAATAAATATTAATTTGTTAGTGATATTATCAAGTAAAATCAAAAACATACAGAAAAATTTGAAATTACTTTTTAAATAATGATGTTACATAATTCTTGTTGCTCTCATATGATCAAGAAACTTATGTAGCTTCTATTCCTTTTCTACGATCACAAAATAACTTCAATATTCAATATTCTTCCATTAAAGTGATAAAAAATCATCAAGCTTCATAATCTTCCACATCTTTTGATTATCTAGTGGTTTTATTTGTATTTATTTTTATTTGTATTATTCTTTTATTTGTATTTTTGTAATATGTTTGTGTATGGTTTAGGATTTTCCCCATCAAAAGAAATATTTGTTTGTTCTGGTTATTATACCACCTAAAAATAAGTCTAGGTTGTGAATACCAATAAAAATTCAGGTCATAAACAAGGTTTAATGCTCCTATAAAAGTCTAGGTTGTGCCTCTAGGTATTTTTAAAAAGAAGAGTCTATAACAGGTTCTCACACCTTTAAAAGTGAGTTTCTTAGTATGTACCAATATTATCATGGGGTAGAGAAGGTTTAGGAGTGGAATAGGATCTTAGTGATCTAAACCATAATAAATCTATGCGTTCATTATTTTTATTTTCAATGCATTCCATATCTTGAACATAGATCTCACTAAAAAATATTTAATTAATAAAACTCTGATTTTTTAGTCTTTAATTTTTGAAAATGAATATTCACCCCCCCCCCCCTCTAGTATTAATTTCCATATCTTACAATCCAAAAATTGGTATCAAAGTAGGTGATTCCTTAAATTTATATTTAGAGTCTCTAATTGTTTTATTTGTTTATTTTTTACTCTATGCTAACCTGATATCCTAGACTTAACAGTCTAAGGAATAAAATAAAAGTTTCTTTCAAGATGGAAGGTGTTAATGTGAATGATGGATGGATTCCACAAAAAAACGTCATTCTTCAATGGAAGTGGATATGCCTACTGGAAAGATATAAAGGAAGCCTATCTAAAATAGTTGAGTGTGTATCACTGGACTATCATGGATAAGTCATATGAGCTACCCAAAGTTGATCTAGAGACACTTGTAGGTAATGACATAGAAAATGTGTTTTTAATTATAAAGTTAAAAATATTTTGTATTTTTTATAAGTAGATGTGTCTATATTCATCTCTCATCTTGTAAGACAACCCATGATATATAGAGAATACTTCAAGTGACTTAATATGGGACCGATAGGCTCAATATAACCAAGCTGAGAATACTCTAAGAAGACTATCAGGACTTCAAGATGGGAAATAAAGAATCAGTAAACTAGATGTTCCATCAATTTACAAATATTATAAATGGTATGAATTCTCTTGGATGAGTTTTAGACAGCACAACTCAATTTGAAAGAGTACTAAGCACTATCAATGAAAGTAATAATTTTAAATATAATACCTTAGATGAACTAATAGAATCTTTTTTGTAGTTTGAGTTAGAGTTGAAAAACATTTATGATAAGGAGTATAAAAATAGAAAAGTTATAATTTTTATGTTTAAAATTAATGAAATATCTAACACTTCTAAATATGAGTTCCAGGAAATTGACAAAGAGGTGGCGTACTTTAGCAATAAGTTTTTAAGTTCATGAAAAATAAAGGTGGTAAGAGGTAGTTCAGAAGGAAGTTCAAAAAGGATTATAAGAAAGTTAATTCCAATAATAATTATGATGTTTCAAAATTAGCCTTTTATGAGTACATGAAGAAAGGTCACATTAGGACAGATTTATCTAAACTCAAACATCAAAAGAAATAAAAATATAAAATGATAAAAGAAAATTAAGTTTTTTTGGAGGTTGGGACTTCACAAACAATTCTAACTCAAGTAGTGATCCTAGAAGTGAATAGGATATAGAGAACCTTTCTCTGATGGGAATACAGTGTGTGGTAACTAATTCACTTTTGAATCAATTAATTAATCCTACAAATGTATATCAAAATGTTTTATCTGAAAATGAAAATGAAATTGATTTTGATTCATGTTCTAATTCTGATTCTGTGGATTCAAAAGTTAAATGATAGCTTAAAGAAAATGAAAAATTAAGAAATTATGGAGTCAGGATAATTAAAAAGTATACTGACATAAAAATTAAAAATAATAATTTGGATAAATAAAATGAGAAAATAAAAAGAAAATGTGGTTATCTTAAAATATTTTTTTCCTATAATGATAAATCTAAATAGAATTATGATTCAGATTTTTTAAAACTAAAAGGGGAAAATGAAAGAGTTAAAAACTTCTTAGAAGTGAATGATAAAGATCAATAAAGAATATTTAATTTCATTCAATAATATATAATAAAAGTTGAAATTGATTATAAGAAACTTAATCAATAAAATAAGAAATTAAGAAACATAACTGATGGATCTAATGATAAAGTTTATAAATATTTAGAGACAATTCAATGGGATAATATGAATTTGGAAAATGAAGTTGTCAATATTAAATAGAATTTATCTACATTTATTCAAGGTAAAGAACAAAATGATAAAATGATTTATTTGATGAAACTAAACACTAATAAGAAAGGTTTTTGTTATAATAGTTTATCTCCAACGTTAAATAATACTAACTTTGTTAAAATATCAAAAGGAAGTATTTCCATTGTTACCTATTTTAAATGTAGAATAAAAGGGAATTATGTCAATGATCTTTCAATGAAATTTACATAATAATTTGGGAATAATTGAAATTTAATTAATAGGGATTTATTTTCTAAACAACCCACTAATAAATGCTTTAAATCAATTTGGGTTCCAAAATTTTATGTTAAAAATCCGGTTGGACCCAAGTTATCATGGGTACCAAAACAGTCTATTTGATTGTTTAATTTCATGAAATCTTCTATAAAAGTCTCAAAGATTCATGGTATTTAGACAGTGTATTCTCTAGGTACATGGAAGGTGATATTTCTAAATTTTTATCCTTCAATTCATGTGATGGTGATCTTGTCACATTTGGAGACAACTATAAAGGTCAGATTAAAGGTATTGGTGAAGTTAGATTTTATAAAACTGTTATTATCTCAAAATTATTATATGTAGATGGTTTAAAACATAATCTAATAAATATATCACAACTGTATGATGATGGATTAAATTTTATTTATGAAAATGATAAATGTACTATTTTGAAAAATAAATCTATTTTATTTTCTGCAAATAGAAAAGAGAATGTTTACACTATTTATTTCTCTGATCTAACCAAATAAAAGGTTAAGTGTTTGAATGTTTTAGAATCATATGATATTATGCGTCATAGGAGGATTGGGTAGGTAAACTTCATACTATTTCAAAAACTATCAAAGCATGAACAAGTTTTTCAATTTCCAAAATTACATACAAGTTAATACTTTATGTGTGATTCTTATTTAATGGGTAAGAAGCACAAAGAAAGGTTTAAATCTCTAAATTATGTGAGTACTAATATATGTTTATAAATATTACATATTGAATTGTTTTTTCCTATAAATACTATTAGTTTTAGTGGTAAGAAGTATTTATTTGTAATTGTAGATGGTTATAGTAGATTTATCCAGATTTATTTCTTATCATATAAAAATGAAACTTTAACTAATTTCTATACTTTCTATAAAATTATTCAAAACTTAAAGAATATATCAATAATATCTATTATAAGTGATATATAAGGTGAATTTTTTAATTTATAATTTGATAAATTTTGTAAATAAAATGGATACAAACATTATTTTTCATCCCCTAGGACACCATAACTGTAAGATCCCAGACTTCGTGGATGTATGCTATTATTTAAAATTTTGTTTGAATCCATTAAAGTTGGATAATTAAATGTTTACTAGGTGTATGAGGAATCTTGGGGGTGTTTTTGGGGTTTTGGATGTGAATAAAAGGGGAATCGGGTCACCATTTGTATGTCGCACGGTTGGCACACAGGTTGTGTAAACCGTGGAAGGATGAAAGCCAAATTGTGTGGGATTGGATAGATTCATTCCACATAGTTAGCACATGGTTTTTAAAACCATGTAGGATCCCCATGTAACCATGTGACTTGGGACCCTCTTGGATAGAGGTGGGAGCATGGTTGGCTCATGGTTTGGCAAATTGTGTGCCCTAATAAAAAGTGAGAATTTACTAATTTTCCCCCTAGATATTTTAAGTGTTTCACCCTATTTTCTTCCCCATTCTTCCTCCTCCAACCCTAGTGATGAACCAAATCTCTCAAATCTTCACAAGGGCCTATCTCCTTCATTTCTAATTTTTTTAGAGTGTTGTTGGGTGTGGATCGAAGCTCCAGGTGAGTCTAATGCTTATCTTGCTTCTATTTTCCTAATTAGGGATTGTGGTTTCATTATTATTCTTATGAATCCCCGAAATCCTCTTTCTCTGGTGGATATTAGGTTAGTTATTCAACAGGTTCTTGAATCTGGATATATAGATAGGGTTAAGCAAGCATTCATCTACAAATTCTAGGTAGGTGGTCTGCAAGTTATTTCCCATAGTTTTATTATCAATTTGTGCATGTGTGGTTGTGATAATGCTTCTCTCTTGATATGAATTTGATGAATTTAGTAATATTTGGTAAAATGGTTGGATAAATAATGATTTAGATCCCTCATTATCCCTTTGGGATGTGTTGATATTGTTTATACCATTTAGGTCCACCCATGGGGTGTGCAAATATTCTCAAACATGGAAAATTGTAATGTTAAGCTTAAAGTTAATTTGTGTTGAGATAGAGACCATGATAAATGTGTTGACATGTTATTTCGGATTATAAAAGGGAACTAATGGTAGTTGTGTCTATTCACTGGCAATTGAATAAGGTATTGTTTGTAAAAATGTGAAAAAGGATTAAATGGAATAAAGTGAATGTGTCAAATGACTTATGAGTTTGTAATTGAATTGCACAAATGGACTAATGCATGTGAATTGATGAATTATGAGAAATGGGTTAATGTATGGAAATTTTTGAATATGTTAAATGGGTTAAGGTATGAAATGGTAAATGGGTTAAATGGGTTATACGATATAAAGGGTAAATGTGCTAATGGGTTAAGGCTTGACATTGATTTATATGTGAATGAATGTGAATTTTGAATGTTATGTGTGTTGAATATGTGTGGTTTGTGACATGGTATGTGTGGTTAATGGATAAATAATCATGTTCACATAGCTTGGTAGTTATGAGGTATTGGACTTGAGGATCTATGCCTATGGTTCAGGTTAGACTAAGGCTCTCAACCCCACCCCTATAATTCATGGGTAAGGGAAGGGGAGTGAGGATTTTTGCCCCTAATGGTTTAATTTGATGAGACTACCTAGACTGAGGCTCCAAGGAAAGTGTGGTGAATTGATTATTAAATGTTATCCCTAGTGAGATAGGTAACTTGACTTATTCCTATATGCATGGTAATTGACCATCTTAGGTCATAGTGTAAATGATGTAGATGCTTAACCCATGAAATAAGTGATGAAAAGGGAATAAATAGTGAAAATGGTTAAAGTGAATAGTGTTAACTAATGGTTCTCAAGTTATCTTCTTCTTATCTTGTCTTTTATTTAGTACTTTCATGTACTATCTATTTAGACTATATATTTTGTAGAAACCATTGGTGGTGGCCTACTGAGTTTTACTCACACCCTATTTGGGTCGTCATTGGGTACCCGAGTAGATTTCATGGTTGCAGGTCAGGATAAGGGTAAAGGCCCTATGCTAGGGAGTTGAGCCGGGCTTAGGATGTGCATGGTTGAGGATATAGACTTAGAGTCAGGACCCATTATGGGGATTCAGTTTTTGCTCTTTTTTTGGGTTTTCTTTCGCATTTGGAATTGTTAGCATGACATGGCATATTTATTGTTGGTTGTGGTTGTGCCCTGTTTGGGAAATGGATGGTAATGCATGTTTCTAGTTTGTGGTTTATTTTTTCTTTTATTTCATGTGTTATCTACTATTTATTACTCTGTTAAAGAGGGTATAGTCACCCCATGTGATCCATTAGACCCTCGCTACTAGTCGAAAACCTCTGGCATACAGGGAGGCGTGCTTGAAGTCATGTAGTGACCAAGCATGGGGCACCAGTTTAGTGTCTTCTGAGTCAATGACATTACAAAGTGGTATCAAAGGAGTTATTTGATATTCCTTAAAATTTTGGTATGGTAGATATGGGATTAGTAAGTTTCAAGCCTTGGCAATGAGCTCGTTCTTGGGAGTAGCTAACCCATGTATGAGATAAACCCAAGTACCCAGGGTAGGAATTGTTGTTCTTGATGTGCGTTGTTATGGTTGGATGATATTTCACCATTGGGTGATGAACTTGCTATGTGATGTCACTGATTTATGATATTTTACTCATGTCCAAAATGTCATGTGATTGTGCATTAATGCATCATTATAGGCACCTAGGGATATAAGCGGCATGAATCATGATAGGAACACATATGATGGGTGTGTGGGACATGAAAGGTAGAATGAATTTTACTTACCTGAAAAATTTGAAGAAAACAGTGTCCAATAAAGATGATGCAAATGGGTAAATGGAAATAACATGAAATAATTAGGCTTAATGAAGGTTGTAAATGAGTTAAAATATTGGTAGTGGGTAAATGATAATAATTTGAAATAATTAAGCTTAATGAAGGTTGTAAATGGGTTAAAATATTGGTTGTAACAAGATTCAAAATGGGAAAGATACCTAAAAGATAAAGTTTTGCGTTTTGAAAGTGGAGAAGGTTTAATAAGGGTGTATAATGAAAGACTTGTGGCTATGTAATATATTTTACCCCATGATGACCCTGAACCATGGTGTGGATAGTTGAGGGTAGTGTTATAAGAGTGATGATGTCTATTGGGATAGTCTATGTGAAATGGGTTGTTTGTGGCTATTAGAGAGCCTTATTTTACATAAATTGTGGAAGATTTATTTTATGTGTTCTAAGACTCATGTTTGGAATTATAGAGAAATTACCCCCACAATGACATGTTCTAGTTGGGCGGCAAGGGGATATTGCTAAGAATGCTCCACTAGTAGCAGAACAAGAAAATCCATTAGTCTAAGATAATTGAGGAGAAGAGCAGTTCCATGAGAACTCTACTCATTTTATGAAAATGATAGAATGGGGCCTAGGGTTATTTGTACTGAGTATGTTTGATCTTACCAGAGATTTTTAGTTGTAGCACCCTCCAAAGTTTACTGAAGAGGGTAGACTCGAGGCTAAAAAGTTCTAGTTGGAGTCCATTCAAACAATTTTGGATCACTTAGAGACTTCTATAGAGAATCAATTCAAGTTGGAATCATATATGTTGTGTGGACCAGAAAAGCGATGGTGGGATATTTTGTGTAACACCCCAAGCTTCCACGGTACGATTCTCTTTGAATAATACAGTAGCATGTGTTGTACGCAACTTCAAGATTCTAACACACTATGACCAATCAAAGTAGCCGTTATGAATAGTAATACCCACTTTTTGAAATTTTATAAATTTTATCTCTCAAAATGGACTTAATTTTTGGTTTCTGAATATCGAAATTATCCTAGGGTAAAATTTTGGAACTTTTCGGATAACATTTATATTTTTATGAATAGTGAAAATTACTAAATTTTAATTAAAAAGAACTTTTTTAATCAAAATAATTAACAGTGATAAATTATGAATTTGAGTGGTTTTATAGTATATTTAGAATATATTTTTACCATTTAATACAATGTTGGTCATTGGAAATAATTTCACATTTAAACCTGACATAAACAACTGTCAATCTTTTGATAGTTATTATCTCTTAAAAACACGCTTTTTGTTTTAACAATGGGAATTAATTTTAAATTAATTTATGCCACTTCTGTGTTTTAAATTTAGAAATATGGATTCCATATTTGGAATCATGAGGTCCAAATTGTATAAATATGTAACTTTTATTTTTAGACTTTTTAAATAATTACTTCGGTAAATATTTTATTTACCATGGTTAAAGGGTAAATCCGGTAAATAAGGGTAAAAAATAATATTATAATAATATTAATTTACCCTAAAACATCTCCTAACCCTATTGGTTGATACATGTCCAAACATGGCCATCTTTGGTTCAATTTTGGGACCTCATGGATCCACTTGTAAGTGATAATGACACTTTATATTAATTAAGTTAAAGTAAATACAAAAATGACATAATCGTATATCTTTTAGAAAAACAATTTTTAAATAGGGTTATATATATTATATTTTCGAGTATAAATATTCATTAGAAATATAAAAATATTTCCTAAATAATGGTATTTTTTTATAATTTTTAGATATTTAATAATTAAATTTATTTATGACACAATATTGATGCAGTATTTTCCTTATTAATGAAAGAATCAAATAATTAGTATTATAAATATTAAAATAAATATAATTTTAAAGTTTTGATGTCATCCACGAATTTTATTGATTAATATGACATGTTATTATTGCTTAAATTATTTTGGTTCGAATTAATAATGTTGTTAAGACTTTAACAAAAATCAATTATTAAATAGTGTCAAAATTGACATAAAAGAGTTTTTAAAACAAATATTATATTATTAATTGATATTCTATTCCTAAAAATATAAGGTTTGTCCAAAGGACTTATATCATGATAGTTGTATCATTAATTAACCACTTGGGTGTCTCTTGGATATATATAGTAAGTTTATTAACTATATAATATAAAAATACAAAGTGACATGGTTAATGTCAATCTAATTAACTAAGAGTTAAAACTAAAAGATAAGGTTAAAATAATGACCCAAAACTATATAAAATCTATTGGTTGAAAGGATTTCGACCCATCCCCACCTTATACTTTGAATAATACACTTTGGAGTCATTAGAAACTGAATATGAATTTATTATAAATTAATACTTTATGTTTTTTCTAAAGAGCCCATCCTCCCCCTTATAAAAGGAAACCACTTCTGACCAATTATTGACACATTAAAAGACTTTTGGTTCGGCCAACCCATGCCCAAATATTCTCTGAACTTCCCTCACTTAGACCTAGAGGCCTTCCTTTTGTCAAAAATCCAACCTAAGGAGCCCTTTTGATCAAATCAAAAGGAAGAACCCGAAGAAGAGGTAATGTTTTTCACCACCCTCTTTCAAGTTCCTTTCTTCTTAAACTTATTCTTTCTTTGTTATTACCATTATAAAATAATAACTCCAGTATATTCTATATACTGTGATGTTATTATAAATATGGTACAACCATATTCATTATTTTATCCATCCTTTGAATGACATGTCACCATACGTGCGTACGTACGGCTTACCGTCTCCACGTCGTGGTGTAATTGTTATTCAAAACATTATTATTTGGATGGGTATAATAATGATGTGTAATTCATGTAAATAATAAATATAACATGATAATGATTCTATATATATGATATATCATCCAATTATATATTATTTTAATATCAAAATAATGATATTGTCGCTCGTGCGTACGTACGGACTACCGTCTCCACGAACGCAATGAGATTCATTCCCCATCATATCCATTCAAGTATAATTCTCATTTTATGATTAAAAATAATGTTTAAGGACTTGATATCATTTTGGATATTAATAATATACAACTTATTGATAACAAACATGGCTTATGTAACAAAACATATAAAAGAAAACGAGTAAGTTAACACCCGAAACGACAATAATACTAAGATATTATTAACAAAGCAATGTTAAAATATCATATATGATATCATATTAATGTATATGATTCTTGTATAATTTAGTAACAATTATTTCACCATTATACATGAGGTTAACCTACCATCAACCAAGTAAAAGTACAAGGTAAGGGTTTATTTCACAATCTCTTCATTATCTGAGGTTATTTATACGTAATTATCTACTAGAACCTCTTTATCATCCACATCCATGTTTCTTAAAAATGTATTTCAAATCATTCTTAATATTTTAAAGACTATGGGATAAATTCATTTATACCCTTTTTGACTTTTTATAATAAGTTTATAAAGGAATCTTTCTGTCATTTTCCAAACAAGGTCCTTTTTAACCTTTTCGACAGAATTAAGGTAAGAATGTCTTTTTAACTTATACGGTAGGTGTGGCTATTTTATACTGTTATAAACTCGTCAAAGCTTCCCTTAAAAGATTAAATACTGGAAAATAAGGTTATACCAACGGTTAAAAACCGTTGGTATAGGCTGGAAAACTGTTGGTATACCCTATACCAACGGTTTTCCAAACCGTTGGCTAGTAAGCCGTGAGGAAAGCCTTATACCAACGGTTTGATCCAAACCATTGGTATATGGGTTATATAAATTTAACCCAATGTATACCAATGGTTTATAACCATTGGTAATGAATTTGAGGAAGTCTTATTCCAACGTTTTTAAACCATTGGTAATGTGATTTTCAGTAAAACCTATACCAACGGTTTAGAACCGTTGGTATTGGTTTTCCAGCAACACATATACCAATGGTTATAAACCTTTGGTATTGGATTTCCAAAAATCCAGACACCTATACCAATGGTTTAAAACTGTTGGTATTGGTTATTCCAGAAATACAGAACACCTATACCAACGGTTTTAAACCGTTGGTATAGTGTTTTTCCAAAATCCCAGCACCCTTATACCAACGGTTTATAACCTTTGGTAAAGAGTTTTTCTAGAACTGCACATAGCAGCCCCCTCCCTCCAGTAGCCCATCCACTGTACACCTGCATACAGACTTGAAACATACTTGAAAATGGATTTTTCAGCTCATGTAAATGAAAAATCCATTTTCATGAAAACCCATTACAAAACCATCTCATGTTATGCAATTACATGAAAATGGATTTTTCAGCTCTCCCATGCACCAACATTTTCAAAACCAAAATGAACATGCTGTATTATCAATGCAAACTAATTTTAAAACCCAACTCACTAAACTAAATGACAATGTAGAAACACACAACATCCAATATCTTATCACCTCAATAATACTCCTTAGCATGAAATATTGTATAAAATAATTTTAATGTAATATTAACAAGTAATGATATATTGAATGTGAACAACTAATTGATACAAGAAATAAAAGTTGGAACAAATAATTTACACATTATTAAAGATATTAACCTTCATTTGAGGTCATTAGTAATGAGAAAATCTATAATCAAATGCATTATGAAGCTGAATAAAACCTGAATGTGCGAATATTATAATGTGATACTGAATAAAACATGATAAAAAATCATTAGTTAGAGATTCAAAGCCAAATAATGACCAAAAAGAGAGAAATAAACAAATTTGGCTTGCTTCAGATCTATCATTGATCCGTTACATGGGGCCGATGAAACATAAGGATTTATTAAGATCGTAATGTGATATTAGACCACTAGATTAAAGAAACCAATGGTTTTGGTGCTTGGTTGAGATAGAAACAAGATCTATGGTGTGATAATCAAACTGTAAGAACCCAATTACCCATTTCCATGTATGGATTTTGTATTCGGGTTGATTTGAGGAAAATGTAAAATTGGGGAATTTTGATGTACAAGCCATGTACTTCAGTGTACACACCATGAAAATTGATGTCCTTTCCAGACCACGTACAGGTCGTGTCTCATCCATGTACCAAGTCATGTTGTGTCGTGGTCGTGCCTCTTAAGGTGAGGCCCAATAAAAGATTATACACAGTGTGTATTGTTAAAGGAAATGTTGTATATTTTATTTTTTATTTAATATAAGGGAGAGGGGTCATGTCTCATTTACAGAATTAACTTCTTTTGAACTTGGTTCATCCAAGTTCAGCCAGGAGCGACAATTATTCTCTGAGCCACTGATTCTCCTATCAATGTCCAATCAGAACTCTGGAAGGTGCATTGGGATCCCACCAATGAGTTCTCCCTTCACCTTAATCCTATCCTCCTGATTCCTCTCCTCATTTTATAGATATAGATTTGATAATTTATGAATCTTTTGTGGATTTTCAATGATCTAGGATGAATCAAGATCCGATATTAAACAATATTGTTCTCACGACTACGAGGTAGGTGGGTTGTGCCTATATGTTGTTTTGTCAAGAATTATATGTGCCTAAAACTCATATACCCATGTTTTTGGTATACATGACTTGGAATTACACCGTGATTATCATATGATATTAGTTGATTAGGTTATTAAGGTTATTTCTTTGAGATAGGGAACCACAGGGTTGTGCTTCCCTTGATTAATTTGTTAGAGCTATTGGTCCATGACGCCTTAGATGCATACTGCTTTCCATGACTTTTTTTGTTTAGGATGAATTATTGATTATTAAAAAGTGATGTGATAGTAAGATTACATGAGGTGATTTGATTATTATTATTCCATGTAATAGTTAGATTAGATGAGGTGTGTTGATAATAGTCTGAGATGTAATAATTTAAATTAAATGAGGTACTTATTTTTATCTGTTAATAGATTAATTACATATGATGCATGTGGGTGAGATTGTGATATGTCTGAGGGAGAGACTGTGATGCCTGAGGGAGAGGATGTGTTTTTTTCCTGAGGTCAAGACAGTGACATGCGTTTGGGCAAGATATTGATGTCTCCAAGGAAAGTTTTAGCTATTCTTTACTTCAATATTTAATGGTTGTTGATTTCTTTATACTATGTTTACTTTTGTACCTTGTTTTTATACATGTATATTCACTAAAATTTGGGCACAAATCTTGTGGTGGATGCCTACTGGTATTATGTCTCACAACCTGTTTGGTTCATGCTTTGGGACCAAGTAGATTACACTGAAAAATCCATTTTCAATTTCATGTAAATGAAAAATCCATTTTCATTTGTGACTCGTGCACATCACAAATGACCCATGGATCGTTTTCCTAAAGTTTCAACAGAATCCGAATGTGTTTGGTCGGTTTTCCGTATGTCGGTAGTAGTTTTCACTTAAAATCATGTCTATTTCAAATAAAAGTGAGACTGTTTGAGTGTTACCGGCCACATCGTGCCTCATATTGAGGCGGGGTTGACTCGTACACGACACAAATGACCCATGGATACTTGTCCTAAAGTATCAACAGAATCCGAATGCGTTTGGTCTGTTTCCCGTATGTCAGTTGTTGTTTTTACTTAAACTGTTGTCCATTTCAAAGAAAAGTGAGACACTTTGAGTGGTGTCGGCCACACCGCTCCTCGGATTGAGGCAGGGTTGACTCGTACACGTCAAAAATGACTCATGGATCGTTTTCATAAAGTATCAACACAATCCGAATGCGTTTGGTCGGTTTTCCGTATGTCGTTTGTTTTAATTAAAAGCGCATTCATTTTAAACAAAAGAAAGACACTTTTAGTGGTAATAGCCACACTGGCCCTCGGATTGAGGCAGGGTTGACTTTTACACGTCACAAATGACCCATGGATCGTTTTCCTAAAGTTTCAACAGAATCTGAATGCGTTTGGTCGGTTTTTTTTGTATGTCGGTAGTTGTTTTCACTTAAAATCCTGTCCATTTCAAATAAAAGTGAGACAGTTTGAGTGGTACCCGGCCACACCGTGCCTCAGATTGAGGCGGGGTTGACTCGTACACGACAAAAATGACCCATGGATACTTTTCCTAGAGTATAAACAGAATCCAAATGTGTTTGGTCCGTTTCCCGTATGTCAGTTGTTGTTTTTACTTAAACTGTTTTCCATTTCAAAGAAAAGTGAGACACTTTGAGTGGTGTCGGACACACCGGCCCTCGGATTGAGGCGGGGTTGACTCGTACACGTCAAAAATTACCCATGTATCGTTTTCCTAAAGTTTCAATATAATCCTAATGCGTTTGGTCGGTTTTCCGTATGTCGTTTATTTTAATTAAAAGCGCATCCATTTTAAACAAAAGAAAGACATTTTTAGTGGTACTAGCTACACCGGCCCTCGTATTGAGGCGGGGTTGACTCGTACACATCACAAATGACCCATGGATCGTTTTCCTAAAGTTTCAATAGAATCCGAATGCGTTTGGTCAGTTTTCCGTATGTCGGTAGTTGTTTTCACTTAAAATCCTGTCCATTTCAAATAAAAGTGATACAGTTTGAGTGGTACCGGCCACACTTTGCCTTATAATGAGGCAGGGTTGACTCGTACACGACAAAAATGACCCATGGATACTTTTCCTAAAGTATCAATAGAATCCGAATGCGTTTGGTCCGTTTCCCATATGTCAGTTGTTGTTTTTACTTAAACTGTTGTCCATTTCAAAGAAAAGTGAGACACTTTGAGTGGTGCCGGCCACACCGCACCTCGGATTGAGGCAGGGTTGACTCGTACACGTCACAAATGACCCATGGATCATTTTCTTAAAGTTTCAATAGAATCTGAATGCATTTGGCCGGTTTTCCGTATGTCGGTAGTTGTTTTCACTTAAAATCATGTCCATTTAAATAAAAGTGAGACAGTTTGAGTGGTACCGGCCACACCATGCCTCAGATTGAGGTGGGGTTGACTCGTACACGACAAAAATGACCCATGGATACTTTTCCTAAAGTATCAATAGAATCCGAATGTGTTTGGTCCATTTCCCGTATGTCAGTTTTTGTTTTTACTTAAACTGTTGTCCATTTCAAAGAAAAGTGAGACACTTTGAGTGGTGCCGGCCACACCGGCCCTCGGATTGAGGCGGGGTTGACTCGTACACGTCACAAATGACTCATGGATCGTTTTCCTAAAGTTTCAACATAATCCGAATGCGTTTGGTCAGTTTTCCGTATGTCGTTTATTTTAATTAAAAGCGCATCCATTTTAAACAAAAGAAAGACACTTTTAGTGGTACCGGCCACACCGGCCCTCGGATTGAGACGGGGTTGACTCGTACACATCACAAATGACAATATAAAAATTTCTCAAAATTAATCAATTTAATAAATATAAATATTATAAGTAATTGGATATTTTTTGTTTGTAAATTATATTCCTAATCAATGAAAATATATAAAATAGAGAATAAAAATGTTAAAAATAAATTTTTTAACCAAAGAAATTAACCAATATTTCATTATCATTAAAATCAATTTATCAAAATCAAAAAGACACACACTTATTTATATTTTTTAACCAAGGGAATTCATCACCTAATAAATCATTTTCCACCTCAAAAACCCTCATTTTATTATTTTTAAAATGAACCCCCAATATTACCCATGGATCTAAAACACATAATTTTTCATGTCATGTCCTTAGGCCCTAAATCCTACTTATGGATTACCATATTTCCTTAGGCCCTAGAACACCCATGACCCGACCCGACCCGACCCGGCCCATGGACACCCCTAATTTCGAGTGATTGTTTTTGAATATTAAGATGTCCATATTAACTTATCAAACTAGATATCATACAGGGAATCACAGTACCAAGGAATACTAAAGGTCTAGGTAGTAGACTAATCATACAATAAGAATCAAGTGCAAAAAAGAGATCTGATAACAACACCCCTATGAAGCAGAGGAAAACCCCGGGGTGGAAAACTAGGTTCAAAAATAAAGAGTTATACAGAATTCAAAAATGAAATGGATCAATTTTCCCCTGATCACCATCATCATCACCACTATCATCATCGGCCTCATCCTCACTGCCATCTTTGTCCTCGTCATTATCCTCGTCATCGTCCCCATGCTCATCGTCGGTCTCATCCTCTTCCTCAGCCCCATCCTCACCCTCGGCCCCATCCTCACCCTCGGCCCCATCCTCACCCTCGTCCCCATCCTCATCCTCTCCCTCGTCCTCTTCAGCATCCTCGTCATCGCCAGGAACGTCATGATCTCGATCGTCACCAGAGCTATCACCTGGTGCATTGGATAATGCACCCATCGATGACATAAATGTCTGACAAGCCGTGCTAGCCTCTGGTGGAAGTGATGAAGATAAAGCTTTCATCAGTTTCATAAATTCTTTGTCCCTCGTTTGAACTTGTACTTACAACTCTGTGACCCTTTTATCAGATTGTATTGCTTTCTCTTTGACCTGTTCCAACTCAGTCGTACTAGAATGGATACCTGGAGAGGACCAATACCTCGTTGGGACTATATTCTTACCAGGTCGGCAGTGTACTCGACCAGAGTGCTCCTCTCCCAAAACCTGATATAAATGATCGTGTGGCCCAAAATTGTCAGGCTCCTGGGAATCAAGATCCTCTAAAGCATCCTATTAAAAATATTAATAGATTAATAAATTTAAAAATAGATATTAAACTTTTAAATAAACAAATTAAAACTTACAATCTTTTCTTGGGTTGATTCATTTACCGCAGTTCCATCTTTTTTTCTTCTACTCAAGCAAAACAATTTTTCTCGAGGGATACATCCTTCAATATTAAATTTGTGCTTCTGTAATGAAATTGAAATAATATAAAGTGCAGGTATAATCATATATTCAATATTCAATAAATCACATAATTTAAGTAGGAAATAATAAAAATGGAGATTCCTAAAGAAAAATTATAAACAACTATATCGTACCAGCTGCCTCTCATGATCTGACATAGTTGTGCACCCCAAAGTGTGGAGGTATTGCTTTGAATCAATGTTTTTTTTGTTTTTCTCAGAATATTCTTAAATAATGTTTAATAATAAATAATATTATATTAATTCAAAATATGAAAACTCTGATTTAAATACCTCAAATGAGATTAATACCTTAAATTTGGCAGTCGCCCAATGGGTAATCATTTGGCGATATTTCTCTATCGGGAAGTCATCCACGATAGGTAAAGTCTCTAAATCCGTGCCCACCCTATCACACCATCCAACATATAGGTCATGCTTATAAGCTCTCCAAAGCTCTCCCAACTCTTTTAAACGCACTGGTCATGCACCTTCGCCATCAGGGAAGTTAAACCGAAGCTGAAACCCAATAGATTAGTTCATATAAATAAAAAAAATACTACATTAAATCTAATAGATTTTTTACCCATATTTGTGCCCACGCGTTATCTTTGACTTCGTGTGGCAGTTGTCTCCAAGAGAGAGGGCTGACCGGAATGATATCGGAGTATTTGGCTAGCTTCGCCAAAAAACCCCGACATTCCTGCCCAGATTTCTCAATCATTTGTCCATCAGCATTATATTCAACCATCAACTGTGTCTAGCAGTTCCATACCGCACGCAAGAGAGTACGCCCCCTCCCCCGCCTCCTATCTGTAGATGAATCTGTTATTAAATAAAAATAATATCAGTACAAGTTATAATAAAATAAATTTTGGTATAAAAATTTGATAGAGTCAAATAAATATACCTGTGGTAGTTGGATCAATGGGCATCACTGGATGTGCAGAAGCTGAAGGAATATCCTGTATAGGTAGAGTGTCCCTTAGTGTACACTCCTCAGCCACATAATGTGTCACATCAGGAGTCAAAGAAGGTGGAATATAATAGCTCGGGGATAATGAACCAGAAGCAAAAGATGATGGCATAGACGTCTGGCCAACTGGTAGTGTAAACATCGGAGGTCTAAATATCCCATGTGTCCCTGGAGACACACCAGGATCAAAATGGGGTGAAGAAGATATGTCTGTGGCGGTGGATCGTCTAACTCTCACCCCATGAGCTCTCGTACCACCAGCCTCAGTACCGGGCCCACTATATGATCGTCCATCTCTGACACCACCCCCCCTCCTACCACCAGCCACTCTACTGGGAGAAATATCAGTCTCCTCGTCAGATATCTCTCGTCTAGGGGGTCAATCCTGAAAAAAAGTTTAACACATAATTAAACACATGATATTATAAGTTATTGAAATATTTATATTTTAAATAAAATACTCACAATAGGGATGAGTGGAGGAACACCCATATGTATCATGAGACGATTATTATCTGTCATCTTTTTCCGTCACCTCTCTTCAATGGGTGTCATTTCCTGCAATGAAAACAAATATGGAAGTAATTAAAAACAGATAACTAATGTGTAACCCAAAAAAATATAGAAAAACCATTCTGATAAAAAACATAAAGTAAAAGAATATTTATGGTGGTTTGAAGGTAATTACAAGGATACACACTCTGAATGATGTAGGTGAAACATGTAGGTGAGAACACGACTGTATGATTCTATATATTTCCCACCACAACTTCAGGTTCACAATCAACTCTGACAATTGAGTTATTGGTGTCATCATAAGTAATAAACGGATTTCTTCCAATTGCAGTAGGGATAGTGTCAACTTCATCATCACCATCATCAAAAACATGTTTGGGATTTACTTCAATAATTACACCGAATTTAGGATGATGATGATCTTTGACATAAAAAACTTGTTTCACCATTGATGCCAATACATATGGTTCATCGGTGGCAAGAGTGTGAGTCATCTCAATAACTCGAAATCCACAATCATCAATAAAGGTGCCTTGCCTCTTCATTGAATCAAACCATTGACATTTCATCATCGTGACTCGACCATGTGAGTAATAATACAAAATTATTATTTTCTACACGACTCCATAATAAGCAACATTTTCATAACGAGGTCTAGTATCTGATGAACTGGCATAACAGTATGTTGTGGAAGTTATCATAACACCATTATGATGTGTTCTCATGTTTCTTGCTCGTTAAGTGATAATAAATTTGTATCCATTGATCACAAGTGATTTACAAGCACGAACCATGGTATTAGGACCAAAATCCAAAGCTCTTGTTTCCTCAGAAACAGAGTCAGCAGGCAAACTCGATACCTGAAATATAAACAAATAGTAAACTTAATTAAATATTATTTTTATTTAGTTATTACAGAAATATTTTTACCTTCAATGTCAACCAAACAGAACACCCTTTGCTATGCAAAGTCTCTTTCCTTCTCAAAGATAAAGAACGATGCTTTCTATATATCAATTCTTTATGTTCTCTGTAGATAAAAATAATAATAGTTTAACAAATATTTAAAATTACAAGAGATGAGATAAGAGATAAATGTAAAATTTACTTACTTGATATACTCATAGAACAAATCACAATTGAACAACACTGTGCGATGTGCCATCTCTCGCTCTTCAAGGCTTAATGTTGTCAATGTATATGATCCTGGAATTCCTCCTTTCTGAGGAAGTGATGGAAAACTGGGTTCAATTTGCCCATACTGTTCTTCTTCATTTCTCATTGGTCTGTTTACTCTCGTAGTAAGATCAGACAAATACATTGCGCAGAAATCTATACATTCTTGAGCCAAGTAACCATTCACAATAGAACCTTCGGGATACTTCATGTTCCGAACATATGATTTCAATGTGCACATGTTTCTTTCAGTTGGATACATCCAACGGAAAGCAACGGTTCCTCCAAGAAGTATTTATGTTGGAAGATGGACAGTCAGATGCAACATGCATGTAAAAAATGATGGAGGGAATATTTTCTCTAACTCGCATAAAATTAATGGTGTCTCTGCCAACAGTTTTTGCAAGAATGATTTGGATAGCCTCTTAGCATAAAGATCACTAAACAAATAGCACAACCGAATAATTGAGACTCTAACATTATTGTACAAGAGATGACGGATTGCTATTGGAATCAACTCATGCAAAAGGACGTGATAATCATGAGTCTTCAAAGATTTCAGCTTCAACTCTTTTCTGTTGACCCGTTTTGATATATTTCTTGAATAGCCATCAGGAACTTTAATAGTCTCTAGCACTTACAGAAATTGATTTTTTTTCAGCAGGTGTCATCACATAAGAAGCACATGGAACTTGCCATTTATTTTCACTGATACAGACAGGATGCAATTCTGGTCTGATCCCCCAATCTACCAAGTCACGCTGAGATCGTAAATCATCTTTTGTCTTCCCCTTGACATTTAGAAGAATCGAAAGCAACATTTCACATATATTCTTTTCAATGTGCATTACGACTAAGAAATGACGTAACAAGTTGGTTGACCAATACGGCAACTCAAAGAATATACTTTTCTTCTTCCAATTGTAATAAGTATCATTGGAAACATGTTTCCTATTTCTAGATTTCATTACACCCTTCCCAAATGAATAATTGAAATCTTTCAATTCATTAAGCACATCAGTTCCAGACATATGCTGAGGTGGAGCGCCATTCTCTATAGTATTGTCAAATCTTCGACGATTGTTTCTATATGGATGGTTCATTGGCAAGAATCGTCGATGTCCCATAAATCTAAAACTACGACGATATTTCAGTCTTCTAGATCGAGTATTCTTCATATAAACAGGACATGAAAATTTTCCTTTAGTGCTCCATCCAGACATCATTGCATAACCAGGAAAATCATTGATCGTCCACATAAGTGCAGCACGCATCTGAAATATTTCTTTCGAACATGCATCGTATGTGGGCACACCCACATCCCAAATAAGTTTCAACTCTTTTATTAAAGGTTGCATGTATACATCTATATCATTGTCGGGATCAGAAGGTCCATATATCAGTATACTCAAGAAAGTGTAAGGCTTTTTCATACACAATCAAGGGGGAAGGTTATAAATGTGTATGAAAACCAGCCATGTGTTGTGCGAAGTAAGAATCTACCCAAATGGATTAAAACTGTCACATGAAATACCCAGTCTCACATTACGCACGTCGGCTGCAAATTCAGGATATTGCGCATCAAATCTCTGCCATGCAAATCCATCTACAGGGTGAACCAACTCTTCATTATTCTTTTTTCTCTCGGTGTCATGCCATTGCATTTTTTCGGATATTTCATCAGACATGAAAAGGTTCTGTAATCTGGGTATCAATGGAAAGTGCCACATTACTTTTTGTGGCACACGAGATGGTGATCCATCATCTTTTGGCTTCCATCGGGAGGTTCCACATTTGATACAATCATTTCTTTCAGCAGTTTCCTCCCAAAATAAGCTGCAATAATTCGAGCAAGCATGAATTTTTTTTTTGAGAATCCAAGTTCATCAACTAACTTCCATGCCATATAGTGGTTTGAGGGAATATCTGCATCATCTGGAAGTAAGTCCTTCAAGAAGGTAAGAATGTAATCAATTGCAGTATTTGAAATCCCATACATAGTTTTCCCATGAAACAATTGGATTAAAAATTCCAACTCTTTCATTTTACCACATTTCCGATATACTGGAGTAGTCGCAGCATCATTCAATTTTTTTACCCTATCAACATCATCATTTTCATTGGACACATCATGTGTGCTTCTATCGAAATCTTGTTGGCTGGACATCCTTTCCTTCTCATGATGCCGAATAAATGGAAACCGATCATATATCAAACTCTCCAATTCAGTCTTATCATTTGGATCATCAACATTTTGAGATTCCATTTTCTCTCCATTGTGATACCACACATAATAGTTTGTTTGGAAACCATATTTGGTTATATGATAGATAACTGCGTCACGACTCAACCAAGGTCTTCCAACACAATTAAAACATGGGCAGTGTATGCGACCACTATCTGAAGCCTTGTCAAATGCAAAATCTAGAAAGCTGTTCAAATTATTTTGAAAATTGGTTGAAATCCGATCAGTTTCGTACATCCAACTTCTGTCCATTTTGTAAAAAAACTGCAATAATTCATTTCAAAGCAATTCAATAATATTGAAGTATAATCAAAAAAAATTTAGGTAAATGACAATTGTTTACTTTATATAAAAGCATAACTGACACATTACTCTATATGAGAATCATATTAAGAAATACAACAAAATAAAGTGTATATAAGAAAATAAGATACATAATTTCTAATGCCTATATTAAAGGATTTCCCAGTAAGGGGTGCGGGGTTTCTAGGGGGGTGGGGCCATCCGGGGGGTCGGAGGTGTCCAGGGGGTCGGGGGGTGTCTAGGGGGGTCGGGGTGTCCAGGTGGGCGGGCTGTCCGCGGGGGTGGTCAAGTTGTCCAATGGGGTAGGGGGAGTCCAGGGGGGTGGGCGGGCTGTCCAAGGAGGTGAGCGGGGTGTCCAGGGGTTGGGTGGGGCTGTCTGGGGGGTTACAGGGTGTCCAGGGGGTGGGCTGTCCAAGGAGGTGAGCGGGCTGTCCGGGGGGGTGGGTTGTCCAAGGAGGTGAGCGGGCTGTCCGGGGGGGTACAGGGTGTCCAAGGGGGGTGCGAGGTGTCCAGGGGGTGGGCGATCTGTCCAAGGAGGTGAGCGGGGTGTCCAGGGGGTGGGTGGGGCTGTCCAAGGAGGTGAGCGGGGTGTCCAAGGGGTGGGCTATCCAAGGAGGTGAG
Source organism: Viscum album (assembly GCA_963277665.1). Classification (NCBI taxonomy): domain Eukaryota; kingdom Viridiplantae; phylum Streptophyta; class Magnoliopsida; order Santalales; family Viscaceae; genus Viscum; species Viscum album. The sequence continues at coordinate 22,919,462 of OY728128.1, forward strand.
CGGGCTGTCCGGGGGGGGGGGGGCGGGCTGTCCAAGGAGGTGAGCGGGCTGTCCGGGGGGGGTACAGGGTGTCCAAGGGGGGTGCGGGGTGTCCATGGGGGTGGGCGGGTTGTCCAAGGAGGGTGCGGGGTGTCCAGGGGGGTGGGTGGGCTGTCCAAGGAGGTGAGCGGGGTGTCCAGGGGGTGGGTGGGGTTGTCCGGGGGGTACAGGGTGTCCAGGGGGTGGGTTGTCCAAGGAGGTGAGCGGGGTGTCCGAGGGTGGGCGGGCTGTCCAAAGAGGTGAGCGGGCTGTCCGGGGGTGGTACAGGGTGTCCAAGGGGGGTGCGGGGTGTCCAGGGGGTGCGGGGTGTCTAGGGGGTGGTGCGGCCATCCGGGGGATTGGAGGTGTCCAGGGGGTCGGGGGGTGTCTAGGGGGGTCAGGGTGTCCAGGTGGGCGGGCTGTCCACGGGGGTGGTCAGGCTGTCCAATGGGGTAGGGGGAGTCCAGGGGGGTGGGCGGGCTGTCCAAGGAGGTGAGCAGTGTGTCCAGGGGGTGGGGTCCCATTTAAATATAAATTTAGTGAAATATTAGTAGAAACATTTAAAATTAATTGTGAAATATGATTTAAATTGTATAAGTTAAAATGAAATATCAAATAAAAACAAATTGAATTTGAATATTGAATGTTTAAATTAAGTCTCAACCCAGATTAATAGTTTTAGTGGGAAAAAAGAAGTGTCACTAGTTGTTTTTATGATTATATTCCATTACATCTCTAGTTTTAGGAGAAGTTTTTGTTTAATGACCTGGTTTAAAGTGTGAATGAAATGTCCTATAATTTTGAGATACGAACTATGATATTTTTCATTTATGATGTGAGGTTTTGGAATTTTAAATACATGCAACTATGAGGACCTCCAATTATAAAAAATGAGGGAGGAAATGAACATGATCTAGAGGTAGAGTTCCATGGGATATATGTGGATCATACATTTTTTCTATCTGTGGAACCACATGTTGATTCGGACATGGGTTATGAATAAATGTTCTTTGAGGGGTTTTATCACTTCATAAAGACTTTTTGAGGAACTCTGATGCATACCTTGATTACGGTTGAGATGACATGTGTGTTCTGGTATATTTGTTTTCCAATAATTTCGGTTTATGGTCTCCCATGATAAATTGATATTTGGATTGAGACTATGATATTCACCTTAAATAATCCGTATAGGCCTCATCATTAGAGAGATAAAATCATGAGATATATGCTATGTGAGGAGGAAAAGTGTGGGTGTGATGTACCAAACAAGACTAGCTATCTATGAGGTATGGTATGGGGTGATTTATAGACTAGGATCTATAACTAATTTTACTTCAAGAATCTATCAACATATAGGGATAATGAATTCATGCATTAGAAGTAGGGCACCATGACTATTATTGAGTACTAAAAATGTTTTATAGAGTTTCATCATTTTTCACCAACGTACATTTTTTATGAGATATTGTGAGAGAGACACTTTAAGGGAAGTCATTGAAATGTTGTATGATCCATGGATGACGTGTTAATATTGACCTATAATACTGAAATTATGAAGCAGATGCTATTTATATATTAGAAGCTGAGGGAGGTCATGGGTGAATAGGATAGAATTATAGACTATTGAACTAGTATACCGACATCATGTGGTAGGATTTTTTTGGGGATTCCTATGAGATGAGTAACAGTCATGATTGAATTACTGGTTTCTCAGTTTTCCTACAACAGTGTGGAATAGGGGGCATTAAGAACATTTCATGTGATCATGACCCAATAGAGTCTCAACCATGTGGAAGGATAGTCAACATGAAGTGTTTCTGTTGGACCATCCCTCTAGCAGTGACTTGTGATAGACATATTCGAAAACAAGTTTTGGAATTGTTTTAATAGCTCAATATCATAAATGAAGATATATAAGTGATGTTTGATCATGTTGTGGATGTGGTGGTTGTGGCTGTGTCATCCATGCCATAATTACACTGAGAAATCAGTGTGTTCCTATTCCAAACAATGAGGTTTTATTACATGTCCATGGTTCATGAAATATCTATTATGTAAAACCTACCCACATGAAGAAGGGTGGCATACGATCTATAGTGAGAGGTAAGATCAAAGTAGCCTCTACTAGTAAATCCTCTTATTTTGATACTGATGCATCACATGGATTCATATCCTCACATGTGGTGAAAATCCTATGTCTCATTATACTGTCTTCAATGAGTGTAATGATTCTAGAAATCTAAAAACTGAAATATTAGATAAAGAAGAAGAGGAACCTGAAGGAGGTCTAAGATCCAAACTGGTCCGGCAGAAGGATCTCCAAAATCGCCTAAATCGGCTGTTGCTGCTCCCGTTTAGGGTTCTGTATCCGAATGAGGGAGAGGACGGGCGGCTGGAAATTTGGGGGAAACTTGTGCCAATGGTTTTTAAAAACCGTTGGTATATACTTTCAGGGAAAACATATACCAACAGTTCTAAAGAACCGTTGGGAAAAAGCTCCCCAACCACACATATACCAACGGTTTAATAAACCGTTGGTAAAAACCTCCCCCAGCCACATTTTCCCCAATGATTCTCATTGAACCGTTGGTAAAAATCCCCTTAAACACATCATTACCAACGGTTTACTATAACCGTTGGTAAAACCTTCTCTAAACCATCTTTTACCAACGTTTCTATGAAACTGTTGGTATGTAAGTGTGGGGAAAAACCCACATTCCAGTAGTGATTATAAGAATATTTTCAAAGTAAATGTTTTATTTTATAATTATGTGACTTTTAAATGATTTCAAAATAGAAGGAGATATTTCTCTAAAAATAGTTTATATTTCATCTATGCCAACATCCTTTGATGGATTTTAAGTTTATTTGGAGTTTATTTATTATGATACAAAACTTCCATATTATATTGAAGGTTTTGTGATATGTTCGACTGTGGATGTGATATTTTTATACCATTCGTGATTATGGTTAAAGTATTGAAATTTCGTATGCTAGTTTTAATACGAATGTTTATGATATGTTTAAACCTTTTCATATGAGGAATGTATTGGACTTAGTAAGTGACGGGTGGAGTCCACTATATCTACTCGATGCATCGGTAGGTCTTATGAGACAACTAGACGTGGAATTGGCCGAGGCCCTTTCCCAATTTGATTTATGGTTTTGGCCGATGCCTTAATCATTTTTAGACGTCTTGTTCGAGGCCTTGGAAAAATGTTTCAGAATGTCCGGTATTATACATTCTCTCATTATGGAAATAATATTGATGGTTCATGTGGTCATTAGACTAGTAGAATACCCATGATTCTGTTTTATTATGACATTATTTACTCAGCTCATATTCTTTCCATAAAAGTATTCATGTTTATTATCGGTAAAGGCAAGTGGTTTCAATTATTTACCATGCTTAATATTTATGTCATTTTCTATTGTATTACTTACCCTTACTGAGCGTTTGAGCTCACCCCTTTCTTATGTTTCATTTTCCCAGGATATGAAGAAGTTAGTTATGAGTAACCAGAAGGCATAATCTAGGAGGCTTTGATGTTTATAATGAAATATATTTGTGTTGTATTTCTTTTTAATTTATAAAGTTCAACTTATGTATGAATCTTGTTTCCAATAATACTAAACTGATCGGTCTTTCGAGACATTATTTCCTTATGATCATTCCAATGTTATGTAATAATGCACCAACTCTAGGTAACTGGGGTCGGGGCATTACAGTTGGTATCAGAGGAAGTTTAGTACAAACCTTGGAAACTAGATTTAGATAAACTCTGATTAGAGCACATAGACCTAAGATGGACTTTGAGGATTAGTATAGAATAACTTCCTAGAATTTTGGTATTGTAGAGATTTTGTGAGTTTTTCGAGCAATACATCCCTGTCTTGATACGAGCAGGTAGAGGTGGCTCTATCACAGATGTACCTAGGGGTAAAACACAAAAACACCACTTTGAGCTAGACTCAAACAGGAACTGGTGCACGACAACAGGCCTTGCTTCACTCTTGGTTACGACACTCCCGGGGGATATGCTTAGGATAATTCTCATTTTCATTACAAACCATTATGAAGGGTTTATGAGTATATACTTCCTCAAAGAAAACATTTTTATGATTATGGATTATATCCATAAATAGTTCAATTTATGTTAAGTGTTTTACAAGTATGGAATTATGTATTTTGATTCATAAACTGATCTAATTTATGCCATTGTTTAGAAATGGAACCTAGTGGAAGAAATGGAAACTGTATCAATGCATGCACTCCATGTAGGTATTTCCCTCCTGCTCAAGATAATTATAGTGGTGCTGGTGATGCAACTGGTGTTGATCAGCTAATCACCATACTGGGACAACTCACTCAGGTTATGAATAATAACCTTACCCACAGCGTGGAGGATCAATGTTAGATCACTTCATGAGGAAACAACCACCAACATTCAATGGTAGTACAAATCCATTAGTGGCTGAGCAATGGATAAACTCCTTAGAGAAAATATTCCAATCTTTGGGGAGTAGCGAAAGGAAAAAAGTTGTCATGGCAGTTTACCGCCTCACTGGAGATGCTTATCAATGGTGGTCATTGATTCAAAACACAAAGGAAGATGATGAAGTATCCAATATGGAATGGAGGGAGTTCAAAGATCTGTTTTTAGAAAAATACTTTCCTCGTGACCATTGAGCAGATATGGAAAGGCAATTTTTGAGTATGAGACAAAAGGAGGATGAGAATGTCCCAAAGTATGAGGATAACTTTAAAAGGTTAGCAAGGTATTCTGCAGATTATATACATAACCCAAGAAGTAAGATTGATCGTTTCTTTGATGGGTTAAAATCGTTTCTCCGCCGAGCATTGGTCTCACAATCCTTCTCGTCATACGAAGATATTGTCTCATGTGCTATGAATATAGAAAAAGAATTCTCTAAGTCTTATGACTTTAAATAAAAGAAAGAGAAGAAGAGATCTGCTAAAAACTCTGGGAAAGGAAATGAGGAAACAGGGAAGAAGGGAAGAATTGAATTTCCACCTTGTGATAATTGCGGAAGGAAGCACCCTAGTGCTTGTCTAAAGGGAAAAGGAGTATGCTACAAGTGTGGATAGAAAGGTCATCTAGCTGGTGATTGTAAAGGAAAGAAAGATGCTACCAATGTTCAATGCTATAATTGTAGGGAGATGGGACATTATGAAAATGAATTTCCTAAGCATCAGGGAAACTTACCTCAGAAAATTCCAATAGATCAAGGCCAATCTTATGCTATTACTACTGCTGAGGTAGAAGCTCTGAAAGACATAGTGGGAGGTAATTTAATGGTTTCCTCAAGTTTAGCAAATGAATTATTTGATTCTGGATCATCGCATTGTTTCATATCTTCCCAGTTTTCTAAGAAGATTAGATATTTCCAATTTGATTTAACAAGGGAGTTGTCAGTTAAAACTCCTAAGGGAAGTATCATTGCAACAAAGTTTTCTGAATCAGTCCCCATTAGAGCACATAAATTTTCTTTATCTGCGAATCTCATCGTCATACCTATGATTGAATTTGATATAATCCTAGTTATGGATTGGCTTTCGGACCATGATGCAAAAATTTATTGTAAGAATAATGAGGTTACTATTTTTGATGATGATGATAAGGAACACTTTATCTTTAGAGCGGAATCCTCACCCCCTAATTCTTACCTAGATCCAGCCCCAGTAGCTCAACTAAATTCAATTATCGGGGAGGAAGAGAATGAAATAACTGTGGGTGAGGAAAGGAATGTTCAAATTGAGGATGTACCTATTGTGAGAGAATATGTTGATGTGTTTCCAGAAGATTTACCTAGACATCCTCCAGAACGAGAAATTGAGTTTTTCATTGATTTAATTCCTGGTCCAAGGCCCATATCGAAGACCCCTTATAGAATGGACACTGTGGAATTAGTTGAACTAAAGAAACAACTATAGGAATTGAGTAATAAGGGATTTATTCTCCCTAGTGTTTCTCCATGGGGAGCCCCTGTCCTTTTTTTAAGAAGAAAGATGGATCTATGAGGTTATGTATTGACTACAGGGAGATCAATGTTATAACAATAAAGAACAAGTATCCCCTACCTCACATTGATGATTTATTTGACCAAATGCATGGAGGTCAATACTTTTCAAAGATTTACCTTCGATCTGGATATCATCAGTTGTATGTGAAGAAGGAATACATTCCGAAGACAGCATTTTGAACCAGGTACGGGAATTACGAGTTTACAATAATGCCTTTTGGATTGACTAATGCGCCCTATGTATTCATGTATCTAATGAATAGAGTTTTCAAGGAATATCTCGATGAATTTGTGGTTGTATTTATTGATGATATCTTGGTATACTCCAAAAGCTACGAGGATCATGAAAATCACTTGCACATTATCCTGAAGACTCTGCGAAGACATGAATTATATGGGAAGTTTAGCAAGTGTGAATTCTGGCTTCAGGAGATTTCTTTTCTTGGCCATATTGTCTCTAAAGATGGAATCTTTGTTGATCCTTCTAAGACCAAGGCAATCCAAGAATGGCCTGCACCAATGAGTATAACTAAGGTACGCAGTTTTATTGGTTTAGCAGGTTATTATCAACGTTTCGTCCAAAAATTTTCCCGGTTGGCTAACCCATTAACAAAGCTCACACGTAAAGGGGTTAAATTTTTTTGGACAAAAGAGTGTGAAGAATGTTTTAAATAACTGGAGAGAAGATTAGTCAATTCTCCTATATTGACTCTACCATCAGGGAATGATGGGTTCGTTATTTATAGTAATGCATCGAAGAAAGGAATTGGTTGTGTCCTTATGTAGAATGATAGGGTTATTGCCTATTCATCACGACAATTGAAAATTTATGAGAAAAACTATCATACTCATGATATCGAGTTAGCAGTTGTGATCTTTGCTTTGAAGATATGGAGACACTACCTCTATGGTGAAAAATGTGAGATTTATACTGATCACAAGAGTTTGAAGTATATTTTCTCACAAAAATAACTCAACATGAGGCAAAGGAGATGACTTTAATTACTCAAGTATTATGATTGCACGATACACTACCACTCGGGGAAGGCAATTAAGGTGGCAGATGCTTTGAGCAGAAAATATCATGGAGTTTTGAACAATATGAGAATTGAAAGGGATCCAATTTTCATGGATCTAGTGAAGATAAACATGGGAATAACCATGGAAGGTGAAACATAAATACTTTTTCAAATGGTTGTCGAACCATCTTTACTAGAAAGGATAAATATTTCTCAGACCGGTGATGAAGAGTTTCAAAAGAATATTAAAGTTGTGAATGATGGGAGATTGAGTGACTTTGTGTATGAAGATGGAATTTTAAAATTTGGGAAGAGACTTTGTGTTCCCGATATACCTGATCTGAAAAGGGAATTGTTAGATGATGCTCATAGCTCCAATTTCTCTATACACACTGGGAGCACCAAAATGTATAGATATTTGAAGGAACACTTTTGGTGGGACAACATGAAGAGGGAGATTGCTGATTTTGTGTCAAGATGTATGGTTTGTCAACAAGTGAAAGCTGGAAGGAAACATCCTGGAAGAGTCATGCAACCTCTTCCCATACCTGAGTGGAAATGGGATAATATCATGATGGACTTTTTCATGGGACTACCAAAGACTCCTAGAAGGAACGATGCAATATGGGTTATTGTTGATCGTCTTACCAAGTCAGCACATTTTCTTCCTATAAGAGAAGATCTACCACTGGAATGTCTAGCAAGACAATATATTAATGAAGTTGTGAGACTTTATGGAGTATCCCTATCGATTGTTTCTGACCGTGATCCCCGTTTTACTTTAAGATTCTGGAAGAGTCTTCAGAAGGCCTTGGATACTGAACTTCATTTGAGCACTGCCTACCACCCTCGAATAGATGGACAATTAGAACGGACTATTCAAACCTTAGAAGACATGCTGAGATCATGATCACTAGACTTTCAGGGTATGTGAGATCAATATTTACCTCTGTTAGAATTTTCCTATAACAATAGCTTCCATTCGAGTATTCAGATGGCACCATATAAAACGTTATACAGAAAGAGATGTCACACACCAACCTGTTGGGATGACATTGGTGAAAGAAAACTTGTAGGCCCAGAACTGGTGGAGGAAACAATGGAAAAGGTAAAGGTAATCCAAAACCACATCAAAGCAGCTCAAAGTAGACAGAAGAGCTATGTCGATAACCGAAGGAAGGATTTGGAATTTCAGGTAGGAGATCATGTTTTATTGAAGGTATCTCCATGAAAGGGAGTTATACATTTTGGTAAGAAGGGTAAATTGAGTCCCAGGTACATCGTACCTTTCGAAATTCTAGAATGAATTGGGTTTGTAGCTTACCATTTGGAAATGCCGCCAAGTCTCTCCAAAGTTCATGATGTGTTCCACGTATCACTGTTGAGGAAATACATGCCTGACCCAACACATGTACTCACCTATGAAGAATTAGAACTGGAACCCGATCTGTCTTATTGCGAAGAGCCCATCAGGATTCTTGATACAAGGGAACAAGTGCTGAGAAACCAGACGACTCATCTGGTAAAAGTTCTATGGAGAAACCATAAGATGGAAGAGGCAACGTGGGAACCCGAGGAACTTATGATGAAGAACCACCCGAGTCTTTTCATGCAGTAGTATTCTAGAAATTCCGAGGATGAAATTATTTTAAGGAGGGTAGAATGTAACACCCCAAGTTTCCACAGTACTATTCTCTTTGAATAATACAGTAGTGTGTGTTGTACGCAACTTCGAGATTCTAACACACTGCGACCAATCAAAGTAGTCGTTATGAATAGTAATACCCACTTTTTAAAATTTTATAAATTTAATCTCTCAAAATGGACTTCATTTTTGGATTCGGAATATCAAAATTAGCCTAGGTTAAAATTTTGGAACTTTTCGGATAACATTTATATTTTGATGAATAGTGAAAATTACTAAATTTTAATTAAAAACAACTTTTTTAATCAAAATAATTAACAGCGATAAATTATTAATTTGAGTGGTTTAAAAGTATATTTAGAATATATTTTTACCATTTAATACAATGTTGGTCATTGTACATAATTTCATATTTAAACCGGACATAAACAACTCTCAATCTTTTGATAGTTATTATCTCTTAAAAACACGCTTTTTGTTTTAACAATGGGAATTAATTTTAAATTAATTTCTGCCACTTATGTGTTTTGAATTTAGAAATATAGATTCCATATTTGGAATCAGGAGGTCCAAATTGTGTAAATAGGTAACTTTTATTTTTAGACTTTTTCAATAATTACTTCGGTAAATATTTTATTTACCATGGTTAAAGGGTAAATCCGGTAAATAAGGGTAAAAAATAATATTATAATAATATTTATTTACCCTAAAACATGTCCTAACCCTATTGGTTGATACATTTCCGACCATGGTAATCTTTGGGTCGATTTTGGGACCCCATGGATCCACTTGTAAGTGATAATGACACTTTATATTAATTAAGTTAAAGTAAATACAAAAATGACATAATCATATATCTTTTAGAGAAAAAAATTTTACATAGGGTTATATATATTATATTTTTGACTATAAATATTCATTAGAAAGATAAAAATATTTTATACATAATGGTATTTATTTTATAATTTTTAGACATTTAATAATTAAATTTATTTATGACACAATAATGATGCAGTATTTTACTTATTAATGAAAGAATCAAATAATTGGTATTATAAATATTAAAATAAATATAATTTTAAAGTTTTGATTCCATCCACGAATTTCATTGATTAATATGACATGTTAGGATTTCTTAAATGATTTTGGTTCGAATTAATAATGTTGTTAATACTTTAACAAAAATCAATTATTAAATAGTGTCAAAATTGACATAAAAGAGTTTTTTAAAAAAAATATTATATTATTAATTTATATTATATTACTAAAAATCTAAGGTTCGGTCAGAGGACTTATATCATGATAGTTGTATCATTAATGGACCACTTGGGGGTCGCTTGGATGTATATATTAAGTTTATTAACTATATAATATAAAAATACAAAGTGACATGGTTAATGTCAATCTAATTAACTAAGAGTTAAAACTAAAAGATAAGGTTAATATAATGACCCAAACCTATCTAAAATCTATTGGTTGAAAGGATTTAGACCCATACCCACCTTAGACTTTGAATAATCCACTTTTGAGCCATTAGAAACTGAATATGAATTTATTATAAATTAATACTTTATGTTTTTTCTAAAGAGCCCCTCCCCCCCTTATAAAAGGACACCACTTCTAACCAATTATTCACACCTTCAAAGCTTTTTGGCTTGGCCAAACCATGCCCAAATATTCTCTCAACTTCCCTTACTTCGACCTAGAGATATTCCTTTAGTCAAAAAGCGAACCTAAGGAGCCCTTTTGATCAAATCAAAAGGAAGAACCCGAAGAAAAGGTAATGTTTTTCACCACCCTCTTTCAAGTTCTTTTCTTCTTCAACTTCTTCTTTCTTTGTTATTCCCATTATAAAATAATAACTCCAGTATATTCTATATACTGTGATATTATTATAAAATATGGTACAACCATATTCAGTATTCTATCCATCCTTTGAATGACATGTCACCATACGTGTGTATGTACGGCTTACCGTCTCCACGTCATGGTGTAATTGTTATTCAAAACATTATTATTTGGATGGGTATAATAATGATGTGTAATTCATGTAAATAATAAATATAACATGATAATTATTATGTATATATGATATACCATCCAATTATATATTATTTTAATATCAAAATAATGATATTGTCGCTCGTGCGTACGTACGGACTACTGTCTCCACGAATGCGATGAGATTCATTCCCCATCGTATCCATTCAAGTATAATTCTCATTTGATGATTAAAAATAATGTTTAAGGACTTGATATAATTCTGGATATTAATAATATAAAACCTATCCATAAAAACCATGGCTTATGTAACAAAACATATAAAAGAAAACGAGTAAGTTAACACCCGAAACGACAATAATACTAAGATATTATTAACAAAGCAATGTTAAAAGATCATATTTGATATCATATTAATGTATATGATTATTGTATAATTTAGTAACAATTATTTCACCATTATAAAGGAGTTTAACCTACCATCAACCAAGGAAAAGTACAAGGTAAGGGTTTATTTCACAATCTCTTCATTATCCGAGGTTATTTATACGTAATTATCTACTGGGACCTCTTTATCATCCACATACATGTTTCTTAAAAATGTATTTCAAATAATTCTTAATATTTTAAATACTATGGGATAAATTCATTTATACCCTTGTTTACTTTTTATAAGAAGTTTATAAAGGAATCTTTCTGTCATTTTCCAAACAAGGTCCTTTTTAACCTTTTCGACAGAATTAAGGTAAGAATGTTTTTTTAACTTATACGGCGGGTGCGGCTATTTTCTACCGTTATAAACTCTTCAAAGCTTCCCTTACAATCTTATAATAATATTTTCAAAGTAAATGTTTTATTTTATAATTATGTTACTCTTAAATGATTTCAAAATAGAAGGAGATATTTCTCTAAAAAGAGTTTAGATTTCATCTATGTCAACATACTTTGATGGATTTTAAGTTTATTTGGAGTTTATTTATTATGATACAAAACTTCCATATTGTATTGAATGTTTTTTGATATGTTTGACTGTGGATGTGCTATTTTTATACCATTCATGATTATAGTTAAAGTGTTGACATTTCATATGCTAGTTTTAATATGAATGTTTATGATATGTTTAAACCTTTTCATATGAGGAATGTATTGGACTTAGTAAGTGATGGGTGGAGCCCACTATAGCTCCTCGATGCATCGGTAGGTCTCATGAGACAACTAGACGTGGAATTGGCCGAGGCCCTTTCCCAATTTGATTTATGGTTTTGGCTGAGGCCTTAATCATTTTTAGACGTCTTGGCCGAGGCCTTGAAAAAATGTTTCAGAATGTCCGGAATTATACATTCTCTCATTATGGAAATAATATTGATGGTTCATGTGGTCATTCGACTAGTATAATACCCATGATTATGTTTTATTATGGCATTATTTACTCATCTCATATTCTTTCCATAAAATTATTCATGCTTATTATTGGTAAAGGCATGTGGTTTCAATTATTTACCATGCTTAATATTTATGTCATTTTACGTTGTATTACTTACCCTTACTGAGAATTTGAGCTCACCCCTTTCTTATGTTTCATTTTCCCAGGATATGAAGATGTTAGTTATGAGTGACCAGCAGGCATAATCTAGGAGGCTTGGATGTTTCTAATGAAATATATTTGTGTTGTATTTCTTTTCAAGTTGTAAAGTCCAACTTATGTATGAATCTTGTTTCCAATAATACTAAACCGATTGGTCTTTTGAGACATGATTTCCTTATGATTATGCCAATGTTATGTAATAATGCACCGACTCTGGGTAACTGGGGTCAGGGTGTTACATTTTGGTCCAGACTCAACAGGTCGATGGTATGTTAGGGAAGAATTTCAGGAAAATTTTATAGAGAATTTCTATCCAGAGACCTTGAGGTAGGAGCAGGCTGTAGATTTTATGAGGTTGACAAAGGGAACCATGTCAGTGATGGATTACATGGGACACTTCATGGACTTGCAATGATTTGTCCCAACATTGGAAAGGGAAGAGGCCACTACAGCAAGATGATTTAAGGATAGACTTAGACATAAGATTAAGTCCCAAGTGAACATATTTCATCTAAAGAGATTTACAGAAGTGGTGAATCATACACTTATCTCAAAAGGTAATTTAAGAGAGGTTTCAGGCGGTGGTCATGTGGTTTCAGTTGGACGGACTAGTGGTGAGACTTCTAAGGGTAATAATTGTCATTTTGAGAACCTTCACCAAGGGAGTGGTGTATAGGGTAGTTGAAAGATTGGATCAGCCTCTTGGGGTAGTGACCAGGTATTTTTCTATCAGTGTGGTAGGTTGGGGCGCATGAATGGCCAGTGCCCTCGAACACCGGTTGAGTGCTGAGCATGCAGCAGAATGGGGAATGTACATAGGTTATGTAGGTACCCTTGATATATGGGTACAGAAGAAATATTGAGGTTGATTCTGAGTGCAGGCATGGGATCGGCTACCTCATACCAAGCAGGCAGTTGGATCTCTACTGGTCACACTGATAGAGGTGGCAGGCATGGTACTCTAGGGTGGGATTGTCTGTATTAGAAGGGCAGTGTAGCACTAGGGATTTATATCGGGTCCTGGGGTAAGGGAGCATGTCAACTTCATGTAGTTCAATCTACACTTAAAGGTGTAGAGATTGGACCATAAACTGTTCAAGGTATGATCCTTGTGTCTTCTATGCTTTCTAGTGTTTTATTTGATACAGGTTCCTCACATTATTTTATTTCTTCTCAGTTTGTGGTTGTGTTGGGTCTAGCGATGGAAAATTTGTGTGGGGTTATGTCAATTGAACACCATTAGGGTGATAGCATAAAATACTTGGCAATATAAGGGGTGTTCTCTCAAGGTTGGTGGGTAACATTTCCTGTGGGACTTGTTTATACTTGAGATTTTAGGATTTGATCTAATTTTGGGTATGGATTATCTATTGTTATACCAAGACCATATTGATTGTTACTTTCATAGGGTAATGTTCACATCTCTTGAGGGATACATTTATATCCATCGTGGAGAGTGGGATGTTTGGGCATTCCATGTAGGGGAAGTTTATCAACAATTGGGTGAACTCACAGTCCAATTAGCTTGTCTTATGCTTAATGATGGTGGAGTAGAGAATCTTGTATTTCCTCTTATGGTGGATCAGTTTTAGGATGTGTTTCATGAGAACTTATTAGGGTTTACACCTGATAGAGATGTTGAGTTCATGATAGAGTTACTGTCTAGATCAGAACTAGTTTCCCTTCCACTATAGAAAATGGCTCTAGTAGAACTCTAGGAACTTAAATCTCAGTTGGAGGAACTGGAGAATAAAGGGTTTATTTTCCCGAGTACATCACCTTGGGGATCTATAGTGTTGTTTTCCGAGAATGATGATGGGTCCTTGTGGTTGTGCATCGATTATAGGAAGCTAAATTAGATGACAGTTAAAAATTAATACCCTCTTTCTCGAATTGATGATCATTTTTACCAGTGAGAGGTGCTTTAGTGTTCTCCATGATTGATCTGAGATCGGGGTATCATCAGCTAAGTGTGAGACCTTCGGATATACCATGGGATACCTTTAGGATCAGGTATGGGTTATATGAGTTTGTTTTCATGTCATTCAGGTTGAACAATGTGTCAGCTATGTTTATGGACCTAATCCATACTTGGAGCGGTTTCTGGTTGTCTTTTTTATGAAATCTTAGTGTACTCTAAGACCCATGAAGATCATGAAAAACATCTTGAAATCATCATGAGTACACTAAGAATTCATAGGCTATACACCAATCTATCTAAATTTAATTTTGGGATTGATAAGGTGAATTTATTAAGTCGCATCATTTTAGAGGAAGGTGTAGTAGTGGACTTAGAGAAAGTACAGGAATTTTTTTCTTGGGAATAACCCAAGAATGTCTCTGATGTTCAGATTTTCCTAGGGTTGTTTGGCTATTACCAAAGGTTCATTAAAGACTTTTCCCGGTTGGAATCACCACTTTCTGTTTTGACCAGGAAGACAACAAGTTTGAGTGGTATAATACATGTGATAATTCCTTCCAAGAGTTAAAGAAGCAGTTGACTACTGCACTGATTTCAATCTTACCTGATCTAGGCAAAGGTTATATCATGTTTTGTGATGTTTTTGGTGTGTTTCTTGGAGTATTGTTGATGTAGGAAGACCAGTTAATCATGTATGGGTCATGACAGTTGAGGCCTCATGAAATAAATTTCCCTACACATGATATTGAACTATATACAGTGGTTTATGCCTTGAAATTTTGGTGACATTACTTTTCGAGAGAGTAGTTCATGATGTATATATATCATAAAATCCTAAATTATATCTTCTCCCAGCATGACTTGAATCTTCGACAATGAAGATGGGTTGAGTACATGTGGTCCTTTGACTTTGAATTGGTGTACACATCGGGAAAGGGAAATAGTGTTGCAGATTCTCTAATTCGAAACACTCAAAATTAGGCGGTTCAGGAATCTAGTTCTGAGTAGAGGATGATGGTGTTGTTTACTGATATGCATCTGGAGGTTTAGGATGACCAATGGAAGATAACCCTTACATCCTTGGAAGTTGAGTTCACACTTCTAAGCTGGATCAAGGAGAGGAAATATGAGGATCCAGAGTACTTGACTCTGAGAGAAAGTCTTAAAGGTGGGGATTCGCCTTTTGGTTGGACCATTGGTGATGATGGGATCATTTATGTTTGTAGTTGTGTGGTTGTTCCAACTTGTATTCAAGAAGAGTTGATGCACGAGTTTCATGAATTGAAGTGGGAAGTGCAGCCTGTCTTGACTAAAATGTATCATGATCTTCATAGGTAGTATTGGTGGTCAGGGATGAAGAAATAGGTTACAAGTTTCGTGGTGTGGTGACTTACCTATCAGTAGGTGAAGGCTGAGTATCAGCAACTAGGTGGTCTGTTATAGCACTACCCATTCCAGAATGGAAATGGGATAACATGATGATGGATTTTGTGATGGGTCTCCGGAGTATTATTCAGAAGAAAGATGCAATCTAGGCAGTTGTGTGTCGATTGACTAAGGTGGATCATTTCTTTCCAATTCAAGAGACTATCAATGTGGATCAGTTGGGTGATTTATATATTTGAGAGATAGTGTGGTTTCACGAGGTGTCACAAACCATAGTTTTGGATCATGATCCGCATTTCACTTCATGATTCTAGTAGGGACTATAGAAGGTGCTTGGTACCTTGGTGTTTTTGAGTATGACTTTCCACCTATAATAGACTAGAAGTCAGAGCATACTATTCAGGTACTAAATGACATGTTGAGGGCTTGTTTCCTAGATTTTGGGGGATCATGGTAAAAACATTTGGATCTTGTTGAGTTTTCCTACAACAATAGTTACCAGGATATGATTCAGATAGAACCATATGAGGCACTCTATGGTAGGTTTTTTAGATCTCCATTGTGTTGGATGGAATATGGGGAATCAGAGTTGTTGGGACCAAGTCTCATTTAAGAGATGTCAAAACTAATTCAGTTGATTCAGAAATGTATGGAAATGGCTCAGAGTAGGAAGAAGTCGTATGCATATTGGCGTCATAGACCTCTTGAATTTTTGGTTGGTGATCATGTGTTTCTTCGGGCGTCACCAAGGTTGGGTCACCATCGGTTTTTTAAATAGGGTAAGTTGGCACCCAAGTACGTGGGGCTGTTTGAGATTGTGGTGAGGATCGGACTGGTGGAATACATATTGACTCTTCCACAATGGTATAGTGGTATGAATGATGTCTTCCATGTGTCACAGCTTCGGCGGTATCACCCTAACCCATATCATGTGATTTACGTTGAGGATTTTGAACTTGAGGTTGGTACATTCTTTGAGGAGCATTTGGTTCGTATTGTGGATCATAGTGAGAAAGTATTGTGTGGAAAGACTATGCCTTTGGTTCCAGTTTTTTGGTAGCATGGTAATGTTCAAGAAGAAAATTAGGAGAGAGAAATGGATATATAGGCTTAGTGGCCCAATCTCTTTGCTTTGGAAGCTTGGTGATAATTCAATGTGCATCTCGAGGACAAGCCATTGTAAGGTGGGGAGGTTATAAGATCTTGAACTTCTTGGAGGTATGTTCTTGTTTAAAATTTGGTTTTAATCCCTTAAATATGGATAATTAAATGTTTTCCAAGTGTATGAGGAAGCTCAAGGGTGTTCTAGGGGTTCAAGATACAAAAGAAAGGGGAATCGAGCCATCCTGTGCATGTCGCACGGTTGGCACATGGTTAGTGGAAACCATGCAAGGGGGAAAAGACAAATCACATGGGCTTGGATAGAGGAATTCCGCACATTTGGATCATAGTTTGTCAAACCGTGCAGGATCCCCAGGTAACCGTGCAACTTGGGTCCCTCTTGGACAAATTCGGGTGCACAGTTTACGCATGGTTTAAAAAACCATGCATCCAAACTATGTTCCCCAATAAAAAAGTGTGAATTTACCAATTTTTTTCCTCAAGATTTTAAGTGTTTCACCCTATTTTATTCCCCATTATTCCTCCTCCATCCTTAGTGGAAAACTAAAGCTCCTAAATCTTCCCAAGGTTCTATCTCCTTCATTTCTAGGTCGTTTAGAGTGTCGTTGGGTGCGGATCAAAGCTCTAGGTGATTCTAACTCGTCTCTTGCTTCTCTTTTCCAAATTAGGGCTTGTGATTTTATTCTTCTTCTTCTGAAGCCCTAAAACCATCTTTTTGTTGGGACCAAGTTGGACGGATAAGGAAGTAAGATGAGTTTTTTGTTACAGAGTGTTGTTTTTTGTTGTCAAAGAAGATAAATCAATTTACTTTGTAAAAGACTTGTAAACCAGACGATGCTTTGCTGATATATATTTCATAAATATCATAAGTTAGGAGAACTTGTGATGTAAGCCTCATGAAGGAAAGGGGGAGAAATGATGATTCCAGTCATATACAGTTTTGATTGGAAGGAATGATGTTGCTGGAAGATAGGGAAGTTTCTGTAATTTCCATTGTAACTCTGACGATGCTAAATCTGGTCTATCAAAGGATATATATCACGATAGTGGAGTTCGTGATGAAAGCTTAAGAATGGTTATGGGAAGCAGTGAAGAGATCAATGAAAAAGGAATGGAAAATTTCGAGCCGGCTCAAAAGTACAGTTTAAGGTGGCGCTATTTTCCAGTGTTTGCCAAATTTTAGGGCCTGAAAATCGGGAGATGAAGAAATGTGTTTTTGGCAATGAATGTTGCACGCAAGTATGAAAAGGGATTTGAATTTTGTACACAGGGCATGATTCAAGGTCAGAACATTGAAAAATGGAAAAGGCATGAAGTGCGTGGAAATTTAGGCAAAGTGCGTGAAAAATAAAGGCTGCGCGAAATAGTTGTTAGATGCACGAAATATTAGCGGGGTGCGTGAAAAATAAAGGTTGTGCGAAATATTAGCGGGATACGTGAAAAATAAAGTGGTTGCATGAAATAGTAGCGGGATTCATGAAATATCAGTAGGGTGCGCGAAAAATAAAGGTTGTGTGAAATATTAGTGGGATGCGTGAAAAAATAAAGCGATGTGTGAAATATTGGGGTGGTGCGCGAAATAGAGGAATGAAGTTTTTTGTGAAAGAGGTGTTTCGAGATCAGAAGCTCAAAAATTGGCAAAGGCATGAGGTGCGTGAAATATTGGAGCATTTCATGAAATATGAAGTTGCGTGAAAGAGTGTTTACACGCATGAAGAGGTTTTTACGTGCGGATTAGTGTTTTACGCGCAGGTTCAAAAATGCCTATAAATAAGAGGTAAACCCCTCTCATTTGTTAAGGCTCGACACTTAGACAAATCTCGATCATTGATGCATGGAAAAAATTGAAGTATTGTGTAGTGCGCGAAAAGAAGAAGTGGTGCGTGAGAAAGAAAGTGTTGCGCGAAAAAGCAAGTATTGTGCGGAAAAGAGAGTGTTGCGCGAAAAAGCTAGTGTTGCATGAAAAAGTGAAGTGTTGCGTGAAAATCCAATGTTGTGCGAAAAAGGAGAGTTGTGTGAAAATAATTTTTCGTTCCAGAAGGTATTTTTATGCGCAAGCCATTTGAATTGCATGCAAGGTACCCTAAAGGTTGTGCGAAAAAAAAATTATGGTCTTCGAATGTATTCAGTTGTGCGTAAGATAGTTCTAACCGGCTTCTGGGTAAGAAAGTGAAGATTTGTACTTCAGAGAATACATCTATTCAATTGTAAAGAAGCACTGAAATACTGTAATTCCATATTTGTGCTAAGAGGGTGCACACACACTTGTGGATTGTTTTCCAAGTGCTACATGAGTGTAAGGGTATATCCTACTCGTTGTATTCCACATCAAAGGATTGTTTTCTAGTGGATTGTGTGGTACTGGATT
Organism: Viscum album; assembly: GCA_963277665.1. Taxonomy (NCBI): domain Eukaryota; kingdom Viridiplantae; phylum Streptophyta; class Magnoliopsida; order Santalales; family Viscaceae; genus Viscum; species Viscum album. The sequence continues at coordinate 22,938,572 of OY728128.1, forward strand.
ATTTATGTACCATACCAAGGACGTAGCTACTCTTGTTAAGTAGTGAACCTTGTAAATCTTGTGTTTCTGTGGTTGTGTGTGTTTAGCAGAGAATAAATTCTTTAACAGGAGGTGAAGGTTATTTCAAATTGAAGGAAACATAAAAAGAAAAAGACATCACTGGTTCACCCCCTCCCCCTCTCAGTGATACTTAGATCCTGATTGGGAACTTCACTTTTTTTTGTGGATCTTATGTTAGGGATTCAAATGGTGATTGAATCCAAATATAAATCTAGGTTTAAGCAATCTTTCATCTACATATTCAAGGTAGGTGGCCAATAAGTTATATCCCATAGTTTTATTGTCGATTTGTGAATGTGTGGTTGTGATAATGCTTCCCTCTTGATGTCCATTCAATGAATTTCATAGGATTTGGTAAAATGGTTGGATAAATGATGATTTATACTCCTCATGATCCCCTTGGGATGTGTCGATATTGTTTAGACCATTTAGGGCCACCGATGGGGTGTGCCAATATTCCCGAACATGGAAGATTGTAATTCTAAAACAAAATTTAATTTGTTTTGAGATAGATCCCATGATAAATGTGTTGACGTGTTAGTTCAAATTATAAAAAGGCACCAATAGTAGTTGTGTCTAGTCATTGGAAATGTCATAAGGGATTATTTGGAAAAATGTGAAAAAGGGTTAAATGGAATAAAGTGAATGTGTCAAATGACTTATGAGTTTGTAATTGAATTGAATAAATGGGATAATGCATGTGAATTGATGAATTATGGGAAATGGATTAATTTATGGGAATTCTTGAATATGTTAAATGGGTTAAGGTATGAAATGGGAAATGGTTTAAATGGGATATACGATATAAATGGTAAATATGTTAATGGATTAAGGATTGACATTGAGTTATATGTGAATGAATATGAATTGTGAATGTTATGTGTGTTGAATATGTGTGGTTTGTGACATGGTATATGTGGTTAATGGATAAATAATCATGTGTACATGACTTGGTAGTTTTGGGGTATTTTACTTGAGGATCAATGATCATGGGTTAGGTTATACTGAGGCTCTCAACCCCACCCCTATAATGCAAGAGTTAGGGAAGGGTGTTGAGGCTCTATGCCCCTAATGGTTGCATATGATGAGACTACCTAGAATAAGGCTCTAAGGTAAGAGTGATGAATTGATTATGAAATTTTTATCCTTAGTGAGATAGGGAACTTAAATTAATCCCTTATGCATGGTAATTTATCAGCTTAGGCCATAGTGTAAATGATGTAGATGCTTAACCCATGGAACAAGTGATAAAATGGAATAAATGATGAAAATGGATAAAGTGAATAGTGTTAACTAATGTCACTCGAGTTATCTTCTAATTATCTTGTCTTTTATTTAGTACTTTAATGCACAATCTGTTTAGACTAGATATTTTGTAGACACCATTGGTGGTGCCCTGCTGATTTGTACTCACACCCTGCTCGGGTCTCCATTGGGTACCAGAGCAGATTTCATGGTTACAGATTAGGATGAGGGTAAAGGCTCTATGATAGGGAGTTGAGTTGGTATTGGGATGTGCATGGTTGAGGATCCAGACTTGGATTCAAGACTTGTTATTTGGATTTAGTTTTTGTTCTTTCTTTTGGGTTTTCTTTCACGTTTGGCACTGTTAGCATGACATGGAATATTTATTGTTGGTTTTGGTTATACCCTATTTTGGAAATGGTTGGTAATGCGTGTTTCTGGTTTATTATTTATTGTTTCTTTTATTTCATGTGTTATCTATTGTGGATTACTCTGGTAAAGAGGTTATAGTCTCCTCACATGATCAATTAGACCCTCACTACTAATCGGCATCCTCTAATGTATAGAGAGGAGTGCTTGAGGTCATGTGGAAACCCGGCTCAGGGCACCGGTTTAGTGGCTTCCAAATCAGGGACATTACAATAACAAAATGGTGCGGTTAAAAGAAAGAATAGATCTATACAAGAAATGGATAGATCGATGCTTATGGAATTTTAATATTCCTAGATATTTTTGGGCAAAATCTTTAAATACAACTTGTCATGTTTTAAATAGAGTATCTATTAGACCATTTTTTAAATAAGACCCCTTATGAACTATTTAGATGTTTTAAACCTAAAGTTAGGTATTTTAAGGTATTTGGATGAAAATTTCCATCTTAAATACAAAATATAATTTAGAAAAAATTGATTATAAAAGTGATGAAGAGGTATTTTTAGGATATTCTAATTATAAAAAAGAATATAGAGTTTTCAATAAGAGAACTTTATTTGTTGAGGATTCTATACATGTTAAGTTTAATGAAAATAGAAATAACAAGCAAAATTCTATTTAAAAAAAAGATGATGATGAATTTAGAGAATCCAATTTTGGTTAAGATAATAACCAAGAAAATAAGAATGCATCGTTGAGGAGGAGAATATTACTTCTCAAAATGATCCTAAATAATGGAAAACACTTAAATATCATCCAATTGAAAAAGTAATTGGTAATATAGAATCTTTTATAAAAACCAGAAAATGGGTTTTACTTTACTGTGCAAACTCTTATTTTATCACTGATTTTGTTCCAATCGACATTGATAGTTATTTAATTGATTCAAATTGGATTAATGTCATGAATGATGAATTAAATCAATTTGAAATGAAAAATTGTGGAATTTGGTTAATTTTCCAAAAGATAAAACTATAATAGGAACTAAATGGATTTTTCATAATAATCTTGATGAAGCTGGAAACATAGTTAAAAATAAGGCAAGACTAGTGGCTCAAGACTATTTCCAAGAAGAGGGAATTGAATTTAAATATTAATTTTCTCATGTTGCATTTATGGAAACAATTATAATTATATTAGCCTTTTCTTATTTTCAAAATATAAAATTATATCAAATGGGTATAAAAAGTGTATTTTTAAATGGAATAATTTTTGAGGAAGTTTATGTTAAACAACCCCCTAGATTTGAAAATGATAAATTTCTAAATCATGTTTTTAAACTTAATAAAGATATATATGGTATTAATAAAGCTCCTTGATCTTGGTATGAAATACTAACTTTATTTTTAATTCAAAATGATTTTGTTAAAGTAAAGGTTGATCCAACCTTGTTTATAAAGAGAGTTTTAAATGATATACTGATTATAGAGATTTATGTTGATGATATAATATTTGGATCAACAAATGATTTACATTATAATGATTTTTCTAAACTAATGACAAGTGAATTTGACATGATCTTAATGGGATAATTGAAATTTTTCTTGGTTTAAAAATTAATCAAAGAAAAGATGGTATTTTCTTAAATAAAGATAAGTATGCTAAATAACTTATTAAAAGTTTTGGTCTTGATTATAGTAAGAATATAAAAACACCAATGAGTACAAATTCCAAATTGGAGTTGGATGAATCTGGAAATTCAGTTGATATTAAACTGTATAGAGGCATGATAGGCAGTTTATTATATCTCAATGCATCTAGACCAAACATAATGTTCACAGTTTGTTTATGTGCTAGATTTCGGTCCAACCCTAAGTAAAGTCATCATAAAGATATTAAAAGAGTAATTAGATATATTAAGGGAATTGTATGCATTGGTCTATTCTATTCATGTCAGAATTTTTTTGATTTACTATCTTATTTTGATTTAGACTTTAGAGGATGTAGGCTGGCTGGAAAACACAACAGGTATGTGTCATTTTATGGGTAAAAGTTTGATTTCATGGAGTTTAAAGAAACAACTATCAGTAGCACTATCTAAAGCTGGGGATGAATATGTTGATGCTGCAAGTTTTTTTCACAAAGTATATGGATAAAACAAACTTTAAGGGTTTTTAATTTTTTTTTTATAAAATCTCAATCTTCTGTGAAAATTCTAGTACAATTTCAATTTCGAAAAATCCTCCACACCACTCTAGAACAAAACACATAGATGTTAGATTTCATTTTCTGATGGATCATGTAAATAAAGTTGGTATTTGTTTAGAATTTGTTCCTACTGAAAAAAATTGGTAGACATATTCACTAAAACTTTATATTCTTTCAATTTTGAGAAAATGATTCTTGAACTAGGAATGCTAGAAGATTAACATTTCTATTTAGAATAATTATTGTTTTTATAAAATTTCTCTATGTTTTAAATTCTGTTTACTTGTCTTCTGTAACTGTATGTTAATTTTTATGGAAGAATTATACTCCAATTATTGTTAAGTATCTCATACTGTTAAAAAGGGATAATGTTTTAAAGATTTAATTTTTAATGTACTTTTTTATAGATTTCAAAAAGGAGGATAATGTTTTTGAAAATTTAATAAATGTTCTATTTTGTAATTTACAAAAGGGGGAGACTGTTGGTATTTGAAATTGGGTTTTAATACTTTAACAGTTTTCTTTTTATAATGTTTTGATAAATTATTGTTTCATCACATTTAATTAAATTTAAATTGTTTAAAACATGATAATGGTTTCTTATTTACATGTATTACATGCATTAAAATTTAATGATTTTTTATTAATAATTTATTTAAATAATTTAAATATACTTACATAATTTATTTATTTTGTTTTTATATGTTTTTTTATTCATGGATTAGTTAAAAAATTGTCCAGTTATGGCAAGCCCATGTGAGCCAACCCTCAACCACATAGGGGATCATTGGTCGACCCCATGGGAGAGCATCCCATATGGACCATCCAGAGCAGTTTTTGGGCTATGTATAAGCCCATAGGAATGTAGTAGCAGTTGGGAATAGTGCCCACAGGAGGAGGATAGGCCTAGTAGGCCCGATGGGCCAAAAACTATGTGTGTGCATAGGTGTAATGGGTGTTGATCCCCCATAGTCAGCTCGAGAAGTTCTGGCACTTGTTTATTGTTATACCAAAGGGAAATAGTAGTTCTTCTCCAATGTGGGACGCACAAACTGTGGTGATTGTTCCTATATTCTTAAAAATATGGATAGAATAAAAATTTTCTGATCTGACGCATCTAAATCGTTTGTTCTCCCACGCCTCTTGAGTTTAAATTAAAACTCATCATCTTCTTCCTCCAGCAAACGTCTGAGACTACAGTTCATCAAGTTCTTTATTTCTAAGTCACTATGATCAAACTGAGCTACTAAGATCATGTCCATTTGATCATCTTGGAAATTTAAACAAGATTGAAGGTTCATGCAACTTTTTTGCATGAAATAAATGAAGATCTTTCCACTGTCGAATGCAAATGAAGTTGCAGTCAGTTGTTCGTGTATCCAAAATGCATAAATGAGTTCAAAGATTCCAAAAATGATGAAGCACTCAATTCATTTCACCTACAGAGGATCTGGTACCTACCGTGTTTTATCCATGTACCTACCGGTCGTTCTGTTTATAGTGATCATGAAGGTGACTGTGAGCATCACTTGAAGTAACTATGCTTCCTATTGTGTGTGTCTTTGACTTACCGTGTGCTACTAAAGTGAAACTACCGTAAAGGTGGTAACCACCTTACTGTGAGTTCAAGCAGCAAAGTTACAGCATGAGAAATGAGGTTACCGTGAGAGTGAAATTACTGTGATGAAGCCTTCCACCTTACCATGAGTGAACCTACCATGGGAGTAAACCTACCATGAGAGTTGCCTTATTGTACCGTGAGGTTTCTACTTACTGTGGATCAACTCACCTTATCATGAGTATCTTCATGCTAACTGCATGAGTTTTATTTTCTTTTTGTTGACTACATGTTTTTTTTAAAGTGATTGTGGTTTCATGGTCAGTATACCGACCGTGAGGTGCACGGTGAGCATATCGATTGGCTCGTTCCTCACACGGTCAGTTCAACACTTTGCTTATTTTCTAGAAAAAAATATATTTTTACTACACTCTATTTTAGTGACATTTTTTGTAAAATGTTTTACTGTAACTTTGTTTATATTTTTTAATTATTTTATTGATTTATAAAATAATTATATATCATAACGGCCTTTTTTATAATTTTTTAATATAAAATATGGTGGAAATTCTTATGAAAATAATAATTGTCATATTATTCATTTTATGCTCTGTTTTCTATAATATTTGAATTATTCTTTTACTGCAAGTTTATAAAAGAAATTTTATTCATTTTAATTATATGAAATACTCCCATTTACTTTTACGAATATATTAGAAATTTTTTTAACAAATTTCTTACAACAACAAAAAAATGTGTGAACACTTTGTTAATGAGCGTCACTTTTTCAAATTACAGGTAATGATAATATTTTATTTTTTGTTATCTACTAACAAGTGGCATGCAGTGATTGGTTTACTTGACGCTCTAAGGAGATCTTTGAATTTAATAAAGTTATATTAACCTGTTAGAGATATTATCAAGGTAAATCAACTACATGCATAAAAATTCAAAATTACTTTTTACACAATGGTGTTACACAATTCTTGCTACTCTCATACGATCAAAAAAAAATGTGACTTATGTTCCTTTTCTACAATCACATAATAACTTAGACATTCGACCTTATTCCATTGAAGTGATCAATGATCATCGAGCTTCATCATCTTTCACATATTTTGATCATTTGTTGGTTTTTTTATATTTGTTTTTCTTCATATTATTTTTTTCTTTATCTGTTTGTAATCTTTTCATGTCTGGTTTATGCATTTCCCCATCAAAAACGGGTCTTGTTTGTTCTGGTTATTCTACCACCTAAAAGGAAGTATGGATTGTGACTCCTGATCAAAAGTCAGGTCATAGGCTAGGTTCAAGGCTCCTGTAAAATTCATAGTTGTGCCTTCAGGTATTTGTAAATGGCAGAGTTTGTAATAGGTTCTCACACCTTTAAAAGCGAGTTTCTTAGTGAGTATCAATCTTCTCACGGAGTAGAGAATGTTGAGGAGTGTACTAGGATCTTGGTGATCTGAACCACTATAAATCTCCATGTTTTTTCTTTTTATTTTCACTTCATTTCATATCTTGAACATAGATCTCACTATGGAATATTTAATTAATAAAGCTCAGATTGATTTGTCTTTAATTTTTGAAAACAACTATTCAATCCCCCTCTAGTCTTGATTTTCATCTCTTACAATCCAGCAGCCCCACACTCTAGCCAACTAGCCCAAATGCTACATGGCATCTCAAGAATCTATACGACTTATCTCTTGGCCAGTTATCCCAATCTATCACTCTCCCTCGCATGGAGAGGACTAAGGGAACCTATCCCAAGTTCCGTTATGTTTCCTTCATTTAATTTCATTTATACCCCTCTAGGGTCCACATATCTCAAGGCTCACATTTATGATCAAGCCCTCAGCCATCGACGATTGATGCATCAACTAGTGTCCAAGGGCCAATCGTGGCCCTTGGCACTTGTGTTCAACCCATAGGCGTTTTAAAGAAAACAAGTCATTTTAAATTTAAGGTTGATCGCACACAAGTGGCAAGGCTGCATATCACATGATACATCACACAAGACATATACTTTTAGGGAAATGCTTAGGGGCCACCTATCTCATATGGAGTCACTCCCTTTAAGCATGCTTGGTCACCCTCGCATAAGCTTGTCCAAGCCTCGTCTAAGCTCATATCATCTCCTAATATCCTATCTCAAGTCATAAGAAACAAATAATTAATTATAATGAATTATAGTTAATTATTTAATTTAATTCAAAAAGGCATAATTGCCTAAAAACTCACTGAGCGACGTCCACTCGATATAACCACATGCAACGGTATATCAGTCACCCGCAATATGCTCTTTGCACACTCGTGAACAAAAATCCTATGACATGGCACATGGTCACTCGCTAATTTTGTCCAATTTAATCAAAAGCCTTAGAAAAATTCATAAGTCGGCATATATCTGACAAAACATCAAGCAATGGTGTGTGATTATCATCTCAGGACATCCTCTTGACAAGCCACACGAAAGCCCCATCATTTCCACCCAATTCCACCATGTTACGGTGGAATCAACACCAAACCCTAGCCCAAATTCATCACAAAACAAATATAATGAAAGGGAAGGAAAATAGAAGGAAACATGATAAGTGACTCACCTAGAATAGACATGAAAACGCCGCCAAGAATACCTGTCCTCAAGGGCTATGCAATGGAGAAGGAGAGGGTGGGAGTCAGTTGAATGGACCTCTCTCGATGTCTCTCTCGACCTAAAATCAAAGGGGGTCAACCCTAAAATGATAGATCATCCAATATTTAATAAAAAAACTTGAAAATGGGTGGGTCACAACATGACCATGAGGGTTGTGTTGTGGCCTCACTTCACTTGGCAGTTCACGACGTGGCCACTATGGGTCACGGCGCAATCTCCCCCGGGTGGAGGGCCACCCCCCTAACTATCACTGTCGTGGTGTGATACGCCTCACCCAGGTGAGACCCGGGTCTCCAAGACGTGACCTTCCTCGCTTGTGGCACAACGCATCTGCGCCCAGCTGCGACACTCCTCATGATAGACCGTTGCGACATAAACTAGGGGTTGCAGTGCGACCGACCTTCCTTTGTAAAAAAACCAAAAGACCAAATCATAAGGTCCCTTGACCCTTTTTGTAAGAGTCCTCGTCACGACACGACCCCTTTGGGTTGCGGCACGACGCCCCTTTGTAAGGGTCTCTCCCTTAGCAAAAAAAACCCCACAAAATGTATGGCACATCGTGAAACCCTCGGTCATGGCATGATCGTTGCCCGCTCAATGCTCGTTGCAACGTGACCCTCACCCATCATGGCACGACAGGTCACCTACAACCAAAACCAACAGAGAGAGTCTCACCTCAACCCTACTCTGACATTCATCCGAGCACCCAAACCACCTCCTGAGTATAGAACCACATTCAAAAATATCTCCTAGAGACGTTCCAACCCTCATAATTCTGATCTAGGTCTCGATTCTCAAAACGTCCCCGGCCCCGGGATCCAAAATTCAAATTTACTCTCAATTTCATAACCCATAACGATGCAGTTTTTTTACGGTGATAGTGGTGTGTGAGAACATATAATGAGAATGGTTCATTATTTAGTAATTTAAAATCACTTAAGGTTAATCTTGTTAATAGTTACTTGATTTTGAATGTTTTAGAATATCTTCATTTATAATTTGATGTTCTAAAGACTTCATACAATACTCGAAAGGATTAGTGAACTATTGATGAAATGATTGATATGGTCACTAAAGCAAAAATCGACGAAGAAAAACAAACATCAAATTGAATTTGAAACTTTATCTTGTGCTCTAAAGGATAAGGGAAAAAAGTACTAAAGGAAAGCCTTATTTCTATAAAATGAAGGATATAATGAAAAACTAGAACCTTGAACCAAAGAAGAATTTTTCAAAGGAAATTTCAAATAATGTAAGAAGTATGATCACAAAAAGGATTATTGTTATGCACTTAAAAAAGAATTAGAAACAATGTACACTCTTAGCTTTGACTTGTTTTGAATAAAATATGATTGATGTTCTACCCAATACTTGTTAGACTCGCATCAATTCATGTTGTGAATTCTCTATAAAGGTTCACAAAACCGATGGAACCAAGTAATAACTAGTAGAAAATAATTACGGGTGATGGATCTAGAGCTTATTTGGTTGAAATAGAAGCATCTTTGAAATTTTCTTTTGTGCACGTTCCTTCATTAAAAGATGGTGTTTGTGATCCTTCCATGAAAATAAGTTTTATTTCTAGTTCGGTTTTAGAACGTTATGGATGTGATTTTGAAATGGAAATGAAAAACGTGTTATCACTTATAAATGAAGATGGTGTTTGTGATCTAGAGCTTATTTCATTATTTTTATAATTCTTTACGAGAAATCTAGTTCTTTTATGTCTTCAAATCATATTCCGAAGCCGATGCCTCTGCACTCTCCCGGTGTCGTTTCATACCATATATTTCCGCGTAAGTAAAAACCATCATGCATTGTGTGATATCAAAAAAACTGAAAATAAATCATGAAAATAATTAAAGATGAGTTATGGATTTCAGTGGAAGGAATAGGGATAAATAAATAAAAAAAAATCAAATCATGTTGTTCAAATATGACAGAATAAATTTTTAAGTTGAAATATATTCGTCAAAGTTTCTACTATTATTTTACGATCACGATTATTGAACCCCACCAAGCAATGTAAAATAATGGGTTTTGCCGTATTTGTAAAGATGTGTTTTTTCATAGTCCCAAGGGACCTTACTACAGAAACGACACCGTTCTACTCCGCCACCGGGGGGTCAACCCAACGGCCGTGATCTTTGATCAGCCGGATCAAGGCATCGGTCGCATTCTCCATGGCAATCCCCCGCTTAACCACCGTCTGCCCAATATGTTTTACGGATAAATAAATCTCAATCGTCGAATCTTTTACGTCACAGTAAAAGAAATAATAAAATAATAACCATTGTTACGTACCTTCCCAACATAAAGGTCAATTTTCCCGGGCGCACCCCCAACATAACCGAAGTCTGCATCAGCCATCTCTCCCGGTCCATTCACGATGCACCCCATTATCGCAATCTAACATTCAAAATCCATTTTTATTTCTAAATCCATTTTTCTTATATTGCAGAGTTGAATAATTGAATAATAAATGTGCCATTAATTGATTTTACCACAATTAATCTTCCACGCAAAATAATTAATTTGGTTTAATTAGCATAAAAATTCAATGACTGCTATATTTGCAATATGGAGTGCGAATTATCACAAGAGGAGCTGATGATAATGTGAAGTGTGCAGGGAGCATAGAATCTCTTATCATCAGAGATCGTCCACAACAGTTCGGTTCCCAGTTATTTCGGGAGCGCCCTGGGGCATGTGGAGTGATGTCCTAACATGAATCACAATACTCTCATAATGGATTCCTTAAACCAAACAGGGTCTAAGAGATCACAAAAGCATTCCTTGAAAATTGATGGAACTGGGAGAGCGGGGGGGAGGGGGAGCCTCAAGGAATTCATTTGTGGTCTCTTAGAACCTGTCTGGTTTAAGGAATCCACTATGAGAGAACCTCAAGGAGATCACAAATGAATTCCTTCAAAATTAATGGAACTAACAGATGGGGGGGTCTCTCATAGTGGATTCCTTAAACCAAACAGGTTCTAAGAGATCATAAATCAATTCTTTGAAAATTGAAGGAACTGATTGAGAGAGAGGGAGGGATTCTCTCATAGTGGATTCCTTGAACCAAAGAGGGTCTAAGATATCACAAATGATTTCCTTGAAAATTAATGGAACTGGAAGGGGGAGAGAGAGTTACCGAAACACCGGGTAAATGAGAGGTCTTTTCACGTATCTCTGCACTTATTTCTTGAAGGTCGAAAAGAGTCCTCCCACAAGACGGGCACGAAACATACTCCTGCCACAGTAGTAAAATTCCACACATCAAAATTATCAGAACTACATGATCAACCCAATCATCTTATTATCTAAAACCACATCACGTACCGTCTTTGTATTTCGCATCCTGCAACCTTGCAGTAAGTTGAATGATGTATCCCTCACGAAATCAATGTCCTGATCCAGCGCTTCAATTAGAATCCCGTCCCCGAGCCCATCCACAAGAAGTGCCCCGGCATTAGTGCCAGCTTCGATCACCAACTCATCCCTGAAACCAAGCTACTTGACTCACACCCAATTGAAGAAACCCAGATGAGTTGCAGGTCATGGTATTGTTCTGTGTAATTACCTATGAATCCTGTTGGGGAATTGAAGATGATGGATTGCAGCGAAGTTCAGAGCATTGCCTTCCAAAAATTCAAATAGCCTCCTTGCAGCATGTACCCTGCTACTTTTCTCTTCACTAGAGGGAAGACCTTGAAAAATCATGGCGGCATCGGTGTCTTTTAGGGTTTCAAGGTCCTTGTAGGGTTCATCGCCTCGTACGGACACCACCAATCGTGTTCCTGAGACAAATTATATATATATATATAAACACATGTACACACACAAAACATATTACATTGGAAAACTATCCTTTGAAAAAACAAAGGGTACCCTCTGGCAAAAGCTTGTGAGCTCCAGTGGCTAATTCCTTGAGAGTTACTAGAACCATGGCATGAGGCAATGGCTTTATCAGTTGTTCTGATAAAGGGGCTATGACTCCCATGCTTATATCTATCAACCTTTTGAGGGCCAGTCTCTGCCACGTTAACATAATATCATTGATTTTATCCCTTTAATGCATCATTGAAGGGAGGGAAAATCAGTTCTTACAGCATCTGCATCATCTACTGGAGGAAGCTCTCTTAAAAGGATTGAATCCACAGTTGCCACATCCTAAATCAACACAGGCTTTCATTTTTCAAAAAACCAGTAGAAAATATATTTATTAACTTGTATAAATGGTACTCTTGAAAACATTTTTGAACACATTTTCTAATACATTTTTGGAAAATAAAAATACAAAATATTTGCACATACCGAACACACCCTTATGACCCCCCTAATTTTCCCCATTCAATAATGAAGTAGAAACTAACCTTGAATGGCATGCCAACAACAACCTTTGCTGCTAAAGACTTGTAAAGAAGAGCCGGCATCTGTCACAGTTAATGAAGGAATACCAGTAAAAACGAGGAGCAAGAAATCAACATACAAGATGGATAAATTCTCATTTAACCAGAAAAAAAAAATCAGATGGTGGTGAGAGATAATTTGAACATCCATGAAGGTGTCATACGGCTACTGTTTTCCTTAATCCCCAGAATTTAACTAGAATACATACTGCCCCCAGCTCCACTCCCCGCCCCCAGAGTAAAAGGGAAGGGGGAAAACTTAATAACTGTGTTTGGTGTTGAAAAACATTTTCTATTTTCATTTTTCAAAAAAGTATTAAAAACATGTTAGAAAATATTTTGGATAATAGGGAAAAACAAGGGCACGTGGAATTTAATTCTCCTTGCATTTTCATTTTATGATAAACATAAAAACATGATTTTTCTCTAGTTTCAATCCAGTGGCCAACTATCACCTTCAATTGTTCCAACGAAACAGACATTATAACAGAGCCATCACGGTGAAGCACACCCCTATAATCCACCTCTTCACCCTGCAAAGAAGTTTGTAGAATCTTCAGTATCACAGGAGGAATGACTCATTAAGTCAACACAATTTTTGTATAAAAGTTTACCTCTTTCTGCATAGGCAATTGACCTGTTCTACGTTGGAAATCAAAATAATGTCTGTGTTTTTCTTCAAATGGTGCCTATAAGTATAAAAACTGGGAAATCAGAAACATGTAGGACAAATTTTAAAGTGGGCATGATTTTTAGAGGTATGCAAAACCCTACCACTCCTTTCTGAAGGCCAGATGCCCTCATGCCAAGTTCAGCCAGCCTTCCACAGGGATCTATCTCCTCCTCTGGTGGCTCTGTAAGAGAGACCCTGATTGTGTCCCCCAAACCATCCTGCATATATCAAAGAAACGTATCACTAAGGTTGCATTTGACAAAACTTTTAAGTGTTTATATCACTTATTACTCAAGTTTTTTTGTCCATATTACTTGCTGAAAAAAGTGGTTTTCTGCCACTTATTTTAAGTAATTTTCCTCAAGAATTTAAGTGCAAGGCTCCGTTTAACAACACTAATTGATAACTGCTTATAACACTTGTCCCTTTTGGTAAGTGATTTTGTACAAGTGTTTCCAGATTGCTTATCGAAAAAACGTATTTCTGACATTTATCCAACTGGCTTTCTTGTGAAATTTATGTGCGGGTGTTTTTTAGAAATATAACAACAGCGCTTATTTTTTCGAACTGATTATCATCTAAGTGTTATTTCAGAAACTAAACAAACCCCACTTATTTTCTCAAACTACTTATCATAAGTGATAAGTGTTGTAAAAAAAGTAGTGTCGTAATTACTTTTCAATAAGGGCTGTCAAACACAGCCCAAATTCACCACAATACAGGTAAATGACAATTCATGTGACCCATGAAATGTTTAAATATTATAAGTACCACAAGGAGTGTTCCAATGCCGATTGCAGATTTCATCCGTCCATCCTCACCCTCGCCAGCTTCAGTAACTCCCAAATGTAGTGGATAATCCCATTCATTAACATACATTTCAGCTACAAGCAACCGGTATGCCTCAACCATGATAACCGGATTGCTTGCTTTCATTGAAAAGACAAAATCATGGAAGTCCAATTTGCGGCAAATCCGTGCAAACTCAAATGCAGATTCAACCTGATTTCAAAACATGAATAATCATATCATGAACATGGAAACTAAGGTGAAAGTAAAAAAAAAAAAAAAAATCCCAGAAAAGCTCCTTCAGCTCATGAGAAATAGCAATTCACCATTCCTCTTGGAGAGTCCCCGTAGTAGCTCATTATACGATCCGAGAGACTCCCGTGATTTGTTCCGATACGCATTGCCCTTCCATATTTTTTACATTTCTCAACCAAAGGAGTATAAGTCTGGTGCAATTCAAAAGCATAAACCTCAATAGAATTACCATAAGACAGAAGCAAAGAGAGCAACTTAAGCTCCATTTGATAGCACTTACTGAAAACTGTTTGTGACACTTATATCTTGTGATGAGTGTTTCTGTATAAGTGTTTCAGATTGCTTATAGAGATAATGTAATTCTGCTACTTACTAAAGTGATATTGTTTTGGAATTTTGAGTGTTTTTTCAGAAACAGAACAAACACCACTTATTTTTTCAAACTGCTTATCATAAGTGAAAAAATCTTGTATCTAGGAACCAGTTGGTTTTAACTTAAAACATAAATGATTTTGGAGTATATTAATAAAGTGATTGTTGATAAAAACAGAAGTTATTTTGCGTTTGTGCTGTAATAAAAAAAACACCTTTTAATTTCAATAGCAGAATCATTTTTCAAAAAGATAATCAAAATAATTAAAAAAACTGGTTAAAAAATATTCTTTGTGAAAAAACTTTAAACTAAATTTTAGAGAAGTTTTTTTTTAATATAAAAAGCACTCTTAACCCTAAAAAATCTTGAATAAATGGGCTTTATATCTTTGAGGAAGGACCATATCAAACAAGATATACCCATTTGAAGATTAAAAAGGCAAATGAAACCAACAGAAAAGAATGGGAGAAGCCCCAGCGCATAAAGTTAAACCTTGTATCGTTTATCCTTTCCTATTGATCTTCCATGATACTTCAATCATAAGCAAATAAGGATATCATTTTGGATAATGGTTTTTTATTGTGGATTATGTCTCAAACCATACCAGTCATCGGCTGTTATATTTGTTGAAGCACAATCATGTAAAGGTAAAATAACATCTTCTCCATTGTTGCATATATATTTCTCATCCTCTTCAAATTTCATTTTATTATTGGATACACGGATACACAGGAAGCCTTTATGTTTAACAAAGCAAAAAAAAAGAGGACCCAACAAGTTAAGTACATTTTTCTGCCTGAAAATCAATGCATCCTTGCCTCTGAAACATAAAAAAGAGACCTGACCTGCTCAATATGCTCAAGTTCCTTTTGGTAATCATCTTCTGTGTACTCTAGCTTTTCAAATTGGGCTCGCCTATCAGCTGATAAAAAGAACATCATGATGCAAAACGGTGGTTATGAAAATTGATGCAACTGCTTAAACGTGAACCGCATACCAAAATTTCCAGGATTGACACGGATTTTATCGAAGCACTCGGCAACTCGCAATGCAACAGCTGGAGCAAAATGAATATCTGCCACCAGGGGAATATTGTAACTGCATGGACAGAGAACAATGATGAGATATTTCCATGATATTAAACGTGTTAAATTCCAAATATACAAATAAAACTGAAATTTATAAGAATTACTTCTTCTGAACAAGAGAGTTCTTGATGTCAAAACATGCATCTGCCTCTTTCTTTCCTTGCACAGTTATCCGAACTATATCTGCTCCCTTGTCTGCAATTCTCATCACCTAAAGCAATCTAGGTTAAACTCATCTGGCTATTTTTAAAAACCATAGAACACCGAGAGGAGCTGGGCCATAAAATTAAAACGGTTTTCATGATCAAGGAGAGGAGAAGATTCTATTAACAAAACTAAGGCAGATATTTAATTCTTAGTTTGATATGAAAGTGGGAAGTGCCATTGTTCCTATTAATTCCATTAATGCATTAATATATAATAAATAAATAAATAAATCTCACTGAATTTCTCAACAGTTCTTTATTCTTACCAAAAATGCCCAAAAAGATCCGTTGCTAATAGTTCCAGTAGCATATTTATCATGGTTGAGACCCACAAATTATTGAGCTAAAAGACGTGTCTCACTAATTCAAGCAGTTAATGTAAAATGTTAGTGTTAAAAGTGAATGAGGGAAAAATAACCTGATCAACTGTGGCAGCAACATCCTTCGTGTCAGTCGTCGTCATTGTTTGTATTCTTATAGGATGCTCGCTGCCAAGAGCCACATTCCCAACCATCACAGTCCTTGTCTTTCTCCTAACGGTTCTATAAATAGACTCGCAGTACTTCTGCCTGGGAACTACAACAACCAAAGAACGGCTCACTCAATAACCACATCTCCTATCATGATGAAAATAGCATGATATGAATACCAACTATTCAAGCTTGTTCAATAGAAACAACCATCCATCCTCCAGCTAATCCCTCATAAGCTAAAGACAGAAACAGAGCACTTAATTATGCGTCTTTTGTTTTTATTTAAGTGAATAATGCTTTGATTTTCACACAAAGTACCACTCATTCTGTTGATGGGGCTGATAAAGTTCATTTTGCACACGATTTATATTCTCTCACCGAGTTTCTGCAAGAACAATGCACATGATTGATAAATATTTAGGATCCAACAAAAATCATTGGGTTTTCAGCTCCAAAAACCAAGATTCAGGTGTTTCTTATCCGATTAAAGGTCTAACAGTGATTTCCCCACCAAATAACAACTGTAATACAGACATGCGTACCCAACAGAGGACCCTGCGAGGATGCAGACTGGATTTCTGCAGTATCCGGGCCGGGGTTTGAATTGCGTATCACGAGAACCCTGATCCCCCGAACCTTAAAACTCTGCGAATCAGAAACACGAACCAAATCCAAATTCTTTGAGAAGCTCAAGCCCGGATTCTTGCTCTTCAGACCGAACAGCGGAGCCGGGACGGTTCCAGTCGCCATTTGCTCGAACTCGAAAGCTCACCTTGGCTTCTGAGTTCCAAGACAGAAACGAGTAGAACACGATTGAAATGTGCTGATATCTGATATATGGAAATTGGGCAGGCGAGATCGCTCACCGAACTACGTACCGAACCGAGTAGCCAAACCTTCTCACCGGGTGAAACTTGGCTTCTTTCCAAAGGTCAAATAAACAATCGAAAATCAAAGAAAAACAGGCCCAACTTTACGATGATCCCTGAAATCCTTACTGAGCTCGTGAGTGCATAAAGGGAGAAGGTTGGCGGATTGGAAGTTTGTCATGACGTTGACCAAACTGATGATGCGATCAGATAGACAGCGTTTCCACCGCATCCGTTCTCTTGCACTAAAAATTATCCCAAATAAAAAACGTGCAACACGGACTCACACATATAATTTCCACATGAATGTATGTTTTCAAATAATGCATTTGAAATGCCTACAAAAATTATAAAAATGAGCAGCCTTCCAGCATTAACAATAATCGTCATTCAAACTAGATATTACATGGATCTAGACACCTTAACTACAATACATAAAGCCTCAAACAAAAATATCATTATGTGAGGTTGGACAACCTGTATAGTAATAGATAGTAGGTCAGGATCATCTTCTTTTAAAAAAATTTAAATATATATATATTAATTGAAGTCTATTGAATCGGGATTGTGTTGGGGTCAACATCTAATTGAGCCGTTTGACTCAAATTCATTGTCCTTCGGTTTATGTTGTCACCTCAATTATCACAATCCTAGAGTTGGGGGGGCACACACAAAATTGCATTCCCCCATCCCTGAATATTAGAAATTTTTATCACTTATCCTGCCAAAGGAGGAAATGCTTAATCAATGACCACACCATCAGTTTGATAATACTTCTTGCATACTAAACTTTCATTGTTCCAAATCACTTTTTCATATTTACTTAACTTGTTTCGAAAAACCAACTTTGTTTTTATGGTAATCTTGTCAACTGGTCTTGATAAAATTTCTCATGTTCTATTCTTCTTGATTCTACCATGTTCTTTGTTAACGGATTTGACCTAACTTTCCTTCTTTGTGGCTTCTTCATTGCTCCTTAGTTCAATATGAGATGATGAAGTACCATTCAAAAAAAGTTCAATATGAGATGATGAAGTACCCTTAAAAAAACGTGAGATGATGAAATTGTTCTTTGTATAGTTTCCATCATTCTTGTTTAAGTCATTGTTGGTGTAACATCCCAGGTAAATGAAGAATAAAAGATTTTCATATTTATAAATATTTGTGAATTAAATATTAATTTTACTTCAAATGGGTTGCTATGTTCGATAGCGTACCCGATACGCAACAACGAGTTTCTTTGAAATCTTACGTTGCACACTAATAATATAATATTATTATTTTAAATACTAGTTAATTCTTAGTTGTTGTATTGGCGAGAATGAACAAAACAAACTACAATATGATTATACATGATTGTTAAATGTATTTACATTTATCTAATAAAAAGTTAGAGCCTTAAAATGTGAATGAATCTAATTTTAAGCATAATTTACATTAAAAGTTCGATTTACCGTCTTTTAATGACGAACCCTCTTTAAATATAGTTTTGGTCACTTTAATACATTCAAATTGACCAAATAAAATCCTTCTTTAGAATGGGGACATCAAAATTTACTGTGTGTAGATTTTTGGGATTTTTCCGATAAAGTTTATTTTTTAATGAATAGTGAAAATATTGTATTTTATTTCAAAAGTGCCTTTTAATAAAGTTTATTTATATGGTTAGATTATCTTTTTAATTGGTTTTAAAGTGTAATTAGAATATATTTTTACCATTTAATCCAATTTTGGTCATTGAAATTAATTTCACTTTGAAATTAGACATAAACAAGTGTCAATCTTTTGATAGTTATTGTTTCTTAAAAACACGCTATTTGTTTTAACAACGGGAATTAATTTTAAAATTAATTAATGACACTTTTATGTTTTGAATTTGGCAAAATAAACATCATTTTTGAATTCAGAATATCAAATATAGTTTAGGCTGAATTTTTGGTATTTTTCTAACAAACTTCAATTTTTGATGAATAGTGAAACTACTTAGTAGTAGTTAAAAAACTAACTTTTTCATTTAAATGAAATTTTACCGCTTCTGTGAATTGAATTTCGAAAATCCGACATACATGGTTGTTATTAGTAAATAAAATGTGGTTCAATAAGATGAAAATAATTTCTGGTGAATAATAACTTTTGACTTTTATTTACTGCGGTTAAAGATAAATAGGGTAATTCAAGATAAAAAGAATATTATAATAATTCAAAATTACCTTAACACTTATCCAAACCTTATTGGATGAGTAATGGCCGACCATGGGCATCCTTGGGTCGATTTTGGGACCTCATGGAGCCACTTATGAATGATAATGACACTTTAGATTAATTAATTTAAAGTAAAGCCAAAAATGACATAAACAAAAGTATTTTAGTAAATTAATTTTTATATGGTGTTATATAAGTCATTTTCTCGACTATAAATATTATTTAGAAATCTAAAAAGATTTCCTACATGATAGTATTTTTTTTATAATTTTTAGACATCGAATAAATTAACTTATTTATGACAAAATATTGATGCAGTATTTACCCCATTAATAAATGATTTAAATAAATAAGATTATAATGATTAAAATATTATCCAAAACCTGTACAATTCCTATTGGATGATTTTATTTCGACCATGAGTCATCTTATCTTCGACTATAATGATTTTTGGACCTTTAGAAACCAAATATCATTATATAATAAAATAATATTTTCACACTTTCCTAAAGAGCCCCTCCACCCTCTTATAAAAGAAGACCACTTCTAACCAATTCCTCACACCTCTCAAGCAATTTATCTCATCCAACCTCTGCCCAATTAAGCTCCCTACATCCCTATCCTCCCCCTAGAAGCCTTACCTTAGGCAGAAGGCACTTCAAGAAGTCCTTTTGGTTCAAACCAAATGAAGTTACCAAAATTAAAGGTAACAATTTCTCTTAAATTGTTTTCTTTTATTTTACTTCTCCAACCACTAAAATCTTTTTATTCCTTTATTTTGTAACAACACTAGTATCCTTAATATACTAGGATGTTGTTATGAGAAGGATTCGAACTACACTTACACACACCTCCATCTAATGGATGAAGAACATAATGTTTCTGTGGATGGAAAACTAACGCCTCACGAAACGATGATTGTTCGATTATCTCCTACCGCCTCTCATGATGGTCATTATGATGACACTGTATTTATATATGATATATATTATGTTTACGTTTTCTTTATTCTTATGTAATTTCCATTTATATCATGCCTTTATGGTTTCCATTATGGGTAAACACGATAATCTCATTAGAGGAAGTGCGGACTACCGCCCCTCAAAGTGATATGACTCGTTAATGCCATATGTGGGACGTATAAAGGATGAAATTAATGATATTATATATGATATTATATATGAAATTATACTGTAATTATAATATACCTATGTATCATTATGTTTTAATTCCATTAAAAAAAGAAATAGAAATGAAAGTAGCGTTCATGCGTACGTACGACTTACTATCTCCATGAACGGTGCATTTCATTTCTTACCTCCAAATGATATGTACTGTTATAAGTATATATATATATATATATTGGATATATATGATATATATGATATCTAAATAATGAATGTTATTCTGGATATAATGGACTATTGATCACATGGACAACTTGTAAATATAAGGTATTCATTTTTGACTCAAGTACCAAATATCGACAAAATGAACGTTATTAACTTAAATGATTACATAATGTTTATAAAATGGTAATAAGTGATATAAAAGGAATTATAAACTTGAAAAAGGTTCTTAAGCAATTCTAAATTAACTTTAGTTTATTATTCGAGAGATTAAAGAACGATCGAGTCAAGTCGGACACGAGGTAAGGGACTTCGTCTCAATCTCCTTTCATTGGGGCATATTTAGTTTTATACATGACTTTATTTTATATGGTGTATAAAACCCTTTGACTTATCATTTCATTCAAAGGGAATATTTTTATACGAAGCATTTTACTAAACAACAAAAAAGAATGTTTTTTTTAACGTAAGCGGTGACAACGACCTTTCCGTCGCCGCGAGTATTATTTGATCTTTGGCTTCCTTAACAAGCTGTAATGTTTTTAAAAGGAAAAATAAATACCATATACTCTTTTTACATATTTTGGTATTGAAAATGATTTTGAGAATGGATTTATTATTTCAATATCTTGAAATGATATTTTGTTATTGCAATTTGGAAATGTTATCTTTCCTTTATGCTTATGTTATGTGTTATAATCATGTTATGGTTCTTGGGCATTATTTATGTATACAGGTGGTTTCGTGATAAACCTAGGGCGGGTGAGCCCAAGATATCTCTCCAATTCATTGGGTAACGTGATGGAGGTAAACGTGAATGTTTCTCCTAAGAGATTTAGGGAATATACTGTGATGGGTATTCCAAAGTAACTTCCTTTGTAGCTGTGATAGCTACAATGTAAGTATGATATGGATGCCACAAGTTACCTTTATGATTTATGATCTCTATGTGTTATTCATAAAATCTTATGATTTCATGAGGTAAGTAAAAGAGTTCATGTTTTGTATGTATTTATGAACAAATGTTTTCTTTCTTTGTTTTATAACCCTTACTGAGCATTTTATGATCATCCCAAGTTTTGAAATGTTTTCACAGGACCTAAAGATGAATAGGATCAAGGATGAGATCAAGGAAAAGTCATGTTGTCTAAAACATGAAACTAGACATGACTCTTTTTTTCAACAGTTTTTATTTTATGAAAAAAATGGAAACTGTATAGAAGTGTCTACTTTGTAATCTTTTGAGATGTAATAGTTATGTCCTAATTCTCTAAAACTCTAAACCTGAAATGATCCTCAATGTGAATTATTCATTTAATTCAATATTATGTAATGTTTAAGACTGAGTCCTTATAGTTGGTATCAAAGGTCGGTTTATATAACTTTAGGAGTTAGGGTATTGTTAAATTAATATCCATAAAGTAATTTATGTTAATATTGAAATCATATAGAATTTACAGATTACCATGTTTCTTCGCCTAAGATATTTCTATGTTCAGAATGGTTTTCCACAGAGGAAACATGGCAGCTATGTTGGAACGAAATCAGGAGGAAGACAACCTTCCAAATCAGCAACCTGAGATGGTCAGAATCAGAATTGAATAGTTTGTTGCAGTGATGACACAGTTGACTCAGGCTATAAATGGTGGTGGTATCCATGTACGAGATCAGCCAGATCAACCACAGAGAAACATGTCAGTAGTGGAGCATTTCATGAGGCAACACCCCCCATCATTCAGAGGATCATCTGATCTGGTGCTAACAGAAGGGTGGATTAAAGCACTAGAAAAGATTTTCGATGTCATGGGTTGTTCAGAATATCAAAAGGTTAGTCTCGCTGTTTACCGTTTTGAAGGTGAAGCTGATCAATGGTGGTCGATGGTGAAAAATATCAGGGATAGTGAGGAGATTGATTATCTTGATTGGGATGAGTTCAAAGGTATGTTTCTTGAGAAATATTTTCCTAAGGTGGTTCGTCTTAGGATGGAAAAACAATTCCTGGAATTGAGGCAGGAGGATGACTCAGTGGCTGATTATAAAGAAAAATTCACTCGACTGGAAAGGTATGCTCTGAATTTCATACGAGATCTTGATAGTAAAATCAACCATTTTTACTCAGGATTAAAGCCAAAGTATCGAAGGGCTTTAGCTTCTTGTGAGTTCAAAATTTATGAAAAACTTGTTCATTGTGCGGAGAAGGTGGAAATGAAGTTTGCCGATGATCAGGTATTCTTTGACAAACAACAGAATAAGAGGTCGAGGTGGCAGGTGAAAGGGAAGAACTCTTCAAAAAGGTATGATGGTAAGAAACTTAAGTTTACAGTTTGTGAAAATTGTGGTAAAAAGCATGCTGGGGAATGTCTTTTGAATTCTGGTAAGTGCTACTGATGTGGTAAAATGGGACATAAGGCTCGTAATTGCACTGAAAAAAATCAGGATAATGGTAAGACAAAATCTGATTTGCAGTTGATAAAATGTTTTAAGTGCAATGAAATGGGTCATTATGCAAATGAGTGTCCAACAAAGAACTAAACTGAATGAAAGCAGACAGACTACAAGTAGAAAGGGGTGGTGAAATCCTTTGCAACTACTTCAGCAGATGTTGGGACATCAAATGAAGTTGTATCAGGTACACTGTTTGTTTGTTCAGATTATGCCAATGTGTTGTTTGATTCAGGGTCTACACACTCTTTAATTTCTGAGAAGTTTTCTAGTAAATTGGGAATTCCATCTCAAGGTATGAATACGGAACTTATGGTAAAAACACCTGGAGGAAACGTTGAGACAAAAATAAAACATAAGAACATTCCCGTCCTTGTGTGTTGAAAGAATCTACCTACAAACCTTATTGTTTTGCCTCTAGTAGAGTTTGATGTTATTTTGGGCATGAATTGGATTTATATTTATCATGCTAAGATTGACTGCAGAGCTAAAGAGGTTTCTTTTCAGAAAGATTTGCAGTTTGTATACAAAAATGAACCCTTGCTTTTGATAACATATCAAGAATCTAAGAAACTAGTAAAATATAGAAATGAATGTTACCTTGCACATATTGTTGAAAACAAAGGAACTGTTCAGATTAATGATGTGCCAATGGTAAATGAGTATCTTGATGTTTTTCATGTTGAGTTGCCTAGTATTATACCTGACCAAGAAGTTGAATTTACTGTTGACTTAGTTCCTGATGCTAATCCAATTTCAAAACCCCCTTATTGAATGGATCAAATTGAACTTTTAGAGCTAAAGAAGCAATTGCAGGAGTTATTAGATAAAGATTTCATTCGACCTAGCACATCACCATGGGGTGCTCCTGTTTTGTTTGTTAAAAATAAATAGAGTTCAATGAAACTTTGCATTGATTATAGAACATTGAATAACATCACTGTTAAGAATAAGTATCTTTTGCCTCATATTGATGATTTGTTTGATCAAATCCTAGGAGCTCAGTATTTTTCGAAGATTGATTTGAGATCGGGGTATCATCAGTTGAAAGTAAAGGAAGTAGACATTCTAAAGACCACGTTTCGTACTAGATATAACCATTATGAATTTGTAGTTATGCCTTTTGGGTTAACCAATGCACCTGCTGTATTCATGGATCTTATGAATAGAATTTTCCGTGAGTTCTTGGATAAGTTTGTGGTTGTGTTCATTGGTGATATTTTGGTTTATTCTAAAAGTAAAGAGGAGCATGAAAGTCATTTAAGGGTCATCTTGAAAACCTTAAAAGAAAATAAACTTTATGGTAAATTCAGAAAGTGTGAGTTTTGGTTGTAATAAATTTCTTTCCTTGGTCACATTGTTTCAAAAAATGGAATAACTGTTGATCCTGCTAAAACAAAATTTGTTGAAGAATGGACAAGACCCACAAATATAACCGAGATTCATAGTTTTCTTGGTTTGGTAGGTTATTACCGGAGTTTTGTTGAAAATTTTTCATGGTTATCTAGTTCAATGACTAAGTTAACTCAAAAAGGTGTTAAGTTCATCTGGACAAAAGAATGTGATGATTTTTTTTTCAGGAATTGAAAAGGAGATTGGTGAATGCTCCAGTTTTGGCACTGCCATCCAGAAATGGTGAGTTTGTTATCTATAGTGATGCTTTATTGAAAGGAATTGGTTACATCCTAATGCAGAATGATCAGGCGTCAGTGAAATCATCTCTATCAGACAGAATAAAGAAAGTGCAGAAAGAAGATAGTGAGTTTTAGAAAAAGGTAGTGTTGGTTCAGAAGGGTAAGTTTCCTAATTTTAACATTGATAATGATTGTGTTTTGAGGTTTGGGAATAGATTATGTGTGCCTTGTGATTCACAGTTGAAGAATGAGTTGTTATGTAAAACTCATAGTTCTCTGTTTTCAGTTCATCCTGGTAGTACTAAGATGTACAGAGATCTTTGGGAGTATTACTAGTGGGATGGAATGAAAAGAGATATTGCTGATTTTACTGTGAAGTGTTTGACTTGTCAGCAGGTTAAAACAGAGCGGCAGTTACCGAAAGGGATGATTCAGCCTCTACCGGTGCTAGAGTGGAAATGATAAAATATATCCATGGACTTCGTTGTGGGATCACCAAAGACATATCAAGGTAATAATGCAATCTGGGTTATATTTGATTGATTGACTAAATCTGCTCGTTTCCTTCCTATTCGAGATATATTGTCTCTAGATAAACTTTATCTATTGTATGTTAAAGAGATAGTCAGGTTGCATGGAGTTCCCCTCTCCATTGTATCTGATCGTGATCCCAAGTTTACTTCTAACTTTTGGAAAGGCCTTTAGAATTCATTGGGTACTAAATTAAATTTTAGTACAATTTTTCATTCTCAATCAGATGGGCAATCAGAACGAACAATTCAGACCTTGGAGGATATGCTACGTGCTTGTTCACTGAATTATTAGGGAAGTTGGGACCAACATCTTTCTTTGGTTGAATTTTCATATAATAACAGTTTTCATTCCAGTATACACATGGCTCCATTTGAGGCATTATATGTAAATCATTGTCGAACTCCAGCTTTTTGGGATGAATTAGGTGAAAGGAAGCTGATGGGACCAAAATTTGTAGAAGAGATGGCAGATAAAGTTCAGTTGATTCAGAAGCACATGAGAACAGCTCAGAGTAGACAAAAAAGTTATGCAGATAACTAGAGGAAGGATCTTTCTTTTGAGGTAGGTGATCATGTATTTCTCAAAGTTTCTCCATGGAAAAGTGTAATGTGTTTTGGTAAGAAGGGAAAGTTGAGTCCGAGGTTCATTGGATCTTATGAAATCTTGGAGAAAGTTGGATCGGTTGCATACAGAGTGTCTTTATCTCCAAGTTTGTCCCAGGTACACAATTTTTTTCATGTTTCGATGTTGAGAAAGTATATGCCAGATCCATCTCATGTTTTGAGTCCAGAGGTAGTTTAGTTGGAAGAAAATCTCTCTTATGAAGAACAACCAGTTTAGATTCTTGACCGTAGAGAGCAAGTGTTGCGGAATAAGGTAATTCACTAGGTAAAGGTTTTTTGGAAAAACCATATGATTGAAGAGGCAATGTGGGAATCTAAAAATGCTATGAGGGATAAATACCCCCACTTATTTTGATAAGTGAATAAAAATTGCGAGGATGCAATTTCCAAAAGAGGGGAAAGATGTAACATCCCAGGTAAATGAAGAATAAGAGATTTTCATATTTATTAATATTTGTGAATTAAATATTAATTTTACTCTAAAGGGGTTTCTATGTTCAATAGCGTACCTGATACGCAACAATGGGTTTCTTTGAAATCTTACGTTGCACACTAATAATATAATATTATTATTTTAAATGGTAGTTAACTCCTAGCCGTTGTATTGGTAGGAATGAACAAAACACACTAAAATATGATTATACATGATTGTTAAATGTATTTACATTTATCCAATAAAAAGTTAGAGGCTTAAAATGTGAATGAATCTAATTTTAAGCATAATTTACATTAAAAGGTCGATTTACCACCTTTTAATGGCGAAACCTATTTAAATATAGTTTTGGTCACTTTAATACATTCAAATTGACTAAATAAAATATTTATTTATAATGGGGACATTAAAATTTACTGTGTGTAATTTTTTTGGGATTTTTCTGATAAAGTTCATTTTTTAATAAATAGTGAAAATATTGTATTTTATTTCAAAAGTGCCTTTTAATATAATTTATTTATATGGTTAGATTATATTTTTAATTGGTTTTAAAGTGTAATTAGAATATATTTTTACCATTTAATCCAATTTTGGTCGTTGGAATTAATTTTACTTTGAAATTGGACATAAACAAGTGTCAATCTTTTGATAGTTATTGTTTCTTAAAAACATGCTATTTGTTTTAACAACGGGAATTAATTTTAAAATTAATTAATGAAACTTTTATGTTTTTAATTTGGAAAAATAAACATCATTTTTGAATTCATAATATCAAATATATCTTAGACTGAATTTTTGGTATTTTTCTGACAAACTTCAATTTTTGATGAATAGCGAAACCACTTAGTATTAGTTAAAAAAACTGATGTTTTCATTTAAATGAAATTTTACCACTTCTGTGAATTGAATTTCAAAAATCCGACATACATGGTTGTTATTAGTAAATAAAATATGGTTCAATAAGATGAAAATAATTTTTGGTGAATAGTAACTTTTGACTTTTATTTACCGCGATTAAAGGTAAATAGGGTAATTCAAGGTAAAAATAATATTATAATAATTCAAAATTACCTTAAAACTTGTCCAAACCTTATTGGATGAGTAATGTCTAACCATGGGCATACTGGAGTCGATTTTGGGACCCCATGGAGCCACTTATGAATGATAATGACACTTTAGATTAATTAATTTAAAGTAAAGCCAAAAATGAAATAAACAAAAGTCTTTTAGTAAATTAATTTTTATATGGTGTTATATAAGTCATTTTTTAGACTATAAATATTATTTATAAAGATAATAAGATTTACTACATGATACTATTTTTCTAATACTTTTTAGACATCGAATAAATTAACTTATTTATGACACAATAATGATGCAGTATTTACCTCATTAATAAATGATTTAAATAAATAAGATTATAATGATTAAAATATTATCCAAAACCTGTCCAATTACTATTGGATGATTTTATTTCGACCATGAGTCATCTTATCTTAGACTATAATGATTTTTGGACCTTTAAAAACCGAATATCATTATATAATAAAATAATATTTTCACACTTTCCTAAAGAGCCCCTCCCCCCCTTATAAAAGACGACCACTTATAACCAATTCCTCACACCTCTCAAGACATTTTTATCGTCCAACCTCTACCCAATTAATCTCCCTACATCCCTCTCCTCCCCCTAGAAGGCTTAACTTAGGTAGAAGGCACTTCAATAAGTCCTTTTGGTTCAAACCAAAAGAAGTTACCAAAATTAAAGGTAACGATTTCTCTTAAATTGTTTTCATTTATTTTACTTCTCCAACCCCTAAACTCTTTTTATTCCTTTATTTTGTAACAACACCAGTATCCTCAATATACTAGGATATTTTTATGATAAGTATTCTAACTAAACTTACACACACCTCCATCTAATGGATAAGGAACATAATGTTTCTATGGATGGAAAACTAACGCCTCACGAAACGATGATTGTTCGATTATCTCCTACCACCTCTCATGGTGGCCATTATGATGGAACTTTATTTATATATGATATATATTATGTTTATGTTTTCTTTATACTTATGTAATTTCCATTTATATCATGCCTTTATGGTTTCCATTATGGGTAAACACGATAATCTCATTAGAGGGAGTGCGGACTACCATCCCCTCAAAGTGATATGACTCGTTAATGCCATATGTGGGACGTATAAAGGATGAAGTTAATGATATTATATATGATATTTTATATGAAATTATACTGGAATTATAATATACCTATGTATCATTATGTTTTAATTCCATTAAAAAAAGAAATAGAAATGAAAGTAGCGTTCATGCGTACGTACGGCTTACCGTCTCCATGAACGGTGCATTTCATTTCTTACCTCCAAATGATATGTACTATTATAATTATATATATATACTGGATATATATGATATATATGATATCTAAATAATTAATGTCATTCTGGATATAATGGACTATTGATCACATGGACAACTTGTAAATATAAGGTATTCATTTTTGACTTAAGTACCAAATATCGACAAAATGAACGTTATTAAATTAAATGATTACATAATGTTTATAAAATGGTAATAAGTGATATAAAAGGAATTATAAACTTGAAAAAGGTTCTTAAGAAATTATAAATTAACTTTATTTTATTATTCAAGAGATTAAAGAACGATTGAGTCAAGTCGGACACGAGGTAAGGGACTTCGTCTCAATCTCCTTTCATTGAGGAATATTTAGTTTTATACATGAATTTATTTTATATGGTGTATAAAACCCTTTGACTTATCATTTCATTCAAAGGGAATATTTTTATACGAAGCATTTTACTAAACAATAAAAAGGAATGTTTTTTAACGTAAGCAGTGACAATAACCTTTCTGCCACCGCGAGTATTATTTGATCTTTGGCTTCCTTAACAAGCCGTAATGTTTTTAAAAGGAAAAATAAATACCATATACTCTTTTTACATATTTTGTTATTGAAAATGATTTTGAGAATGGATTTATTATTTCAATATCTTGAAATGATATTTTGTTATTGCAATTTGGAAATGTTATCTTTCCTTTATGCTTATGCTATGTGTTATAATCATGTTATGGTTCTTGGGAATTATTTATGTATACGGGTGGTTCCGTGATAAAACTAGGGAGGGTGAGCCCAAGATAGCTCTCCAATGCATTGGGTAACGTGATGGAGGTAAACGTGAATGTTTCTCCTAAGAGATTTAGGGAATATACTGTGATGGGTATTCCAAAGTAACTCCTTTTATATCTGTGATAGCTACAATGTAAGTATGATATAGATGCCACAAGTTACCTTTATGATTTATGATCTCTATGTGTTATTCATAAAATATTATGATTTCATGAGGTAAGTAAAAGAGTTCATGTTTTGTATATATTTATGAACAAATGTTTTCTTTCTTTGTTTTATAACCCTTACTGAGCATTTTATGCTCATCCCAAGTTTTGAAATGTTTTCACAGGACCTAAATATGAATAGGGTCAAGGATGAGATCAAGGAAAAGTCATGCTGTCTAAAACATGAAACTAGACATTACTCTTTTTTTCAAGAGTTTTTATTTTATGAAAAAAATGGAAACTGTGTAGAAGTGTATACTTTTTAATCTTTTGAGATGTAATAGTTATGTCCTAATTCTCTAAAACTCTAAACCTGAAAATATCCCCAATGTGAATTATTCATTTAATTCAATATTATGTAATGCTTAAGGCTGAGTCCTTATAGTTGGTATCAAAGGTCGGTTTAGATAACTTTAGGAGTTAGGGTATTGTTAAATTAATATCCATAAAGTAATTTATGTTAATATTGAAATCATATAGCATTTACAGATTACAATGTTGCTTCGCCTAAGATATTTCTATGTTCAGAATGGTTTTCTATAGAGGAAACATGGCAGCTATGTTGGGACGACATCAGGAGGAAGACAACCTTCCAAATTAGCAACCTGAGATGGTCAGAATCGGAATTGAACTGTTTTTTGCAGTGATGACACAGTTGACTCAGGCTATAAATGGTGGTGGTATCGATGTACGAGATCAGCCAGATCAACCACAGAGGAATATGTCAGTAGTGGAGCATTTCATGAGGCAACATCCCCCATCATTCAGAGGATCATCTGATTCGGTGCTAGCAGAAGGGTGGATTAAAGCACTAGAAACAATTTTTGATGTCATGGGTTGTTCAGAACATCAAAAGGTTAGTATCGCTGTTTACCGTTTTGAAGGTGAAGCTGATCAGTGGTGGTCGATGGTGAAAAATACCAGGGATAGTGAGGAGATTGATGCTCTTGATTGGGATGAGTTCAAAGGTATGTTTCTTGAGAAATATTTTCCTAAGGTGGTTCGTCTTAGTATGGAAAAACAATTCCTGGAATTGAGGTAGGAGGATGACTCAATGGCTGATTATGAAGAAAAATTCACTCGACTGGCAAGGTATGCTCTAAATTTCATACGAGATATTGATAGTAAAATCAACCATTTTTACTCAGGATTAAATCCAAAGTATCGAAGGGCTTTAGCTTCTCGTGAGTTCAAAAGTTATGAAAAACTTGTTCGTTGTGCGGATAAGGTGGAAATGAAGTTTTTCGATGATCAGGTATTCATTGACAAACAACAGAATAAGTGGTCGAGGTGGAAGGCGAAAGGGATGAACTCTTCAAAAAAGTCTGATGGTAAGAAACTTAAGTTTACAGTTTGTGAAAATTGTGGTAAAAAGCATGCTGGGGAATGCCTTTTGAATTCTGGTAAGTGCTACTGATGTGTTAAAATGGGACATAAGGCCCATAATTGCACTGAAAAAAATCAGGGTAATGGTAAGACAAAATCTGGTTTACAGTTAGTAAAATGTTTTAAGTGCAATGAAATGGGTCATTATGCAAATGAGTGTCCAACAAAGAACTCAACCGAAGGAAATAATCCAGACTACAAGTAGAAAGGGGTGGTGAAATCCTTTGCAACTACTTCAGCAGATGTTGGGCCATCAAATGAAGTTGTATTAGGTATACTATTTTTTTGTTCAGATTATGACAATGTGTTGTTTGATTCAGGGTCTACTCACTCTTTCATTTCTGAGCAGTTTTCTAGTAAATTGGGAATTCCATCTCAAGATATGAATACAGAACTTACGGTAAAAACACCTGGAGGAAACGTTGAGACAAAAATAAAACATAAGAACATTCTCGTCCTTGTGTGTGGAAATAATCTACCTACAAACCTTATTGTTTTGCCTCTAGTAGAGTTTGATGTTATTTTGGGCATGAATTGGATTTCTATTTATCATGCTAAGATTGACTGCAGAGCTAAATAGGTTTCTTTTCAGAAAGATTTTCAGTTTGTATACAAAAATGAACCCTTGCTTTTGATAACATATCAGGAAGCTGAGAAACTAGTAAAATATAGAAATGAATGTTACCTTGCACATATTGTTGAAAACAAAGGAACTGTTCAGATTAATGATGTCCCAATGGTAAATGAGTATCTTGATGTTTTTCCTAATGAGTTGCCTGGTATTATACCTGACCAAGAAGTTGAATTTACTGTTGACTTAGTTCCTGATGCTAATCCAATTTCAAAACCCTCTTATCGAATGGCTCAAATTGAACTTTTAGAGCTAAAGAAGCAATTGCAAGAGTTATTAGATAAATGTTTCATTCAACCTAGCACATCACCATGGGGTGCTCCTGTTTTTTTTGTTAAAAAGAAATATAGTTCAATGAAACTTTGCATTGATTATAGAGCATTGAATAACATCACTATTAAGAATAAGTATCCTTTGCCTCATATTGATGATTTGTTTGATCAACTCCTGGGATCTTAGTATTTTTAGAAGATTGATTTGAGATCGGGGTACCATCAGTTGAAAGTAAAGTAAGTAGACATTCCAAAGACCGCGTTTTGTACTAGATATGACCATTATGAATTTGTAGTTATGCCTTTTGGGTTAACCAATGCACCTGCTGTATTCATGGATCTTATGAATAGAATTTTCCGTGAGTTCTTGGATAAGTTTGTGGTTGTGTTCATTGATGATATTTTGGTTTATTCTAAAAGTAAATAGGGGCATGAAATTCATTTAAGGGTCATCTTGCAAACCTTAAAAGAAAATAAACTTTATGGGAAATTCAGCAAGTGTGAGTTTTGGTTGCAATAAATTTCTTTCCTTGGTCACATTGTTTCAAAAAATAGCATAACTGTTGATCCTGCTAAAACAAAATTTGTTGAAGAATGGACAAGACCCACAAATATAACTGAGATTCATAGTTTTCTTGGTTTGGTAGGTTATTACTAGAGTTTTGTTGAAAATTTTTCACGGTTATCTAGTTCAATGACTAAGTTAACTCAAAAAGGTGTTAAGTTCATCTGGAAAAAATAATGTGATGATTATTTTCAAGAATTGAAAAGGAGATTGGTGAATGCTCCAGTTTTGGCACTGCCATCTAGAAATGGTGAGCTTTTTATCTATAGTGATGATTTGTTGAAAGGACTTGGTTGTGTCCTAATTCAGAATGATCAGGCGTCAGTGAAATCATCTCTATCAGACAAAATAAAGAAAGTGCAGAAAGAAGATAGTGAGTTGTAGAAAAAGGTAGAGTTGGTTCAGAAGGGTAAGTTTCCTAATTTTAACATTGATAATGATTGTGTTTTGAGGTTTGGGAAGAGATTATGTGTGCCTTTTGATTCACAGTTGAAGAATGAGTTGTTATGTAAAGCTCATAGTTCCCCGTTTTCAGTTCATCCTGGTAGTACTAATATGTATAGAGATCATTGGGAGTATTACTGGTGGGATGGAATGAAAAGAGACATTCACTAGTGGAAATATGGGTTTTAACGTCGTCATAATAACGCCAGTTTTATAAAAACCTACACGAATAGTATGTGCGGGAAATTTATGGCGTCGGTTTTTTGTAAAACCGAGGCCAAAAACAATTATCCGATGATATTTCGTGTCGGTTTTCAAGAAACCGACATAGAAATTTTTTTAAAAAATGTTTGGGCGTCGGTTTTGAAGAAAACCGACGCCAATAATAACAATAAACATATTTTCCACATCGGTTTTGAGGAAAACCGACGCGGAAAATAATTTTAAAAAAAATTTCAGCGTCAGTTTTCAGGAAAACCAACGCCGAAAATAAAAAAAAATAAAAAATTTGTGTCGGTTTTTTGGAAAACCGACGCCATAGGATATCTTTTCAGCGTCAGTTTTCTCTAAAACCGACGCGAAAATTCTTTTAAAATTATTCGGGGACCGAAACCCTCATTTTGTTCGATCGTCAAAATCGAGTTCCGCTGTGGTGCTTTGGACTCCCGATGACCTTCGAACCTGATTTTCGATCTTGGACGGCCATTGTTGAAGGTTTTGTTTCGTTTTCACGATTTCGGGTATGCATTCTTCCTCTTTATCTCATGTTTCATCTCCCATTGTTTATTTATTTTTCAAGAACCCTATTTTGCGCGATTTTCATTATCGGTTCGATTTTATTTGTAGTTTATCATTATTTTTGGTTTTTATTATCATTGTTGGTGTAGATTTTATAGTGTTTGTTTTTTAAAGTCATTATACCGAGCACAATTTGGATTTAACATCTCCATTCGGGTTGAAATTCAAATTTTTTGTTTGTATTATCATTATTTCAGTTTAAAATGATGTTTCATTACATTATGAAGTACCATATTTTTAATTCCATTTCCATTTTAATTAATTCTTCTTCAAAAAAATAATTTTATTGTGTTATTTATTGATGAACTTAGTGTGGTTTGGTTGTAGTTTGTCTTGTTTTTTTGTATCTATATTTATCATTTAGGTCATGCTGTGTTATCTGGGATTAACATGTGAATATTTTATTTCATCAGTGACTTTGAATTAAATGTGATTGAAGTTATAAAATTACATTACACCCATTTTGATTGATATTTTACATTTTAAAACAACCAATTATATTTTTTACTTTCAATAAATAATTGAGATTTATTAATAATTAACTACCCATGTCCGTGGCTTGCATTTCACACCAACATTTATTAATTCTTTGTTGGTTTATTTTTTTCTATACATTGTATGAATGCATTGTTTAGATAATGGTGTTTTGTCTTCCAACATTGTTGACATTATAAGGACTCAAATTAAAGAAACATTTATTCCTTTGACTAAATATCTAGCACATTAAAATTGATATTTAATTAATCATATAATTAAATATGAAAATGATAACAAGAGTAAATTTTTAATTATTGTAAGATCTATTTCAATGGATTTAGTAGAATCTATTATGTATTCTATAGTATGTGCATTCTCTATAATAGTGTAACCACTATATTGATTCTCCACTACATGGTTGCCTCTATGGTAGCTCGATTGGCTATAGCTCATATCCTTGTTGATTATTCTCTCCCAAGAAAATTGCCCCATCCTGACCCTCCTCCCTAATCCCACCTCTCCACCTATCCATACTCTCCACCTCACCACCTCTCTACCTCTCCCTCCCAATCCCTTTCCGAGCCTCTCCACTACATACCCACCTCCCACTGGGACTCTACCTTCCCCTACCAACCTTTAACTCAACATTCATGTTTCCGCCTTCATTCCCATTGCCACCTTCAGTTCCATAATTGACTTAATTACTGTGTTCCCTTTAGACCTACCTCCCAAATTCTCATTCTCATTTTTCCGCAATTTCCATCCATCCTCTCGAATAACATCATCTGCATCACTAAACCCTATAATGGGTTCATCCTCTATCTAGAACTGCTACTATATTCAGCGTCATATTAATCTCGATACATGTATTTGTTAGTACATAGGTATAGAACATACCACAAAATCGTCAATAATTTATACATATTTCCATGTACTCCCACATTTCACTTATTGCATCCTTTAAATTAATTCACACTTTAATATTTTTGACACATGCAACATCGAAATATTGCAACTATGTAAAATGAACTAATAAATTTTAAAAGAATGATATTATAATTAAATTATAATATCAATATAACACACATGTATATAATATGAAAATAAACTGTTTACTCTATTTGTAAATGTGTTTCATATCTGATGTCTTTTATCTGATTATCAATAGTTTTTATTAAATATGTTTTTGTTTACAATTTATCTGATAGATATTTAAATGTTTATATGTTTTAATATATTCATCAATTATATTGTGATATCAGGTATTAATGGATCATAATTGGATTTATTTACGAAGAACCACTAGTGAATATGAAAAAGGAGTTGATAATTTTTTGGAATTTGCTAAACGACATCTTCAAAATATTGATTTGATTTTCTGTCCATGTGTGAAGTGTGTAAATATGAGAAAGTTAAACTCCATAGAAATCAAGGATCATCTCATTTGTTATGGTTTTAGCCTTAATTATACACATTGGATCTTGCATGGTGAAAGAACTGAAAATTCAACATCCAATGTTGATGACGATATTCATAATGAGGCAGAGGATCGTATTGAAGAATTAATTCATGATTTAGGTGTTGAAACCATCGAAAAAACACCAACTTTTGAACGATTGTATGGATATTTTGAGAAACCATTATTCCTAGGTTGTAGTAAATATACAGTGTTATCAGCAGTTTTGAGATTAGTTAACTTAAAAGCAAAAAATGGGTGGAGTGATAAAAGTTTCTCCAGTTTACTTGAGCTTTTGAAAGAGCTACTTCCAGAAGGCAATGTGCTTCCAGATTCCAATTATGAGGTGAAGAAAATATTATGCCCAATGGGATTGGGGTATAAAAAGATACATGCTTTCCCCAATGATTGTGTACTGTATAGGAAAGAAAATGAACATTTATCAAGTTGTCCTATATGTGGGACATCGCACTATAAGATGGATGAGAAAGTCAACTCAGATTAATTCTCAGGTGATGTCATGTAACGTTATGAAAAATCAATTTTTTTACTTTCCAATGATATCAGCCAATATTTTTTGCATACAATTCTGAAAATTCAATTCTGATTTATTTTTAGGTACCAGAATCAAAACTCCAGCTAAAGAAATTTGGTACCTTCCAATAATTCCTCGTTTGAAGCATCTATTTGCAAATTCAATTGATGCAAAAAGGTTAAGATGGAATTCAGATGAGCGCATCTCTGATGGTAACTTACGTCACCCTGCCGATTCACCACAGTGGAAGAGTTTTGATAAAAAATTTCATGATTTTGGAAGTGAAGTTAGAAATCTCAGAATGGAATTGTGTACTAATAGAATGAATCCATATCGGAGCCTTAGTAGCCAACATAGTTCATGGCCTGTTTTGCTGGTACTTTACAACTTGTCCCCACATCTATGTATGAACAAAAAATATGTTATGATGAGCTTGATGATTTCTGGACCAAAACAACAGAGAAATGATATTGATGTGTATCTTACACCATTGATTGATGATTTGAAACTGCTATGGGAGGAAGGTGTTAAAGTTTTTGATGCATACAAGAAAGAGTATTTTCTTTTGCGTGCTATGATAATGTTCACTATAAACGACTTTCCTGCATATAGAAACTTATCTGGATATAGTGTTAAGGGACATAAAGCACGTCCAATTTGTGAAGAACAAACTTCATATTATCAATTAAAAAATGGAAGAAAGACAGTGTACATGAGACATCGAAGATTTTTGTGAATTGATCATCCTTATCGTAGATTGAAAAAAGAATTTAACGGTTTACAAGAATACAACCTCCCCCCTCGACCATTGTCAGCTGAAGAATATTATGACAGAGTGAAAGATATTGATTCGACATTTGGAAAGAAAAAAAGTTTTGGTTTACAAAAACATATCTGGAAGAAGCAGTCTATTTTTTTCAAACTACCTTATTGGAGATTTTTAGAGATAAAACATAACATTGATGTTATGCATGTTGAGAAAAAAATATGTGATAGTTTTATTGGAACTTTGTTAGACATAAAAGGAAAGACAAAAGTTGGATTACATGCTAGATTGGACTTGATATTAATGAGAATACATTTGGAGTTAGCTCCCGCTGTAAAAGGAAACAGAACATATTTACCTCCGGCTTGTCACACATTAAGCAAGATTGAAAAGATGAATTTTTGTCAGTGTCTTCATGGTATTAAAGTACCCAGCGGTTTTTCTTCAAATGTGAATAATTTTGTGTCATTGAAGGATTGTAAATTAATAGGTATGAAATCTCATGATTTCCATGTGTTGATGCAACAAATTCTTCCAGTAGCAGTGCATGGTATATTAACGAAAGATATCAGAAAGACAATCATCAGGTTATGTAATTTCTTTAAATCCATTTGTAGAAAAGTCGTTGATCCAAATTTGTTAGATGTGTTGGAGAATGAAGCAACTCTTATTCTTTGTCAACTAGAAATTTATTTCCCACCCACATTTTTTGATATAATGGTTCATCTATTGATTCATTTGGTGCGTGAGATAAGAATATGTGGGCCTGTTTATTTAAGATGGATGTATCTTTTAGAAAGATATATGAAAATTTTGAAAGGATATGTTAAAAATCCTTATCGACCAGAGGCCTCTATTGTTCAAAAATATGTATCAGAAGAGGTGATTGAGTTCTGTACTGATTATTTGAATGAGGTGGAGCATATTGGTCTCCCTGTATCTCGACATATGACAGTTGATAGAGAAGGTAGAGGGGTTCGAGGCTTAAAGGTAAAGTTCATTCCACGTGATGAAGTGATGTAAGCACATTTATACATTTTGAACAATACAGCTGAGGTTAAACCATATATATCCTCACATATTTCTGAATTAAAGTTACGATATCAGAAAAGAAATGAAAAGTGGTTGATGATTGAGCATAAGAAGACATTTGTTTCATGGTTTAAAGAGAAAGTCACCCCAGATATATCTGTATCAGAAACATTGAAGTGGTTAGCAGGGGGACCATCTCTTAATGTGATCACTTGGTCTGGTTTTGATATCAATGACTACACATTTTACACAAAAAACCTGGATGACAAGAGTACCATTCAAAATAGTGGTGTGATGGTATTCGCTGAAGCAGTGCATTTTTCGAGTGCCAAAGATAAAAACCCAATTTCTGCATCAACGTAATATTTTGGAGTTATTGAAGACATATGGGAAATTGATTATATTAAATTTCAAGTCACTGTTTTTAAGTGTAATTGGGTTGATAGTAATAGTGGCGTGAAACATGATGAATATGGGTTTAAACTGGTTGATTTGAAAAGATTTAATCACAATGAGGAACCATTTATCATAGCGACACATGCAAAACAAGTATTTTATGTCATTGATCTGTCGAATGATCAGTGGTCAGTTGTTTTGCAAGGGAAAATATACCATTTGGGTGATGAAGATGATTATCATGATGCTAGTGATTTACATGAGCCTTATTCATCTATTACGCAATTTCCAGATGATTACAATGAATATAAGACATACATAGTGCATGCAATACGTACCGATCATGATTAAGGAATGTGACAAAACACTAAATTAGTCTCCTAATTTTTCTGGTAAATATTTATATTTTGTGTCTATTTTTAAAACTTACAAATGCATGCCTCTATTTTTACATATTTATTTTTGTCTTCCTTGTTTCTAATTATTCAGTTTTCTAATGATATGCAGGCACACAAAATTTCATTACACTTTCTAGTAGTAATGTCAGATACAGATAGAGAGGATTAGTTACCGAGGTATATCTATTTTGACATATTATTAAATATTTAGTAATATACTTATTTAATGAAATAAAACTGTTAATTTACAATTTTTTTTGCAGGACTACTAATGCGTCCTCGGCGGAGGAGACTTCTCCAGTTACTACTCAAAAATCAAGTTCTCAAGTTTTTTGATGATAATAATAATGCAGTTGGCCCAAATGTAGTTCAGTTTGTTAGTTATATAGCGATGCAGAGCCGTTGCAGGATTAGTATTTTATATCCTGATTGGAAGTCAGTGGACAGGACGTCGAAGCAACAGCTTTGGGTGGCCGTGACGGTAAAATATCTTACTTTATTTCTTTTATCTCATTTTTTTAATATTATATATTTTAAATGACATATTTAATTTATTCAATTACAGATGACATTCAATTTTGAGGAAACCAAAGAAATTAAGAAAAAACATCTCTCTTTAGCGGCGGTTCGATGGAGAGATTTTAAAAACAAACTGACAAAAAATTATGTTTTTAGAAAGAGAAGGTTTGAAATCCCATGTATTAAGTATCCATATATAGATGAAGAAACATGGAAGTGATTTGTTGAAAGTCGTCAGGAAGAGAAATTTCAGGTATGGTAATTGTTTTATATTTTAAAATTTATGCTATATTTTTCTTATTACTTAGTAGTTTATTTTTATATAACAGGCCTCCAGGAGATCTCATCAGGAGATCCAGTTGAAAAACGTATACCCTCATACTTTATCACGTGGAGGGTATTTGTATTTGGAGCAGAAAATGATTGAAGAAAAATTTGAATCATTAAGAGCTCGATCAAGTAGTGGTTCAGAAGAGGTCCAGTTTGGTCCTCCATCTCCTCCCACTCACCATGAGAAATGGAAACGAGCAAGAAGAAGAAAAAATGAACAATATCTTACAAAGGAAGCTCATCAAGTGGCTGATAAAATTGTAAGTAAATATTATTTATTTGTTAACAATTTTTCTATTTTATAATTTATAAACACTAATATAACCTTTTTATTTTTCATTTCAGGATGAACTTCAGGACCAAGAGACACATGTCTCTTTTATCCCTAAGGGTAGGATGGACATCCTAGCCACTGCTTTGGGAAAGGCTGAACACCCCGACCGTGTTAGAGGATATCAAGTGGGTTTTAGTATTCGGAAGGTTTTTGGTAAGAGTAAGCAATCAAAAGACCCAGAAATAGAATCTTTAAAAGAAGAGTTGAAAGATATGAAACAGTCTATGGGTGATAAAATTCAAGCAGCAGTGCAGAAGGCTTTATTAGAACACTTGGCAAGACAATCATAGTCTGCGCAGCCTTCCTAGGTATATTATTTATTTGTCGTCAATTTTTCTATTTTATAAATTATAATCACTAATATAATTTTTTCATTTTTCAGCCTTCCCATTCTGCTCACCCGAACTACCCTTCCTCATCTGCTTACCCTACCCCATCTACGCAGCCTTCTGAGGTATATTATTTATTTGTCATCAATTTTTCTATTTTATAAATTATAAACACTAATATAAGTTTTTCATTTTTCAGCATTATCAGCCTACTCACCCGGACTACCCTACCCCATCTGCTTACCCTGCCCCATCTGCGCAACCTTTCGAGGTATATTATTTTATTTTAATCAATTTTTCTATTTTATAAATTTTAAACACTAATATTACTTTTTCATTTTTTTCCTTCTCAGCCTCCTCACTCGGACTACCCTGCCCCATCTGCTTACTTTGAGCCTCCACCTCCTCCCTTGGATCAAGCCTTATATTGTGAGTTGTTTGTGGGAGATCCTCATGTACATATTGTTGCGTTAGGACATGTGCATTTTTTGGGGGACTCGGTACATCATCATCCTATCCAGATGGGTCAGGTTAGAGTATCAGTACTTGTTATTATAGATCCTACTTCTCTACTACCATTTCCTACTGTGGAGATCACCCATGTTGGGGAATGTACGGGCCATTTTTTACTTTGGCCAACTGCCCTTCTTCATTATATTTCAATTGAGGTATGCGTTTTTTTAAATATTAATTACAAATGATTCAAAATTACTTATAATTTTTTCTAACATTTAACTTATATAGGAATATCTGAAAGCAAAAGAAACTGCACAAATGCAACAAAATATTCAGGAATAGTTATTTGTAGATAATTCTGATATTTCTTATGGGTTAAAAAGATTATCTGAGTCCTCTTCTTCCTTGAATTTTATCTATGAGTTTCGGATGAAGCCTGATATATGTGGAAGAAATTATAGATTGAAATTAATGAAAGAAGATATCATGAATTTAGTTAATTTTGAAGAGATCTCGCAGAGTGCGGTGTAGTTGTTTATCATGTAAGTAAATTGACGTTTGAATTGCTATTTCTTTAATAAAATATTGTTTTATCATTGACTAACTATATTTTCTTTTTAAATTAGGTATCTACACAAGCTTATTTTAATAAAGGAAACAACAGGCATTTACAACTTTATAGATCCAGAGTATATTTCCTTGGAATCCAAACTTGTGAAGAATCATGAAAGGGTTCAATATATATCTGAGAGATTAACACAGAAAGAGATTTAGTGCTGGTTTTTTCCATTTCTTGATAAGTAAGAACATCAACATTTTTATGAACTAATTATCATTATAATGTCTTTAATTGTGAACTTTTTGTATTGTAGGGGGCATTGGATGTTAGGCGTATTTTTCCCAAGTGAATGCACCTTATATTGGTTTTTCTCTTTATTAGGAGGAGTGCATAAACCATTTCTCACCTTATTAAACAAGTAATTTTTTTTATA
Source organism: Viscum album (assembly GCA_963277665.1). Lineage (NCBI taxonomy): Eukaryota > Viridiplantae > Streptophyta > Magnoliopsida > Santalales > Viscaceae > Viscum > Viscum album. The sequence continues at coordinate 22,980,517 of OY728128.1, forward strand.
AGCTCATTATGTTTAATTTTCATTGTTTACACAAGTATTATTAGTTCATATATAAAAAAATGCAGATCATGGAAACATTTTAACAAGGAATACATGTCAGAAAATAAACCAACGAAAATCAAATATGTGGAAGTACAGGTAATTAGTTTTTATATTTTTGTTATATATTTTTTTTTAATTAATTTTTTTATAACTGCAGTGTCATCGTCAAAATGGACATGTTGAATGTGGTTATTATATTCTACGATTCATGTACGAGATAATCACAACTGGGCAAACTACTGATTTTCATAAGGTTAGTTGTATCAATTTTTTATATATTTTCTCCCATATTATTCTATTTTTTAATTTCATATCATTTAATATTATTGTAGGCATTCAATGATTCACATCCTTATTCCGAATCTGATATGAACCATATTCAATCTACTTTTGAGAACTATTTGTTAAGTCTGATTAATATTTGAGGTATGTATATTCTAATATTTATAAATAATAATACATATGGGTACAAAAACCTAACTCTTTTAATATATTAGGTGTTTGAACCTACTAATAATCAAATGACTGCTTCAATAATAACCAACAATGAGCATGCCGTAAATGTTGGAGTCGTGGGACTTGCAAATGTCACAAAATTTATTGAAGTCATTGATTGCAGGTATGCGTATTTTAATTTTACTTTAGATATTTTTTTTGATTAACTAGATATAAGCATTGAAGTTATACGAGACATTGGATGATAAATACTGTTTATTTTTTTTGTATATTGTGTTATTTTTATAGGGGTTCTGAATTTTTTGGGAAGTGTAATTGGAAATATTTTATAAAAAAGAATAATTTTATTTATGGCGTCTGTTATTTAAATAACCGACGCCGAAAAAAAAAATATTTATGGCGTCGGTTATTTAAATAACCAACACTGAAAAAAAATATTTATGGCATCGTTTATTTAAATAACCAATGCCGAAATATTAAAAAAAAATTAACTTCAGCATCGGTTTTAGATATAACCGACGCCGAAGGGTAGGTCCACCCGGATTTTGGGGTCAGTTTTTTCTAAAACCGACGCCGAATATTCTGTTGAAAATTAGTTTCGGCGTCGGTTTTATGTAAAACCGACGCCTAAAAACTTACCGAAATTGTTTTCGACGTCAGTTTTTGAAAAACTAACAATGAAAACCATATTTTTTACGTCACCTTTATAGATGTCGGTTTAAAATCGACGTCAAAAATTAAAAAAAACCGACGTTAAAATATGTTTTTCCACTAGTGATTGCTGATTTTACTGTGAAGTGTTTGACTTGTCAGCAGGTTAAAGCAGAGCGGCAATTACTGAAAGGGATGATTCATCCTCTACCGGTGTTAGAGTGGAAATGAAAAAATATATCCATGGACTTCGTTATGGGATTCCCAAAGACATCTCGAGGTAATAATGCAATCTGGGTTATAGTTGATCGATTGACTAAATCTGCTTGTTTCCTTCCTATTAGAGATACATTATCTCTAGATCAACTTTCTCGATTGTATGTTAAAGAGATAGTCAGGTTGAATGGAGTTCCCCTCTCCATTGTATCTGATCGTGATCCCAAGTTTACTTCTAACTTTTGGAAAGGCCTTCAGAATTTGTTGGGTACTGAATAAAATTTTAGTACAACTTTTCATCCTCAATCAGATGAGCAGTCAGAACGAACAATTCAGACCTTGGAGGATATGCTACATGCTTGTTCACTGGATTATCAGGGAAGTTGGGACCAACATCTTTATTTGGTTGAATTTTCATATAATAACAATTTTCATTCCAGTATACACATGGCTCCATTTGAGGAATTATATGTAAATCATTGTCGAACTCCAGCTTTTTGGGATGAAGTAGGTGAAAGGAAGCTGATGGGACCAAAATTGGTAGAAGATATGGTAGAGAAAGTTCAGTTGATTCAGAAGCACATGAGAACAGCTCAGAGTAGACAAAAAAGTTATGCAGATAACCGGAGGAAGGATCTTTCTTTTGAGGTAGGTGATCAAGTCTTTCTCAAAGTTTCTCCATGGAAAAGTGTAATGTGTTTTGGTAAGAAGAGAAAGTTGAGTCTGAGGTTCATTGGACCTTATGAAATCTTGGAGAAAGTTGGATAGGTTTAGTACAGAGTGGCTTTACCTCCAAGTTTGTCCCAGGTACACAATTTTTTTCATGTTTCGATGTTGAGAAAGTATATGCCAGATCCATCTCATGTTTTGAGTCCAGAGGTAGTTCAGTTGGAAGAAAATCTCTCTTATGAAGAACAACCAGTTCAGATTCTTGACCGTAGAGAGAAAGTGTTTCAGAATAAGGTAATTCACTAGGTAAAGGTTTTATGGAAAAACCATATGATTGAAGAGGCAACATGGTAATCTAAAAATTCTATGAGGGATAAATACCCCCACTTATTTTGATAAGTGAATAAAAATTGCGAGGACGCAATTTCCAAAAGAGGGGAAGGATGCAACATCCCAGGTAAATGAAGAATAAGAGATTTTCATATTTATTAATATTTGTGAATTAAATATTAATTTTACTTCAAAGTGGTTTCTATGTTCAATAGCGTACCCGATACGCAACAACGGATTTCTTTGAAATCTTACGTTGCACACTAATAATATAATATTATTATTTTAAATGATAGTTAACTCCTAGCCATTGTATTGGTAGGAATGAACAAAACACACTAAAATAGGATTATACACGATTGTTAAATGTATTTACATTTATCCAATAAAAAGTTAGAGGCTTAAAATGTGAATGAATATAATTTTAAGCATAATTTACATTAAAAGGTCGATTTACCGCCTTTTAATGGCGAAACCTATTTAAATATAGTTTTGGTCACTTTAATACATTCAAATTTACCAAATAAAATCCTTCTTTATAATGGGGACATTAAAATTTACTGTGTGTAATTTTTTGGGATTTTTTCGATAAAGTTCATTTTTTAATGAATAGTGAAAATATTGTATTTTATTTCAAAAGTGGCTTTTAATATAATTTATTTATATGGTTAGATTATATTTTTAATTGTATTTAAAGTTTAATTAGAATATATTTTTACCATTTAATCCAATTTTGGTCGTTGGAATTAATTTTACTTTGAAATTGGACATAAACAAGTGTCAATCTTTTGATAGTTATTGTTTCTTAAAAACACGCTATTTGTTTTAACAACGGGAATTAATTTTTAAATTAATTAATGAAACTTTTATGTTTTGAATTTTGAAAAATAAACATCATTTTTGAATTTGTAATATCAAATATATCTTAGGCTGAATTTTTGGTATTTTTCTGACAAACTTCAATTTTTGATGAATAGCGAAACCACTTAGTAGTAGTTAAAAAAACTGACTTTTTCATTTAAATGAAATTTTAGCACTTATTTGAATTGAATTTCAAAAATCCTACATACTTGGTTGTTATTATTAAGTAAAATGTGGTTCAATAAGATGAAAATAATTTTTGGTGAATAGTAACTTTTGACTTTTATTTACCGTGATTAAAGGTAAATAGGGAAATTCAAGGTAAAAAGAATATTATAATAATTCAAAATTACCTTAACACTTGTCCAAACCTTATTGGATGAGTAATGTCCAACCATGGGCATACTTGGGTCGATTTTGGGACCCCATGGAGCCACTTATGAATGATAATGACACTTTAGATTAATTAATTTAAAGTAAAGCCAAAAATGACATAAACAAAAGTATTTTAGTAAATTAATTTTTATATGGTGTTATATAAGTCATTTTTTCGACTATAAATATTATTTATAAAGATAATAAGATTTCCTACATGATACTATTTTTTTTATAATTTTTAGACATCGAATAAATTAACTTATTTATGACACAATAATGATGCAGTATTTACCTCATTAATAAATGATTTAAATAAATAAGATTATAATGATTAAAATATTATCCAAAACCTGTCCAATTCCTATTGGATGATTTTATTTCGACCATGAGTCATCTTATCTTAGACTATAATTATTTTTGGACCTTTAGAAACCGAATATCATTATATAATAAAATAATATTTTCACACTTTCCTAAAGAGCCTCTCCCCCTTATAAAAGAAGACCACTTATAACCAATTACTCACACCTCTCAAGACATTTGGATCGTCCAAACTCTACCCAATTAAGCTCCCTATATCCCTCTCCTCCCCCTAGAATCCTTAACTTAGGCATAAGGCACTTCAAGAAGTCCTTTTGGTTGAAACCAAAGGAAGTTACCAAAATTAAAGGTAACGATTTCTCTTAAATTGTTTTCATTTATTTTACTTCTCCAACCCCTAAACTCTTTTTATTCCTTTATTTTGTAAAAAAACAGTATCCTAAATATACTAGGATGTTTTTATGAGAATTATTCTAACTACACTTACACACACCTTCATCTAATGGATGAGGAACATAATGCTTCTGTGGATGCCAAACTAACGCCTCACGAAACGATGATTGTTCAATTATCTCCTACCGCCTCTCATGGTGGCCATTATGATGGAACTGTATTTATATATGATATATATTATGTTTATGTTTTCTTTATACTTATGTAATTTCCATTTATATCATGCCTTTATGGTTTCCATTATGGGTAAACGCAATAATCTCATTAGAGGAAGTGCGGACTACCGCCCCCTCAAAGTGATATGACTCATTAATGACATATGTGAGACGTATAAAAGATGGAGTTAATGATATTATATATGAAATTATATAGTAATTAAAATATACTTATGTATAATTATGTTTTAATTCCATTAAAATAAGAAATAGAAATGAAAGTAGCGTTCATGCGTACGTACGGCTTACCGTCTCCATGAACGATGCATTTCATTTCTTACCTCCAAATGATATGTACTATTATAATTATATATATATACTGGATATATATGATATATATGATATCTAAATATTGAATTTCATTCTGGATATAATGTACTATTGATCACATGGATAACTTGTAAATATAAGGTGTTCATTTTTGACTCAAGTACCAAATATCGACAAAATGAACTTTATTAACTTAAATGATTATATAATGTTTATAAAATGGTAATAAGTGATATAAAAGGAATTATAAACTTTAAAAAGGTTCTTAATCAAGTATAAATTAACTTTAGTTTATTATTCAGGAGATTAAAGAACGATTGAGTCAAGTCGGACACGTGGTAAGGGACTTCGTCTCAATATCCTTTCATTGAGGCATATTTAGTTTTATACACGACTTTATTTTATATGGTGTATAAAACCCTTTTACTTTTCATTTCATTCAAAGGGAATATTTTTATACGAATAATTTTACTAAATGACAAAAAGGAACGTTTTTTTAACGTAATCGGTGACAACGACCTTTCCGCCGTCGCGAGTATTATTTGATCTTTGACTTCCTTAACAAGCTGTAATGTTTTTAAAAGGAAAAATAAATACCATATACTATTTTTAAATATTTTGGTATTGAAAATTATTTTGAGAATGGATTTATTATTTCAATATCTTGAAATGATATTTTGTTATTGCAATTTGGAAATGTTATCTTTCCTTTATTCTTATGTTATGTGTTATAATCATGTTATGGTTCTTGGGAATTATTTATGTATACAGGTGGTTCCATAATAAACTTAGGGTGGGTGAGCCCGAGATAGCTCTCCAATGCATTGGGTAACGTGACAGAGGTAAACGTGAATGTTTCTCCTAAGAGATTTAGGGAATATACTGTGATGAGTATTCAAAGTAACTCCCTTTGTAGCTGTGATAGATAAAATGTAAGTATGATATGGATGCCACAAGTTACCTTTATGATTTATGATTTCTATGTGTTATTCATAAAATCTTATGATTTCATGAGGTAAGTAAAAGAGTTCATGTTTTGTATGTATTTATGAACAAATGTTTTCTTTCTTTGTTTTATAACCCTTACTAAGAATTTTATGCTCATCCCAAGTTTTGAAATGTTTTCACAGGACCTAAAGATGAATAGGGTCAAGGATGGGATCAAAGAAAAGTCATGATGTTTAAAACATGGAACTAGACATGACTCTTTTTTTCAAGAGTTTTTATTTTATGAAAAAATGGAAACTGTGTAGAAGTGTCTACTTTGTAATCTTTTGAGATGTAATAGTTATGTCCTAATTCTCTAAAACTCTAAACCTGAAAAGATCCTCAATGTAAATTATTAATTTAATTCAATATTATGTAATGTTTAAGGCTGGGTCCTTATAGTTGGTATATCACCAATGATATTATCTTCAACAATTCCAACCTACCATCTTGTTTTCTCAAAAGTTTTAGTCACTAAAACTTCATATTCTTCAATCACAAATTCTGAATCAACTTAAGAACCATCATCCTTTGCTTATAGATTTTCTAGAGAGAAACTTTTCTCATCATCTTCTTAAAGAATTTATTCATAGTTAGTTCCATCTTCAACAACAATGACATTCCAACTTTAAATTATTTTTTGAATATTTTTTATTGAAACATTAATAATATTCTCTTGAGAATGAATACCCTATAAATATAATTTTATCGCATCGATTCCCAAACTCCCCTAGTTTTCCTTCTTTGTATAGTGTATAACATAAAATCATGACTAGTCGTTGATTATTTCCTATCAAATAACCAATGCTTTTTTATAACATGTATAACGATACATGAGTTGAATTCCTAAGGATTGTACTATACTTTTTTGGAGTCATTTGATCTTGTTTGTTAATGTAATGGGGGGTTCATGTTCGCTGAGCTTAATTGAATTGATTGCTAAATGATTATTAATGAAACTATTTTATATGGATTGGGTTGAGTTTATTATTTGGTATTTAAGGTTTCAAAATCATTAATATTTACAAAATATTTCATTAAATTTAATTCACTTCACAAAATGATTTAGATTTGAGTTCCTACGTGTTTTTACTTTAATCCAAGCCTTAATTGGGGTATTTTTAAATCTTGTTAATAGAATGTTCAATAACATGTGAATCATTTTCTATTTGAGGTTCTAATAATCTATAAAATCCACATATTTAATTGGATTTTTTAATAATCTGTGAGATACCCAATTAAAGTTACATAATGATAATTTATCGAACATTAATCATACATAACTCTTAAAGTGCCTAGGTTAATGGTGTACCCATGGGGGGGATCAGTGGTACCTATTTTACAATTTATCTTTGAAATAAACCTCCATGACTGATTAAGGTTGTGATCCACTCTTCTTTAGTTTCTCCCCCTCACCCGTATGCAACAAATAATAAAATGAAAAGCACACAAAAATTTTACAAGGTTTGACTCCCTCACCTATGTTGTGTAGGGTTGCATTGCATCATGACAATTCATGTCATGCCGTGATGCAGGATCTGTGAGAATCTCTTGAGAATCTCCCTTATCCCTCAATAGGAAGTATCACATCACAACACTCCATGTTGTGTCGCGATCGCCCCATTTTCTTTGGTTAGAGTTAATCTTACATAAAGGCCACAAATTTTTCCAATTAATCTTATGTGAGGTGAGCCGTAGTGTGGAAGTTCTGGATGTGGTGTGAAGGAGGTAGCTGTATCATGAATGTGTGGATTTTGGCATGGAGAGGATGACAACATCCATTGGTTGTGGAATGCGGAGCATCAATTGTGACATGGAACCAACAGGTTTGGTGCTTGTAGCATGAAATTAAAGCTCGTGTCTTGACTATGTTGAGCCCTAGAGAGAATGATCTAACGAGAGATCTTCATGAATGTTTATGTATCTTTTCATCCATGTGTTGTATTAAGTCAAGTAAATGGCCTATCCTAATATTTTTACTACATAGAGCGTGATGGTGCGATCCTTTAGACCACCCAAGGTTGTTTACATCATGTTTCAGGTAGGTTTATGCTTTAGCTTCATAGGTCTACTGATGGGGTTCAAACATGATGAGCAGAATATATGTTGGGGTTTAGTACTCCCTTAGCTACGTGCAGATGAAAGGGTGAACGTTCCTTGTAGGGTTTCTAGAGTTCAGTACTACCCCACATTCATGGGTTTTGGGTCCTTTATAGTTTGGGCATAGAGTTGATACTCCCTTTCACCAGTCAAGGTGTAGGTCGTCCACAAGGTTAATAAAGTCTGGTACTCCCCCGATCTATGTTCCAAGAATCATCGGGGCATGGGTCCCCTATTTAGGGAGTTAGGTACTCCCTCGTTTTCTGACCTTGTTTGGAAAGGAGTGGGTCCTCTATAAGGGGTTTGATACTCCCTCAACCAACACTAAACATGGTGAGGTAAGGGTCCCCTACCACAATCAATGAGATGATGTGGGCATAGTTTAGTTGGGTTTCTTGGATTTTTGGGTTGCTCAGGGTGACATATTTCCTTGTGAATTTATACAGTTAACAAGTGGGACTTGGTGTCCATGGTTTTCTATCTTAAAAAAATATCTAGGTTTGTTTGCATCTTCCTTTTCTTTTTCCCCGTGTGGGTTATCCTTTACCTATGTGCTTTTGAGCTAACTGACCCTTCCCTTTATTTATTCCTTAGTGGTTTCTAGGTCATCCTATTGGTTATGTATATACTCACCCCTTCATGGGTGTTTCACCCGCAAATATTGTATCTTATGTAGACAACAAATAGTTTGGTGGATACTTTGGTGGACATGATGTTGGTAGAGTGGGAGCATAGTGCCACCTAGAGGTGATGGTAGCAGATGAAGTTCATGTATGATTCTCATTTGTTATGAATATCCCTTCACCTTAGTTTCTCTAGTTTAGTTTCCTTTTGGGTGTGTTGGGAATGTATTTCCCCCCTTTTACTTCATGGTTTATGAATTTGTACTCATTTTTGGATCTTATCATGAGTCACATTAGTCTATACATATTTCAGTTTCTTATTTATCTAATATTGCATAATTGTATCTTATGTGGATATGTGTGTTTTTGTTCAGGGGAATTAGGCTAAGGCCTCCCAACATGTTTGATATGCCTACTTAGTGTTGATCACCGTCCCCTAGCCTATTGGAGGCAATCTTGGGATGACACACTTGTCTTACTACCATCCCAAGTGGGGTTCAGGTGGGTGGGTCATGTCAGAGTGGTATCAAAGCCGATTTATATTAGGGATGACGTTTAAAGTTAGGTGTCTATAGGGATTGGTTTGGGAACATGGGGCATCATTGCCAATGGGTTTTGAGTTTGAATTTCATACCAAGGAACCCGATGTTAGTGTGATGGTTGTCATTTTCATTAACCTATACTCTAATAGCCTGCTTGTCTAATTATACCTCTAAAGCACCAGTTTCAAGGGACAAGTAAATGGTACATGCATGATATAGGTATTAGATGTTGTTTTCCATGTCTTTCTTAAGTCAATTATCTAAATATGGTTTAATGAATGTGCCTCATATTATCAAAAAAGTTAGTATTCCACCATATAGATAACCAACAAGGATCCTAAGGTAAGGTCATGACATTCCCATACTTGTGATTGAGCCTCTAGACATTGGCCAGCTGAGCAACGTGGCTTCTATTCAAGGATCAGACCCTGATATGTCCGCACTAGGTAAGTGGGGAGAAGTTACTCCATTAGTATTGTAGTGAGTAGACACACTACCCATATCCTAGGAGGACATCCCTCCACCTGTTGAGTAGTATATGATTCCATCAGGGCAAGATGGGGGGTGTTCATAGGCTGAGTGCACTCTACAAGTTTCAGCGATAGTAACCACCTAGGTTTTGAGGTAAGCCTTACCCTCATATAGTTGAATATTGGATTGAGGAAGTGATTCAACTGTTCTACCTTGTTCAAACATCCTCTTATCAAATGATGGTATGAGTATCCAACCTTCTCTATAACACAACGAGTCACTAGTGGACCCTGATCATCTAGAACCATGATGAGGTGACTCTCCCATGGATAGAGTTTGAGTTCCTTTTTCAAGTGGAGTACTACTCGACCATGTTAAGGTATGCATATATATAGGAGCTATTGGAGCTACAATATGATGACATGTCCATTTTAGAGTATGCATCAAGGTTCATTGACCTCATGAGGTACTCGCTTTACATGATTTGTGACAGATTCCTCCAAGCATGAAAGTTTAAGTGTGGACTTTACAAAGAGATTTGAGCTGGTTTTGTTCCCCTCTACAACCCTAATTATGCCAAGGTTCTAGAGAGGGCCTAGGTGATCAAGATATTTTAACATAGGATCAGAAAGTATGTAACACACTACACCAAACTAATGGTTTAGCGACGGTTTATTAAACTGCTGTTATATTTTTTTAAATAATTTAGTGATAGTTTCTAAAAAACCACCTCTAAACCATTTTTTAATAGACGACACTCTCCCCATCCCATGACACCCCGTACCCCTCAACTACCTGAATCCCTATCTCCGCCTTCGCCGCCACTTTCCACACCTTTCCACCACCCCTCACTACGCCTTTCCACCCTCGCCGCCCTCACCACCCTCGCTGGACCTTGTCGTTTCACCGCACCTCACTGTTTATCCATGCCTCACTTACTCTTGATCCTCCATTGAAGCCTCCTCAAGGTTCTTAGGAATGTTCTTCTTAGTTTTAATGTGTTTTTCATCTTATCCTATTTTCCCTCCCTTGGTTCCTTCTTATTTCTTGTCTTGAATCTCTATTGGATGAACCTGAGGGGATATGTTTGATGTTTTGTTTAATTTTCTTAGATTACATGGTGTGTGGATTGTTCATCAAGCCTTGTTCTTACTTCTATGAGAGTTTTATTGAATTATCACACTTTTGAGGTAGGTGTATCTATCCAGTACCTTTCTGAAATAATATTTCAATTATTGACCATTTCTAATTAAATTTTAAATGAGTTTCTCATGATTATGGTGTGTTTTTATGGATTATAGTGGTGTTTTCATGTTAGATTTTTGATAAAAAAGGGGTTTCAAATGATTTCATTTAGCTTCTAATGTGTAATTTAGTTTTTTTAGATTATTTTAACCTTGGTTGAATTTTTGTAGTTGGTTCGCATGTGAAATTGAGTTGGGAGAGTGATTTGGTTTTATTTTTTTGGTTTGAGGACTATTTGTAAATTTCTATAGATGGTTACAATGTTCCTTATGATTTCTAAATTGGATTCTTCTATGTTTTTGAGATAACTTATGGGCATTCCATTAGATGTGGGAATATCCATATGTGAATGTGGGAATATATCCTATATGTGTATTTTTTTCTTCCACTATGACCAATCTCAACCATGAACAATCTCAACCACACAACCATTATGATCATAAAATATAGGCACACAAGCTCTCAATAAAATTCCAAGAACTTATTCCTTACCCAACTTAAAATCATGAATAATAGGTCATATATATCCACACTAAACATTAAGCCTCTTGGAGTCCATACACCCCTCAAAGGTAAACATGGAGTATATTCCATCACCAACTCCCATCAATAGAGCAACACTAAGATCCAACCACAAACTAACGTGTCTAACTAGTTACATAGATTCCATCTGATTCCATTAGGAACCATGAGGATAAGGAATACTAAGCATCAAATTAATTATCATCAATTTACTCTATGAACATTATAGTGAGTGGTTAATCACCTCTACCATCTAATCCCATGATCATCCCATGACCAACAACTTATCTCAAGCTACTAGTCTCTTTAACAACATCCCACCCCTCTTAATTAAGGTGTTTCTATGTTCTAGGTCATTTCCTATAGATGTTCCTAGACAAATACCAATCTCCAATGATAACTAGTCCATTCCTAAATTGTTAACCACTTGGATTCCCCTAAAATAGCTCACTAAGGCTCTCCCTATGACAAACACAAGTCATCACACCAATAAAGACAACACAGTGGTACATAAATTTGTTTATGAATCCATTATCCCTATGGTATAGCCATTGGGAATTTTTAAAATTCATAGACCAAGCATGAAATACCCAAATTTATTTTATATGGATCAACCCAAGACACTTGAGGCACTTTGAGCCCAACTAATCCCTACCCACATTCCTAAACCCAGTTCCCTATCATTCACATACATGCACATTCATGCATGAATATTTCTATGTATTAAAGGGGATACCTAACATGATGTTATATTTACCCCATTCCATATCCCTTTTACTATATCTATCCAATATCAGACTAAGAATCACTATGCTCTTGAGCCCCTTTCTTATACCTCAAGGCTCTAATAGTTAATTATAAAAATTTATAAATAATTAGCCAACTTAATCCAATAATGAATAACCATTAATAAATCACCAAGAATCATTGCGACATACAAATATTGACCAATGATGTGTAAAATACTCATATCATTACTATAGAACTCCTTTGACCAAAATCCCAATGGATTGACCATCAATTCTAGTCTAATCTGGTTGAATTCCCAAAAAAAAATACTTCGGAAATCCATTTTTCAAATGATAAGAAAAAATAATAATTTATCCTTCTTAGGAATACTATAGCCACAATACCATAAATAACCATGAATCAAAGATAACACCACCCTTATTTGGTGGAATTTTCATTAAATATATAGATGAAACCATCCAAAATTAAAGGAAGAACCACAAAGAGAAAGATAGAATATGGGTGGAGAAGATTACATAGATTTAGTATGGTGAAAAAACTTCTAATCAACCTCAAATAAAGGGGTAAGGGGATCAAAATAGGGGAAAATGGGGGAGTGGGATAAAAAAATTACCACTTTAAATAACCTACCTAACTGAAGAAGGAATAACCAACCCTCAAGTAATAGGTCCGAGCCTTCCAAAAAATAGGGCTGAATGACCATTTCAACATAGCCCATGGGGGAATGGCTTAATTCCCCACTTATATAGTTTGGTTGTAGAATGACCCAATGGATCATGACATAAAAATAAACCCTAGAAAAGCACCCATAACATCCTAACCACACATTGCAGCATGACCAGGGAATTAAGGCACAACCAACCACTCAAGGGAAACTTGATAAAACTCCACCAAAGAACCCTTTAGGATGAAACCATTTGGTTTAAATGTGACACATTATCCTCAAGTATAATTTATAGAAAAACACCAAGGTTGTGGTGTGATTTCCTCTAACCCCAAAATTTAATCTTATGAAACATACACACCATGCTATAATGACTACTGTTGTAGTATGATTTAGATATCACTTCAGTCATCTAAGATAAAACATCATGAAAACTTCTCATAATTGAATCAACCTCCTTGACATGGATTTCACCATTATATGTTGTTGAATAAATGACTATTAGTAATTCAAAGTTCCTCACACCATGGGAATATTCCTTTTGGATTTGACCATTTTTATATGATACTCCACTTATCAACTATTCCATCATTTACCATGGGTGTATTGTCTTTTTTTAGACTTTTTCAACTATATATCAACATGTTGAACACAACCTTCTTTGATTCTTCATTTTAGACCTAGAAAATTTTTTATTTCATTTGAGGATATTTTATAAATACAACAAATATTTGGATGACATCCTCAAGAGAAGTCTATACAACTGGTTGTAGTAATAAGACAATATAAAACCTTATTTAAAATGATTCATTATTTAACATATGTATTTATATAGGAAAACATTATTTAACATGTTCTTTTTTTCAAATAGTATATATAAATCTATTTTCCTATTTAGTAATAGTTATATGTTTTAATTTTTTTTAATATTGTGTAGGAAGATTGTGATATACATGGATAAAAGATGGATCACATTATCGAGAAACACACCTCAGTATGCTAAGGGTTTGGAGGAGTTTTTAGATTTTTCAATTTCCAATCGATCCGTTGAAGGGAGAATAATATTTCCATGTCCAAAATGTAAATTTGGAATATTGTTAAAGAGAGTTGAAGTTTATGAAAACTTGATATTGAAGCAATTCCCTACTCAATATTTGTGTTGGATTTGGCATGGAGAATCGAACGTTACAGAAAGGTTGAGCACTAATGTCAATCCACAGAATGAGCTCCCAACTTCATCAACAATGTAAAATGAAATGCAAAACCTTATAAATGATGCATTTGGCATTGCAAGACACCAACATCAACATTAAAACATATCATAACAACCAGTTGAGGGTTCTACAAATAACAATGTGACTAGTGATATTTTTGAGACTATAGGACAACCAAATCAAGATTGTAACATATCATTGGATCCTCATCTTGATTATGTGGAGACTAATGTAAGAGAAAAATTCAATGAAAAAAATACGTTTCATGGTTTAGTTGATGATGGAAATAAAAAGTTGTATAGTAGATGTTTGAAATATTCAAAACTTTCTTTTCTGCTGAAGTTGTACCATATCAAATGCCTATGTGGAAATAAAAATAAGGCAATGTCCATGATATTGAAATTGTTGTGTGATGCATTTCCTGAAGTAAACATCCCTGAGTATTTTTATGATATAAAAAAGTTGTTAACATTCTTGGTCTGAATTATACAAAAATACATGCGTGTCCCAATGATTGCATGCTTTATTGGCAAGAGTATTCAAGCAGGTAGGATTGCAAAAAATTTTCTTCTTCTAGATGATAGTAAATGGGTGATGTTGAAAGTATAAATCAATATACTACCATGAATAATAAGAAAAGGAACACACCTTCAGAGGTTTTGTGTTAATTTCCTTTAAATCCTCGATTTCAAAGATTATTCATGTCATCGAAAACTACTGAACACTTGAAGTGGCATTCTGTAGATAATAATAATGATGGGTTAATGAAACATCCATGAGATTCAAAATCATGGAAGAAATTTGATTCATTACATCCATATTTCTCATCTGATCCTAGGAATGTTTGATTGGGATTGGCTACTGATAGATTCAACCCATTTGGGACTTTGAGTACCAGTTATAGCATTTGGCCAGTTGTTTTCATCCCTTACAATCTGCCTCTGTGTATGTGTATGAAACAAATGTCTTTTATCATTTAGATGATTATTCCTAGAAAAAAAATCCTGGAAATGATATTGATGTATACTTTCATCCTTTAATTGAAGAATTGTAGGAGTTATGGAGCAACAGTGTTGAGACATATTATGCTTCTTCTAAAACAATGTTCAAAATGCATGCTGCTCTAAAGTGGACTATTAGCGACTTCCCTGGACTTGGGAATTTAGTTGGTTGGAACACTTACATGGGTTTGGATTTTCCTATTTTTAACTTTGATTTTGAGCCCAAATGGATACCTCATAGTAGAAAATGGTTCTTCATGTGACATCGAATATTTCTCAATGAATCTCATAGATTTCAGTCGAACATGTCAAAATTCAACAGTTTTATTGATCATAGACTACCTCTAAAGTTGTTAACTGGTTCTAAAATATTGGCACAACTTGGAAATGATGAAACATAATTTGGGAAGGTGAATCATTTGAATGATAGTGGGAAAAAAGTTTGAAGTGCATCGTCATGTGAAATTGGCACGCAACAATGGAATAAAAAAAGTATATTCTTCAAACTTCCATATTGGGAATTTAATTTGTTGCGGCATAATATTGTTGTGATGCATATTGAGAAGAATTTTTGTGATAATTTGATCTTAACATTGCTTAATGAGCATGGAAACTTGAAGGATCATCTCAATGCTTGGAAAGAATTACAAGCAATGAACATAAAATGTGATCTCTGTCCAGATGAGAATGAGAAGTATGCTCTAGAAATTTATGAAATAAAAAATAGGGATAAAGATACATTCCTTCGAATTTTAAAGCATGTGAAGGTATCTTATGGGTATTAAAGTAACATCTCAAGGTGTTTTGACTTAAATAATCATAGGTTACATGGATTGAAAAGTCACGATTCACATATTTTTTATAGTAGTTACTACCATTGACATTGTGTACATTATTACCTAAAAGGTTACTAATGTCGTACTCCAATTATGCACATTTTTCAGACAACTATGTGAGAAATATATACATCCATTTGAGCTTGAAAACCTTCAGGAGATATTTTTATAAACAATTTATGCAATAGATATGATCATTCCTCCATCGGTTTTTACTGTCATGATGAATTTAACTGTGCATTTGGTTGAGGAAGCTAAATTAGGAGGCCCCATACATTATTGATGGATGTATCCAATTGAGAGGTACTTTATTTATATGTTTTTTAGTTAAGTAAACAATTATTGGCACTTAATTAAATACATAATTATGTTTTTTTTTATTTTATTTCACAGATATATTGGGCATTTGAAATCATACATGAGAAATAATGCTCAACATGAAGGCTCTATTTCTGAAAACTATTTGGAAGAGGAGTGTCTTAACTTTGGTTCTAGATACTTGGATGATATTGAGATAAGATTTAATCAAGTTGGACATGTTTATGACACATCAAATCAATCTCAAATACATAGAAAATCAAAAATATTTCCGACTATTGGTTGATCAGTTGGGAGGACCTCAAATGTTACACTAACAGAAATTGAATTATTACAGGCACATAGATATGTGCTACTAAATAGTGAAATTGCAGATCCATTTATTGAAGATTTGAGGATACAAATAAAGATACTAATGAGAGTCTGAACACAAAATGAGAAATATATAACAAAATATGTTAATAAAGATCTTGTAGAATGGTTTGCATGACGTGTAAGTTCATACATATCACGATAAATACAAATATTAGGTTTTCACATATATTTTGTAAATCTAATAATGTATATTTCTTTTTTTAGATCATGAATACTGATACTGAATCAGAGTTGTCAAAATATTTTAATTTTATTACTCGAGGTCCTCTAAAATAAGTTATAAAGTTCTACTCTTACAACGTGAATGACTTTAGATTTCATACAGTCGATCGAGAAGAGGGTTTAAATATACAGAATAGTGGTATATTTACATTTTTTGAAGTGGGATACTATGTAAAGTTGACTGATATTATTGAATTAAACTACCACATTCATTTTTCAATTTTTTTTATTCAAATGGAAATGGGTCGATATTATCAGAGGTGTTAAAAGAGATTCCTTGAAATTTACTTCTGTGAACTTCTCTCATTTGATGGATGTTGGTGATCGTGAACTGCATGATCCATATATCTTATCATCACAAGAAAAAAAGGTATATTATGTGAATGATGTTGTGGATTAAGGGTGGAGTGTAGTTTCTCACATAAAACAAAGAGATTTGTATGATATGGGTGATGAAGTGGAAGATTTGACCTCTGAAATTGAATCTCATCAACAGAAAGAAGCATACTTATTTTTCCATCATGATATTGAAAATATTATTCTAAAAAGGTTGGATGAAGTGGATGAAGTAATGGAGCAGGAAACTGACATGGTTGAATGGGAAAATGATTGTATGTATAGTTATGCATTCATTTAGCAACCACTTATTTCATTTGTGTAGTTATTCATTATCATTGTTATGTATATTTTGTTTGTTAGTACTATGAATATGTTATCATTTTTAATTTTTTTTCTACATAATTTTTTTGAAATATATGTTCTGAACTTAATTTTATTTTATTAAATGACAGGTATGACAAGGAGGAAGCGGGGTTTCACTTCTAGTTCTTCACAGGGATACTGGAGAGTGGCTGTTATAGGTACAAATCTTAATATGAATAAATTTATCAAACTTTTTTTATACTAAATGTTTGTTCATAAAATATGGAAACAATGCATGTATGGAGAAAAATATGAAAAGTTCAGATGTATGGAATCTGACTGGAGAGAAGATAGTTGTCCCATTTGATTCCTATGGGGTCTCTACGGATGACATCGTAGGATTACTTGGCCAAATTCTAGGCCATCTGGACGCATAGATGATTTCCCTTCTAATTATGTATGATGATTAGAGATTGTGTAGTGATGTCAACTTGAAAAGAAAGGTGGATGTAAATTTTGGATCTTGGATTGCTTTTATGGTGTTATGAATTTTGTGGTGGTTGTAAAAATGGTGGATGTAAATTGGAACTCCTGTTATGAACTTATAAGATGGGAATGTATGTGGATATATATATATATATATATATATATGTACATTGTATGTGTCTTTTGATTTCTATATGTACCCCGCCCATCCTAGGTGTTATATGAATTTTGCACATGTTTTTTTTCCAGGGTACTAGTACTGTGGCGGTAAAATTAGCAGCATTCTTTTAATTGTAAATCTACCTTTAGTGGTGGTTTAAACCACCACTAAATAAATGGTCCATATTTAACGGAAGTTTAAACCGCCACTAAATACATACACCATACAATTTAGCAGCAATTTTTGTGCTTTAGCAGTGGTTTTCCTGAAAAAATGGATATTTTTTAGCAGTAGTTAAAATTCCGCTAAAGGATCCTCATGTTCTGTTATCATTTAGAGACAGTTGGTGTGGTTTTCGCGGTGTTTCTCTCAGAAAAAATGAAACTTTTTTTAGAGGTGGTTAAAACCACCGCTAAAAAAGCTTTTATTTTTCCAGCCCAAACCGCCATGAAAACCACACTAATTTCCACTAAATGTGTTTACTACGACGGTTTCTAGAATCTACTGCTAAATTAAAGAAACCACCGCATATTGAACGCTGACACCAAATTTAGCGGTGGTTTTTTGAAACCGCCACCATAACAAAAAAAACCGCCGCTATTCGGTGAATTTCTTGTAGTGACATCCCCAACCAACCCATTTTCTTGGTTCAAGTCATAGGTACTACTAAACTTAGGTGACATCCCCGAGACACCAAAGGCTGGAAATAAGTGTCAAGGGAATACTAGATCATTGGGGGATGATTTTACCTCAAACATGAATAACCTGTAGAAGATAAGACAAGAATAAAAAAATTTATATGATGCTTGTAAAGAAATACAATACAACTCAAACTAGAAAGTAACATCAGAGTATAATGTATAATAAAAAGGCACAAAACTAACTCAACAAAGGAAAACATAACCCAATGACACTAATGTGACATCAACCCAAGCATCAACCCAAAAAAACTCCAAACTCTAACTCCAAGTCCCAATCTCACTACATCATGATGCATTATTAGATTAGAATGACACCTTACCTTTACCTATGTCTCGTTACACAACATTTATAAACACACTAAAGTGACCAATCAAGGGGTGAGTATAAAACTCAGTAGAAAATCCCCAATGACTTCCCAACACAAATTCAATAGGAACAAGAACAAGTTAGCTCACATTTAAATATATAACAAAATAAGTAGAGGAAATTATAAACATTTTCATAATAAAGTAATTGAATAAGTTTCCAAAAACATAACCACTTGACATCAACATTCCACAACTCATACACCCATGCATGCTCAATGACATTCCCAATACTAATGAGCAGTGACCCATCCCGTCACCAAGTTTTCACCTAATGGAATCTACCATGTTCCATTTTGGCATCGACCCCATGTCCAAACCAACAAGGCGCCACAATTCAATTTCATAAACTCACGTCAACCACACATGCCAAGTTCTAAAAAAAACCATTTCTTTTACAACCCATTTTTTTTCAAGTATTTTATCAAACACATTATTTTTATCAATTCAAAACTAAATATTTAGGTACTAAAACCAATATTTTTTTCCAACCAAGTAAGATAGAATGATTTAGACATCATGCCTTTAAGTTCTAGAACAAGTAGTATGAGATAGAATCCACCTACCTCACAATGGTTAAAGAAAATGAGGAATGACACAAAAACCTCAAGATCTGGCCTTGAAACTTATTCCCTTCAGAAATACCAATAATATATCATCAAAATAAACATCATAGGACACAAATATATCTATAAAAAATTAGATCTATGGCTCAATGCATGATAAGATGAATCACCAAGGATGCCTATGAGAGGAGAAGAGTTTGAGAGTTTGAGAGAATAAGTGATAAATGATGGTGTCAGGGTGTAAAACTAAGTTAAAATATAATTTTATAGGCATTTAATGTATTTTACATAGTTTAACAAACCGTATGCATACTACTGGACATCACCTAGGGAGTTGCACAGTTGTGCCTCATGGTTTGGAAAACTATGCACCAACCATGCACTGTTATTTTCCAAATACTCAAATTTCACATGATTTGTCTTGGGAACCCACACAATTTTTCCAAACCATGTTCCAATAATGAACCTCTATAGTGACTCCCAATATCTCTTTGCACAATTTCTTAGAGATAGTGCACAGTTTCCCTTGACTTTTCTCAAACCACACACCCTTAAAAAGCCTTCCAAATCACTCCAAAACCATCTAGAAACTCCCAAAAATAAACCCAAGTATTATATGATTTCAAGATACATAATGAAATGGTAAATTAAAAAAAACCTAGGGTGTTAAATTCTCCCCACCATTGGTCATTATTTTCTCATAAATTTGGATATTTCTTCAGTGTTTTGGAAAAGTTAGAGTCACTGCTCCAACATTTACTTCTCACATCCCTAAGTCTCTTCCTAAATTTGACCATGTTGTCATAAGATTCATACTAAACTAATACTTTTCCCATGAAATAGATTCTCATATATATCCAAAATCTGTATTCATATGTAAATCAACATAGCATCTGGCTCAAGATCGATATGGTTCCATCAAATAACATGGTCAAGATCAGGTTGGTACTTATTCAATTGAGATACATAAAGTACATTGTTCATGAAGCTAAATCATAGTGGTAAATCCAACCAATAATCCACTTCAAAAATTAGTTATAATATATCATAAGGGCCAATGTACTGAGGAGAAATTTTACCTTGCTTACAGAAACAATGGTTCCCTAGCCTCGGAAAGACTCTTATGAAAACATGATCAACCACATCAAATGATAATGGTTGATGATGATGATACACATATAATTTATAAAAAATATAAGTCATATACATCCTCTTATTTATCATCTAAATATTTTGAATCATCTCATGCATAAGGCTAGTTTTGATAAGAGAAGTCTCATTTGTTTTGACCCAATAAAGTGAAGAATGATAAGGATGACTATACAAAGATTCTAAAAGAGCCATATATATTTAGACTTGATAAATGTTATGGTATGGTAACTCCACTAATGATATATGATATTCCCATGAGCCTCCAAATTCCATCCCGTAATCTCTAATCATGTCTTCCAATGTTTGGATAGTCCATTCGAACTGTCCATCTATTTGAGAATGATAAGCTATTCTCATGGAAAAATGAGTTCTGAGGGATTACTATAAGGATTTCCAAAATAGAGATGTAAACCAAAGGTCTTGTTTAAACAAAATCTAAATTGGCATGTCATATAACTTTACAACTTCCCAAATATAGATTTTTTCTAAGTCTTCCATCATATTGGATTCATGAATAGGGATGAAGTGAGCCAACTTTGTATGCCGATCTAGAATCACCCATACAACATCGTGTTTCCAAATCATTCTTGGTATACCTATGAAAAAATCCATAGTTATTTGTTCCCATTTATACATGGGTATAGGTAAATATTTCAATATACCATCTAGTTTTTGGTGCTCCTCCTTGACTTGCTAGCAGGTGAGGAATCTTGATACATACTCTAAAAACTTACTTTTCATAAAAGTTGATAGTCCTCGGGGTGTCGTTAATTCCTACGAGGCTAAACAAATTTATTAATTTATAAAAACTAAAACTAATTAAATAAAAATTTAGTACTTAGTACGTCTGAGTTTTGAACCCACAGGGATGATCCTTATGTTCTAAATTGATTAAAGAAACTGAAGCCTAAATTGTTTGATTATTTTGAAAGAAAGAAATATCAGTAGGAAATATTGGGTTTTGATATCGGGAGAGAGGTAAGCCAGGTTCAATGATTTTTAGGGTCATGTGATAGGGATTTAATTGATAAAATATTTTTTCAGTTTTGGTGTCAAAATTGGGTCAACAAAGATTCTTGGTCTTAGTATCATACCATAATCCTATGATTTTACCTTTGGAACGATCATTTACTGGGTGAAAACCCAAAACTAGGTGACCTAAAACTATATTTAAACATAATCAACCTAGATTTCATAATTTTCATACACAAACTAAGCTGATTAATTGGTGCAAGGAAATAAAACTCCTCAATTCACAAGCAATGGTCATTCAATTTCAAAATAAATAGATTTGTAATTGATAAATTGAGTTGTAGCAACCCAAAACAGGAATAATAAAAGAAAATTAATCCCTAAGAGGCATATCC
The DNA here is from genome assembly GCA_963277665.1 of Viscum album. NCBI lineage: Eukaryota > Viridiplantae > Streptophyta > Magnoliopsida > Santalales > Viscaceae > Viscum > Viscum album. The sequence goes on from OY728128.1 coordinate 23,002,689, forward strand.
ACCTATAATCACATAACCCAACACTAAAGAAACCACTCGATCATGCTAGGAATGATGAGAAAGAGTATCATGGGTACCTGAAGAAGAAAGAAGGTGAAGAAAGGTGGTTAAGAACATCAGCAAAGTGGGACCCTGGATCATCACTCCACGTTCTGTAGTCTTTCATTGATGTCACACTTTCTCCCTTTGGTCCTAGAGTGTGTTGGAAGGGCGGACGAGGGGCTCTTTTTATAGCCAATGCCTTCAAAATCCTTGCCCATGGAATATTTTTCTTTTCAACATGCTGACACTTACACGATGTGTAATGTACTTTCACATCATGTAATCCTGATCCAAGTTTGCTCCATAATTTTTGAATCCGTGTGAATCTCGTGTGAATTTTGACTCCTTTTATGATGTGTAACTTGGAATCATGACATGTAACTTATCTTCATAGCATAAAATCTCTTCATGACTTGTCCTACACAGCTAATTCTTATTGAAAATGTCACAATGTGTAATTTAATTACACAACGTGTAATCATTCTACTTTAGTTTTTCCAGCTTCATTATTCCTTAAAAATCTGGTGTTTTAAGCTTGTAATTTCACCCCTTTTCGCTCTTGTTCCAAATATTCATTGAATCCTTACATTAAGCATAAAACAAGTCAATACGTTCCAAAATTGGTAAGATTATTCATTTAAATACACAATCATTACATAAAAACACCCAAAAATATATGCATAAACTACACTTATCACCAACCCACCAAAAAAGTGTTCTCATTGGCTTTTAAATATTCTAAATTCCATGATTAAAAACCCATCTCAAGTGGTGGTAGGTATAAATAAGTTGTTTCAAATAAGTTGTAGGCACAATAATACAACATCTAAAATATAACACACATCTCCCATCTAGTGTCCATCCATTAATGGTATCCACACTATTAAGTTTCAACCTTATGGTTAGTGATTCATAATAAAATGTCTGAGCATAGTTAAACTTCTCAATAAAATATAGAATAAGAGAAACTTGAAAGAAAACATGACATTACCTTGTTCAGTACAATCCAAATGTATATCAGTTAGGACCCTCGTCAGTTTCCACTAATCCATAGCCTCTTTAGAAAACTGACTATATGGATTTCTACCCAATGCTTCATCAAATTAATTTTCTTTATTTGGTGTATACATCAAGTCAAAGTCAAACATCTAAAGGAATTACATCCATCTTCATTTCCTTAGATTCTAATATCTCTGTGATAAGATGTGTTTCAAGATTTTATGGTTAATGAATTATGTGAACTTCTCACTAAAGAGATAATGATGCCAAGTTTTCAAGGCATGAACTATAACAGTTAACTAAAAATCAAATGTTAGGTATTTTTTCTCATACACCCATAAATTTCATGAACCATAAGCTACAACATGATCTCCCTACATGATAACACATCCCAAACCAAATCTAGTTGCATCATAGTAGACCACATAGCCTCATCCCAACTCTAGAAAAAGTATGGGTGATGATGTAATTTGAACCTTAAACTCTTGAAAAATATTTTTGGAATTCTCCAATCCATTAGAAAGGAAATCCTTTCCTCATTAAATCTATCATTGGAGAGGCAAGTCATGAAAATTCATGAACAAAGTGCTGGTAATACCTTTCTAATTCGAGGAAACTGTGTATCTCAAGGATGTTTTTCAGTGGTTTCCAAGAGATAACAACTTCCATCTTTCCAAGATCAACCATGGATCCTATTTTAGAAATGACATGGCTAAGGAAACATACCTATTGTATCCTAAAATCACACTTTGAAAGCTTATCATAAAGTGATGCTCCCATATGATACCCAACACTATGCCTAAGTGTTGTTCATGATTGACCTTAGTCTTATAACACACCGGAATATCATTGATCAATACCACAAAAGAGTCAATACACCTTCAAAAGTTCTGATTAATCAATTCCATAAGCACCACTGGTGCATTTGTAAGACTAAAGGGAATAACCACATATTCATAATTACCATAACAACTCTAGAAAGATATATTTGGGATATCCTCCTTATGAACTCAAAGTTTGTGATACATTGATCATAAACCAATCTTAGAGAACCATTTGGATCCCCTAAATTGATCAAACATATCATCAATTCATGGAAGAGGATATTTATTCTTTATTTTTTACCTGGTTTAGCTTATAATAATCCAAATAAAGACAAAGAGTTCCACCCACTTTCTTTACAAAAAGAACTGATTCTACCCATGGAGACATACTAGGTCGAATGAATCCTTTAATTTCTAACTATTTCAACTAAACTTTCAATTACATTAATTCCATTGGTGCCATACTATAGGATAAAAGTGACATATGAATGGTCCCTGGTAAGAGATTAATCATAAATTACACTTATCTTTTGGGTGGTATCCTAGAGAAATTATTGAGGAATACATTGAGAAATTAGTCCACAATGGATTGAAAATATCTATGTTCAATTTCATCAACAATTTCCAAAGTAACTGATATCAAATAGTAGGAGATAGTCCTGAACAATGGTGTAAAATATCTTGTTATTATTTCATTCACATACCAATATCCTTTAAAGAGATTCTAAACACCATATGAATACTTGAAACTAACTTTCTGGGTATAACAGTCGATGTGGGCCTTGAAGGATTTCAAAAATTATCTTCCCAAAATTAGGTTATAGACTTCTATCTTAAGAACAAAAAAAATATTAATCAAATTAGGCCTCATAGATAGTTATAGAACATGATGCAAAATTAAATGCTCAAAATTATTTTTGTCTAAGAGATGTTTGAAGTTTCAAGACATGTGATATAATTTCAATATTTAATCCTATATGATCCCCAACACAAGTAATAATAAAAAATTAGGAGACATCAATGTCAAACAAATATTGTATAAGAGTAGAGTTTAGGATAATATTACCTAACACCATCAAAGGACCATATTGATCTTCCATGATTATCCGATCGACACTATATGACTACTTACTTGGTGTTACTAATAATTATTTATTTCTCTATTATGGATTTAATGACTATTAAGGTGTTAGTGTGATATGAGAGTCACCTTGGGTCACTCGATTTTGGGGGTGATTACTATTGTGTCTCGATCGACCCGTATGAGTATAAGAAGAGAAAGACATGTTCAATCCATTTCTATTGGTCATCCTCAGAGTCATCGTATAATAATGTTTCATATGTCCAAAATTTCCACAATTATGGAATTCCCATAGAGGCGTCATTCATTCCTTCTTGATATGACCATAAGATCCAAAATGATAACATATAAACTAATTACTTTGGCAAGGTGTAAAGGATACTAAACCAACCGATTGGTTTCTCAACACTTTGCTTGCTTGATAATAATTCTCTATCTTCTACTTGTTCCCTATTTTGGAGTTCCAACTTGTACTCATGTAGGTAAAAGTGTTTCCCCAACATAGGTTACTAAGATATCATTTTCTACTACCTTCACCCTATTCAAAATCTCTGTATAGTTTTAAATATAGAAGAAAACCAACTAAGAGCATATGTTAGGTTACAACCCCACCTCAAAGATCATTTCCATAAATTATTAACTAGTGGAAACTTTAATAAAAAAATATCAATATCATGAATTGAGATGCATACTCTATCACATATAAATTTTACAACTTTAGAGTAAAGAAATGTGTCATCTACATGATATTAAAGGTGTGCGAATAAAATTGTTTTTTAAATATATCCTCAAAGACTATCTATATCATGCCCTATTCCTATTTAGTCTAGACAATAATATCTCACCACTACCTAGCAAGATACTCTAGTATATAAACCAATAACTTCACTTTTATTTCCTCTTGGGTTCCTAAGAAAGATACAATTTTATTTATCTTCTTTATCCATACTATTTCTCGTTATGGTCCTAAATCTAATTGAAATATTGATGGATTATATTTATGAAAGTCCATGGATGAATTTTCATGGAATGGATATGGAATCAGATTCCCCCTATCCATGAATTAAAATTCCTAGACTATGATTTGGATGAGCCACTGATTTACTTATGGTTTAGGTTGAACCACATTCTTAGCTGCTTCCTCCAGTGGGTTCCCTGGTTATCGAACTGGTTCCATTATTTATAAATATAGAATGAAACATCACTTATTAATTACTCACTTGAAAATAAAGGTTGATAATATTCCAAATCATTTAAAAAAATAATCATTATCAATAATTTCTAAAAAAAAATCAACCAAATTATGAATAATTCATAATAGAAGGAATTATCATTATTAATGTATGATATGATATACTCATTGGCTAAACCCATGATGATGAGATGACAATACACCTAGAAGTGTCTTAGAACACTTTTTGTACCCAAATCACCCTAGTAAATTGAAGTTCAATACAAAGAGGTTAACTACATATTTTTATTCTATAAATTTCAAGTTATGTCATTCTTATATCCTTGATAACATCCCAAGACGATAGATTGACCAAGTTTGGTACCATTTGTAACATCATCTCCTAACCCATTAGCTTGGGCCTGGTCAAAAGTTATATTGGCCTTAAATGATGTCCTCAGGACACCAAAGGCTTGCAAAAAGTGCTAAGGGTATATTAGATCATTAGGGGAAAATTTTACCTAAAACATGAACAACTTACTAAAGACAAGACAAATATAAACAATTTTATTTAATTAATGTAAATAAATACAATACATCTAAAAAAAAATTAACATTAGTGTAGCATATGGAATAAAAAGGTATAACATTGACTCAACAAAGGAAAACATAACTCAATGAAACCAATGTGGCATAAACCCAAGAATCACCCCAAACAATATCCAACCTTCGACTCTAAGTCCCAATACCACTACATCATGATGCATCACTAGATTAGTATGACGCCTTACCTTTACCCATGTCTTGGTATACAACATCCACAAACACACCAAAGTGATTAAGTAGGGGTGAGTATAAAACTCAATAGGAAATCCCCAAAGACTTACCAACACATGCCATTAGGAACAAGAATAAGTTATCTCACATTTAAATATATAAAACAAAATAGAGGCAGTTCTAAACATTTCCATAATAAATAAATTAAAAAAGTTTCCAAAACCATAACCAGTTGGCATTAATATTCCACAACCCACACATCCATTCATGACCAATGATAGTCCCAATACTCATAAGCGGTGACCCGCCCTATCTCTAAGCTATGACCTGATGGAATCTACCATGTTCCACTTTGGCACCAACCCAAATTCCAAACAAAAAAGGTGTCATAATTAAATTTCATGAACTCATGCCAACCACACATGAAAAGTTCTCAATAAAAACCATTTCTTTTGAAAACCATTTTATTTCAAGAATTTTATCAAATAACTTACGTATATCATTTCAAAAAAAATAATTAGGCAATAAAACCAAGAATTTTTTTACAACAAATTAAGATAGAATGATTTAGATATCAATACTTCAAGTTCTAAAACAAGTAGAATGGGAGAGAAGTAACCTACCTCACACCAGTTAAAGAAAACGCAGAAAAACACATGAAACCTCAAGATTCGGCCTTGAAATTTCTTCCCTTTATAGGTAAAAATAATATATTATCTAAATAAACATCATAGTACATAGATATATCTATAAAAAAATAGATTCTATGGGTTTATGAGAGAGAAGATGAGAAGATTTGGAGAGAACAAGAAAGAAAAAGGAATTTCCATTGATTCCAAAGATCTAACAAACATTTATTCATAAAAATAACCTTCCAAATCAAAGGAAATAACCAAGGATGACTAGGAGAAGAGATAAGTTCTAGAGATTTAGATAATAGGTGATAAATGAGGGTTTTGGGGTGTAAAACAGAGTTAAAATTTTATTTTCAGAGTATTTAATGTATATCTCATGGTTTAACAAACCATGTGCCAACTATGTGCATGCTGTTGGAAATTACCTATAGATCCACATGATTTGGAAAAATATGTGCCAATCATGCACTACTGCTTTCCAAATAGTCAAATTTTACATTTTTCTCCTAGGAACTTGCATGATTTTCCAAACCATTCCATAGACATGCGCCTGCCCAACAACTCCCGATATCTCCTTATACGATTTCCTCGAGATAGTTCATGGTTTCCACAAATTGTGCTCAAACTGTGAACCCTTAAAAACCCTTCCAAAAACACTCCAAAACCATCTAGAAACTCCTAAAAATCAACCAAAATATTATATAACTTCAATATAAATAATAAAAGGGTAAATTGCCTAAAATTGGGGATGTTACAAAGTATCCCAAGTTGGTGGTAGGTACCATGGAGTATAATCATCAACAAATACTGATCATCGATAGGTGTTAGGGTCATGTTATTAGAGGAGCACATATGAATAGACCAAAAAATGAGGTTTAACAACACAGGATTCACAAAAAGGTTTTTAACCATCTAGGAGATAGAATTTTCTATATCCATAAAGGATTAGCTCACATGAAATGTGACTACCTAACACGTTGTGTATTAGAGGGAAGTCGGGTAGTAGATGGACCTTCAAGTCAGAGGAAGTAATGTGATTGGGCCCTCCTCATAGAAAAAATGGCAGCCCTTAGGGAGGTGGATATAAAAGTGGAGCTAGTGATACACTAGGAGGAGGGATAAAGGTGGATGTTGTTATAATCCTCTTCCACCACCGCCACTCCCAGGTAGTCTACTTCAGGATCAAGGAGTTAGTAGGTAGGGACATGACCAAATATAGAAGATGGAGGGTTATGACTAGGACTCACCCGCTATGATTCAAGGTATAGCCTATATATTTTCTACACTATAACCCATACTCATAGATATAGATTCAATCCATTATTTTATTATTTCATCCCTTGTTCAAGAGTTAAAGTTATCGGTAGATCCTCTAGCCTAACCCATGAAATTAGAGACTCATACTAGAAGTAATCACATTCTCACCCACATATATTTATGACACAAGATTGTGATTAGTAGAGAGAGGTTCTCATGGGAGCTTATAGTGGCCGTGATGAATCCCTATGACATCATCCTTAGTGTGGATTGGATATCATTAGTTTGAACCAAAAATAGATTTATACCAATGGGTAGTGATGGGTTTTTGATAAGATGAATCAATTTTTTCCTTCATGGGTGAGTTGGGAACTTCAATAGAGATGAGTAAAGCCTATGTGTGGGAAGTTACAACTGATTACCCCTTAGTTGGTGAGTTTTACTTTATGTGTAGTGAATGATTTATATGATTATATTCCTACAATTATAGAGGATTATATTGATGTATTCTTATGTAATGTTCCTATAATTCCTCCTCATTGAGAGATTGAATTTAGTATTAATTTTCACCTTGATACCACCCCAATATATTCTACAACTCATTAGATTTCCTCTAATGAGTTCAGGGAGAACTATAAAAAATTAGAGGAACAAAGGAGGAATGTTTCCATGATGGTTTAAACCACAAATAAATGTTTTCGTGATGGTTTTTAAAAACCACTGCTAAATATGGAGTCGATATCCAACTGACGTCAGTTTCTTCCATTTATCATCAGTTTCTGGGAAGTATTGTGAAATGTTTTTTTAGCGGCGATAATTTTGTTTTTGGTGGAAGTTTTCTTCTAAAAAAATATTGAGGAGTTAGTAGTGGTTAAAAAAGCTCCTATTTTTTTTGAGCAGAATTGGAAATATTTAGTGTCATTTTAAACTGCTGTTAAAACATTTTTTACTATATTTAGTGGCAGTTTAAACCACCACTATATAGTGATATTAACAAAAAAACAAATCTATAGAAACTATAACCCCAAAAAATCAATAAAAAAATATAAAAACAAACATCAATCTTACATACCAACATAACATAAATACCAAAGAGAATAATAAATATAAACTATAATCACATAATATAGAGAATATAAATTGGCCAATACATACATGGTATATGATAAGATAGAAAACCCAAAATTCTAAACCGGAAACCTCCATGTGAACTAAGGGCACCATCCAAAACCATCACCAAAAGAAATTATACCTAAAATTAAAATGAAATTAAACCAAACCTTAAAAAACATAAGGATGAGAATCACATATAAGGAAAGATCAATAAAGGAAAATAAAGAATAATAATAACCAAGTATAGTATTAATGAAGTCATATAAAATATATGTAATCATGGGAAACTCCCATGATCCAAATGAGACAGTCCTAGATATAATTAGGTGGAACCATATTCCAGTCTATTAATGATTTTAATAGAAAATAACCTCTCAGATTACTCAAATAATCCTCGCTAGATGGAAGTCTACATGGTCAAAAAAAATCATATAACAGAGGGCCCTAGTTAGAATCTCATCATGAATAACATATAAACCATCTCACAATCTCCCACTTGGATTTCAAGGGTTCCCATGATACTAATGACCAATGGTGGGAAAACATGTATCACATATCAATAACACATCAATAAAATTACATAAGGAAAATCATATAAATGTCATAACTTATCCCTCACCCATACACCCTTATTATAAATTACCCATATATAGTTCACATAACAAAAAATAATAATCACATTTCTCTCATAGGATCCACAAACTTATATAAAACAAGGTTCTATTAGGGAATAAACCAAGTGTGTAAGACATTTTGTGAAAAACATATTGTATAAAGGTTCAAACAATACTTTGGTTTTAAGCTAATAACCATACATATAAAACCTTCCTCAAAAACCACTTTATAAACCAGATGTTATTTAGATAAATTATTCAAGTGTCTATTTGAAACCACTATATAAATAAAGGGGAAACATCCCTTTAAAACCACTAAATCCAATATATCATATATACATACAAATAGAACCTCGATAAACAACATAGAAAACCTCATAAGAAAAAGTCATCAATAAGATACATTAGACCATATCAAAGAAACCGTTGGAACCCATATGTTGTTTGGAATGGTAATGGTTTTGTTGATAAGTGAATATATTGAAAATATTAGTTTTGTGGAATTATGGAATTGAATAAAGGGTTTATGGTTAGGGAAAATAACTATGTGAGAAAATTGGGTACATGGACAAAACCTATGAGCCTAAGAATGCTGAGAATAAGGTAAAATTCATAAGAAAACATATCAAATCAAATAATCATATAGATATCATGCAATATAAGGGAAATAAAGATATCCCATACCTTAAACAACAATATGGTTTCTCAATGACCATATCTGTGTTAGTTTTTCATGAGTTTAGTTACATATCACCACCACCGAATCCAAAGTCAACCCTAATCACTACTCAAAAAACTAAGATCGACACTGTCTCTATCTTCGTCTCCACTCCCTACTACTGGAATCCATATGAAAATTTTCTTGAAAGTTAAATAGTGTCATATATTTAAATTTAAACTTAAAACCAATAAAATTTTGTGTACTGAATGATCATGAAGTTGTGTGATTTACCAACTCACTCAAACCATCCACCAACACAATATCACTAGGGACACATCCATTCATCTTCTGATATAATTCAACCGATGTTTTTTTGCATAGTAATGGTAAAGTGGAATAACATCTATAAAAATAGATTCATTTTTAAAATACTATAATTTAATTACATAATGAAATTCAATTGAGCTATAATGTATTAAAATTACCCTTATCTGGGAATAAAATACTTAATTCTTCCAATATTAAGGCATATTCCTCCAATCAGAATATGCAATTAGAAGGGTAACCAAATCTGCTACTAAATTTCCTATAATATTTCCAAATAATCCTACAACATCATCCATGGTTCCCCTATAACAATCAAAGGGGAAAACTATCTTCAATATATTCAGATTCTAGACATCTGAACTATTTATATTTTTCATAATAGTAACATTGTTTTCATATTTTATGAAAAAATAGTTACTAGTATAAAAAAGTGCAATAAATTCATTCACATTAAAACTTATACCTATAACTATAACTTTACAATATCCTCATAAAAAAACATGAGTGATGATATATTCCCTCACTGTAAAGTCATCATGTACTGAACCTACTGAATAGAGAGGAAATGTGTCAGATGTTGATGGGATGGAGAAGGATAGTATTTCAGATGCTGATGGAAGGGAGAAGGAGGCTGTGCTAGGCACTAATGGGGGGAAGATGGAGGGTTTCCCAAATGCTGTAGGGAGGGATACTGATGGATCATCAGGTGTCTGTGTACTCGAGGGAACGTCAACTGAGATTCAACTGAGATCAGTGAAATGATTTCTCCTTGGCATTCCTATCATTTAAACAAGTAAAATTAACTTCATAATATATATATTTCTAAAAATTCATGTAAAAAAAGAAATTTAGAAATTATAACAAAGGCATAGTACTGGAAATCAAAATATACATAGGTCTAATAATTTATAACTACACATACAAACAAATATAACATTTAATTTTTCAAAATTAAATAACTCATGAGTAAAAAACAATTTAAATATGATAACATATCCATAGTACTAGAAATGAATAACATATAATATAGGTGGTTGATAAGTTAATGGATGACTGCACATATAATCATTTTGTCCTTCAATCATGTCATTATCCCACTCCATCATTATTTAATCTACTTCATCCACCCTTACACGACTAATATTTTCAATATCATGATGGAAAAATAATTTTTTTTCTTGATGTTGATGTGATTCAATGTTAGAGTTCAAATATTCCACTTCATCACCCATATCACACATGTATCTTTGTTTTATGTGAACAACTATACTCCACCCTTCATCCATGACAATATACCATTTTTTCTTGTGATGAGAAGATATATGGATCATGTAATTTAGGGTCACTAACATCTATGAAGAGAGATAAATTCACAGAAGTAAATTTCAAGGAATCTCTTTTAATACCCCTGATAATAGTGACCCACTTGAATTTGAATAAAAAAACTAAAAAATGATTTTGGTAATTTAATTCGATAATATCAGTAAACTTTCCATAGTATCCCATTTTTTAAAATATAAATATACCGATATTATATGTTTTTAAACCCTCTTCTTAACTGAATGTATAAAATTTAAATCCATTCACATTGTAAGCGTCAAACTTTCTATCCTGTTTTAAAGTACCTTGATCCAAAAACATAAAATATTCTAACAACTCAACCCGAGTATCAGTATTCATGATCTAAAAAACTAAATATACATTATTAGATTTAAAAAATATATGTTTTAACCTAATATCTATATTGATTGCAATATTTATGAACTTACATGACGTGAAAACCATTCTATAAGATCTTTATTAATAACTTTTGTTATATATTTATAATTTCGTGTTTGAATTATCATTTTCCTCTTTGTTTTTATCCTGAGATATTTAATAAATGGATATAAAATCTCACTATTAAACAATACATATCTATGTTCCTACAATAATATAATTTATATCAGTGTAATATTTGATATCCTCCAAACTGATCATCCAATAATAGGAACTTTTTTTGTTTTCCCATGTAGTTGGGATTGATTCTATGTGCCTTAAAAACTTAAATATAGATTTAATATTGTCTCAATATCATCCAAGTATCTAGAACAAAAGGTAATACACTCCTCTTCTAAATAGACTTTAGAAATAGAGCCTTTAGGTTGAGCTTTATTTTTCACGTATGATTTCAAATGACCAAGGTATATGTGAAATAAAATAAATGAAACATAATTATGTATTTAATAAAGTTACAAGAATTGTTACTTAAGATGAAAAATATATAAATAAATACCTCTCAATTGTATACATCCATCAATAATGCATGAGACCTCCTGATTTTGTTTCCTCGACCAAATGCATGGTTAAATGCATCATGCCAATAAAAAATGATGGTGGAAAGATCATCTACATTTTAAAAATAATCAATATAATTCTATCATGAAGGCAGTCAAGATTAGATAGTTGTAATTTTTTCTCACATAGTTTTCTAAAGAATGTGCAAAATTAGAGTAAAACTACAACAACATTTTCCAGTAACAATGTATGCAATACCAATGGTAGTAACTATTGTAACAAAATATGTAAATCATGAATTTTTAATCCATGTAACCTATGATGCTTTAAGTTGAAACACATTGATATGTTACTTAAATACCCATCAGATACCTTTACATTTTTTAAAATTCTAAGGAATTTATATTTATCCCTATTTTTTATTGAAAAAATTTCCGGAACATTATTTCCTTTCTCATCTGGCCATAGATCACACTTTATATTTATTGTTTGTAAGTCCTTATGATAATTGAGATGGTCCTTCAATTTTCCATGCTCAGTAAGAATCATGAAGATAAAATTTTCAAAAACACTCTTCTAAATATACATAACATCAAGATTATAATGCAACAAATTAAATTCCCAATACATAATTTTGAAGAATATACTTTCTTTATTCCACTTTTGCATTCTGATTTCAATTGATGATGCACTTAGAACTTGTTTCCTACTATCATTAAAATGATGAACCTTCCCAAATTCTATTTTAGCTTTTAAAAGTTGTTCTAATATTTTATAACCTTTCAACAACAATGGAGGTGCTATATGATCAATATAAACATTGAATTTTGACATATTCGACTGAAATATATAAGATGCATTGAGAAATGTTTGATGACACTATAAACACCATTTTTTACTGTAAGGAAGTCATTCAGAATCAATATAAAAGTTACAAATAGAAAAATATAGACCCATTTAAGTGTTCCAACTAGATAAACATCCAAGGTAGTCACTAATGGACCACATTAGAGAAACATGTATTTTGAACATTGTTCTATAAGATTCACCATATGTCTCAACACCATTTCTCCATAACTCCTATAATTCTTTAATTATAGGTTGCAATTATACATCAATATCATTTATAGGCATTTTTTTTTCAAGAATAATCCTCTAAATGATAAAATATGTTTGTTTTATGCACATCCATGAAGGTAGATTGTAAGGAATCAAAATAATTGGCCAAATGCTATAACTGGTACTCAAAATCCTAAATGGGTTGAATCCATCGAAAACCAATCCCAATCGTACATTCCTAAGATCATATGAGAAATCTGAACGTAATGAATCAAATTTATTCCATGATTTTGAATCTCTTAGATGCCGCATTAACCCATCATCATTATTATCTATAGAATTTTACTTTGCGTGTTCAATGGTTTTCGATGACATAAATAATCTTTATAGTTGAGGTTTTAAAGGGAAACAATGAAAATACTTTATAGGTGTGTTATTTTTCTTCTTCTTCATAGTAGTATGCTGATTTAGACTTCCAATATCACCCATTGACTTCCATCTATAAGATTTTTTTTTTCAATCCTATCTATTTGAATCCTCTCCCTAATAAAGCATACAATAATTGGGACAAGCATGCTTTTTTTGTATAATTTAGACCAATCTTGGTAATAACATTTTTCATATCACAAAAATACTCAAAGATCATAAATTTAGGAAAGGCAGTGCACAATAATTCCAATATCATTAACATCACCTTATTTATAATTCCGCATAGGAATTTGATATGGTACAACTTCAGCAGAGCAAAAAGTTTTAAATATTTCAGACATCCATCATACAACTCTTGATTTCCATCATCAACTAAATCATGAAACACATTTATCTACTCAATGAATTTCTCTCTTATATTAGTCTCCACATATTCAAGAGGAGGATCCAATGATATGTTACGATCTTTATATGGTTTTCATATAGTATAAAAAACATCATTTGTCAAGTTACTATTTGTAGCACCCTCAACTGGTTGTTCTGATTTGTTTTGAAGTTGATGATGTTTTTTTGAAATACTGAAAGCACCGTTTATAAGGTTTTTCATTTCATTTTCCATTATCGAAAAATTTGGGATCTCATTCTGTTGACTGACATCAGTGCTTAAAATTTCCGTAATATTCAATTCTCCATACCAAATCCATCACAAATATTGACTAGGGAATTAATTCAATATCAAGTGTTCATAAACTTTATGTCTCTTCAACCATATTCTAAATTTATATTTTTTGAATGTAAATATTATTGTCCCATCAACAGATCAATTTGAAATTTTAAAATCTAAAAACTCCTCCAAAACCATAACATACTGACGTTTGTTCCTCAGTAATGTGATCCAACTTTTACCCATATATCATAATGTGCATATGATTCATTAAATATAATTAAATAACATAAAAAATATTATGTTATTTTAAAAAAAATACTAATTTATTCAAAATAAACCATATAAAAACTTCTTTACGCCTTTTTAATTTTATTAAATTTTTGAACAACATCATTTTTTAGATTTTAATTTGAATGTATATAATCTATTACACAATGTAGAAAGAGATGATCTAAAATTTATCCTTTAGAGTAGTATAAATTAAACCTTCAAGGAGAAACCCCCACTTTAATACCAAAAAATCTTATGGTAACCTTAAATCAATGTGGCACAAAAACAATAAATAATTACATTATCACCATAAAACATGAAAAATCTATAAAAAAGATATAAACAACTTGAAACACACAAATAATTCCATTTAAAAATTAATTTCAAATAATCCACTTTTAACACCAAAACATCCCTTAAATAATTTAGCATATTAATTAAATTTAATTAGGGAATTTACAAAACAACTAGTATACAAAATAATTTAAAACAGATTTTTAACAAACTTCTAAATTAGATAAATTCTTTAAATTGAAGTATATATCAGTTTAAATTTAATTTCCAATTAAAAAACACATTAAAAATATTTATATAATCATTTGATATATAAACAAGGGATTAAAAATACAATCAAGCTAGGCTCAATAATTTAAAGACCCAAAATAAGGGAGCCTACCTAAACTCATTGCCCTCGAAAATGATGATGAAATTATACCTCAAAAGAGCCAATGATTCCATAGAATATTAAGAGGATCCTAAAAATCACAAAATCACAAATTTAATTTTATCTAAAATGGAAGAATAAGATAAAAACATACCTTAAATAGGGTGAAAACTATCACCATCAATTAACGTCACCAGAACAGACCTCAAATCACTCCTCACGAACCCTAAGAACCAAAAAATGACGAAATAAACCACCCAAATTCATTAGGGTTACACCATTGGATACTTTGAACCAAAAATTTGGGGTGGGGAGGGGTAGGGAGGTGAGGGGGATCGAGGAGTAGTGGTGATGGGGAACGAGGAATGATGGTGAGGGGAATAAGAGGCAGCAATGAGGGGGATCAAGGAGTGGTAGAAAGGGGAAAGGCTGACGGCTCAGGACTGAGCTCGGGGGGGGGGGGGGGATCAGGTGAGAAGGGGGTGGCTGGGGGGAGGAAGTTTTTTTTATGAAATTAAAAAGGTTTAGTGATGGTTTTTTAAAAATCACTGCTAAATATTTGAAATATTTTTAGCATCAGTTTCTGAAACTACTGCTAATAAACCACTACTCTTACCCTATTTTGTTGCAATGGAGATGAAGGTGGACTTAGAGAACCTTATGGAGAAATGTTTTGTTAGACCCAACATATCCCTCTGGTTATCCCCAATGTTGTTCTCCAAGAAGGCAGATGGGATCTTAATGTGTTGCATTAGATATCACTATTTGGATTAGGTGAAAATAAAGAACAAATAGACTCTATCAAATATAAATGAACTCTTAAACTAGAAGAATTAAGTGAAATAGTTATCTTAGATCAATATTAGGTCTTATTATCATTAAATTAAGCTTTATAAGGATGATCCCCTGAAGATATAACTTTTATGTCGTTATGGACATTATAAGTTTATGTGATTCCCTTTGACATGATGAATACTTTTCCTATGTTCATGGGCCTCATGAACCAGATCATCCATCCATTCTTGGATCGCTCTACAGTAATCTTCATCAATGAAATCATTGTATATTCATTGATAGTGGATGATTATAATGAGTATCTCATGATTTTTATAGACTTACTTTGATAGAACCAATTATATGACAAGATCTATAATTATTATTTTTGGATTTGAGAGGTCAATTTCTTTGGATATATCATCTCAGAGGGTAGAGTAGCTATGTAACCAGTAAATATCAAGGTAGTGCTCACATTAGAGCCTCCTAAGAGCATGTTTGGGGTGTGAAGCTTCCTTGGGTTATCTGGATACTACCAAATATTTGTGGTGGACTTCTCTAGGATTGAAGCTCCCATGAATTTCTTTACCTAAAAGGGGAATCCCTTCCTTTTTTATAGCTGATGTTAGAGGTCTTTTGAAGAGTTGAAGTAGAGGTTGATGAGTGATGTTATTTTGAGGTTTCTAGTGGAAGAATTTAAGTACTTAGTGTTATATGATGCCTCTGGAGTAGATCATGATTGTGTGTTGATGTAGAGTCAAGTGGTGATTTCTTATGGGTTTAGAAAATTGAGGCCTCACAATTATAATTACATGACCCATGATTTGGAGATAGAAATGGTAGTGTTCACATTAAAGTATTGAAGAAATTACTTTCATAGTGATTTGTTTTTATTTTACACCGATTATAAGAGCCTTAGATACACCTTCTCCTAGAGATATCTTAACCTGAGGAAGAGACGTTGGTTGAAATTTCTATATGACTATGCCTGTGATATTTCCTATACTATATGGAAGGGAAATATGGTTTCCTATTACCTAAATAGGAAATCCCTTTCTCAGTTGATGGAGGAGGTGTATGAGAAGTTGAAAATAACGTAGTTATCCATGGTAGAAGAGGGAGATGCGGCCTATATTCAATCAATGGTGGTGGTCCCTTCACTCTTACTATTTATTAGAGAGGATCAGTTGGAAGGCATTGATTATGAGGTCCTACATGGTTGAATATCCTTAGGAGATTCACCAAATGGATTCCCTGAATGTGGGAAACATATCATCATATTTTTAGGATGGATAATGCTTTCAATCTCACTAAGTGAATAGGTGATGAGGGGGTTCCATATTTCCCCATTTTTAGTATATCCAAGAGTGAAAAATATGTATCATGAAATTAGACATCAGTTTTTGTGACTAGATATGAAGAGGAGTGTTACTTAGTTCATCTCTTGGTGTCTCATCTATCAGTAGGTGAAAGATGAGAATCAAGTTCTAGAGAGTATGAACTAACCCCATGAGGTTCTATATTGGAAGTGGTAAAATGTATAAATGGAATTTGTGATAGGTATCACACATTAAATAAAGGGACATGATACAATTTTGATGATTATTGAATGATTAACCAATTCATCCCACTTCCATCCTATTTGAGAGTAGAGTTTGGTGAAATTTTTGGGGTAATTCTACATGTATGAGATCATTAAGCTTCATGTTATGAATTTGATGATCATTTTTGGCTGATATTATCATTACATATCATAGTTTAAGAGGATATTGTATGAGGATTTTGAGACTTAGTTATAGTTGAATAGAATATTCTACCCTTAGAAAGATGAGAATATATAGAGAACCATCTAAATTCTAGAGGATATGTTGAAGGCTTATGCATTGGATTCTAGTTTGAGATAGGATTATCACTTAAACTTAGTGAAGTTCATTCACAATAATACCTATCACTCTAATATTAGCATGAACCCCTTAATGGATTTATATGGGAGACCTTTTAGGTTACCGATGCACTGGAAAAAGATCAGAGATTCATCCTTGATGGGACCAGAGTTAGCACAATCAATGATAGTGAAAGTGTAGGTGATCCAAGATCAGATAAGGATAGGTCAAATCCATTAAAAGTCCTAAAAATACCAACAATGGATGCCTTTAGAGTTTAAATATGAAGACTATATGAGCCTAAAAGTATCTCCATGATGTGGTTTTTTTGAGGTTCAGTCAGGGAAACAATTTATCCCCTAGGTTCACTGAGCTATTTTAAATTATACGTATGGTGGATGAGGTTCCTTACCACATGGTGTTACAACTAAAGTTGGATTGGGTTCACAAAATCTTTCATGCATCAAAGCTAAGGATATATATGCATGACCCATCACACATCATCAACTAGGGAGATCTGGATATCAAGGATGATTTTGTCTTCTCAGATTACTGGATGGAGATTGTGGATCAATAAGAGAGGACCCTTTGAGGTCATATGATACTTTTGGTGTGAGTATTGTGGTAACACAAGAATATTTAGGAGATATCATGGGAGTTCAAGAGTTATATGTGGACTCATTACCCTCACATTTTTTAGTAGGTTGGTATTTTTAGTACAAAAACCTTTGAAGGTGTATAGGATATAGTGACATATAATTATTCTCTTTAACCCTTTATTTTTTTTGAGTTTAATAGCCTATTTGTGACATGAAATTTTATGTTTAACCATGATTAATATCATTGAACCATGGTGTTATAGGTTGTGTCATGATGTATCGAAAATATTTGGATTAATATTATATAGGATCCATTGTTTTGTAGTGATGGGAACTGAATCATGACCATTTTTTCACCTTTTTGGTTAATCTAACATAGGTTGCGTTATTCCATCATACCCTTTATCATGCCGTAGTCATGGTCAAGTCATGTGAAGTCATGAGAGTTATTGAGTTTTCTAGGTAGTCAAGGAGGGTATTTATCATTCCATGGTTTTCAATTCTAAAATTGATCAATTGAATTTATGGCATGATGGTACCGGTTGCACTATGTTTTTGGTCTAGATTTAAATAGTTCTGCCACAACCTTTAGTATTATGTTGTGAAGGGGGAGACCCGGGGTTTGTTTATAAATAGTGGCCTAACCCTCACCCCTCTCTCAAATTTTACTTTTCTCCCATCAAACTCTCATCTTTTGGTGGTGTGTTTCTAGAACCCTAGACATCTTAGAGGATCCTTTAACCAATGATGAACATATTGTGATCCCTTGGTGCTTCTAGTGCATGGATTCATGCAACATTGATAAAAAAATACAAGGTATGAATCTTTTATTATCTCATGATCCATTATTGCATGATTTTGGTTGTAAATATATTTTTCTATTGTTAATTGTTTTTCTTTTAATATTAATAATACAAATCCCCTTTTATTTTCAATGATAATTTCCCTTCCTTTTAGAAATAAAACTTTATTGATTAGTTCTCTCATTTTCAATATTGTTTTGTAAAAAATTTATTTTAAATCCCATATTATTCTCAATTTTTGATTGAGTGGTGGCCACTAGCCCTTGTAGTGGTGGAATATAGTGTTGGTGTATGGTAGTGGAGGCACAACATGGAAGTGATGGTATGGTATGGAAATGAAAATACTATCAAGCATGTGCTATGTAAAGTCACATTACAAAATGACACGCCAATTCATGCTATGATGTAGGGGTCTCAAGAATCTTTCCTTTACCTTGATTGGAAGGATCAAGGTACAACACCCCATGTTTCTATGTGACCACCCGTGGTTCATGTGTTTGGAGTTAATACAAAGTAGAGGCAATGGATTTTTATGTTAATATTACATGAGTTGAGCCACAAAGTGATAGTTCTATCTGTAGTGTGAAGGAGGTAGTTGCATCATGAACTTGTGAAATGAAGCATAGAGAGGGTGAAATTTGCCTCTAGTTGTGGCATGTAGAGCATTGATTGTAGTTTAGAACTAGTGGGTTTGAAACTTATAACGTGTAATATAGCTCACACCATAACTATATTGAGCCCTATAAAGAATGGTTTAATGAGATCCATTTGTGGGAATTTAAATATCTTTTCATCCATATATCATATTAGTGTAAATAGATGGAATATACTGATCTTTTTACCATGTAGAGCATGATGTTGTGATCCTTTAGACCACTTGAGTCTATTTACATCATTTTTCAAGTATGTTTAGACTTTAGATATGTATGAATGAAAACTGGGTTCATGCGTGATGATTAGAGCATACCCTGGGGTTTGATACTCCCCTAACTACATGTTAAAACAATAGAGCGTAGGTCCCCCATAAGGTTTACATAGTTTGGTACTCTCCCATATTCATGGGTCATGAGTCCTCTATAGGGTTAATAGTGTTTTGTACTCTAGTGATAGATGTTCTAGGAATCATTATGGCATGGATACTATATTTATTGGGTCAAGTACTCCCTCATTCAATAACCATGTTTGATAAGGAGTGGGTACTCCATCATGGGTTTAAAACTCTCTCAACCAACACTTATCTTAATGAGGGATGACCCCCCCACCACAATTGGTGAGATAACATGGGTATGAATTTAATGATATTATAAGGATATTTTAATACTTAAAATTAACCATGGAAACAAATTATATTCCCAAAATATGATTATAGAAACCCTATTCCTTAAACACACATTAATTTATGATTTATAATGTTCATGGGGGAGGTAGCCTGCAAACACACATGCCAACATTTTCATTTTTCTCAATTATTTTTGAGGAAAGTATAAAATATATATTCCTTTAGTATAATAAAATTTCAGAATAGTAACAATGATGGTGTTATTATACCTTCAAGGATAGAGGGAACTTGATGGGTGTAAAAGAAGAAAATAACTTAGAAAAGTTGGGTTGAGAGTATTGTCTTTCCCTTGGATGTTCTCCTTGGGCACTTCTTACGACTCCTTATCTTGGTATTTTGGTGATGCCAAGACTCAAAATTCACGTGGAGGGTATTGAGGAGATACCAAGGTAGATTTTGGGTTAATATAAATATTTGTAATGGGTGGAGAAATAGGGAGGATGTGGTCTCCTTTTATAAGTGAAGAAAATGGAACTTTTATAAAAACTCATTATTTCTCAAAAATATCGCTCCATCATTCAAGGAAAAAGGATAAAAAAATGACCAATAATGGAATGGGTAAGTGATAAGGATAAGCCTCTCTCCACCATCCAATATCACATTTATTTTCCTTATACTATGTTAAACCACATTTTCCCCAATTTACCCTTACCGCAGTGTCTCCACTTTCACCATTGGAAATTAATTTTAATGGAAAAAATTAAAATTTTAATTATTTAATTATTTGAACATTCTGATTTTAAATATTTAAATAATTTTATAAAATAATATTTCTTTGAGTTATAGAAATTAATTTTAGTATTAGCACACATAACACGCAAAAACCGTTTCTTAAAAAAGTTTATTTTATGCTTAAAATTTATGTGTGGGAAAAGATTATCAATGTTTATGATTTTCAAAAAATAAACTGTTTTATTATAAAATAAATAAATATTATGTGGCTTTGAAATCAAGATAAAATCAAATAAACCAAAAATATTAAAAATATTTTTTTATTAGGATTAAAATATTAATTTTTTTATAAGGTTAAACATAGGTTTTATAAATTTAAAACTATATATTTAAAATGAATACATTATTCCTTAAATAAATATTTGATCAATTAAAAGTTTTTATAAAATAATATGTCTATATTATATTCAAATAAAGTAATAAAAGTCACTGTTTTGGAAAAGCTTGTATTTTTTATTATTCATCTAAAAATCAATTATTTTAGAAAAATCTAAAAAATTCATCCTAAGTTAATTTTGATATAATTAATTCAAAAATTATGTTTAATTTATAAAATTAAAATTCTAAAATCTATATATTTGTCTTTTAAATGAAAATATAAATTATAAATAAATCTTCTTTTATTACAAATGAAGTTTTTAAACATTATGTGTTCTTAATATTTTTTCATATTGATTTATAATTTATGTATTTTTAATATATTATATCATATATAATAATATTTTAAAAGTTTCAATTTAATTTATTAGAAAAAAATATACAATACTTAATAATATAGTTATTTGAAAATAAACATTACTTTTATACTAAATACTCTTTAGCAGACAAAATTAATTAATTATTTATATTCTAAAATTTAATTTTACTATTCTATTGATATTGAAATATTAATTTTAATTTTACATATGTATCATATCATATTTTAACAACAATAATAATAATATTTATATATAACATGTAAATATATATATATATATGTGTGTGTGTGTGTGTGTGTGTGTGTTTATAATATTTTAACATCATATCTGTATTTCATTATGAGTTATATTTTTTAACAACACAAAAATTTAGTATACCTATTTGATATATGAAAAATTACTATATTTTCAATGATTATATTTTCAATGACCATATTTACATTGACTATATTTATAATGGCCATATTTTATTCCTATATATAGACTTACTAAATCATTTTTTCATTCCAATCTCACTTTGAAAGGCACTGTTCTTATTTCATATTATAGATTTTGCATAATTATTTCTTCTTCAATGGTGATATTCCTCATTATATGTTTTGTTTGGCTATTAGTGATCCTCAAGGTTGAATATTGTAATGTCCCGGCACGGGTTCTATGCAACGGTGCCTTGAGTTGGTTCGCCACATGACCTCAGGCACATCTCCCCCTATACCAGAGGCTGACGACTAGTAGCGAGGGTCTGGTAAGTCAATATTGGGGTGACTATACCCTCTTTTATCAGAGTAAAATACGAGTAGAAGTAAACAAGAAATTGTAGAATCATATATAATCATAACAATACTAATGCCGCAATAATAACCAAGATAGGAAATACAATTCTCAACTGAAATAGAAACATGCAATTCCAATATAGGCATCAAGTTTCTAAAAATGAAAACTAGAAATTAAAGACACTTAAGAATCCCAAGCGGGTCCCGAACCAAGTTCAGCTCCCTCAACGTTGGTCCATCCCAACTTAGCCATCTAACATTCCCCCCTTACCCTTATCCTATCCTGCATCCATGAAAATCTATTTGGGTATCGATTAGGCATCCAGAGTAGGGTGTGAGTTTAAGAGTTGGTGTCCTAGAACCAACTAGTTTTACTTTGATTACATGGATATTTAATGTATTATTACATATTGTTCATTGTTCTGCATGACTATGATGTAATAATTTCCTAGAGTATTTGTTGCATTGATAAGGTCATGGTAGTTCCCCTCTATGATGAGAACCTTGAAATGCTATAAAAATATTCTTAAATATAGTTCTATGGTTGGATGAAATACTATGATGAGACACATAGCATGAAGACTATCAGGTGTGACTACATAAGCAGATGATACTTCCTCTCATGAAGTTCACACTTGGTAATATCCAAGATAGGATATTATGAGAACAAACCCTCTAGTAAGAATTCTGCATGTTTTAGTGTCATCTGATATTTCTATCTGCAAGCATGTGTAATGATCCTTAGAATTTAAGATTATCATTAATACGTGTCACGAATCGTGCACTTTGATTTACTAACGAAAACTATCACGCATGCAGTTAGTGGGAAGTAGGGTACGTTGGGTGTGTCACGAGTGGCATGTTATTAATGGATAAGTTGAGGAAGGATTTGTCCCTTCCATTTATAGAAGTTTATATCTCATCCCTTTGATTGAAATAGAACCTTCACGTGAAATTCCATGGCCATGATGTAACGATGAGTTTATTTCAGGTAGTCAAAGAACGACGTATCAAGCATAAAATTTGATGACACTATCATGAAACCCGCTTGAGGATATATTGCAACAAAGGGATTATATTACACAGTGAGTGTTCGTATGTGGATTTCATTGTTGCAACTTTACATTATTTTTCTTGGGTGCCTTGACCCATTTCTAGGCAGTACTCTTGGACTTTAGGCAAGCCCGCCTAATGCCAATGAGAAAGAATCCTAGAGGGTCACACACTAAGTGTTTTTGGTGGTCTCAGTTAAATTCTATTTGAATTTAATTAATGAAATAAATATTATTCTCAAGACCATGCAATAATTTTATTCAAGTTAAAATAATTTCATAAATTAAATAAAATATATTTATTTATTTTATTGAACATTTAATAAATATTTATTTACTAGTTTTTAAATAAAATATTTATTTAAGAGAATAAATTATTTATTTATTTATTCGAGTGTTCAATAAATGGAAGTGGAGTTTGAGCGGACCAAGGTCAGTCTAGTAGTAAAATAATTATTTGAAATATGGTAAATAATTATTTAACTAGTTGGCATAAGTTAAAATAATAATTATGCTGCTATTATTCTGTGATGCGTAATTTTATTTTATAATTCCGTTTTTTACAAGTTGGCGCACCATGAATAATGACGTGGTATTATTATTATGAGCATGAGTTTTCTCTAAGTTCATGAATGTATTTAATTGTTGCTATGAAATTAAATATTGTAACTGAAATTCCATGTATATAAATAGACAAGTAGGCCTATTATGCCATATACCACACAACACACCTAGTTAATTGAGAATTGTTGATCCAAACAATTTCTCTCTAAAATCCTCTTATCTTCCCTCTCAAGAACGAGAGACGTTATTCAAGGCCGAATAACAAGTGATCAAGAACGACCGACATAAGACACTCACTTCGCCGTGCTAGCACCTAGAGAACGAGCGGTGTCGATCAGAGGCCATCAGAGAACGTGTGGATCACTGCTAGAGGGATTCTAGTTTGGATCCTTACAAGCGCAATGAGATAATCCAGAAGGGTCATTATGGATGATCAACATCATCAACAAAGAAAAATTCCAAAGATTCAGGTATTATTTTTCTTTATGAAATTAATTAAATTAATTATAAACATGATGTGTGAGATCCTCTCTAAAGGTTTCAGGCCTCTTTCTTCTTTATCTAAATATTTGATTATATTCCATGAAGACTGGAATTCATCATCATATTGATCCCGAAATAATCATTGATCATGGTAATAATCAAATTTGGGTGCCATCCCAACCACGCTTCTACTGCACCCGGAACCTTCAAGTTATATCAGAGGGGTTACATCATAGTTTATAATTATTTAAATATTTCATTGATAACTTTCACATTTAATAATTTATTTGTTTCAATTCAAGTTAATCATTCTAAAAATATGAATCTCGAGATCTATTAATCCTCTTTTGTTTCTCATTCACCTTACAAAAATGATATTTTCTTTTTAATTTTGATTAAAATAAAATAGAGGATCTCATCTAGAGGTGTCAAAGATTCCTGGCCATACAACACCAGAACACATGATGTGTATTCGGCAGTACACACCGTGTAGTCAAGATTCAATGCATCAGAATGGTCCACCAAACCAAGACATGTGTTGGAGTCTTTCTAAATCTTAAATGACTTCGTGTGTTGACCAGGAAAAGGTGGCACACGGTTTCTGCATTACATGCCGTGTGGCCCAAATAGACACGCTGTGTAGTCCCTTTGGTTAGGGTTGGACTGTGTACCCCTTACACAGATAGCCCAACTGGAGACTGTGTAATGAGGAACTACACAGCGTGTGGCCAGCTGGACATGCCGTGTACTCCGAAGATTTCTGAAGTACACTCACATGTTGTTTCCCTAGGCGTGTACTTTTGATGGGCGGTGAACAATAGTACACGCCGTGTAGTTGAAACTACACGTCGTGTAATCATCCGAATTACACAAATTTATTAAAATTTATTATTATATCATACAAATCCTTGAGACGTGTACCATCATGCGGGCGTAAAGCTGAGGCACAAAACGTGATAGGTGTTATATATATATGTGTGTTTAATTTAACATCTGTGTAATGTTCATTTATACTCATTGGGTAGTTATGAATAAGAATTCACTAGGTTGCTTCTAAGGTACAAGTTACGTACAAATATAATTTTAAATGAATTTATTTGTTTAAAATTATGATGGATGATAATCTCAAGGAAATTCAAAAAAGGATTTAAGATAAAAGGATTGATTAATTAAAGATTATAATTAATTGATTCGATCATGATTTATCTTAAACAATAATGATTAAATAATTGAATTCTATTTATGCATAAATATCATTGCATGTATGGATGATCATGAGCTAGACCAAGACCTTTGTATGTGGATGATTTCTTTTAATTAAATTTGTTGGCTTGTGAGCCTTCTCCTCATTAATATGTAGGGCCTGCGTACCCAAGGTTTCTTTTATGTAAAACCACCTTTTTAACCCTCACTTACTTGTGATTTAAAAAAGGTGAATATGTAATGGATGGAACTCCCAATCTAGTAAAGGCAGTTCAAGCTGGAGCCAAGACGAAATCAATCTTAGGAGATACAAGGGTGGACAGGTGGAAGATGTAAACACGAACCCAAAAGGTTCAAGGTATTTCTCCCCTAGGATAGGGTTAGTTTATCAATCTATAGATAAACTAACCATTATAAAAGCTCATCATCATTCCATTTACTTTATTTTATTTTTGTCATTTGCATGGTTTATCATTATGGATGTGTTGTTACGATCACATAATTAATGAATTAAACAAGCATGCAAAATGGAACTAAAATAAACTAGACTTATGCATAAATATTATCAAGACATGGTTAATTACTTAAGTAAGTTCCACTTAATATTAAAAATCATGTGATAATAAGCAATTCACGCATAAGAGATAAAAATCCCTAAAATAAAATATTAAGTCAGACCAAGCCTTTCATTACTTGATTAATGGAAAAACTCAATAAAACTATGTGTTTGACCAACTCTTGTTGGGACACTTACTTTTATACAGGAAGCCCTTATAAAAGGTTTCAGGTTGACTTAACCATATTACATTAAGAGGTGTAGCCCTTGCTAGACTTGGTGTAATATTGGAGGCAAGAGTTGAGGAAATCTAAAGTCATGATTTCAGGATTGGGGAGTCCACTCAACAAATCAAGGAGCTGTAAGCCCATAGTTGGCAAATACCCACCTACCTAAATACCTTCTAATATCTTGAACAACACTTGTTGGGGTTATGTGAATGGGAATATGGATCCTTTCCAATAGAATGTCATAATTGGACCTTCTGAGTTCAATGGTGAGGGACATTGGGACTTGATAAAATAGTGGGAGAATTAATAAAATTTATTATTTCTCATAAAATGTAATCAAGAAAGTAATAATGATATGATATTTTAATTATAGAATAAAAATGGAAATCTCATCAATCACACTATCCCTACAATCAATTTTGGATAAATACAACATCCTCACTGGCAGTAACTTCTAGGAATGGTTTAGATGCCTTCGGGTTATCCTACGCCATGAACATAAGTCTTACATACTGGAGTCAGCATTACCTAATATGCCTACCAAGGAGGAAAGTGATGAGGATTTCCTGGTCTATGAGAAACATATGAACATTGCAGTCGACATTCAATGTTTGATGTTATCATCAATGTCTAGCGAGCTCATGAAGTCTCATGAAAACATGGATGCTTATAGCATGCTTGAGAACCTCCATGGTCTTTACTAGGAGAGAGAAAGATAGGAAATGTTTGATATCTCTAAGGAACTCTTTCAAAGTAAGCTTGGATAAGGTTCCCTAGCTGGGCCTCATGTAGTCAAGCTCATTCGATACATTGAGCACCTGGAGGTTCTAGGGTTTAAACTCCCCGAAGAACTGAGCACCGATCTCATTCTCGCATCACTCCCTCAGAGATTCACTAACTTTGTTTTCAATTTCAATATGAACAACATTGAGAAGTCTCTATCTAATCTTCTTATCCTCATTCTCCAAGTGGACAAAGATATGAAGCGTGAAAAGACTTTTGTACTTATGGTGAATAAGAGGAAAGGGAAGACGAAGATCTTTAAGCCCAAAGATTATTCACGACCTTCCAAGAAAAGGAAGATCAAAGGGGAGGAAAGGGAACATGAGGCTGTTTGTTTCACATGTGGTAAGAAGGGCCACTGGAAGAAGAACTGCACCCAGCCTAAGAAGCAAGGGGAAGCTTCAGGTGTATTTTTTATCGAATTAAATCTATATGTTTCTACAAATTGGGTATTAGAAATAGATTTTGGTGCTCACATATGTATCCAAATACATGAACCAAGTAGATTCAGGAAGATTGATCGAGGGGAGGTAGATCTACGAGTAGAAAATGAATCCAGACTTGCTGTTGTAGCTGTTGGGGACTACCACCTCACGTTGCCAATTGGGATGATCTTGGTGTTAAAGGGTTGTTTTTATGTGCCTTCTGTAACCAAAAACATAATTTCTATATCCATACTAGATATAGATGGATTTTTTTCAAGTTTGGAAATGAATGTTGCTTCTTTTATAAAGATAACATTTGTTTTGGTAGGGAACATTTATAGAACAATCTTTATGTGTTGGATTACACAAACCAAGTAATGAAAATTGTTGACAAATATACTTCACATGTATCATACCACACCCAACTTTAGCATAACTGAATAGGTCATGTAAATGAGAAATTCTTGACAAAGTTACATCAAGATGGATATTTAGATTATTTTGAACTAAAACCACTTGGAATATCTCATGCATGTTTACAAGGAAAAATAACCAAAGCCCCATTTGGTGGGAAAGGTGAAAGGGCTAAATAGCTTCTTGAATTGGTTCATACTGATGTGTGTGGACTATTTCCAGTTGAATCAAGGGGTGGGTACTCATACTTCATAACTTTTATTGATGATTTTAGTAGATATGGATATATCTAATTAATGAGGTATAAGTCAGATTCCTTTGATAAGTTCAAGGAATACAATAATGAAAATGAGAACCATCTTGGTAAGAATATTAAGAAACTCCGCTCAGACTGAGGTGGGGAATATCTTAATCCGGACTTCATTGATTACTTATGAGAGTTTAGGATCCTATCCCAAATCACTCCTCCTTACACACTTCAATGGAATGGTGTAAGTGGAAGGAGGAACCACAACTTGTTGGACATGGTGAGATCAATGATGAGTCATGCAAGTCTTTCATTATCCTTTTGGGGGTATGCGTTACAAACAACGACACACATACTAAACCAAGTACCAACTAAATTGAGTGTGGTAGGCAGATATCAAGTTGACCCAGGTGACCACCATTGGATGGCAGTCAAGACTATCCTAAAGTATTTGAGGTGTACTAAGGATATGTTCCTGGTTTATGAAGGAGATGAGGAACTAGTCATCAGAGGATATGCAGATTCTAGTTTCCAGACTGATCAAGATGACATGAAGTCACAAATGGGATACATCTTCACTTTGAATGGTGGTGTAGTGAGCTGGAAGATCTCAAAGCAGAGTGTGGCCAAAAATTCTACAGTAGAGTCTAAGTATATCACATCTTCTAAGGTAGCTAAAGAAGCATTTTGGATGTGAAGCTTCATTCAAGAGATAGATGTGATACCTAGTAGTAAAGATCCCATCACACTATACTGTGATAATACTGTAGCGGTGGCTCTCGCAAAAGAGCCAAGATCACATCAGTGGACGAAGAACATGCTTCAGAAGTATCATATATTGAGAGATTTTTCTCAGAGAGGTGAAGTTGTAGTGAGAAATATTCCCATAGAAGACAATATGGAGTACCCCTTAACTAAATCCTTGACTCAGTAGAAACATGATCATCATGTGAGGTCTAGCAGACTGAAAGTCGTAGGCAGTTGGCTCTAGTCCAAGTGGGAGTTTTCTAAAGTTGGTGTCCTATAACCAAATGGTTTTACTTTTATTATATGGATATTTAATGTATTATTACATATTGTTCATTTTTCTGCATAACTATGATGTAATAATGTCCCAGAGTATTTGTTGCATTGATAAGGTCATGGCAGTTCCCCGCTATGATGAGAACCTTGAAATGCTATATCAATATTCTTAAATATAGTTCTGCAGTTGGATGACATACTATTATGGGATACATAGCATGAAGACCATCAGGTGCGAGTACTCATAAGAAGTTGAGACTTCCTCTAATAAAGTTCTAACTTGGTAATCTCCAAGATAGGAGATTATGAGAACAGACCCGCTAGTAGGAATTACGCATGTTTTAGTGTCATTGGATATTTCTATATGCGAGTGTGTGTAATGATATTTAGAATTTAATATTATCATTAATACGTGTCATGACTCGCACACTTTGATTTACTGAAAAAAACTGTCATGCAGGCAGTTGGCGGGAAGTAGGGTGCGTTGGGTGCATCACGAGTGACATGTTATTAATGGATAAGTCGAGGAAGGATTTCTCCCTTACATTTACGGAAGTTGATATCTCATCACTTTGATTGAAATAGAACTGTTGCGCGAAATTCCATGTCCATGGTGTAACGATGAGTTTATTTGAGGTAGTCAAATAACGACATATCAAGCATAAAAGTTGATGAAACTATCATGAAACCTGCTTGATGAGATATTGAAACAAAGAGATTATATTACACAGTGAGCGTTCATATGTGGATGTTGTTGTTGAGACTTTACGTTCTTTCTCTTGGGTTCCTTGAACTGTTTCTAGATAGTACTCTTGGACTTCAGGCAAGCCCGCCTAATGCCAATGAGAAAGAATCCTAGAGGGTCATACACTAAGTGTTTTTGGTGGTCTTGATTAAATTCTATTTGAAATGAATTAATGAAATAAATTTTATTCTCAAGACCGTGGAATAATTTTATTCAAGTTAAAATGATCGTATAAATTAAATTAAATATATTTATTTATTTTATTGAACATTTAATAAATATTTATTTACTAGTTTGTAAATAAAATATTTATTTTAGAGAATAAATTATTTATTTATTTATTCGGGTGTTCAATAAATGGAAGTGGAGTTCGAGCGGACCAAGGTTGGTCCGATAGTAAAATAATTATTTGCAAGACGGTAAATAATTATTTAACTAGTTGGCACAAGTTAAAATAATAATGACACTGCTATTATTCTGTGATGCAAAATTCTATTTTATAATTATGTTTTGCGTAAGTTGGAACACCATGAATAATGATGTGGTATTATTATTATGAGCATGGGTTTTCTCTAATTTCATGAATATATTTAATTTTTTCTATGAAATTAAATATTGTAACTGAAATTCCATGTATATAAATAGACAAGTAGGACTATTGTGCCATACACCACACCACACGCCTGGTGAATTGAGAATTGTTGATCCAAAAAATTTCTCTCTAGAATCATCTTTTATCCCCTCTCAATAATGAGAGACATTCTTCAAGGCTGAATAATAAGAGATCAAGAACAACTGACATAAGACACTCGCTTCACCACACTAGCACCCATAGAACGAGTGGTGTCAATTGGAGGCCATCAGAGCATGTGTGGATCACCGCTAAAGGGATTCTAGTTTGGATCCTTACAAGCACAATGAGATAATTTGGAAGGGTCATTCTGGATGATCAACATCATCAACAAAGAAAAATACCAAAGATCCAGGTATTATTTTTCTTTATGAAATTAATTAAATTAATTATAAACATGATGTGCAAGATCCCCTCTAAAGGTTTCAGGCCTCTTTATTCTTTATCTAAATATTTGATTATACATTGTGGAGACTGGAATTCATCGTCATATTGATCTTAGAATAATCATTGATCATGGTAAAAATCAAAGTTGGGTACCATCCCAACCACACTTCCACTGTGCCCGAAACCTTCAGTGAGTACAACTCAGTTGTCCACCACCAACGGTGACTAGAACAAATCCAGTCAATAGAAAGTGTATGCAATTGTATAAAGAAAATAGTTACAATGAATAATTAAATAGTTTATGAAATTATTTAATATTCTGTATTCAACCACACAAAAGGATGAGCATGTTACCATTTTTACATTTCACCCATTGGAATAACCATGTTACTATTCCATAACTCACAGATTTTGAATACCTATGTTACCATTCCATAACTCACACACACATTTTAATGTCCATGTTACCATTCCATAACTCACACAAATAATTGAATAACTGTGTTACCATTCCATAACTCATGCACACATTTTAATGTCCATGTTACCATTCCATAACTCACACACACATTTGAATGAACATGTTACCATTCCACAACACACACACACACATTTGAATGACCATGTTACCATTCCATAACTCACGCACACATTTGAATGTCCATGTTACCATTCCATCATTTGATAATTAATTCATCAATTAATTATTTAAAACAACCAAAATTGATTAACCACATCATGATTGTTAATTAATTCTATAAAAATTATTCAAAACAACCAAATTAATTAATCACATCATGAACATTAATTAATTCCAAAATTAATTATTCAAAAAAACCAAATTAATTAATCACATCATGACCATTAATTAATTCCAAAATTAATTAACCAAATTCATCATCACAAAATACTCTTAATTAATTTATAAAATAATCATTTAAACCAATCAATTCTATTACCAATTTCACAATCACCCAAATTAATTAATTTACCCTATTAATTAATTGAATATAAAAGAAAAACTTAATTATTGATTACACCATGATATTTTTAAAATTGCATACGCATAAAAAATGATACTATGGGATTGAATTTCAGACCAACTACCTTATAACAAAGATGATTCACACGTAAAAAATTGAGGTATGGTTCGTTCTAGTTTGAGCGGAAAATGAAGAATGGACAAACACCCTAAAAATGCACATTATCTACTGATAAGTATCTTATGATAATATCATAAATAATTATCATGTAATAATTCCATAGTATTTATTTATAATTATATTTGATATTATTTTACAAATATTAAAAAATGATAGTTATTAAAATATTATTTTATCAAATCATTATTTGATAATTTCTTTTAAAAATACATGAAATTATCATTAAAAAAATAGAATTATCATTTACAAAATAATCTTCCTTTTTCTATTTTTTTCACATAAAGTATTTATAATTTATAAAAAGAAATAACTCAAAGGAAAACATACCTGGAAAAAGGAAAAAATATTACAATCTCCCCACCTTATAACAACTCATCCTCGAGCTACACTTCTAAGCTTCTCTAAGATTCCAAGAAAAAAAGACCGGGCCACTGAGCTTGCATATCTGCCTCCATTTCCTATGTCTCTTCCTGCACATGTCCATGTTTCCATAATATAAAAAATATTGGTATAATATTTCCCCTCAACACCTTCTCACTAAGATCTAACACGCACATCAAATGGTAATGTATTGATTAGTCATAGTCCTTCAATAGTTCCAACCATCTCCTTTGCCTCATGTTGATCTCTTCAAAGGGAAAATATACTTCAAAATTTTGTGGTATATATATATATATCACATCTCTCACTATAGAGATAACGCCTCAATATATTCAAGGAAGATATTATAGATGACAACTCAATATCATGAGTTTTATAGTTCTGTTCATGGATCTTTAATTTCATTGATACATAAGTATTCAATCTATCTTTTTTCATGAGGAAACAACCTATTCCTTTCTTAGATGCATCAATATTTATTTAAAATACTTCCTTTCCTAATGGTAGATTCAATACTGATGCATTGAACAATACCCTCTTTATCTCCTCAAAACTTTCTTCACATTCCTTTGAACATGTGAATTTGATCCATTTACATGTCAAATTGGTTAATGAGTTGGATGATTAAGAAATATTTTTAATAAATCATTGATAATAACCTACTAAACCTGAGAAAATATTTATATCTATTAAATTAATTAGTTTGGACTATTAATTAACTTCCTTTTTCTTTTAAGGACTAAAAAATATTCTATCCTTAGAGAAAATGTGGCTAAGAAAAGAAACTTCCTAGAGTTAAAAGTCACACTTACTGAATTTCCCAAATAATTAATTTTTCCTAAGATCATCAAGAATGATTTTCAAATGATTCTCATATTACTCATATATTTTAGAATATATTAATACATCATTAATGAATACCATCACAAAAATTATCAATATATTCTTGAGTACTTGATTCATTAGACATATAAACATAGAGTAGGAATTAGTCAATTCAAAGGGAATTACCATAAACTCAAAATGTCCATACCTATTATGAAATTAAATCTTTGATATATCATCCTTATTTTCCCTTAATTTATGATAAATAGAGTGAAGACCAGTCTTTGAAAAGTATTGAGCTCTTTAGAGTTGATCAAATAAGTCATCAATGCATGGTAAAAGATACTTATTCTTTATAGTAATGGGATTTATTTCCCTTTAATCAATGCACAACCTTATAAACCCATCCTTATTTTTCAAAAATAGGATATAGACTATACAAGGTGAAATAATATGTTATATGAATTTCTTATCACACAAATCCTACACTTTTTTCTTTAACTCTACCAATTTCACTGGTTCCATTCTATATGGATTTTTAGATATAGGTTTTGCATTAGATATGAGTTAAATGAAATGATAAACTTTACATTTAGGTGGATTTATGAGTAATTCTTCTATAAATAAATCAATAAATTCTTGAACAATATGTACATCCACTATTCTAAGGATTTCTTTCCTATCCATAGATTTCATTTTCTCTTTTTTTCCTCATAGAATTTCATTAAAGTGATCTATTAATGGTAGATCTATAAAAGAATCATATAATAATTCCCCCCCTCTAAAATTAAGGTATTATATTACTTATTAAAAAATAGTAATCTATTTATCTTAGCAATAAATTCTGTATTATACTTTTAGATATAATCCTTGTAAAAGATTATATCAAATTCAATCATAGGTATAACAATAAAGTTTTCAACCAGGGGATATCTATGAATCCTAATAGAGACTTCCCAATATATATCTATTGTGATAATATTTACAATATACATCTTGATTGAAAACTCATTTATTAGAGTATTAGGGCATGATTCAATGTTTTTATAAAATATGAAAGATATAAAAGTGCGCGTAGATATAAAATCAAATAATTCATTATCTAACTTTGAGTTTATGATCAAAGTATCTGCTATCATGTCATTCAAAACTTAAACCTTAGCTTTAGTAATCACACAAGCTCCACCATTCTCCCTAGGCCTTTTATAAGGTAAATTTCTTTGATGATTGAGGAATTAGTTTTAATACCCCCTATCTCTTTATAGCTGAATAATTGGAATTTAAAAACTTCTCCCTTACCTTTTCATTTATGATAATAATGTAATTTATCTCTACACTTGAAGATAACTCCCATTCACTTCAAGCATGTTCCAAGGTGTTTATTTCTGAAACTATTAAATGTTAGAAATCTCACCCTTCCCTTATTTCATTTTTCCACATTTATCTTTATAGAGCGCTCACGAAACCTCTTCTTTTCTTGATTTCCTTGTAAAATATAATACCTGTACAATTCCTTCTCCATATTGATATAACTTGATACTATATACTCATATAATAATTTTTTTGAGTGACTAATTACCTTAAGAGGCTCAGTTTAATCCCATCAAATAAATGATCAATATTGATTTCTAGATTATACATATAGTTTCAAGCATGCCTTACTAATCTTATAATGTTATCCTCGTATTCAGTAACACTTTAATATCCCCCATTTAAATTAAGAAATTTTCTTTCCATATCAGTAAATTTCTCACAAGGAAAATATTTCTCAAGAAATATTACATTAAAATTCTTTTATTCTATGTTCTCT
Organism: Viscum album; assembly: GCA_963277665.1. NCBI lineage: Eukaryota > Viridiplantae > Streptophyta > Magnoliopsida > Santalales > Viscaceae > Viscum > Viscum album. The sequence continues at coordinate 23,038,079 of OY728128.1, forward strand.
ATCTCCTAATCCTACTTAGTATTTTGAATCAATGACCACCATTGATCAAAATCTCCCTTTAAAAAATAAACCACTAGAACAAACTTCTCTATTTAATTACTCCCAAATCTAGAAATATATTTTTGAGGTAATTTATCCATTGTTTAGGTACCAATGGATTAGTTGTTTCATTAAAGGATATAGGTTTCTACCGCATGAATCCATACAAAAATATTTCATCATGTTGGTAAGTAATAAGTTTTTCCATACAGGAAAGGTTGTTGGTCATAACCCAAGTCAACTTCCCTAATATAGTCACAACCCACTCATCTACAACACCTTTTTCCCTTACTTTAGAGGAAAATTTATACATTTATTATAGGTGTTGATACCTTTTCTATTCATTTCAATAGGTTACATGTCTAAAAAATTTTATACACTTAATTAGATCATAAAATTATGAATATTGATCGATAAACATTCCTATGCAGGTAAAAGTTATTGATCATTCTAAGGGTCTATCATAATTCCCATGCTATATATTTTCTGAAATCTAGTTCCCAAGGTTCCTACCAAACTTGATCCGATACCAACTATAATAAACCAAACACTATTAACCCTAATCCAATGGTTACTTTATTACATTTTTAAATGATACAAGAGATCATATGACATATGATTGAATAGTTTAGTGGTCTGATGAGACTAAATACATATATGATTTCCATATAACATTAAAAACTTAAAATAAAAACTTATAAACTTCATGAATCTTTCTTATTCATTTTATCATCTCTTTAAATCCATTCAAATATCCCTTCTTGGTAACTTGGGTAAAGGAAAATAAAATAAGTGGTAAGATCAAATGCCCAGTAAGGGGTTGAATACAACTGACTATGTCATGGTTATAAAAGGAACAAAAAATATAGAAGAGTTAATAATAAATAAACGTGCCATATAATCAATAAATAGAGTATGAAATTTATACATGGATAATAATAATGTAATAATCACATGGAAAAACTAACTAATTTATTAATGATCAAATACATAAAATCGATCATCTTAAACTTGATATCAAGACCTCAGGTCAATACATATTACATAAATTCAAGTAATCATGCCAAGACATCATACATACCATCAATACCTTATGCTAAGATATCATACATAACATCAAGGCCTTGTGCTAAGACATCATACATAATTGGGTAGTCATACACCAAATACCCATGCTTGTTTGTCTCATGAGACCTATTGATACATCGAGAGGATATATAATTCTATGACCCACTCATCAATAAATACTTCCAATGAATTCATCACATGAAATAAATTAATAAAAATACAATACATAATTAACATACCATAATAACCAATAAACATTCATATTAGAATAAAAAACATATGAGATATCAATACATTCCCTAGAAAATAAATAGAATAACATGATAATAATCATACATAAAAATATAGTGAATGGTTTCATTAGTTAATAACCCTAGTGAAGTATAATAAACTTTAAAGTACATTTACATAGATGAAAAAAACCTTCATAAAGAAATTGTAAAATTGTTTTGAAAACAAGAAGAAATATCCTTTACTCTTGGTAACTTTTAAAAAATAAAAATTCATAGGGAAAGGTGAATAAAATTTTATTTTAAAAAAATGGAATATTGTAAAGTAATATTAATAATGAATAATATTCATCATTTTGGGAAAAGGAGGTCATGTGGGAAATGTTAAGAAAAAACATTTTTTTCCAGTTTTACAATGAAAGTATAAAATGAACCTTGTAAAACACGTTAAAAAGATTAATTTTAAATTATATATATATATATATATTAAATGAAAATATAAAATGAACTTAACCAATAATATAATTATTGATAAAAATATTTAAAAAATAAAATAAATAACATGGACATGGAAGATAACGATTCCTGGCTAAAAAGGGTTATTAGAAAATAAACCCTTATGGATTTGGTAATTTTTGAATCAAAATACTCTAAAAGTAAGAAATTATAATGGAACATAAAATACCATTATTATAAATAGATTCATGATATCCTATTTAAAAAAGTTATAATATACAAATTTTAAATTAAAATACATGTATAATATGAAACATGTCTTAATGAAGTGAAATTGAGATGAAAAACCCTTACATTTTACTCCTGACATTCATGAAAGATATTTAAAATTATATATTATAAATATAACCATATTAATAAATTATTTTAGAACCTTATTCATATATATTAACTTTCATATTCTTTAATTATAATCATTAACTACACATATATTTGTTAGTTAATGTTTATTTTCATCATCAGATGTTAATAATTTCTCTCATTTTGTACATGTTTCATAATGGAAATATCAGAAACCATTATTTGATACCAATTTTACCATTACCATATTATTAAAGGTTTTTAAATATTTTTTTTCAATTATTTATGCAATACCATGTTTATTTTATAGAAATTATGGGTATAGTTTATGAGAATGGAATCCATGTTGATCTTGTTTCGAGAAATATAATGATATCGATGGATTAATTTATAATGATTATTAATTCCTATGATATCATTAAAAAATAATATTCATTAAATATGTTACTCCTTAATATAATTTATATTAATAAAATATTTTTTTAGAACCATCCATGTAATTTGGTTATGAAAAAGGAAATATGGTGTTCATGGAGGCGGGAGTCCGAACATAGCACGTGCAACATTTTCATTTTTCGAATGATTGGAAGGAAGAAAGAAAATAATTATTACATAAACATAATAATATCTTAGTATAATAATTATACTAAGGTAAATATGTTAGTATGAATATAATATTTTTTTGGTGGTAGAAAAATAATGAAAAGAATAGAAATGAAAAAGGAGTGATTAGGAGTTCTCACCACACTCTTGAGGACAACTCCTTGAGCTTTTAGACTGGTTTTTGGTGAGAAAAACACCTATAAAACATGTATTGGATTATTTTGTATGTATTTTTGAATATATTTATTAAATTTATAGGTTTTATATGTGAGTATAAGTGGGATATTGAAGGTATCCTTTTGTAAGTGAGAGGAGTAACATTTTTGAAAATACTCATTACTTTATATTAAAGGTAAGTCAATTTCAAAGCCAAGTGGATAAAATAGTTGAAAATAATGGACAGGGGTGATTTTTGGTCAATAAACCTCTAATAAAAATAAATAAGGTATATGTTATGAGATATTTTATGTAGAGACCCTAAGCTTGACGTACATTGACATTACATTACATTTGCGGAAGACTTAGTACATAACAAAAACACACCAACAAGGATCGTAATAGTTTAGTGTCTTTGGAAACTCAGAATATAATCTTCTAATCCTGGTGAAATATCTTCAACATCTCCCATAAAGATCTTCCTTTTTTTTAACCTAAAACCTTTCTTTATATCCTGGGGAAAAGAAAACATAAAAGGGTGAGCTCAAATGCTCAGTAAGGGTAAACAAAAGAAATATCAATCACATCATATTCATAAGAACATAACATTTTGGAAATCATAACCTGCAAAAGAGAGCATAATTTCATAACATGGGATAAATCATGGCATTGAAATGTAATCACAATAATCATAACTTAAAACATGAAACTTTGTGGCATTCACACATAATCATAGAGAATCATTTCTTGTTAGTCAAGACTCATTGCCAAGACTATCTTAGTGGACAAAGTCCCTTTCTGAATCGAGTAACCCTCGTTTCAGTCCTGTTTCACTGAACCGGTATAACCTACCATTCCAGCCATGTCTATCTCATGAGATATAAAATCTTTACCCAATGCATTGGAGGGATATATAGGTCCCACCCATCTTATAATGAATCCTTTCTTATGTGTGCCACAAAATCATAAATCATACATCATTGCATAACCCATGTAATACAAATGGGAATCATAAACATCATGACATCATAAAACAATTCATACAAGATAAAGGAATTCATAAAAATAATTCCATCACAACATGATCAAATCAATGTAATAATAGGGATAAAAACAGAACCCTTTATTAACTTAGATGGAAAATAATTTTGATAAAACACTTGAACTTCATTCTTGAGGAAAATATCCTTTCTACTTCAAAAACACTTTTCCTTTCTTAACATGTCATACAATTTTAAGCTAAAAGAAGTTGATTAAAAATAAAATTGAATACTTGTAAAGGAAGCTTCTTGGAAATAATTTTTTAGAAATCCATTCATGCCGTATAAGTTAAAAAAAACATTCTTCGTACTTTTGTCGGAAAAGTCAAAAAGCACCTCGTATGAAAAACATCAAAAGATTCCTTTCATATTTTTTACTAAAAACTCACCGAAGGGTAAAATTGGATTTAAACTATTGTAAGTGGATGGAAACAATATTACATATTGAGGGAACATGGATGTGGATGATAAAATACACCCCAGTAAATACTTACGAATAAACAATCTCGGATAAAAATGAGATTGTGGTATTTTCCCTTACCTTAGGTCCGATTTGCTTCGTATGTGTCCGAACCTCCTGTATAATGATTTAAATAATGTCATTGACTTATTACAGAATCATATTCATTGTTATGATATCATATATGGTTCACTTATGACATTATATTACCCGTTCTTTTGTAAATTCCATGTTAAAGAAGCGTTTTGGGTAAAATCGTTTCATTTATCGTAGGTGTTTTGACTTGTTGATATTATTATTACTTATATCATGATTTAATTACTTCCAGAATATAAAATATGATTTATATATCATATATATTCAGTATATATATATATATAATAGATAGATAAATGAAATGAAAAACACCGTTCATGGAGACGGTAGTCCGTACGTACGCATGAACGCTGTTTTCCTTTCCTTATTGTCTTGAATGGAAGTAAGTAGATGACATACATATATATATATATATACATAAATCCAGTAGCTTTATAATGTCATATATTTCATTATTATTTCTTATATATACTTTATAATCATTCTTAAATGGTTAACATGGAGAATGAATCTCATCGCGTCGTGGAGACGGTAGTCCGTACGTACGCACGAGCGATGATATCATTTCCATAAATATTGAATTGAATTGGAGTGGATTATAAAATATATCAGAATCAATATGATGTTGTAATAACTATGTATAGTTATTATTTACACCATTATACCCATCCATGTAAGGTGGTGGTGGAAAATAGATTACACCACGGCGTGGAGACGGTATTCCGTACGTACGCACGCGCGGTGATTTCTTTTTCCGTAGGATGGATAGATGGTGAAATAGGGTTGTTTAATACTTATAATAAAATATAAGTATATGAGTGATACTGATGTTATTACTTCATAATGAAACAACCTAAGAATAAGAAGTGGAAGAAGAAATAAAGATGAAAGAATTGGTAACGGTAATTACCTCTTCTTTGAAGCGTCTCTTTGAGACCTCCTCTTAGGGCACTAAAATTGGTCTTTGAGGAAGACCAGAACCTCTAGGATGTTGCTAAGGAAGTGGAGAAGAGATTTTGGCAGGGTTTGGCCGAGCTTGAGTGCTCAAATTGGTGTGAGGAGGAGGGGGATGAGGTGTCCTTTTATAAGGGAGGAGAGGGGCACCTTAGGAATATCTCAAAATATTATTTCATATTAAAGTCAAAATCGGTTTATAGTGGTTCCAAAGGGTCTTATTTAGAAGCTAAAGTGGGTATGGGTCGAAATCCTATCATCCAATAGGATTTAGACAAGTTTAGGGTATTATTTTAACCTTATCAATTAGATTTAACTCTATGTTAAATAATTTAACTTTTACCGTGTCTTTTTGTTTTCTTTCACTATATGGTTAATACACTTACTATAACATGCCAAACGAACCCCAAATTGTTTATTATTAATATATATATCCTTATCTAAGTCATTTGGCCGAACCTTAGATTTTTAGGAATAAAATAACAATTAATAATATAATATTTTATTTAAAAACTATTTTGTGTCAATTTTGACACTATTTGATATATGATTTTTGTGAAAGTCATAACAGAATTATATGTTCGAACCAAGTTGATTAAATCAACCCTAATATATCATAGTAACCTAGAAAATTAGTGTAATTCATAAAAAGTCTCAAATTACATTCATCTGAGAATTTTTTAACATCAATTATGTTAATATTTCCTTAAAAGGGTAATTACTGCATCATCGTTGTGTCATAAATAAATTAATATATTTAAAGTCTAAAAATTATAAATAAAATATCATTATGTAGGAAATATTTTTAGATTTCTAATGAATATTTACAATCGAATTTATCTTATGTACAACCCTATATTAAAAATGTTTTAGTAAATATACTTTGATTTTAACTCTTTTAACTCTTCTTTGAATTAAATAATAATAAATGTCCTAATCTAATCCAAGTGGGCCTAAATGATAATATTTTACACTTAAGGTTGTTTTTGGTCGAGATACAATTGTCCAATAGAATTAGGACATGTGTTAGGGTAATATTAATATCATATTTACCCTTAGTTACCCTATTTACTATTAACCGTGGTAAAAAAAAGTAAAAAGTTACTATTCACCAAAAATTATTTTCATCTCATTGAACCACATTTTAGTCCTTGATATTAACCATGTCTGTCGGATTTTCGAAATTCCATTCACAGAAGCGGTAAAATTAAGTTTTATGCAAAATTCGGTTTTTTATCTACCACTTAGTAGTTTAACTATTCATCAAAAATTGATGTTTTTCAGAACAATGCCAAAATTTCATCCTAAGCTATATTTCATATTCCGAATTCAAAAATGAAGTCTATTTTACCAAATTCATAACATATAAGTTGCATTAATTAATTTTATAATTAAATCCCGCTGTTAAAACAAATAGCGTGTTTTTAAGAAACAATATCTATCAAAAGATTGACACTTGATTATGTCTGGTTTAAATGTGAAATTACAACCAATGACCAACATTGTATTAAATTGTAAAAATATATTCTAAATATACTTTAAAACCACTCAAATTAATAATTTATCACTATTAATTATTTCGATTAAAAAAAGTTGTTTTTAATTATAATTTAGTAATTTTCACTATTCATCAGAATATGAAAGTTATCCGAAAAGTACCAAAATTTTACCTTAGGCGAAATTCGATACTCCGAATCTAAAAATGAATTCCATTTTGAAAAATAAAAATTACAAAATTTCAAAAAGTGGTTATTACTATTCATAACGGCTAGTTTTAATAATATTTTAATAGCATATCGTTGTTTCGTGAAACTCAGTATTGCATACTACACACGCTATCGAGGAAGGTTGCGATTGCGTGTAATGCAAGGCAAGTCAAGGATGCGTGTTGTGAAAGCTCCTTTTGGTGTAGCGTACAACACATGAAATTAGTGAAATTAAAAAGAATATTTTCAATAAAATCTCGGGGTGTTACATTCTACCCCCCTTAAAATGAATTTCGCCCTCGAAATTCGTTGGGGTTATAAATGGTTTACTATTAGAAAGTTTATTTAATAGAAACCCACATCGTAAAAAGAATACCAAAACCAATCTTTAAAAACAAAAGTATGAAACGTAACGGTTACCCAAATAAACTAATCACTGGGTTTCCATATAGGTGAAAATATGGATATGGAAGAAAAATCTAACCATCATGTTCTTATGGAGAGTGGTAGAGAACATGGCTATGGAAAAGACAACAATCACAAATCCATAAATTTGTGACGATCTAAGGTACCATCTGATTAATCAGATATAAGAGCACTAGGACAAAATTTTTGGTTTTCAAGATCATTTCCCTAATGTTGAAGAATTTGAATTAGAATAAATACTTACTTTATTTTGGTACAATCTCACTATTGTTTGTGCCTTGAACAATTTCCACTTCATCTCTTAAATAAATGAAGTTGAATTTGTTATTCGTGAAGTGTTAGCAGATCATGTGATAGAATGACGGGTCATTCCATCAAAAGGTTAGCAAAAGTTATTAATCATATATGGTACCTAAAATGGACTTATACTTCATATATCATACTGATTAATATAATAAAACTAGTTTCTACTAAACAGGGACTTCCTGTAGGCCAGTGGTTGGCGATAAAGGCCAGTCGCACTTCGGTTGTGGGTTCGATTTCCACAGCCTTGTCCGACGCGATGGGCTGTCGCCCATCCTGCAGGTTGTCCTTTTTCTAAAACTACATTACTATAACATCACATAAATAATATCAAAAAAAGTTCTATCCTTAAACAATACTAACTTATGTCCAACATAATCCATTCCAACCTTTAGGCTTATCCATAATACTGCAGTCCACTCTCATAACATAGTGAAAACGATTACCAAAGATTTAACACCATCGTCGATCCCCATATACCATAAGGTATGTTTTTTTGGTCACATTCCAAACATTCAAAGTCCTTAATCGTGTATTCTCTTGAATACCTTAGTGAAAACATGAATGCAGTTAAAATTTAACACTTTCCACATACCAAAATCCTCAAAATTCTATATACTCAAACCATGATATCACTTAGTCCTTATATCAATCATGAGCTCATGAATACTGTCAAGCATTTCATTTTCTCTTTATCACTTCATTATGCGCATATCATCCACTTTCCAAAAAATATCTGAATAACCTTTCATTATTACTCATACCATTCATCATAAACTTTCAAAACTTAAGGAAAGTCAACAGTGTAACAATCCTTAGATGTCTTTTTATTCTATAGTACAACATTACACTTGATAAACATGTAATCATTCCACTACATTCTTAAACCATTGACCGAGCTTCAACAATTCTTTCATCTCACATATCATTTGTAGTCTCTCCATCATCATCCACATAAATACTTCCCATACGACCATACTGATTATCTTCATGAGACTTTCCCTTAGGGCATTGGTTTGCATAATGCCCGTACATTCCACATTTAAAACATTTAACCATTGTTGATGTCGTAGCAATACCATTATCCTCATCCATGTTGTTAACTGAACCTTTTCCTTTGCATTTACTTGCTTTGTGTCCTTCTTTTCCACACCCAAAGCATCTTCCAGTTCCTTTGAAACATTCTCCTTGATGCCTCTTCCCACATGATTTACATAGGGGAAATTGAACTTTCTTTCCTCTATGATCATCATAAAACTCCATCTTTCTCTTATTAGCCGAGTCAGGAAACTTACCAAATTTTACTTTATTGATCATATTATGAGATTGCTGATTCGGCATAATAATGATGTTTGGACTTCCAAATCCCATTTCATTATGAAGAATATCATTCCATTTTCCATCATATCCTCCATTATCGTGAATCATCTTGTTTCCAGCCATTTTCTAAAACCCAAAAAAAGAATAGTGTGAGAGGCAAAAATCATGCTCGGGAAAACAACATAATAAAGGGGGAGTACCTTCAATATATAACATCTTAGGATTAATTCTATGATCGTTAGCGTAGTTCTAGTACTATAACCTATACGTATACTTAACCTTAGGGACATCCCTAGACATACCGTAGAAATATCTCTAGGGATCTCACTAATGTTTTCGCATCCTAGTTTCCAAAGGTTGACTAAACCTCCCTCTGATACCAACTATAGAGACCCGAAGCTTGACGTACATTGACATTACATTACATTTGCGGAAGACTTAGTACATAACAAAAACACACCAACAAGGATCGTAATAGTTTAGTGTCTTTGGAAACTCGGAATATAATCTTCTAATCCTGGTGAAAGATATTCAACATCTCCCATAAAGATCTTCCTTTTTTTTACCTAAAACCTTTCTTTATATCCTGGGGAAAAGAAAACATAAAAGGGTGAGCTCAAATTCTCAGTAAGGGTAAACAAAAGAAATATCAATCACATCATATTCATAAGAACATAACATTTTGGAAATCATAACCTGCAAAAGAGAGCATAATTTCATAACATGGGATAAATCATGGCATTGAAATGTAATCACAATAATCATAACTTAAAACATGAAACTTTGTGGAATTCACAAATAATCATAGAGAATCATTTCTTGTTAGTCAAGACTCATTGCCAAGACTATCTTAGTGGACAAAGTCCCTTTCTGAATCGAGTAACCCTCGTTTCAGTCCTGTTTCACTGAACCGGTATAACCTACCATTCCAGCCATGTCTATCTCATGAGATATAAAATCTTTACCCAATTCATTGGAGGGAGATCATCTTATAATTAATCCTTTCTTATGCGTGTCACAAAATCATAAATCATACATCATTGCATAACCCATGTAATACAAATGGGAATCATAAACATCATGACATCATAAAAAAATTCATACAAGATAAAGGAATTCATAAAAATAATTCCATCACAACATGATCAAATCAATGTAATAATAGGTATAAAAACAGGACCCTTTATTAACTTAGATGGAAAATAATTTTGATAAAACACTTGAACTTCATTCTTGAGGAAAATATCCTTTCTACTTAAAAAACACTTTTCCTTTCTTAACATGTCATACAATTTTAAACTAAAAGAATTTGATTAAAAATAAACTTGAATACTTGTAAAGGAATCTTCTTGGAAATAATTTTTTAGAAATCCATTCATTCCGTATAAGTTAAAAAAAACATTCTTCGTACTTTTGTCGGAAAAGTCAAAAAGCACCTTGTATGAAAAACATCAAAAGATTCCTTTCATATTTTTTACTAAAAACTCACCGAAGGGTAAAATTGGATTTAAACTATTGTAAGTGTATGGAAACAATATTACATATTGAGGGAACATGGATGTGGATGATAAAATACACCCCAGTAAATACTTACGAATAAACAATCTCGGATAAAAATGAGATTGTGGTATTTTCCCTTACCTTAGGTCCGATTTGGTTCGTATGTGTCCGAACCTCCTGTATAATGATTTAAATAATGTCATTGACTTATTACAGAATCATATTCATTGTTATGATATCATATATGGTTCACTTATGACATTATATTACATGTTCTTTTGTAAATTCCATGTTAAAGAAGCGTTTTGGGTAAAATCGTTTCATTTATCGTAGGTGTTTTGACTTGTTGATATTATTATTACTTATATCATGATTTACTTACTTACAGAATATAAAATATGATTTATATATCATATATATTCAGTATATATATATATATAATAGATAGATAAATGAAATGAAAAACACCGTTCATGGAGACGGTAGTCCGTACGTACGCATGAACGCTGTTTTCCTTTCCTTATTGTCTTGAATGGAAGTAAGTAGATGACATACATATATATATATATACATAAATAAAGTAGCTTTATAATGTCATATATTTAATTATTATTTCTTATATATACTTTATAATCATTCTTAAATGGTTAACATGGAGAATGAATCTCATCGCGTCGTGGAGACGGTAGTCCGTACGTACGCATGAGCGATGATATCATTTCCATAAATATTGAATTGAATTGGAGTGGATTATACAATATATCAGAATCAATATGATGTTTTAATAACTATGTATAGTTATTCTTTACACCATTATACCCATCCATGTAAGGTGGTGGGGGAAAATAGATTACACCACGGCGTGGAGACGGTATTCCGTACGTACGCACGCGCGGTGATTTCTTTTTCAGTAGGATGGATTGATGGTGAAATAGGGTTGTTTAATACTTATAATAACATATAAGTATATGAGTGATACTGATGTTATTACTTCATAATGAAACAACCTAAGAAGAAGAAGTGGAAGAAGAAATAAAGATGAAAGAATTGGTAACGGTAATTACCTCTTCTTTGAAGCGCCTCTTTGAGACCTCCTCTTAGGGCACTAAAATTGGTCTTTGAGGAAGACCAGAACCTCTAGGATGTTTCTAGGGAAGTGGAGAAGAGATTTTGGCAGGGGTTGGCCGAGCTTGAGTGCTCAAATTGGTGTGAGGAGGAGGGGGAGGAGGTGTCCTTTTATAAGGGAGGAGAGGGGCACCTTAGGAATATCTCAAAATATTATTTTATATTAAAGTCAAAATCGGTTTATAATGGTTCCAAAAGGTCTTATTTCGAAGCTAAAGTGGGGATGGGTCGAAATCCTATCATCCAATAGGATTTAGACAAGTTTAGGGTATTATTTTAACCTTATCAATTAGATTTAACTCTATGTTAAATAATTTAACTTTTACCGTGTCTTTTTGTTTTCTTTCACTATATGGTTAATACACTTACTATAACATGCCAAACGAACCCCAAATTGTTTATTATTAATATATATATCCTTATATAAGTCATTTGGCCGAACCTTAGATTTTTATGAATAAAATAACAATTAATAATATAATATTTGATTTAAAAACTATTTTGTGTCAATTTTGACACTATTTGATATATGATTTTTGTGAAAGTCATAACAGAATTATATGTTCGAACCAAGTTGATTAAATCAACACTAATATATCATAGTAACCTAGAAAATTAGTGTAATTCATAAAAAGTCTCAAATTACATTCATTTGAGAATTTGTTAACATCAATTATGTTAATATTTCCTTAAAAGGGTAATTACTGCATCATCGTTGTGTCATAAATAAATTAATTTATTTAAAGTCTAAAAATTATAAATAAAATATCATTATGTAGGAATTTTTTTTATATTTCTAATGAATATTTACAATCGAATTTATCTTATGTACAATCCTATATTAAAAATGTTTTAGTAAATATACTTTGATTTTAACTCTTTTAACTCTTCTTTGAATTAAATAATAATAAATGTCCTAATCTAATCCAAGTGGGCCTAAATGATAACATTTTACACTTAAGGTTGTTTTTGGTTGAGATACACTTGTCCAATAGAATTAGGACATATGTTAGGGTAATATTAATATCATATTTACCCTTAGTTACCCTATTTACTATTAACCGTGGTAAAAAAAAGTAAAAAGTTACTATTCACCAAAAATTATTTTCATCTCATTGAACCACATTTTAGTCCTTGATATTAACCGTGTCTGTCGGATTTTAGAAATTCCATTCACAGAAGCGGTAAAATTAAGTTTTATGCAAAATTCAGTTTTTTATCTACCACTTAGTAGTTTCACTATTCATCAAAAATTGATGTTTTTCAGAACAATGCCAAAATTTCATCCTAAGCTATATTTCATATTCCGAATTCAAAAATGAAGTCTATTTTACCAAATTCATAACATAGAAGTTGCATTAATTAATTTTATAATTAAATCCCGCTGTTAAAACAAATAGCGTGTTTTTAAGAAACAATATCTATCAAAAGATTGACACTTGATTATGTCTGGTTTAAATGTGAAATTACAACCAATGACCAAAATTGTATTAAATTGTAAAAATATATTCTAAATATACTTTAAAACCACTCAAATTAATAATTTATCACTATTAATTATTTCGATTAAAAAAAGTTGTTTTTAATTATAATTTAGTAATTTTCACTATTCATCAGAATATGAAAGTTATCCGAAAAGTACCAAAATTTCACCTTAGGCTAAATTCGATACTCCGAATCTAAAAATGAATTTCATTTTGAAAAATAAAAATTACAAAATTTCAAAAAGTGGTTATTACTATTCATAACGGCTAGTTTTAATAATATTTTAATAGCATATCGTTGTTTCGTGAAACTCAGTATTGCATACTACACATGCTATCAAGGAAGGTTGCGATTGCGTGTAATGCAAGGCAAGTCAAGGATGCGTGTTGTGAAAGCTCCTTTTGGTGTAGCGTACAACACATGACATTAGTGAAATTAAAAAGAATATTTTCAATAAAATCTCAGGGTGTTACATTTTATTCCTTTCCCCCTCAATTTAAAATTTTACCATAATCTACTTTTACCGCAATAACTCATTTTTTTACCTTAGTAACTGATTTTTATGAAAAAAATTAAATAGAAATTATTAAATAATTTTAATATGATAGTTTAAAATATGATTTTTTTGTAATATTTATATCCTAGATGGGGTAGAAATCAATTTTAATAAAAGTGTGCTTAATGCAACAAAAATTGTTTTTATAAAAAATGCCTTTTAAACATAAAAATGAATTTACACCAAAATAATGTGCAGTATTGATTAACATGATATTTATTGGTCTATGTATAAAAAAATAATATTTATGAGACTTTCAAAGAAATTAAAAACCGAATGGATCATTTTTGATACTTAATTAAAGGAAAAGGATTAAAATAATTTTTTTATTGGAATAAAATATATCTTAGGTTCTAAAATGTCAAATATAAATTTCTAAATTAAATATATTTTTTTAAAAGTATTATTTTTATTTATAAAATATATTTTTAATTTAATAAAAGCTTTAATTTTTTTAATTAATTCCTATATCATTATGATGTCATAAAAGTTATGGTGTTTGTAAAAATGGTATTTTTCACTATTTACCTAAAAATTAAACCTTTTTAAAAAATCCTATAAATTCAGACTAAGATAATTTTGACATGATTAATACAAAAATTATATCATTTTTATCAAATATAAATTCTATTTTTTTAATTTTTTCTATATATAATCATGAATAAAAGTCATTTCTATTGTGATAGAGTGCATTTTGTAATGTTTCAAGATTTAGTGTTCACTTGATATAGTAGAGTCCTAGGTATTAAAGCACTAATATATATAACATTATTAGGATGATATAGAAAGTATTTCAAATAATTTACAAAGTTCCTGGAAGTTTACACTATAATACGTAACATATTTAATACGATATATATGATATTTTGTTGATATGTAATATATTCCAATGTATAGAAATGATATATATTGAGTCTTAGAATAAAATTTGTTAAAGGAATAGTTCAAATTATGATACATAATATCCTTAAATATGATGTATAATGGTTCATGAAGAATATCTAAGGGTACTTAGAATGTAGATTGGTAATTTAGAAAATTATTGAATTTTTCCTGAATACATAAGGGTTCTCCAATATATACATAAATGTACTCAAATCATATGTAAGGGTTTATCTAGTTCTTTAAAGAGTTTTTAAGGGTAACTAATTTTTTTTTAGGAATATATAAGAGTTTACAGATCATATATAAAGTTTAACATCAAATATGTAAGAGTTATCTTGTCATAAATAAGGGTGCCAATAGTTTTTAAAGAATATTTAAAGGAAAATAGAGGAGTTAAAATCATACCTAAGGGATAAAATAAATTTGAAAAGGGATATTTAATATTCACAAGGGATATTTATAAGATTTAACTAGATTTTATAGTACTCACACAAGAGTTGTTTCAGAAGTTAATAAGGAGTTTGGGAAGAATGATTTTTAGAAGGATAATTCAGAAGAAAAAATAAATATGATGATGCTGAGCTCTTATATAGTGGTACAAATATCATTATCACTATTATAATCATTATTGAAACCAATAAGTGATGAAGTTTAAAAAAATAATAATTCTTCATCATGATAATATTCTTCACAACATAACTATGTTATTTCATGTGTTCATACACACATGGAGGGAATAATATGAGTTTTATGGAAAGAGAAAGTTTCAATACTTCTTGATATTTAAATGAGATTAAATAACGAGTCTTATGAAGATATTTTATGTAATTTTTTTAAATGAATTTTAAATATCAATAATGTTGGAGAATTGAATTTTTGACATTAAAGGGTTTTCATATTCAATGTCGAAAAATAATACCTATGAGATATTATGTGATTATAAAGAGTACAATATGAGAATTACATGATTTTATGAGAAAAAACCAACATTAATTACATTGAATATATTATATGTGTCAAAGTTCCAACACTATATAAGATAAGAACAACTTGTGTATTGAATAAGAATAAGAAGAGAGAAGAGAGAAGTCGATGTTACTGCTATCTCATATCCCTAACATCAAAGAACATTAAGCATATTAGTCTATAATTCATCATATTTTAAGGTCTAAAGAATAGTGATATATCCTATTTTTGATCATTTTATAGATGGTAAAAGTTTATGATTGCTTCATATTGAGGAAAGAGATCATATTCACACTGTCCAAGTGAGACATGATCTTACATTGTTGATTATTATTTGAGAGGAGCAAACTGAATCTTATATTTTGTAGAGGGGGACCTAATTGATACCAAAGTATGAAATAGTGAGTTGGTGTTTCCATTTTAACTGGATGGTTTCAAGATAATAGGTTCAAGGATATACCCATTCCTAATATTTATCTTAATAATAAAATAGAAGTTATGTGTGAGTGGGATAACAACTGCCATACATCAGGGACATAGTCATCCACATTGGGTGTGAACCCCATTATCAAATCCACATGTTCTATATATTTTGGTTTCCTATTTATCATTTCATGCATGAAAACTGAGTGATAATAGTGAGATATCCATTCAACAATTAGGTGTAGAGGTAAAGAGATTTAAATTGGTAAAAAATTACCTACACTAATTCACTCCCCTCTCTCGATGCGATTGCATTGGTCCTGGTGGAACAACATATATTACCATTTTTATAACAGGATATATTTTATATTCTTAAACTATTTTAAGAAAAATTAACAAACCATACATAATTATATGTATAACATATCTTATATGATACACAACCAGATCATTATTATTTTAGATGCACTTTTAGTAGTTTTGTTAAACTCATTACATATCCATATAATTAATACCATGTACTAAGATGAATATTAGATAAAAACCTCCCACTGAACTCTTTAGTGAGTAACATATATGAAGAATTAAAGTTTTAATAAAGGAGATATTAAGGAATCATATTCTTAATGTTCAACTTATTGAACACACTCAAACTCCTTAAATACAAAAAATCAAGTATTATGATATTAATAAATTTTATTGGATACTAGTAACTCTTTCTTAGTATATCATCATCATCATAATTTTAACCCTTACCATAAATTTTTTCCATGAAATATTTTTTGTAGTAATATGTCACTCTTTTCTATTTTTATTTACTAACACATCCTAAACTCCTTTAGGATATAAATTGAATTTTAATTTTAATTTTTATTGGTATAATTATTAATTTTTTAACTTTAAACTTATCTATGTCCAAACATAATCCCATTGGCCTCTTAGATAGTAGATTCCTTCAAAATATAATTCTATGATTCAAAAAATCCTTTTTGTTTAAGAAACTACTCTTATTTCCTTTTAGTTAGAATATTTAACCAATAAAATATTATTTTCTATGTCATATATGGTATTCTATGTGTTTGTAGAATTTTATTGGAAAGAATATTATTATTTAAAACATACCACTGATGGTGGTGAGATCATATCTCTCACATTTTAACAAACATCTAGATAAAATCTTTTATCCTGGATATTTTTTTATTCTTGTAACCTTTTAAATAATGTTATAGAATACAAATAATCATAAAACATGTATAATATCTTATAATATCCATAATAACTATTTGAAATTAAATAAAATCTCTTATCCCATAAAATAAATAATGTGACTATACATATTCTTTAGTTAAATCCATCTGATCTTGATACATTTATTTACATTTGAATCATTGATGTAATAACTATTTTCTTCATAATGTGAATATAAAATACAATACTTATCAAAATTTACCTTGGTTTTGAAATATGGTATATTCACAACATTTTTAATGTATATATTTGGTAACACATACCCTTAAAAACCGAAGAATTAATTTCTATAACCCTGATACCTGACATGGAAGTTCTAAAGAGTGTCCTAAACCTATTAAGGTATCTTGAATACTTTTATCCTATGGAATCATAGTTCTTTATTCCTAACACCTACTTAAGGTTTCAATGAATGTGTATGGATAATTGAAAAAGAATTTCTAGATTTTCCAACTATATTTTATTCTTATGATTTTATTTTTTACCAACTTATACTATCAATACAGTACCATAACCATGACATCACTTTCCATAGTTCATCATTCTTAAAAACTTTAAGAAATTAGGGTATAAATTTCTTTAATTTCATTCATCCTATCAAAACATTTACAACCGAATGAATTCCATAACGAATAATAGCCTTAATGAAACCTCTATTCTCATGAATTCATTAACATATCCAATCATACTGAATGTACGTGTAGAGTAAAAAAATTCATTTGTATATTTTTCATATAATGATTTTGAAACCTTAATTAAATAATTTTATTAATCAAATAATAATATATATTCATTTTTTGAACAACTCAAACATTTAGGTTACTCAATAAGGCGTTTCTTTGACACATAGAATTTATCTTACTTAAAAACTAATATTAAGTTTCTAGTTTTAGGAGTTTCTTACATTTTGATTATCCTATTTGAGGATTGATCTCAATGAAAAGTTTGGTGATGATAATGTCATATATATACAAAAAATATTTTATAAGATGAGTATCATGTTTTATAAACAGTTAATAAGTACCTTTGTTAAATGTGATCCCACTAAAATGATTACCCCTTTTGAACTCATCATATCCATTAGTGAGAAAAGATCCATAATTAACTAAGAAATGAGTCTAATTTGTAATTCCTCCCACCACTTAATTATTTAGGTAGGGAATTATCCCAATCATATCATATATGACTCTTAGATGGTTGAGAAGATATCTCTTTATCCAATCCATCATATAGATAAACCCAACACCATTCCTCTGGTATCCAAACTCTTAGGGGTTCCCAAATAAGTATAACCCAAATTTCATAGTAGGATTTGGCTACCTAACTATTAGGGTTAGAAATTTCTACCATTACTTATACAAAATAATCCATGGGCACCCTACTTTTCTAGAACACACCGAGTTGAATCATCGAGGTCTTAACATGTCCTTACATTATAAGGAATTAGATACTTAGTATTATTTTAAAAGTGTGCTTAATATCACCATATTAACTTATTTTATATATTATCTTTACATGTTTTAATAATTCTAATAATTTAGTTTAGAACCTATTTATTCCACCAAATCAATATGTTCAAACCATATTTATGTTAAACTCTATAAAAACTCACAAATTGCGTTACTAATCCAAATTAAAAGAAAAAAATATTCATACATATATAAATTAATCCCACACATAAGGTACATGAGATTTTTTAGTATAAATTATTATAATTATATAAAAACAATAATCCACACATTAGAAATCCTGGAGCCACCGATAGTAAACTATCACATTTCTAGATAAGGCATAGGCCTCCAAGACAATGATTAGTTTGACCCAAAGTTCCTTTACCTATGGATACTTTACTCAAAAGGGGTCTCAATTCCATCACAATTCTAACACCTAATATATATAAAATATAATTAATTACTTAATTCAAGCTCATAAATCAATAAAAGAAAATTCCAATAAAGAAGAAAACAAAATCCATTATCACATATAGCATGAAAATCCATAGATTCAATTCACATATTTAAACACGTGATAAATAATATAAGAACAATTCATAAATAAAGATAATTATAAATATTTTATAATTTATCTAAACATTATAGAAATACCATAATTGATATAAATCTATATTTTTTATATATTTTTTCTAATATGAAATCTATTATATTATTTATAATATAAGATTTTACTTAAATAAATGAAAATATAGGAAATATAAAAATTTTATATTTCAATTCTATTATGTAAAAAATTTACATAATATAAACATAAAAAATTTAATATAATTTAAACTTTGATCATCAATTATCAAAACTTCTTTTGATATGGTTTAAATTATTTCTCAAATGCAGCCTTTAAATTGAACAATTCAAATTAATCAATTTTGAAAAATTCAAAATTTTAAATATACAATTTTATATTTTGGACCTATTTTTTAATTTATAAAAAATTTATAAATTATCCTTATAATTTCCATATAAAAAATTTATATCTAAATTATAAGTCATTACAGATTATGGGTAAGTTCTCTCTCATCAATGGAGATGTTCTCTCTCTTAATCTAGGGGGTCACTTCAGCAATCTGTTTCTCCCATGCTCAAGAATTGAGGTAATTATCCCCTAAGTTGGGGAAGGCTGCGCACAGATCTAAAAGATATCTCTGTACAGGGATTGACACCAGTATCTAATTTACCAAGAGGAGGAAGGCAACAATGTGTGGTCTTAAATTATTCTCAAGCTAGGGGGATTGTCCCCCAATCCGTTGGAAGGGTTAAATTGAGTTTGATGTCTACTTGGAATGTGGGCTGGTGACGATGATTCCCATAAGTAAGGGTTGGTTTCTCACAATAGAGGAATCCCCCCACTAGTAGTGGGGGTATATGAAAGACCTCTTCTCGATGTAGGGGTTGGTGAAATAGTGGGACCATTAATTGTTGTGGGGATTGGAAGAATCGACAATGGGAGGGTGGCTGTGACACCGATCATATGATGGGTTGGATGTTCAATACTGCTGGACAAGACGATGACTTTGTGGGAGCCGGTGAGTGATGATATCATCCTAGATGACTATATGGGATGGATATGAACTTGATATGCATATTATCATAGATATTGGGATGTGGGGACCTCAGGATGCATCTAAGAGTGGGTTGATATGTAGGGTTGCAGTGCATGAGCTGTCACACCGGTAAGAGGATTAGGTCTATGGATTTTCTCGAGGGGATAGGTAAGTATGCAAGGTGCGTTGAGTCAGAAAAGCGATCGGAGCTATAGTGATTGGGATCTGAGAGCTGGATGATGTCGATGGTTTTGGGATGCTTGGAGCCGATAGGGATGCGATGCTCAAGATCCAGGATTTGGTTGGTGTTAACAGCTTTGGGACACATGGAGTTGATGATGATAGATGAAACCAGGGATAACCTTGGGAAAAGGAAGAAAACGAACTTGGGCGATGGAAGATAGTGACCTCAAGACTCTGGGTCTGCCTCGAGATGAATTTTTTCTGATTAAAAATCTTGGATTGGGATGTGGTTGGTTATGTGGGCAGGATGGCGAGGGGTTGGATATGTGGGTCTCTGTCGACAAGGTGATGATAATGTTAAGGTTGGGAGGACCAGGACACATTTTTTTATTAGTTTAATAATAGAAATGGAAATTATTCCTATGGACTTAAGTGATAATTTACAGGCTATGTGTGTAATGGTTGGGTTTTCCTTTTGGGTGTTTCCACTTTCATGTCATGGTGGTTCTTGGTGTGCCACATATTATGTATCCACTGTACTTTTATTTTTTAATAAATTTTTAGGCCTAAGTTTAATCGGTGCCTAAACTTCCCTAGTATAAGTCATTCCATATAATTTGGAAAAAACATTTCAATATTAGCTTTTTATATCATGGATATTCATTTATTAATTTTTTCATAAATATTTAATTAATTTAGTATAAATAATTTCTAATTAATTAATTTATAAAAAAATTATAAATAAATAAATACCACGTTATTCTATTTTCTATAATTTATAAATAATTTATAAATTATATAATTTAATTTATATTTTAATTTTTATAAAAACAATATTTTTCCTTTTTTAAATCCCATATAAGATTAAAATCAAACAAAATGGGGTTGAATAGGAAGAAAACCATGGGACAAGCTTGCATAAGGAGAGACCAACACATCTCATTTTCATGGATTCCATGACTTATGATATAGGAACCCACATGAAATTAAAAACTCTGCAAAATGACCTATAAAGGGATAAATCCATGACATCCAGTTATCACATGTAAGATTAACTAGTACAATGATGGAATGTATAGGAATATCACAATCACTGAATGGAATTAAAATAGAACTATCTTGGAATAATCCAACAATATTCGATTATCATGTGTAAGAATAATAAAGTTTCTACATATGAATAATCTAGCACCGATGGGGATTGCATGAGATTAAAATTACACAACAACATATAATTAATCATGCACAAAGTAGGTTTCCATAATATGAAGTCATGTAAAATTAATTTAGCACACTGTGAAACTACATATCGTTAAATCCAACAACCTTTACAATATCACTTATATCATAATTTTTCTACAATACTCTGTTTTTTAGTAGGGTTTAAAACATCATTTTAAACACAATTTCAAGATCCAGATTTCTCTTTTAAAGATCTAATACCACTAATAGGTTTATAAGGATAGTTTAACAATTAAAATCAGTAATGTAAATGAATTATAAACCCAAACTAGGATCACCATTCATATAACTTAAAACTGTGTAAAATATAAAATAAAGAAATAACATGTGTACTTTACACCAATGAAATCTGAAGAAACCATATTTATCATATGCTTAAATATCACCATAAAGGTATACAAAATACATCCTTCCCTGATGTTGTATCCATGTGTTGAGATAATCACTTGACTTTCAGGTGGGATTCCTCTTCTCACCATGACATTCTAGTGATTTTATAGGTAAAGGTGAATGAAGAAGAGAAATTTGGAAAAAAAGGGATATAATCAACCATGCTACATGTATAGGGATCCCACACCTATAAAATGGGTACTAAATCTTTATACAGGTCTCAAGACAAATCCTGATACATTGAATTCATTTACTCATTCATTTCATAAATGCATGAGTAAATATATATATTACAACTTTATTATATCTAGTCAAGAAAATTAAGCTCCCATACATTACATTTAATAATTTTTTTTAATGATAAACACTTATGGAATATTCTAATTTTTTAACAACTTAATATTAAACTACCATTATCATCCATAAAACTATTTAAAAACATGAATTACAATTATAACAGTTTTATGATAACAATATATCATATAATATGATATATGATGGAGGTGGAATGAAATCAATATTACTTACCTTACGATATACCCATATACATGCATTATGATATGAATTGGTTTCTATATGTAATATCATATGTCTTATCTACATTATAAATTATTATATAGGCATATACACCATGGATTTAAGGCATGGATATATCAGGTTTAGCTAGTCATCTTGGATTCTTAGGTTGCTCAGGGTGAAAAATTTCCACGTGAAGCTGATCTATTGATGATTGGGACTTAATTCCCCCATATCTCTAACATGAAATCATATCTAGGTTTTCTGCACCTTCATGTTCTTCTTCCATGAGTGGGTTATCTTTTACCTTTGTGGTTTTGAGCTGAATGATACTTTATTTATTCTTTTGTGGGTTTTGGGGCAACTTACTGGGTATGTATATACTCATCACTGCATGGGTGGGTTAACCCACATGTTTCATGTATTGTGTAGATGATAGAAAATTCAGTGGAGAATTTGGTGGACATAATGTTAGTGGAGTGGTATCATAGTGATTCATAAAGGTGATAGTAGTGGATGACATTCATGTCTGGTGTTAGTTCATGACAAATATCCCTTTACCTTTGTTTCTCTATGTTGGATTCCCATTAGGTTTATTGGGAATATATTTCCCCCCTTTTTACTAAACGAGTTACACAATTATATATATTTATGTATCTTAGTGCGAGTCACATACATTTATATATATTATATTTGGTTATTTTTCAGGTATTTAATTATTTTATCCTATGTGGAGATGTGTGTTTGTGTTTAGGGATATTAGGCTAGGGCTTCCCATTATGTGTGATATACCTACTTGTCGTTGGTCACTAACCCCTGGCCTATTAAAGGTGGGATTTGGGTGGCACACTAGGCTTACTTCTCACATAGGTGGGGGTCTTAGTGGGTTGGTGTTAGGAGAGAGGACCATTTGTTCAATCACCAAAAGATATAAATCTAATCCACCAAAAGATTACACACTCCAAAGGTTTTCTTCTACAAAATTCAAACCACTATAAATTTCCCTTGAACTTGGTATACCAAAATATGGGAATAATTTGTGCCCCACTCACTGTACTATACCACACTACTCAGACACTTTGAATAACTCACACATAATGATTCAACTAAAGGGAAAACAACAAAAAAAGTAAAGTGGACACAAAATATTACATGGTTTAGAATTTCTTTCTATATCTAAGAGAGAACAATTCAAACTATTATATCATTAAAAATACAAAGGATTAAAAACACTATAACTTAATATCCAGCGTTACACTTTGATTTAGTAAAATATAATCCTCATGTAGGTGGTCCCACCACACTTTATAATGGTTCTTCACTGGTTGAACATGTTGCACCCCAACCAAATATTGTGGTCAACCCACTATTGGAGTTTGTAAACCTTAAATTCCTTATAACTCTCATAACCTAAATCATTACATCTAATAAACCTCTAATGAGATTCACCATTAACTTATAAAAATTTTATTACCTTCTGGTAAAAATATCTATATATACTAAAGATGACAATTACCACTAACTTTATAATACCAAAGAGAACTTCTAGAGTTTCTTCTTCCGGTAAATTGAATATGGTAACTCGAAGAGGCTTTATTATCCCAAAAATCTCCCACTTGAAGACCACTTCAAAGATTTATTTATAATTCTCCAACACCACTAGAAATTTAGGCTATAGCCACTGTTTCAAACTATGGTTATAAGTCCCAAAACCATCGCTAGTAATGGCGTGACTATAGAGAAATACCTATAGCCATAGTTTCAAACTGTGGCTAAAACCCTATAGCCATGGTTTGAACCATGGATATAGCTCTATATCCACAGTTTCAAACCATGGCTATAGGGTTTTAGCCACAGTTTGAAACTGTGGCAGAACATTAATCCACACAAATCCTATAGCCACGGTTAAAAACCATGGCTATATAGCTTTAGCCACGGTTTAAAACTATGGCTTTAGGTCTACATCCACGGTTTAAAACCGTCTCCAGGGCTTCACATTTCATAAAAAAACCCACCCCCCCTTGAACAGCCCCTCTGTACCCCTGGGCAGCCCCCTTGCAACCCCCTGCACCCCCATGTCCCCTGGACAACCCCCTTGAACCCCCTTGGACAGCCCTTGCACCCCTATACAGCCCCCTGCACCCCCATGCCCCCCCCGAGACAGCCCCCTTGCACCCCCTGGGCAACCCCCTTTCACCCCCCTGGACAGCCCTTGTACCCCCTGGACACCACCCCCTACACCCCCTAGACATCCCCCTTTCACCCCCTGGACAACCCTTTCACCCCTGGATAGCCCTTGCACCCCCCTGGACAACCCCCTGCACCCCCATGCCCCCCCTGGATAGCCCCCTTGCACCCCCCATGGACAGTCCCTTGCCCCCACCCCCCACTCCTATAGTAGCTCACCACCCCACCCCCTCCCTACAGCCCCCCGGGCAGACCCCCCCTGGACAACACCCTTTCCCCCCACTCCTGCAGTATCCCACCACCCCACCCCTCCCTACAGCCCCCTCGTGCAGACCCCCATTACACCCCCACCCCACCTTGCACACCCTCCCTGGAAAGCCCCCTTGCACCCCTAGATAGCCCTTGCCCCCCCTGGACAGCCCCCCTACACCCCCATGCCCCCCTTGGATAGCCCCTTTCACCCCCCAGATAGCCCCCCCTGCACCCCATGCCCCTCCTGGACACCCCCCTTGCACCCCCACTCCTGTAGTAGCCCACAACCTCACCCCTCCCTGCACCCCCACCCCCACCCCACCTTGCACACCCCCACCCCAACTTGCACACCCCCTATGAGTCAAAAAAATCTTTTGAGATGCTCATGGTGTCTCAAATTAGAGAAGAAGGGGTAAGGATTAAAATGGAAAAAATAAATGTAATAATGTCAAACAAGCTATATAAGCATAAACTACCACTGTGAGTTTTTGCAGATAGTGCACCTCCGTTGGAGAGGTTTTATTAAAAAACCATGAATTTTTTATCAAATGAAACCATTATTTTAAATAAAACTTGATCAAGAATTTAAATTTAATATAAAAAATCATAATCAAGAAGGTAGCTAAATGCAATTTAAAAAATTCTTGAATTAAAGAGGCTAGGAGAGGGCTTACTACCAGCTGTGTTGGAGGGCCCACCTCGGTTGCTACCCTCTTCCCAAGCCAGGAATAAACCTTCCATGGTCCTAGAGCAGCCCATATTCTATCGTCATGTTAAAAAGAAAATCTCACACTAGGAGGGAAGAAAGAAATCCATGCCACCCAAGGCTTCTTGAAAATCCAGAAGTGCATGCATGAAGAGTCCATCCAGACTTGGAGCTAAATTGGAAAGGAAAAACTAGTTGAGAAAATTTTCTCAACCCAACTGCTCACATTGACGATAAAGGACATCCACCTTAATCCCTAATTATTTATTATTTTTGTGTTATTAGTGTTCCATACAATGCAGGGAATTGAAGGTGAAACTAGTTCTCAAGAGGAGAGAAAATGAAGGGAAGTAAGCTGGAATAACTATTCTAGATCTAAAAGAAACTCACCATCTTGGTATGATTTATCAAATGGTATTCCAAATAACATTAGAAGGAAATATATGCCTTGATGGAGTGAAGATAGTGTGTCTCCTTGATGGGGAGATGAGTGGAGAAGACCCTTGAGAAGCTGCCAGACTTATTTATTCCATGAAAATCTGGAATTTTGGGAAAGTGCTTGAAAAAGTCATTGATGAGGTATGCATTTCTCTCATCCATGTTAATAACCAAATAAAGTCTGATATTAATGGGGAGAAATTGAATTAATCAATGACAAGAAGTTAAGGAAATTTGAGATCTCAAGGCTGATTTCCAAAACCTACTACATGTACTTGAATGTTTTCAACATGTGTATTGAGATGAGTGCAAGATCTTAGGTTGTAATTACAAAAATAATGAAAATATAAATTGGAATCATTTGGTTTCAACTTGAGGACATCTGAATATCCCCTAAATGAGTCATGGGAATTAGAATCAGTTGGTATCATGTTCAATTTGTTAATGGGACAACTTTGTTTTCTAAATCAAACCCTCATATTTTCTACACCAAACATGGATCACATAGACTTTGAATAGAATGAATGATGGAACATTTTTTAAGAATGAAGTGATACCATACTATTTCATGAACTTTGTATTTATTTTTAATAAGGGGAGAAAAGAAAATGAGATAAGTCAATGAGAAAAAGAGGAGAGAAGAAAATTAAAGAACATCTTGACATACCAATTTATAGATTGGTATTAACAATAAACACAAAGTGAAAGATTGTTAAATCCAAATCGTGTTTGTGTCATAGTTGTTGTCAACGAGAAAGAAAAGTTGTTTCATGCCAATATGCAGATGATAAATGGCTTGAAAGTTAGTTGGAGTACCCAAGCATATTGATGAGACAATTAGGATCTGTACATCTTAGAAGGGAGTTGGAAGTTCCCAAGCTTGTTGAGAAGGAATATGAAGTTTCCAAGAAAAGGTATTAGTATACGAATCTTATATGAGTCTTGAAGAATTATCCTGAAGCTTGGAAGTGATGTAAACCACCAACACTGATTATGTCACAAAGAAATGAACAAAATAAGGAAGTGTTGCCATTATATTCACATGATGACAAAGATGATTGGTGATGTGAGTTGTTATGGAAAATAATGAGGAAGTTTCTAGGAGCTGATGTTCAGAATCTATTAGAGATCATTTGATGAGATGAAGTAGGTTCTCATGTAGCATATGTTTGAGGATCCATTCACATGGCAATGATGGTTTGAAGATGTTTTTGGTGATGATTAATATACATATTTGGCTCAAGAAAATTTGAGAAGATCCACCACCTGGACAACACCCCCTCTCCCTCCCCCCTGCCCCTTGCACACCCCCTACACACCCCACCCCTACCCCCCACCTTGCATAGCCCCTACCCCCTTGCACCCCCTGCCCCCTGACACCCCCTGTTCCTTTGCACACCTCCTCCCACCCTGCACACCCCACCCCTGCCCCCCCACCCTGCACAACCCCTTCCCCCTTGCACCCCCTCCCCCATGCCCCCTTGCACACCCCCAACCATTGGAAAACACCCCCCTCCCCCATAAACCCTTGCACACACCCCCTTCCCCCTTTTACACCCCACCCTTGCCCCCTTGCACACACCCCCTGTGCCCCCTACACACCCCACACCTACCCCCTTGCACACATCCCCTTCCCCCCTGCACACCCCACCCCTGCCCCCTCCCTCCCCCCACCATGTACAGTCTCTAGTGACTCATGATACAGAGCTAGTTTACCAAGGATTTTATTAGATTGTTCTAATTTAAGGTGGAAACATTCTAAATTCCATGAACAGACATAATCAGGTGCTCTATCTCCCACATCCACCACCCTTTCTATGTATTACAGGCATGTAGGATGCAAATGATTGGATAGACAACAACAAGCGCATTTTTGCTCAGGTCCAGACATCTGTGGATGAGACAGTGATGCTAGAGACCTCCATTTTCCATAAATAAACCATTTGATGGTGGAATACCATTAATCAATATAGAATACATATGTGGATGAGAGAGTGATGCTAGAGACCTCCATTTTCCATAAATAAACCATTTGATGGTGGAATACCATTAATCAAGATAGAAGACGGGATGATCATTCATTGAAAAAATTCATGGAGGTTTTCCATGAAAAATAAATTACTAACATATTGAAGTTGGACTATTACCACGTGTTTATGGAGATGCAGAAGATCCTTAGAAATGTATTTGTGTAATCTTCTTTTTTCATAGAGATACTATGATTTTCCCAATTTATGGTTGCAATCAAGGCCCAAAAGGCTCGTATGTTCTAGATATTCCACCATCTGGATATCAAACTATAGGTAAGGATATTTGATATGACATCATACCCAAATGTGTTGTGAAAGGAATTTATAATCAAGAAGGGTATATATGAGGATAGGTAGAATGATTAATTCAAATCTATATAAGACCCATGATTGAGTTTTCTATCATTACAATGGGAGACACTTCTAGTATTAGGAAGTGGAAAGATCATCAAAAGTATCAGGAAAGATACTATATGGGTCAAAGTAAGAGTTCCTCAGTGTAATTTATTGTATTTAATCCAACCAAGCGATTCTATTGTGTGAAAAGAAGGTATTGTAGCCATTCTTACAAGAAGACTCCAATGTAATTACATAGATGTTGCCTGTCAAGACATATATGATGTTATTTTTTTAGGGAATGAAAAAATTGATATGGGAAATTAGTTCAAGCTAGGTGTGGAGATCCTTATCAAAGAATGTAGACTCCCAATTCATTGACGACTTACGTGAAACTGAGTGAAGCTGAGTAAGGCCTAGATTATATAGTGGATAAGGGTCAGGATAATAAAAAAGAGGAATTATCTATTATTCAGTTCATTATCTAATAAATTGTATGCTATTTACCACTTTTCTAGATACATTCATTTCTTATCCTTATACACTTTTGTTATACAATTATATTATATCCATTTTCAATTTATATTCAACCTATTTCATTAAAAAATATTCATATTTTTCAAATAAATAAATATGACGAAGGTATGTATATAATGTATCATTTGTTATAAACAAAAATATAAAGTTATAGGATTCAAAAGTGCATACCTAGGGATCAACTATCCAACTATGATACAGACCAATGTCTAGAAGATCGAATATTTCACACTCAAGAGTGAACTCAAAATCATCAATTCTACAAGAATGGTGTATGACAAGTCAATTTGATTAAAAACACAACAAATGGTTACTAATGTCTTGAAAAAATGGTATAAAATAACCATTACCTCCTAAATTTTATATTCACGTCAATCCTAGTTGCAAGTCGTTGGAGAAAATCAATTGCATCGGCTATATTTTCTTGTTGGTTCTCTGCATAGAATGAATTGCTATCCTACATACCAGTACAAGTCATCAAACTCACAATATGATCAGTGAAACTAAAAGAGTGGCCGCCTCAAGAAAAAAATGGAAAATTGGACTACATACCGTCAGAGGTGTGCTAGAGGAGATAGAGGGGCCACCTCAGAGCAGCATCATTGAGGAGGTATGATGGTCACGTCGGAGGAGGATACAATTCAATATAATAATAATAAAACTTAACTACTACATAAAAAAACATATCTCATAATAGAATAATTCAATATATGTAGAAACATTCAGAAACACTATAATACAATTCAGTATTACAATAATCAAACCTCACTACATAATAAAATTACACATATTAACAATCCAAAAATACAATTCACATCAATAGTGAGTATCAATATCAGTATCATCAGATTCAAGATAACCCTCATTTACAACTCCTAGAGAAACACCATCAACACCTCTCACGCCACCAACATCATCATCGAAATCAGCATCGGTACCGGCATTGGGAACAGCTCTGGATACAGCTCCGGCTTCAGCTCTGGCTCCAGCTCCGACTCCAGCTCCGGCTCTGGATCTAGCAGAAGAATCTACTTTAGCAGAACTCATCAACATCAAACATGCGTCAACCGTTGCAGCTGCTTCTGGTGAAAGTATAGAAGAAATGGAAGACATTTTCTGGTAATGATCTCACAGGAAGTAGATATCAGTATGGTGAGCTATGGTTTCACCAAAAAATATTTAAAACCCATCAACGAAGAGTGATACATATAAAATGAATCTCTTGGGGAGGACAAAACCATAGGGTTTCATTAATTAATAATCATGAATGAAGGTAAAAAATAGGAACCTTTATCATGGTATGTGGTTCTAGAAGTTCGTCATAAATCAAAATGGATATAAACAAGACCCTGTTGGACACCCCCTACCCCTGCCAGTCCCCACCACCCCCCACCACCCCCTGCCAGTCACCCCTTCCAGTCCCCCTTCCACCCCCCTGCAGACCCTATTGGACACCCCCACCCCTTGCCATCCCCCTGGACACCCCCCTCCCCCTGCCATCCCCCCTGCCGTCCCCCTACAGACCTTCCTGGACACCCCTCCCCCCTACCAGCCCCCCTACTAGCCCCCTGCCAGTCCCCCTCCCAGCCCATATTTATCTTATATAATTAACACATGCCCATGAATCTTGTTCTTGATTCCATCTCCTTATGGACATCAGTTAATAATGTCACTTTCTTCCTTATCAATGTGACAACCTAATGATCAAAGTTGACTAGAATTTCAATTACATTATAACACCCCGAGATTTTATTAAAAATATTCTTTTTAATTTCATTAATGTCTTGTGTTGTACAATACACTAAAAGGATCTTGCACAACACACATCCTTGACTTTCCTTTCATTACACGCAATCACGACCTTCCTCGATAGCGTGTGTAGTACGCAATACCGAGTTTCACTAAACAACGATATACTATTAAAATATTATTAAAACTAGCCGTTATGAATAGTAATAACCACTTTTTGAAATTTTGTAAATTTGATTTTTCAAAATGGACTTCATTTTTGGATTCGTAATATCGAAATTATCTTAGGGTGAAATTTTGGTACTTTTCGGATAACTTTCATTTTCTGATGAATAGTGAAAATTACTAAATTTTAATTAAAAACAACCTTTTTAATCGAAATAATTAATAGTGATAAATTATTAATTTGAGTGGTTTTAAAGTATATTTAGAATATATTTTTACAATTTAATACAATTTTGGTCATTGGATGTAATTTCACATTTAAACTAGACATAAATAAGTGTCAATCTTTTGATAGTTATTATCTCTTAAGAACATGCTATTTGTTTTGACGACGAGAATTAATTTTTAAATTAATTAATGAAAATGATATGTTTTGAATTTGGTAAAATAGACATAATTTTTGAGTTCATAATATCAAATATATCTTAGGCCTAATTTTTGGTATTTTTCTGGAAACTTTCATTTTTTGATGAATAGTGAAACCACTAAGTGGTAGTTAAAAAAATGAATTTTTCATAAAACTTAATTTTACCGCTTCTGTGAATGGAATTTCAAAAATCTGAGAGACACGGTTGATGTCAGTAAGTAAAATGTGGTTCAATGCGATGAAAATAATTTTTGGTGAATAGTAACTTTTTACTTTTTTTTACCACGGTTAAAAGTAAATAGGGTAATTAAGGGTAAAAATGATATTATTATTACCCTAACACATGTCCTAATTATATTGGATAAGTGTAATTCGACCAAAAATAACCTTAGGAATAAAATATGACCATTTAGGCCCACTTGGATTAGATTAGGACATTTATTATTAATTTATTTAAAGAAGGGTTAAAATAGTTAAAATCAAAGTTTAATAAGAAAATAATTTTTAATATAGGTTTATACATAAGATAAATTCGACTATAAATATTCATTAGAAAGATAAAAAGATTTCCTACATAATGGTATTTTATTTTTAATTTTTAGACATTAAATAATTTAATTTATTTAAGACACAAAGATGATGCAGTAATTATCTTATTAATGAAATATTGACATAATTGATGTTATAAATACCAAAATAAATGTAATTTGAGACTTTTTATGAATTAAACTAATTTTCTAGGTTAATATGACATTTTAGTATTGATTTAATTAACTTTGTTCGAACTAATAATTCTGTTATGATTTTCACAAAAATCAATTACTAAATAGTGTCAAAATTGACATAAAATAGTTTTTAAAACAAATATTATATTATTAATTGTTATTTTATTCCTAAAAATCTAAGGTTCAGCCAAATTACTTAGATAAGGTTATATATATTAATAATAAACAACTTGGGTTTCGTTTGACTTCTTATAGTAAGTTTATTAACCTTATAGTGTAAGAACACAAAAAGACACGACAAAAGTAAAATTATCTAACTTAAAGTTAAATATAAATGATAAGGTTAAAATAGGAACCTAAACTTGTCTAAATTCTATTGGATGAGAGGATTTCGACCCATACCCACCTTAGATTCGAAATATATAAATTTGGAGCTATTAAAAACCGAATTTGACTTTATAATAAAATAATAGTTTTAGTTATTCCAAAGGTGCCCCTCTCCTCCCTTATAAAAGGGCACATCCTCCCTCTCTTCCTCACACCACTTTGAGCCTTCAAGCTCGGCCAACCCCTGTCAAATTATCTTCTCCACTTACCTAGAAACAACCTATAGGTTATGGTCTTCCTCAAAGACCAATTTTAGTGCCCTAAAAGGAGATCTCAAAGAGGCGCTTCAAAGAAGAGGAGGTTCAGACACTTATGAAGCAAATCGGACCTAAGGTAAGGGAAAATATCACAATCTCATTTTATCCGAGATTGTTTATACTTTGGTATTTATTGGGGTGTATTTTATCATCCAAATCCATGTTTCATCAATATGTAATATTGTTTCCATCCACCTACAATTGTTTAAATCCAATTTTACTCTTCGGTGAGTTTTTAGTAAAAGATATAAAAGGAATATTTTGTCGTTTTTCGTACGAGGTACTTTTTGACTTTTCCAAAAAAAGTACGAGAAGAATGTTTTTTTAACTTTTACTACATGAATGTATTTTTAAAACATTATTTCCAAGAAGCTTACTTTACAAGTTTTCAAGTTTATTTTTAATCAACTTCTTTTAGTTTAAAATTGTATGACATGTTAAGAAAGGAAAAATGTTTTTGAAGTAGAAAATATATTTTCCTCAAGAATGGAGTTCAAGTGTTTTATCAAAATTATTTTCCATCTAAGATAATAAAAGTTTCTATTTCTATCCCTATTTTTACATTTATTTTATTATGTTATGATAGAATTATTTTTTTATGATGTCCTTTTATCTTATATGGATTATGTTATGATGGCATGATGTTTAAGATTCCCATTTTTATTACATGGGTTATGCAATGATGTATGATTTATGATTTTGTGGCACTCATAATAATGGTATCATTATGAGATGGGTGGGACCTATATCTCCCTCCAATTCATTGGGTAAAGATTTTATATCTCATGAGATAGGCATGGCTGGAACGACAGGTTAAACCGGTTCAGTGAAACAGGACTGAAACGAGGAGTGAACTCGGTTCAGAAATGGACTTTGTCCACTAAGATAGTCTTGGCAATGAGTCTTGACTAATAAGAAATGATTCTCTATGATTATATGTGTATTCCAAAAAGTTATGATTATTGGGATTACATTTCACTACTATGATTTATCCCATGTTATGATATTATGATCTCTTTTGCAGGTTAAGACTTCCAAAATGTTATGTTCTTATGAATATGATGTGATTGATATTTCTTTTGTTTACCCTTACTAAGCATTTGATCTCACCCTTTTATGTTTTAACCCAGGATATAAAGAAAGGTTTTAGGTATAAAAAAAAGAAGATCTTTATGGGAGATGTTGAAGATCTTTCACCATGATTAGAAGATTATATTCCGAGTTTCCAAAGACACTAAAATATTACAGTCCTTGTGTGTGTGTTTTTTATTATGTACTAAGTATTCCAAAAAAGTAATGTAATGTCCATGTACGTTAAGCTTCGGGTCTCTACATACATTGTATATTTAGACAATCCCATAAATATCTTTCTCATTTATGGAAGTGAGGGAATCTTATGCTTTCCACATATAAGTAAAGGATGGATCTTCAGTTATGATCTGGGCAGAAAGGCTGTTATATATTCTTCTGTCAATCCATATAGACATCTTAGGCTCATAATCTAAGGAATACAATTCTCATCACCTATATAATCCTAGATTCATCACCAAATTCATCATAGTCTAGTCACCTGTGGTATTTTAAGCTCATCACCTAATGAACTCTAGGCTCATCACCTAAGGAATTCCATGCTCATCACCTAAGGAATTCCATGCTCATCGCATGAGGAAGGATGGGATTATGATGAATTAGGAAAGGTGAATCATCCTATTATTATCACATAATAAATCTTATAATTTTAATATATGGAAAGGTAGGGTCCTCCTATGCTCATCACATAATTATAGTCATGATTTTAGGTCAAGTGGGGACTAGTCCTCTTATGATCATCACATAAGTTTGGTCATGATTTAAATTCCAGTGGGGACTAATCCTCTTAGACAAATAATGGCAGAATTGTATATAATATCATCATATTACCTATTCAAACTATTATGGTGACCAACCACTCATGGAAGGTCCATATCATATTCCAATAAGTTCTGAATGCCAACCAATAATAAAAAACATTTATTCAGGTAATTTTTAAATATAATTTAATAAAAAACTATAAAAAAAGGCATACAATGATGATCCTCAATAAAAATAAATGGAAATAAAATATTTTATCATCTTTATAATCTCACTAGTGATTCCAAAAAGAACCCATGATATTGGATGATTTCCACCATAATCTAGTGGAAATCATCTCCAACTCCGTTCTCATTTTCACTAAATTAGTTAGAAGAGAAATGGGAAACTATAATGAAAGGAAGATGAGATCACACATTGAATCACCATGGATGTCCATAAAAACCACCACATCTGAAGGTGAAATTGAATGTGAATAGGGGATGAAGCTCCCTCAACCTCACCTGATTTTCTCACATGTGTGGGAGTAAGAGAGGAGGGGCGAGTTGTTTAAAAACTCAAAGTGGATAAATGTTTATTTACCTTTCTTTGAGTGAGCCTCCATCCTCATCATTTCATCATCCATTAAAATATTCATTTTTTATGGTGGTTCTCTCTATTTCATTGGGGGAATCGTCAGAAGTACCAAACAAACAAAACACAGGTCCATTCCTCTATGATGTCATGGACCTATCCAATAAAACCCACAAGCCCTATACACACTAAGGACCATAAAAATCCCTCAACCCTTTCTAATCATTTTCAAATGAGAACTAATGAAACCCCTCATCTATAAATCTTTAAAAAATTCCCAACTATAAGGTGCTATATCATGGTTGTATTTCCCAAGAAGCGCCACTATCACCTAAATTTCCCATCTAGTACATTTTGACTCGATGTTTCCATAGGTGTAAATATAGGGCACCATACTTAGACAATCATAGTATAAATGGGAACCAAAACAAGACATCTCAACCATCACAATTTTCCACCATTCCAAACCAATAAAAAATGGTATTTTTCTTTCTTTTTTTAATAGGGATAATCCCATGGGACAGTCCCTCGAAATCACCTGACCACCTCACCCAAGAAA
Source organism: Viscum album (assembly GCA_963277665.1). Taxonomy (NCBI): domain Eukaryota; kingdom Viridiplantae; phylum Streptophyta; class Magnoliopsida; order Santalales; family Viscaceae; genus Viscum; species Viscum album. The sequence goes on from OY728128.1 coordinate 23,074,049, forward strand.
AGATGAAACAACCAAAACCATGGCCATGGTAAACTAATATTTTACTATAGGGAGACAAGTAAAACCAAATTTCTTGACAATAGGGAAAAGGTCACTCCACTTGGGTATTTTCCCTCCAACACATGAAGCTCTACTCCATGGAGGATCCATGGTGAAAAACCTAAAGCTTAAAATGGTTACAGGTCCACTCATCTAGGCTCAGACAGACACCTGAGAGACTATATCACCCTCAAGCCTCAATTCACATAACTAAAAATCTTATTGAGAATTTCCAAATATATATTCTCTAAAAAAATAATGGTTCTAAAAATTACCACATTCTTGTAAAAACAAAATTCATACTTCCTAAGAATTTATCAACCAGTATTGTCATAAATCTTTAAATGTATCTCAATCATGAGTCATGGATCATGGGGAAAGTTCCAAAGTTATAAGGAACACTGTGTTTACTCATTAGACTAGGACTAAAACTACAAACAATAGCCACATAACAGAATTAAGTAAATTAGTTGGGCCAATGCACCGTATGGAGGAGGAAGGCCTGAAGAAGGGTATGGAGGGAGGAACCCTTCTACTGATGCACCAAATGGAGGAGGAACGCCCAAAGAATGGTATGGAGGAAGGGAGTACCACTCAAGGGATGGAGCATCCCATAATGGAGAAGCCGAGCTGCAATTGGAGAATCTGTGCCATGAATGAAGGAACCGCGACAAGGGATGGAGGAATTGAAGCTGGAGAGTATGAAAAATAGAGGAAAACAATGAGGGAAAGAGAGGAAAGCCGCAAGGGAAGAGAGGAGGGCGCGGTGAGAGAGGTCGTTGGGGAAGAGGAGAGGCTGTCAGGGGAGGAGGGCGGTGAGAGGGTCACGTATCAGGGATGGAGGAGGAGCCCGACTGGAATTGAAAAAAAGGGGGACACATATTGGGTATGGAGGAGAAGCCCAATGAGAATCAAAAAAATAAGGGTGATATAATTGTGTAGCCATGGATCAACAATTAAAATGTGGCTATAAACAAGCTATAGCTACGAACCTATAAAACTATGGCTATAGGTCCATGGCTATAGCTTAAATTTCTAGTAGTGAAACACTTAGGAAAAACTCATCCATATTCCTCATGGATGTAGTTTCCTCCTCCACCTTCTATGAAATATCCTACACCTCATCATTGGATTGAGGTGTGGCAGAATTTCTTCTAGGCCTTAGGTGCCAACCCCAAGTTGCCAAAGGCTGGCAATAAAATCCAAGGGCTTCAATACAATTAGGGGATGATTTTCCCTTGAAAAAAAAACAATCAAAACTAACATACCATAACCAAAAAAACTCTAAATAATGCATGAAACTAGAGTAATACAAAAAAATAAAACAATATAAACCTATATTATAACCCATATTAGAGTACAATGCAGAAACTGAAAACCAATAACAGAGTATACAACAGAATATAGAACCAACAAAACCCAAGACTCCAAAGACACTAACTCCATATATTCCAACATGATCCAAGATCCAAATCCATAATCAATGCTTAAATCATCATGATGAATCAATAAATAAATGAGATACTTTTCCTTTATGTGTGTCTTGATAAACAATATCTACAAAAGCAACAAAGTGCTAAATCATGGGGTGAGTAATGAAACTCAATAGGTTTTACAAAAATGACTTCCTTACTCACATCACTAGGATAGAACATGTTAGAAAATTTATATAAAAAATTTATATAAAAACATTAATTTTTTTTAAAATTTTATCTTCAAGCCAAATTTTTTCTCAATAAGACATTTTTTATGGAAAACATATAAAGAAGCCCTTCAAACCATTTCACAAATCCATTTGGAATAACCCATTAAAATCAACATATCCACACATGTATTCTCAGGTGATAGTTCTATAATAATGAGAGGTCTCTCATCGATCTACCAAGTTGTCACAAGTTAACCATATACTAGTTCCCTAATGTCACACACCCCTTCCACAGGGTCACATCAATGAAAATGAACACATGGCAACCAATTATGACAAAACCATGTCAATCCAATTATGCCAAACCATTTCAATAAAACAATATTTTTATTTAAAACCTTCCTGAAAAACCTTTTCCCATGAATCAAACAAATCAAACATTTTAAAATCACCATTTTAAAATCATTCAACAAAGCACTTTTCATAAAAATTCCAAAATTTCAAAAAACATCACTAAAGAAGGTTTCTACCAATATTTTTGCAACAATTTCACAATAAATTCCAACCAATTAAAATAATTTTAAACTAATACTTAAAATTCTAATAATATTATTTGAGAGTGAAGCTACTTACCTTTGAAACTATGGAGAAAATGAATAACGACACAAATTCTTCAACAAAACTGGACTAAAGCTCCAAAAAACCACCTTAGATATTGTTTCCTAACACCAACACAACCATATTTCAACATGATTGGAATCAAAAAACATATATATATCCCCAATAGTTTAGATCTATAAATCCAAGAGATGGAAGAAGAAAATATCTAAGGAAAACCATCAAGAATGAAGACTGACCAAGTAATCTGGCCTTTAACGCACCAATATTTTCAAACAAATCACTCATAGATCGAAGGGAAGAGCCTCCACATCCTTAGAGAGAAGTGAAAACAAATTTAGGTTCATAATATAGAAAAAAAGAGTGGTTATAGATAAATTATTAATGATATCTACAATTTTAGGATATAATTTTTAACCGTGCACGGTTAGGGAACATGGTTAGGAAAACTATGCGCTAACCATGCATATGACTATATATCTAAAATCATAGTTTCTCCAAGGTGGATTCATAGTTTGGAAAAACTATGTGCCTAACCGTGCACCTACTCAAATACCACTGCCTCACTTTTCACGGTTTTCTATAGGTGTTTCATGGTTTTTAATAACAGTGCTCATACCATGAACCTCTAGAAAAGCCTAAAAAACATTAAAAAATTCCTCCAAACCCTCAAAAAATTCACCTAAAAACATTAAATACTTAAAAAACATAAAGAAAGGGGTATTGAATTGAAACTGGGGGTGCTACATTCTCCCCACCATTGGCCTTTCCGTCCTCAGAAAGTAGAAAACCACCATTTTCTTAAAAGATTTTGGGCCATATCTCAACCATTTATTTCTCTCGTTCCCAAGTTTATTCTTGAATCTGACCATGTTACCAAAAAACCCACACTAGACCAATGATTTTACCATGAAATACTTTATCCTTCCTATCCACAATCCATACTAGTATATTAACCAATGGAGCATTCTGCTCTAGGTCAACATGATCCTATTAAATCACATGGTCAGGATCAAGATGATACTTTTTCAACTGAGACACATGAAATACATTGTGCACTAAAATGAACCATGGTGAAAATTCCAATAGATATACCACCTCAACAACTTGTTAAAGTATCTCAAAAGGGCCAATGTATCAAGGAGATAACTTTCCCTTATTCCCAAAATAATGATGCCCAAGCCTCATAGAGATTATAAAAAACACATGATCACTCACCCTGAATGAAAAAAGCTATCAATGATGATCCGTATATTATTTTTGATGACTTTGATCCCTCTACATCATTTTTATGATTGACTAAATCTTTTATTTTGTCTCTTTCACAAGGCTTGGCCCAAACAATTAAGTCTCACCTATTTCCACCTAATAAATTAGAGAATGACAAGGATGCCCATATAATGATTCAAAAGGAGACATATGTATCAAGGATTGATAATTGTTGTTATAAGATAACTCCACTAATGGTATGTGATCCTCCCATGAGCCACCAAAATACATTACATAAGCCTAAAACATGTCTTCCATTATTTGGGTTTTTCTTTCAGATTGTTCATCTATCTGAGGGTGATACACTGTACTCATGGTCAACTGAGTCCTAATGGATTGCTGTAAGGATTTCCAGAAATGAGATGTAAACCCTGGATCTCTGTATAAAACTATTAAAACTGGCATTCCATGCCTCTTTATCACACCTCAGATATATATTTTATACAATTCCTACACCGTATTAGATTCACGAATAAATATTAATTGGGAAGAATTTGTAAGCCGATCCTCTATCACCCATATGGAATCATGTTTATGAACCATTATTGGGAGACATGTCACAAAATCCATAACTATTTTATACCATTTCCAAATAGTAATAGGTAAATACTGCAACATACCTACTGGATGATGATGCTTTACCTTAACCTGCTCATATGTGAGACATCTTGAAATGAACTTAGCCACTTTCCTTTTCACGAAGACCCACTGAAAATATACTTTCAACAACTTGTACATCTTTTGTATTCCAAGATTAACAACCCATATTGAATGGTGGTAAGCATGAAGAAGTTGTTCATGAAAATCCAAAGGCACGACCATCCAATCTCAAAACCATAAAACTGAACTACCATATGGCTTCATCACTCAATGGTATCCCCACCATTGAGTTTTGACCTTATCGCAACACATTTAGAATCAGATGTATATGGCTCTTTAACCATATTAACCAAATTAGGAGTGAAATAAATCAATAAGAAAACTACAACACTACCTTATTCTTCACAATCCATGTGCATGTCAGCAATCATCGACATCAACTGCCACTATTCTGAAGCCTCTTTTTACAACTGAGTATATGGATTTATGATTAATGCATCTGCCTTAGAATTTCCTTTAATTGGTGTATACATCAAGTCAATGTCAAACATTTGAAGATAATCTATCCATATTCTTTATCTTAGATTTAAATCTCTTTGTGAGAAAATGTGTTTCAAGCTCTTATGATCTGTAAACATCGTAAATTTCTCACAAAAGAGGCAATGACTCTAAGTCTTCAAAGCATAAACAACAATATCAAACTCTATATCATGAATTGGGTAATTATTCTCATGAAACCATAACTTCCTTGATCTGTAAGAAACAACATGATATCTCTATATGAGAACACATCCCAACCTAGATCCCGAAGCATCATAATACACCATGCACCATTGTTCTAATTTCAAAAAAATCAAGATTAGTGCTGATGTAAGGTGAAATTTAAGCTCATTAAAAGACTTATAAAAATCATCATTCCATTGGAATGGAAATTTTTTCCTTATCAAATCTATCATTGGTGAAACTAATCATGAAAAATCATGAATAAAGCATTGATAATAACCAAATAGGCTAAGGAAACTACATATCTCAAAGACATTCTTTGGCGCTTGCCAAAATATAATAGCTTCTATCTTTTTTGGATTCATAAAAACACCAATTTCATAGATTAAATTTCCAATAAAACTTACCTTTTGTATCCAAAAATCACACTTTGAAAATGTTTCATACAAACAATGATACCTCAAAATTCCCAACACTGTTGCCAAGTGTTGGTCATGCACAAAACTTGTCCTTGAATACACCAATATGTCATCCACAAACACCACCAAAAAAGAATCTATATACCTTTAAAATATATAATTCATAAATTCCATAAATACCACTGGTGAATTCCTAATACCAAAAGGCATAACCACATACTCGTAATAGAGATATCTACTTCTAAAAGCGGTTTTAAAAATATCCTCCTCCCAAACCTGTAATTGGTGGTATCCTAAGTGCAAGTTAATCTTAGAGAACCACTGAGGTCTCCTTAATTGATTGAATAGTTCATCAGTGCATGGAATTAGATACCAATTCATTATCATAACTTGGTTAAGCTTATGATAATCCACACACCACCAAAGAGTTCCATCTAAATTTTTGATAAATAAGACTGTTACGGCCCATAGAGATGTACTTAACAGAATGTATCCTTTACTTTACAACTCTTCCAACTAGACATTAAATTCCATTAATTCTATTGGTTACATTTGATAATATGGAAGGGAAATAGGACTGGTCCATGGGAGGAGATCAATCGTAAAATATACTTCTCTCGTGGGTGGAAACCCTGAGAAATTTTTAGGAAAAGCATATGGAAACTGATCAATAGTTACTGGAAAACTGCTAGTCTCAATCTCATCCACCACTTCCAAAGTCAAATATAGCAGCTGGTATGAGATAGATCCAATCATTGGTTCTAAAAAGCCTGCTGTACCTACCTTTACATTCCAGTCTCCTCTAAAGAGATTCTCAACACCATCATCAATCATAAAACCAAACCTTCAAGTATGACAATAGATGTGAGATTTTAACATTTTCAACCAATCCATACCCATGATTATATCATATACATCCATCTCAAGCATAGAGAAATCCCATATCAGTTCAGCTCCATCAATCTTTATAGAACATGCTTTGCATATAAAATCTTGAAATTCTTTTTGGGTAAGAGGAATTTGAGGTTTCAAAACGGAAGGCATCATCTCAATATGAAAACCCATAAGATCAATAACATGGGAAGAAATAAATCAATGAGATGAACCCATATCAAAAAAATCTTTCATAAGGTTAGAATTCAAAAGAATCATACCAATCACCATCGATGGTCTAGATTTATCATCCACAATCACTTTCTCAGTTCCAAATAACTACTTACTCACTACAAATTGTTCTTTATTTCCCTGTTGAGATTGCACTGCCTGAGGAGTGATGATATTCTTAGAATCACCATGGATAGATCATTTCTACTAATGAGAGGTATTATGATTCCCTTATCCTTTTCAAAGAATATGATGTCTGCAAAACATGATATGTGTCCCTATCACCCGACCTTGGAGTACTGTGACAATAACACTGAAGATGCCCCATCTTGTTGCAATTATGGCATGATCTAGGTGGTTCCATACAATCTCACTTCATGTGATCAAAATATCCACATGGGAAACATCCAGATTTACTATTTGGTTTTGGAGGAAGATTCGTTGATCCAGCTATCTAATTCTGAGTCACCCCACTACCTTGGAAATAGGTTTCCCTTTCCACTTGTTCCTATAATTAGAGTTCCCATCATTTCCTATAGGTATCAACATGCTTCCTCCACCAATAATTCCTAAGATATATCTTTCTACCACCATCACTCAATTTAAAATATCTATATAAACCATTATATAGAGCATGAAAATCTATAAGTGAATATCTTGTCACAACCCTGATTCTAAAATGAATTCCTTTAAGGTTGCACTTGCAGCAACTTTAGGTGAAAAGAGGACTAAATTCATTAATTTAGCTATTTACTCTATCATCGATAGATTCTCTTAATTAAAGAAGAAAAAGTCTGTCATTCTAGAAATTATGAATGTACAAGGATATAATTATCTGTTAAAAAATTATTCAAAATCCTCCCATGAAATTCCTTTGTCTAATTTAGCATGAAATAATAAATCCCACCACTGGAATGAAAGATCTTCCAGCATGTACATCACCAACTTGACTTTAATCTCTGCTGGTGTCCCTAAAAAATCAATGATTTGATTCGTCCTATTCAGCCACACCTCTGCTTTCTCTAGTTCTGAATCATCTTGAGAGATGGATGGAATACTTATAGAATTGAATTGAATGATCCACTTTCCTTGGTTTATCCCTTCTATTAACTCTATCCATAGATTGAAATGCCTGAAAAAATACTTTGAACCAGCTATTGGTTCACCTATGGCTCGGGTGCAACCACATTCTCAACAACTTCTTCCAATTGGTTTCTACGATGCCTAATAGGTTCCATTTTCTATAAACACAAAAAAACACCATAAGTATCACTCTCTAGAAAATAAAGGATTAACAATTTAAAATTCTACCATATCACACATATCACAACAATGTTTTCCAAAATTCAACACTTTTCCTCTTTCACCATTTTTGAAAAACCCAACATGATTTTAAAAATAAAAAAATTTACAAAATACTAAAACCATTCATTTTCTAAAATATTTCATTTGAAAAAAATTTCAACATTTTTCAAAAATCAACACATTTTTACCAAATCACAAATCATTACTCAAAATGAGATATGCACTCCTAGTGGGAAGTCATTTTAAAAATGCATGTCATGCTCTTCTCATTGGATAAACCCATGGAAATGAGATTAAAACTCCTATAAGTTTCTCAAAACACTCATGCACCAAACTCCTTGGTAACTTTAATTTCAACGTAAATAGGTTAGCTACGCATTTTTTATACTATACATTTCAAGTCCCAATAATCCTACTCCTTTATAGTATCCGAACTCAAAGACCAATCAAGAATGATTTTATAACTCCTTGACTGATAAACCAATACCCTTTATCCTAAAATATTCTTGGTCCAACCAAGACTAATACCATTTGTAACATCCCACCCCTCCTCATTGGCTTGAGACAAGGTGGAATTACTACCAGGCCTTAGGTGAAATCCTCAAGAAAAGGCTAGTAATAAATTCCAAGGGCTTCAATACAATGGGGGGATGATTCGACCTTGAAAATAAAACAACAAAAAACAACACACCATAACCAAACAACCTCTAAATGATGCATGAAACCAGAGTAATACAAAAAGAAAACAATATCGATTGACACCATAACCCATATCAGAGTACAATTTGGAAACCAAAAACCAATACCAGAGTATACAGTGGAAGAAAACACTAACAAAACCCAAGAATCCAAAGACACTAACTCAATATATCCCAAAATTCTCCAAGATCCAACTCCATAATCCATGCTCAAAGTATCATGATGCATCACTAAAGAAATGAGATACATTGAGTTTACCTATTTCTCAATAAACAATAATTGAAAAATCCCTAAAGTGACAAAGCAGGGAGTAAGTAATAAAACCTAGTAGGTTTTCCCCAAGCGAATTTCCTACTCATTCCACTAGGATAGAATATGTTAGTAAATTCATATAAACTAATTTATATAAAAACATTTAAATTATTTTAATAGTTTACATCAAAGCCAAAATTTTTCTCAATAAGACCGTTTTCATAGAAAACAACCAAAAAAGTCCTTAAAACCATTTCAAAAATCCATTTGGAATAACCCATTCCAATACACATATCCACACATGCATTATTTGGTGACTATTCAAAACTCATGAGCGGTCTCTCATCAATCTACCAAGTTTTCATAAGGTAACCATATTCCAGTGCCCCAATGGCACATGCTCCTTCCAGAGGGTCAAATCAATTCAAATGAACACACACCAACCAATAATTCCAAAACCATATCAAAAAAATTATTCCAAACCATTTCAATAAAATAATATTTTTTTATTTAAAACCTTTCCAAAAAACATTTTTCCTTGAATAAAACAAAACAAAAATTTTAAAATCCTAATATTAAAATCATTCAACAATGCACTTTGCACAACAATTCCAAATTTTCACAAACCATCACTAAAGTAAGTTTATAACAAGACTTTCACAACAATTTCACAATAAATTCCAAGAAATTAAAACAATTTGAAATCAAGCCTTAAAGTTATAATAAGAGGAGTCAAGAGTGAAGTCACCTACCTCGGAAACTATGGTAAAAATGAAGAAGGACACAAATTTTTCAACAAAACCGGGTTGAAACTCCAAAAACCCACCTTATATATTGTTCCCTAACATCAAAAAAACCATATATCAATATGACTGACATAAAAAAACATAGATATATCTCCAATGGATTAGATATATGATTACAATAGAGGGAAGAAGAATAGATCTAAGTAAAATCACTAAGAATAGAGACTTACTATGAAATCTAGCCTTCAATGCATCAATATTTTCTAACGTATTGATCTTGGTTTGAAGGAAAGAGTCTCCACAAAATTTTAGAGGATATAAAACTGAGTTAGGGTCATAATAGAGGAAAACATAGTGGTTAAAGAGAAATTAAAAATGTGATCCACAATTTTAGGATCTAATTTTTAATCGTGAATGGTTAGGGAGCACAGTTAGGAAAACCATGCATTAACCGTGTATATGACTATGTCGACAAAAGAACAATTTCTACATGGTAGAAACATAGTTTTTTTAAAAATTCATGCCTAAACATTCACTTACCTAGATCACACTTCCTCACTTTTCATAGTTTTCTGTAGGAGTTTCACAATTTGTACTAACTGTTCTCAAATCGCGCACCTCTAGAAAAGCCCCCAAAATATTCCAAAAGTCCTCTAAACCCTACCAAACTTCACCCAAACACTTTAAATAATTAAAATAAATAAAAATGGGGACTTAATTGAAACTATAGGTGCTACATTATATCCACCCAAGTATGATTAAGGAACAATGCCACCTCAGGCTTTTAATGACTAAAACATTCATGAACATGTCAGTTATATTTTTATTCTTAGATATATTTTACATATCTAACAACTTGTAATCTATAAAATTATAGATGAAATGTAATTTCTAGTTTAAGTGTTTTCTTCTTGCATGAAACACTAGATTTTAGGCAAGGTGAATTGAACTTCAGTTGTCTTAGAATAAATTTCCTTATGGTGACTTTCTAAGTTCCTTTAGTAAACACATTAACCAGTTTAACTCATTTTAATCTTTTATAGCTCCTATGTATTCTATTTTTTTTTTGTATAAAAAGAAACCATAGGATTAAATCAATAAATAAAACTATCCAACGTTCTATCAAACATAAAAACAAATCCTGTCATGCTCTTCTAGGTATCTGAATCCCCATCAAAATCCGCAATAATGAATCCTTACAATGGACTATATTCCCCAAAACTCAACATTGTATCTTACGATCCCTTTAAGTATCATCTGATCCACTATATGACATAATAATATGCCCTTACATGGTTTGAGATAAATCAAATTACTACTCTCACTGCAAAGTTAATGTATTACCACATACACATCATCACATACATTAAGCTTCCGATAACTGATGCATTCGACACTTTTTCCCATATATCGAGCTTCATCATCCAATGTTGGTGCCTGTGACTTGGATAACTTAAAGTGTCTAGTGGGGGGGGGGGGGGGGGGGTTAAGAAATACTTACTTCTGGTCATTTTAATATTTTTAATTCTATTATAAATATATTCTTTTAGGGATAAAAATAGTGTACCATATTTTTTATCCCTCTTTATCCTCACTTAACACCCTGAGATTTTTTGATGTGTTTTATTTTAAATAAATAATTTATTAAGTAGCTTGTATCAAATGGAACACAAAAATAAAACAAAGCATGATAAATTTTATTGAGATAAAATATTACAAGATAAATATTATTAAATTATGAGGATACAATAATGAAATAAAAGATAATATTTAATCAATATTCTTCATTATAAAAAAAAATATTTTTTACATCACATATTATTATTATTATGTATTTTTAAAATTCAACATAAATATTTTAAAATCAATTTATTAGTAAAGTTAAATTTTATAATATAAATAATTAATTTTAATGGTATTTGGTAAAGATTATTTAATATAAAAGTAATATTTTTCAAAGAAATATTTTTTAAACTGCTATGTATTTTTAATTAATAGTTGATAGAGAATAATTTTATTGAAATGTATTGATATTATTTATAAGAAAATAAATTATCATCCATCTAATAGTTATTACTAGGAAAGTAATAAGAATAGATTCATTTTATTCTGTAAAATTTATTTTTTATGTGCTATGAATTTTTATTTTAAGAAACTAAATATATTATGGTTAAATAATGATAAAATATATTGTTTATATGAATAATATATTAATACTAATTTAAGTCATTGATAGAAAATAATAATAAAAACAATTAATATTTAAAAAGTATTTTTTCTATAAAAATAATTTTTTATTATATTTTTTTCTATTTAAAAGTAAAATTTCTATATTTTATATTTTTAATTTGAGAAAATGAACTTCATTTTTTGATTTATCATGATAGTATTAGCTAAGGATTTTTTTTGAATTTTTGGGAAATAGTGATTCTTAGGTGAATAGTACAAAATATAGTTTTTACAAATTTCGTGACTTTTTTGACATCATTAAGATATAATCATGAATTAAAAATTTATGAAACATTTTTAATAATAAAATATGTATTTAATAAGAAAAATTTCACATTTAAAATATAAATTTTAATTTAGAAAACTATGATTGACATATTTGAACCTAAGTAATAGTTTTTTCTTCTAAAAATAGTTTTTATACATTGTACACTTATTATTTTAGAATTATTTTTTATCACTTTTTTGAGCCTAAGGATGTTTTATTTTGTTGGACCCTTTGTGAGATAGTTTTTTTAATAATCGAAAATCATGCCAATTTAAAAATCATGATAATTCACATATTATGTTTTAAGTGATGATAATCATGTCAATGTATATTTATAAATGAATAGATTATGTCACATGGTATAATAAATTTCAGTAATTCAATAAATTATGGATATTTGTGTTTTAATATATTTACAAGTTTATATTTATATGTAATTATGAATTTAACTTAATCTGGTACTGTTCTCTATAAGAAAGACACTTTGTAAGTGTTTCAAAGTCTCTAACACCAATTGGTTCAAAGGATTCACCAATGACTGACTTACCAAGGAGGACTCACTGATCAAAGAAGACACCGATATAGGACTCACCGATAGAACAAAAGACACACCGGTGGACAATTCACCGATGATCGGTCACAGTGATGGTTCAAGAAACTCTCCAATAGGTGACTCACCGATGGGTGATGCACCGATAGTTCAAAGGAATCACCGATGGAAGAGTAACTGATGGGAGACGCACCAATAGTTAGAAATGAGTCACTGATGACGACTCACCCATGCCTGGACAGACTGATAGTACAAATGACCCACCGATGCCCAGAGTCACCGATACTGATGGAAGGGAATCACCAATACAGAGAGTCCCCGATGCTGATAGAGTGATGCTAATGAATCAATGATACTTATGACTCACCGATAGTCATACAAACAATTTTGACTTTATTAATTCAAATTTATATCTAACGGTCATATTTAGAAAAATTAATGCTTCTAACATTAATTAATGCTGTTTGTAGGATATTCATAAAACAATACGAGGTGCATGCACATGGGGAGATCATTATGACTGCTGGACCTCAAAGGATAAAATGATGACAAGCTGGATCATTCAAAATATACATGGAATAATAGTAAGAAAAGAAAGCATAAAAAAGAGAAGAACTCCTAAAACTCTAGAGCATACTTCCAAAACCCAAGAACTCAAAAGGAAGAACATACATGAAGACCGAGAAATCGAGCTAAACCCACTGAGATGACCTGGACATCTTTCAAATAAGAAGATGAACATCTCATACTCCAGGAAGCCAGAACACAGAGGCTACGACACTCTATTTTGGTGATAACTTCTAGAATAGGACTTGAACTTCAATTCCACTTCATCAAAAGAGTCTAGAGTTACACTACATAACACATAGATACTTCTAAACCTCACTCCACATCTTTATCTATCTTGTGTTCATTTAGTTACATTTCTGAGCAGTGTGTGTATCGGTCTATTACACACACACACACACACTGATTCATGTGCATAACTAGAGGATACTTGATATCCTCAATCTCACACTCTATTTATCCATTTTTATCCCATGTAGAACTGTAGAAGAGGTCATGTGTGAACTTTTTGTTGTTTTTCCCATGAAGAACTATGGTAGAGGTCAAGGGTGACCTAGACAGCCCTGTGTGCTGTTGTGAACCATGATCTAGGGTATGAATCAAACTTGTTTATTAATTTAAACTTCTTGGTGACAGGTGATCACCAAGTGGAGAGGACTAAGTATCGACTTGAGACTGAACCTATTGTTTTAAATTTCACTATTCCTGTTGTTATTTTATTTTACTATGTTTTATAAAAAATTTCATTCAAACAAAGTTAAACTCTGATAGTTAGTTTAGAAAGTGTTTATAATAGTTTTGAACTAGTAGGTTAGTTTCAAAAGTTATATTAATATTTAGATTAGTATAAATGAGAACTAATCAATCTCTTGAGAAATTAATTGAGTATTCATGAATCTTATAAATTCACTAGAAAATGACATGGATTATTTTTAATTGGGGGAAATTTTCAAAGAACCAATCTTTAACAGAATTTTTTATAGGAACTAAATTCTCCCCCTCTTGAGTTTCTTACTAGGATAACATTTTGGTATCATATCCAAGAGTTTAGTTTTCAAAACAATCTAGTTTTCAAAATCTTTTCTCAAATATTTTTTTAATTGTGATTTTAGTTCTATTTCATGATCTTAAAAATTCTGTTACTTCTAAATTTTTATCTCTTGAAATAATTTCCAAAATTATATTATGGACAATATATTATAAGGAGCTGCTATGAATAGACCAACTTTATTCAATGAAACAAATTATGCTTAGTGGAAGCTTAAAATGAAAATAAATTTAGAAAGCATGGGATTTGAAATCTGGACTGCTATTGAAAGTAAATATGCACTCTTTGGTACTTTTAGAAACACTTGGGATGAAGTTACCAAGATATCCTATAACAATAACTATAAATCTATGAATTTATTATACTGTGCATTAGGAGACAAATAATTTAATCGCATTTCTACCTGTAAAACTGCTAATGAGATTTGGGACACATTAGTTATTTCCCATGAGGGAAAAACTAATGTGAAAGAGATGAGGTTAAATAATTATACTATTAAATATGAAAATTTTAGAATTAATCCTGATGAATCTATTTCTGATATGTATCTCAGGTTCAATGAAAATTTGAACACCATGATTTATTTAGGAAGAGATGTAATATCAAAGGAGCAGATCATGAGGATTCAATGATTCTTACTAGAGATATGGTGAGGGACATCAGTATCCATAAGAGAATCATGAGACATTGATAAACTTCCAGTTAAGGAAATAATTGGAAAATTAATGATGTATGAACAAGAACCAAAGGTGAATCAATAAGAGGAAGTTCCAAAGAGAAAATATGTGTCTTTCAAGACTACCACTTCCAAGAACAAAGAAAAATAGAAAGTTCAAGCTGCTGTTGAGAGCACAAGTAGTGAATAATAAACTTTAGATAGTGATGAGGAAATGGCCTATCTGTCTAGGATATTCATAAAATTTTATTTAAAGAAAAATCTCTTCAAGAAACCAAACTATAAAGGAAAATATGACATTAAAGGAAATTGGAAAAAGGATTGGAAGAATCCTAACAAATCAGAAGAAATAGTTTTCTATGAATGAAAAAGGAGAGGGCCTGTAAAGTTGACTTTCTTAAATTAAAGTATAAAAAGAATTATGAGTATAAAGATAAGAAATATAAGAAAGCAATGAAGGCCACCTGGAGTGCATCCGAGGATAGCTCTAGTGAATCTGATTATTCTCAGAATGAGAAAGAAGATATGGAAAATATGTTCTTTATGAAAAATACCTCAGAGTTAATCTTAAACTCTCATGTAACTAATGATTATTATTCTAGATATGAATCTAAATATGAGAATATGAAAAATGATAAACTATTTTAGTATTGTAATATGCTATAAGAAACTTGTAATGAACTGAAGGATAAGTATAAATCATTAAAGAAATAGCATTCATTCTCTAAAAATATTAAATATGAACTTACTATTGAGAAAGAGAAAAATGCACAATTACTAAAGGAAAATAATGACCTAAAGTTCTCTAATGATCAATTAAAGAAGGATTTGGAAAAGTTTACCAATGGAAAAAACACACGTACTCAATTAATTGGTAAATAGATAGCTCCTAGGTATAATACTGGAATAGGATATTAGCCAGGACAAAGAAATTT
This sequence comes from Viscum album, assembly GCA_963277665.1. Classification (NCBI taxonomy): domain Eukaryota; kingdom Viridiplantae; phylum Streptophyta; class Magnoliopsida; order Santalales; family Viscaceae; genus Viscum; species Viscum album. Next base: position 23,089,741 of record OY728128.1, read on the forward strand.
ATCTAAAATACATTTTATAACTAAATCTAGAAAATCTACTTCTCTATCCATGAATCAAGATTTTAATGCAAGTTCAAGTTCTGAAAAATCTTTTTTTGCATCAAGTTTTTATGGACCAAAAAAATTTTATTTTTCAAATACATTATAATCTACATATAGGAAACCCATAAGACAATTGTAGGTTCCTAAAGCCTTTATTACTAATGTTTTTAGACCCAGAAAAATATGGGTACCAAAATCTTTTCTTGGATGAATTATTTTGTAGGTAAACTTCCTAAAGAGTTCCTATAGAAATATTTGTTACTTGGAAAATGGATATTCAAGAAACATTACAAGAGATTACTCAAGATTCAATAATCTCATCAAGATTGATAGAGGACATGTCATATTTGGTGACAATGGTAAAGGAAAAATCATCAACTTAGGCCAGATTGGTAATCCTAACTCTATTTCAATTTCCAAAGTACTTTATGTTGATGGATTAAAATATAACTTTCTTAGAATATCTCAACTATGTGATGATGGATTTAATTTCAAATTTAAAAATTATTCATTCCATGTTTTTGATGCAAAAAATAACTTAGTATTTACTGCTCTTAGAAATGATAATGTATATGCTGTAAATTTAGACACACTAGCATTATAGAATGTTTCCTGCCTAAGTTCCTTTTATAAAGAGTCTTGGATTTGGCACAGAAGACTTGGACATTGTAATGTACACTCCCTTAAGAAATTAACTAGAAAAGGTTTAGTTAAAGAACAGTCCAAACTAGAGTTTCCAGACAATATAGTGTGCAATCCTTGTCAAAAAGGAAAGTAACATAAAATCTCTTTCAAACCAAAGAAAGAAGCTATAACTTCTCAACCTCTCAAGTTGGTTCACATGGACTTGTTTAGACCATCTAGAGTTTCAATACTCAATGAGAATATGTTTATGTTCTTGTAGATGACTTCTCTAGGTATACTTGGATCTTTTTCGTATCTCACAAAAGTGAATCTTACTCCATTTTTACCAAGTATGCTAGAACTGTAGAAAATCTTAGTGGACTTAAAATTAAATCTTTAAGAAGTGACCATGTCCACAATTTTAAAAATCAAGACTTTGAATCTTTTTTCTCACATAATGTCTATAGTCATAACATCTCTCCCCATAGGACACCTCAATAGAATGGTATAGTAGAAAGAAGAAATAAAACCCTATAGTAAATTGCCCGAATTATGATAAATTAATATGAACTACCTATTTATTTTTGGGCTAAAGCTATTAATATAGATTGTTATATAATAAATAGAGTCTTAATTAGACATATCCTTAAGAAAACTCTTTATGAGTTGTGGAATAATAGGAAACCCAAGGTAAATTATTTTAAAGTGTTTGGATGTAAAGTTTATATTATTAATACTAAAGATAATCTAGATAAATTTTCCTCAAAAAGTGATGAAGGAATATTCCTTGGATATTCAGCATCAAGAAAAGTATATAGAGTCTTTAATAAAAGAACCAAATTGGTGGAGAAATCTATACATGTCAAGTTTGATGATACAGATCCACATGAACCTAAGACCTTACTAGATAATCTTGAAGAGGATATGTCAACTCTGTACATTAATGATAAACCCTCTGAACATCCTATAAAGGAATCTGTTAAAACTTTCAATTCTAGAAATTCTTCAGATTCTAGCCATAATGAACTAGAACCAATTAATAAACATGAAATAACTAGCCCTACTTTTACAAGAACAACTAGAACCCTTAAAAACCATCCCTTAGATACTGTAGTTGGAGATTTAGATAGAGGAACACAAACTAAATGTTCTTTGAAAAATTAGGTTGAACATCAATAATTCTTTCCATAACTTGAACCTAAAAACATTAATGATGCTATCAATGATGAATTTTTGGTGATGGATATATAAGAAGAGCTTAATCAGTTTGAGAGAAATAAAGCCTAGAAGCTTGTTAATAAACTAAAAGATACCTTGACCATATGAACTAAATGGGTGTTTAGGAATAAAGTAGATGAATATGGAAATATAGTTAGAAACAAATCTAGATTGGTTGAACAAGGCTATAATCAAGAAGACAAAATTGATTATAAGGAGACCTTTTCACCAGTAGCTAGGCTTGAAGCCATTAGAATATTACTTTCCTATGTATCTCACTTGGATTTAAAACTTTATCAAATGGATGTCAAAATTTCATTCTTAAATGGTTATATAATTGAGGAAGTTTTTGTTGAACAACCCCCAGGTTTTACAAATTCACTTTTTCCAAATCATGTTTTCAAATTAACTAATGCTTTATATGGTTTGAAATAAACTCTAAGTGCATGGTATTCTAGGTTAAGTAACTTTCTTATTTCTAAAGGTTTTATAGAAGGAGTTACAGATCCTAATTTATTTATAAAAATAATTTCTAAAGATGTTTTAATAGCACAAATATATGTAGATGATATTATTTTTGGATATTAAAAAAATTATTTATGCAATGATTTTTCAAAAATGATGCAAAGTGAGTTTGAAATGAGTTTAATGGGTGAACTTAAATATTTTCTTGGATTTGAAATATTTCAAAACAAAGAAGGTATTATTTTAAATAAAAGTAAATATACTAAAGATCTTTTGAAAATATATGGATTTTATGGAATTAAGTGTAGTGAAACACCTATGAGTTCTACTTTTAAGTTATATCTTGATGAAAATGGGAAATATATTGATCAAACTGCTTATAGAGGAATGATTGGGAGTTTGATTTACTTAACTTCTAGTAGTATAGACATCATGTTTAGTGTGTGTATGTGTGTAAGATTTCAAGAAAACCCAAAATAGTTTCATTTAAATGTTGTTAAAATAGTTTTCAAATACCTCAAATATAAGACTAATTTAGGATTGTTCTACCCAAGAGGAAAACCTTTTGATATGGTTAGCTATTCTGATACTGACTTTGGTGGATTTAAATTTGATAGAAAGAGCACCTTTGGAACATGTAACTTTTTGGTAAAGTCTCTAATTTCATGGTGTAGTAAAAACCAAAATTCTGTTTCATTATCAATTGTTGAAGTAGAGTACATTGCTGCTGTTAGTTATTGTGCACAAATTTTATGGATGAAACACACTTTATTAGACTATGGAGTTCAATTCAAACATATCCCTATAAATTGTGACAATACAAGTGCTATTAAAATTTCTAAAAATCCAATTTATCATTATAGAACAAAACATATTGATGTAATACATCACTTTTTGAGATACCATTATAAAAAAGGTGATATAAATCTTGAGTTTATTGGCACTGAACAAAAACTTGCTGACATTTTTACCAAACCCTTAAACTACGAGAGAATAAGATACATCAGACATGAAATATGAATGATAAATTTATAAAGAATCTTTGTCCTTATCCCTTTAAAAATTAAGTTTTTATGTCAAACTGATCAGTGTGAAACCTATCATTTCCAAATTTATCATTGTGAAATCGATTGTGTGAAACCGATCAGTGTGAATCTGATCGTGTGAAACCGATTAGTGTGAAACTGATTGTGTGAAACCGATTAGTGTGAAACCGATTGTGTGAAACTAACCAGATGAGACTGATACTGTTAAAGTGAAATCGATACTAATAAAGACCTTTCGGTAAATCTGTTTGTCTGTATATTTTATGTAAAACAACACAATTTCATTTTTTTATCTTTACATATATTATATTTTATGTTTTTACAAAGTATAAACCCCGAATGATAAAATTAAATTGATCCATGCTATTTCTACCCTTTGACCCTTCACTACCCTCACTACCTTCAAACCTTAAACCTTTCAAATCCCTTCTTCAAACCCAAACCTTCAGAATGGAAAGGAAAAAGTGTGTGATGGAAGGATCGAGTGAATCACCGCAGCTAAGTTCCAGAAAAGAGAATTGAGTAGTTTCGCAAGTCATGTGAATATGGAGTTGGAAAGACATGTAGTAACTTCAGAGAAAGAGGTGTCTGTAGAATGGTTGTTGTTGAGCAAGTCTATTTTGCTAAATGTTTTGGAATCAGAAGGGTGGATTAGTTGGTTTTCAGATAATGAGAGACCATACTATCCCAAGTTGGTTCGCAAATTTTATCTATATATAGAAGTGTTTTTTGAAGGAGCTGAGGAGACTTAGATGAAATCTATGGTAAATGGAAAGGATATTTCATTTTCTTCAAAGGAGTGGGTTGAATGCTTAAAGATGCCTCATGAGGGAATATTTGATGACTACCAGGGTGACATTCCATCTACTTCAGATTTATTTTCTTATAATTTTTTTGGGAAGGAGTTAACTAGAAATGAGGAGTCAAGGAGGATAATAGCTTCAAAATTAAATGGAGAGGCCGTAATGCTATTCAAATTCATCCAACACAAAATCTTCCCAAGGAAGGGAGATTTTTCTTTCTTAAAGTATCAGAATGTCTTCTTGATTTATTTGTTTAAAAATAAGGTGAAAGTGAACCTGTGTAGGTACCTTATGGTACATATTTGTAAAATGATCAAAAATTTTCAAAAACAACTTGTTTATATTATCTGAGGATGATTTCTGCAATGTTGAAGAGGCTAGGATGTGTGGAGGATGAAGATGAGTTGATTACTGCATTTAGTGGTTTATGCCCGCACAAAGACATCTGTAAAAGGATAAAAATCTATTGAAACCCATGGAGGAGAATTTGGATAGAAGATGAGGATAAATTTTATGAGGATTATAATCCTATTGATCATCCTAACAGACCAAGGGATTATGCTGATCTAGGTCTTAAACCTGGTGAGCAGGTTGTGTATTCAGATGAATAGAAAGTTGAGCCAGAGCTGTAAAGAGAAAATGGATCTACTATAGATGATAGGAGTGACCTAGATATTTCTTAAATACCTAGTGAAATGTCATATGGACCACCAATTCCACCCTTAGAATTACCTTCTAATGAACCTTTTTTATATAATGATGAAGATGAGGAAGAGACTAATGTTTCTGGCGTTGAAGGTTATGTGAGTAGGAATAATGATGATGATGATAAGGATGATGATGAGAATGATGATGATGGTGATCATATGAGTGACTCACTGAAATAAAGACAAGATGTAGTTAGTTCTGGTGAGGAGTCTGTTCATAGAGATGAAAAGAACTAAATGATATAGCTGATGAATAAAATGCTATTGATCATAATGGACATAATGATGGATATGTTGGAAATGAGGATGGACATGACCACCCTAATGATGCTCAAGTCATCATTTAGAAACTTGCTGATATTTTTGATGGAGGTTAAGAGGAAGAACCTTAAGTTTAGATTGTACCTATGCCTCAGAATAAGGGGGATCCTCATGGTAAAAGTGTGAGAATAGATACTCTAGAGCCTAAATATGTAACATGTTATGATTAGTGGAACATGTATCCAAGATATATCTTGTTTGGGCTAGACTATGGTGACTTTGATGAGGAAATGGTAGCCCCTCCCGCTCCACAAGTTAATGTGGAACCTACTATCTATTCCTCACCACCCTTACCTTGTGCTAATGAGCCTGCTGTACAGAAAATGCCTAGTGACTATGTCACCAAGGATGATCTCGAACAATTAAAGGCTGATTTGTGTGAATATGTGAGATCTTCTATTCCAGTGAGAAATGAATCTTCTACAACTATGAGTATTTCATAGGCAGATTCTATTTGGATTGCTGGAATGGTAATTCAGGAAATACAACCCAATATTATCACTACAGCCGAGACCATTGTGAGAAATAATTCAGTGCTGGGAGAATAAGTGAATAAAATGAATCATGAAATTGTATCTATGTCAAATGAATTCAGAACCACAATTTATGGAGTAATGGAGGTTCTTAGGAACCTTGTTACAAATCTACAAAATGCATATTTGAAAAATTTGAAGGAGGATCTTGGAAAGATGATTTCTAGAGAATCTGGTTCTAGTGTTACCAAACTTGCAGTTAATATGGGGCCCTTTAGGAATGTGATAAGAGAAGATATCAAGTACATTTAGAATGAATCTAATAAAGAGACCCTTTCCAAAGTGAAAAAGAATAGTGACCATGTTTATAACATGGTGATACAATATTAAAATGAGGCAACTGATGCTCAAAAGGAGATTAGATACAAATTAGACAAGTATTTTTCTAAAATATACACAAAGCATGAGTTGAATAAAAAATTTAAGTTCTTGGCTAAGAACCTCAAGATACCACCAGTGATCAAGGATTTCAAGAATCAAGTGAGCTAGTTTAAAGAGTTTACAACCACATTGGAGAAGTTCATGGAAAACAAGGAGGATCTCGAGAAGGCCATGCAGTATGGGGGTGAAATCATCACTAATTTTATTAATCTTTTGAATCCTTACCTTCATGTATAGTCTGAAGCAATAGTGGTCCTTGAAACTGCTTCCACCAAACCTGGTTCACTACCTCCTGATCAGATGTTAGTGTCTCAAGCTTTATCTCAGATCAGGACAGTGATCCAAGAGAAGCCTCCCAGTAGTGTTCTGTCAGAGCAGAGACCAAGCCTTGCATCTACTGTTCCTACAACAATTAATTTACCTGGTATAACTATTCAATCATCCCTTCCTAAATCCATAGAACTACCTCTTGGACCCACTATTAACCCTTCAGACAAAGGGAAAGATCATCTAAATCCCAAACCTTAGTCGTGGATCATTCTTTGATAGGGCTCTGTACTTTTATTTTTGATGAGTGTCTTTTGATGTTTGTACTCTTTTTTACTTTTATAAATATTAGTTTGACTTCAATGTGTTTCAAGTTTCTTTGTGTTCTTTTTATTTATCCTTTATGTTTCTTTTAACCTTTTTGTTAATCCCAAAAGGGGGAGAAATATATGGACCGTGAGGGTGACACCGTGATGGTGGCACTGTGTCCCCTTCGTTCTTTTTCTAGTTCCTGACCTTTCCGTTCTCGTAGTAAATTAATTCTTTTACACTTGTTAAATCCCATAATTAATACCTAAAAATCCCGAGAAATATCCCCGATGGGGGGTATTAAATAACAACTTAATACCATCGTGTGTAACCTCCCAAACCACGTGGGAAACCACGGTCCGACTTTCAAGGCGTTCAAAATACCCATATCCCATAACAACGGGATTTTATATATATATCATAGAGGAAGTTATTCTTTATCTTGGACGACCCCTCTCCTTCTCCCTGGTGCGCCTGGAAGTTTCCTCCCCTTTCCGAGACTTGTGGTGCCCCTGCGATCGAGTCTTCTACTCATCCTTAGAGTTCCCGACGTCCCTCCCCTGCAAATCGTGCATCCCCTGTTCTTGGCGCGTGGAGAAAAACGTCGATCCTTGATCAATCAAGTAGGGATTTTCTCCTTCGTCTCTCGTTTCTATGTATCATGTGGGGTGGGAATGCTTTTGTCTATGTGGAAATTTATGAAACTGAACTTAATGAAGATAATGAATAGACCTTTAAAGAATGAAAGGGTGGTGTGATCGATGTTCTGGTGTACTCTTTTATGTTAATATGTGTTGTGATTTTTATGGGCCTATGCTCACTGAAAATCATGGCCATTGGTGGTATTTCTCTGCGCACTAATGAACCTCGGTGCTCCTGGATGTTTAAATAACCGTAACATGGAATTGGTTGATTATGTATACTCGGTTAAATAAATTGAAAGGACCAGGATCAACCCTTTTCTGTGATAACCCTGGTTAAAGCACAATGGAATTGAAACAATGGAGTGTGTTAAATCTTTTAAATTTGAAAATACCTGCATGGGCCTACCTTGTGTTGGTGGTAGCGGTTTGGTTGTTTCTTTCATGGGCCGATTGCGGGTGACCTTATGGTTTTCTTGGATGGGGGCTTAGTTTTGCTGGGGTGATTAGGTGGGGATGGGATCCCCTATTGTTATACTTTTGTTGGTTGTGAATCTGAGGCTGTGTGGTTACTCTGCTTATATCACGAATTGGGGTGGAATCCTCTGTTGTTGAGAAACCATTGGCTCCTGGATTTTGGGGACATGGGGCTGTGTCTCGGGGTTTTCTTTGGTTCCAGTACTTTGAGGGATCTCACTTATCCCTTTGTTTTTGTGACTTTACAAAAGAACCAGGTGTCAATGTTTAAGTTGCTGTTTGACTGTCTTCTTTCTATGGCTTGAAGTTTTTCATGTTAATTTCCCAGTAGTGTAGAATTCACCTAAATGGGGTTACTTGAACATGGAAACAGTAATAGTTTAAATGGTAATTGTTTTTGGAATGAGTTGTGGCTTGTCCATGAGTGTCGTGTTGTTCTTTCATGAATGAATAGTAACGAGGGTGTTTGTGCTTAGGTTTTGGAACCCCTAGGTTGGGATGAGTGCATGTTACCTATACCTATATCTTTAGATTTTATGTTTTTTTATTCGCACCCCACCCAAGTTGATAAATTAAGTGCCGAACACTCCCATTTCATGGGGGAGGGTGTTTTTCCCAACACTCTTATGAGTGGCTGGTTATTAGCTCCTTTTCTGATCCCTTTCCCGAATAGCCAAGACTCTTTGGGTAGGCTGTGATGGCCTGAATTCCATTATTAGCCCAAGAATCTTTGGGCAGGGTAGTTTTGGTGGTTGGCCCTGGTGTTTGTGAGTAGGTTGTTTCCCAAGTGTCTTCTGGATGAGGCCCAAGTGTCTTCGGGCATGGTAGTGGTTGTTATGACCCAGGTGTTTGTGGGTGTGGTTACGCATGGTGGTTGTGGCCCAGGTATCTATGGGTAGGGTTTGACAGTGGGACTGTAGTGAGGTTGTGGCCCAGGTGTCTGCGGGTGGGGTTTGGCAGTGGGACTGCGGTGAGGATATGGCCCAGGTGTGTGCGGGCGGGGTGTGGCAGTGAGACTGCGGTAAGAATGGCGGGATTGGTTCGATGTGTAGAATTTCTTCAATAACCAGTGGGAAAGTGGCGCGGGGTGCCCAAATATCGATGTACTATTACTATACGTTACTTGACTTACGTTATTTGGGGAGCGTGCCTTGGTGAGGTTTGGGTGGATAGTTTTATCTTGTTGGGTGTTTGGTTATCTCTTTTTCCACGGGACATTATAATGTCTCCTCACTTGTGCACGAGAGTCTTTGGTTTTCCCTACTGAGTATACTTGTATGCTCATCCTACGTATATAAAACTGCTTTCAGGTTTCTAGGAGGACTTCAGGGATCGTGCGGGACTGTACTAGCTCAGACCTTTGGGGAAATTGCTGTTGTTGATTTCCTTTTCTTGGTACTTTAACTTTGGAGTTTTTGTGGCTTGTATCATTTACTATTGAACATGCATATGGGAATGGGTTATTTTTGGCTTTACCTTTACTTTCAGCTTTGATATTGTTGGGGTTTCTATCTTATCTCTCTATCCTATAAAAATAAAAAGGGTAATGCCCTCCATTTTATATGAGATTCTATACCCTTGGTTCTGGTCGCCACTCTGGGACCTATTGAAGGCGGGTTTTGGGGGTCATTATCTCTCCTTCAACTTAAAGAAGGAAGGGCCTGAAAATTTTCTGACCCTTCCCTCCTTTTGGTTAAGTTGGATGGCATAAACTCTTAACCTAAGGGGGAGACTAACTATGGAATAGGAAAGATGGAATGTCATCAACATAGAATATATATATATCTCAGCTCTGATATAAATCACTAATACTGCAATAATACAACTTACTAAGGGGGATTATGAAAGTACTCTGATATAATTCTCTTGTAAGAACCTTATATAAATACTCTGATACAATTATTGAGGGGGATCATAAAAGGAAAGACCTTATAGTTGTATTGAGAATTCACACTCACTGTTGGTATGCTAAGCCAAGCCATTATTATTCCTTAACATCATGTATAAATCATTCATTCCATGATTTGTGATTATAAAAAAGGGGGAGATTGTTAGACCCTTTGTGAGATAACTGTTTTAATAATCTCAAATCATACCAATTTAAAAATCATGATAATTCGCATATTATTTTTTAAGTGATGATAATCATGTCAATGAATATTTATAAATTAATAGATTATGTAACATGGTATAATACATTTAAATAAGTCAATAAATTATGGATATTTGTGTTTCAATATATTTAAAAGTCTATATTTACATGTAATTATGAATTTCACTTAATCTGGTGCTGTTCTGTGTAAGACATACACTTTGTAAGTGTTTCAAAGTATCTGACACCAATTGGTTCAAAGGAGTCACTGATGGCTGACTCACCAATGAGGACTTGCTGATTGAAGAAGACACTGATGCAAGACTCACCGATAGAACAAATGACACACCTGTGGAAAAGTCACTAATGATTAGTCACACCGATGGTTCAAGAGACTCTTCGATAGGTGACTCACTGATGGGCAATGTACCAATAGTTTAAAAGACTCACTGATGGATGAGTCACCGATGGGTGATACACCGATAGTTCAAAATGAGTCACTGATGATGACTCACCAATGACCGAATAGATCAATAGTACAAATGACTCACTAATTACCAGAGTCACCAATACCGATGGGAAGGACTCATCGATACAGAGAGTCACCAATGCCGATAGAGCAATGCTAATGACTCATTGATACTTATGACTCACTAATAGTCATAAAAAATGTTTTTACTTTATTAATTCAACTTTATATCTAACAGTCATATTTAGACAAATTAATGATTCTAACAGTAATTAATGTTGTTTGTAGGATATTCATAGGATAGTAAGAGGTACATGCATGTGGGGAGATAATTATTCCTACTGGACCTCAAAGGATAAAAGGATAAAAATCTAGATAATTCAAAATATAAATGGAATAACAGTAAGAAAAGAAAGCGCGAAAATAGAATAACTCCAGCAGATCTTGAGCATACTTCCAAAACCCAAAAACTCAAAAGTAAGAACATACAGGGAGATTAAGAAATTGAGCTAAAATTGCTGAGCTAACCTGAACATCTTTTGAATAAGAAGTTGAATATCTCATACTCCTAGAAGCTAGAAAACAGAGGCTACAACACTCTATTTTGGATCCAACTTCCAGAAGAGGACTTGAACTTAAATTCCAAATCATCAAACGAGTCCAGAGTTGTACTGCATAACACACATAGCCTTCTAAACCTAACACCACATCTTTAGCTCTATTGTGTTCATTTAGTTACATTTCTCAGCAATGTGTGTATCTGTCTGTTACATACACACTGAATCCTATTCATAACTTGAGGATACTTGATATCCTCAATATCACACTATATTTATCTAATTGTATCCCATATAGAACTATGAAAGAGGTTGTTTTTGTCCTGTTTGTTGTTTTTCCCATGAAGAACTGTGGTAGAGTTCAAGAGTGACCTAGACAACCTTGTGTGCTATTGTGAACCGTGATCCAGGGTGTGGATCAAACTTGTTTATTAATTTAAACTGCTTTTTGGCAGGTGATCAATAAGTGGAGAGGACTAAGTATTAACTTGAGACTGAACCTCTTGTTTTAAATTCCGCTGTGCCTATTGTTATTTTCATTTAATATGTTTTTTAACAAATTTCATTCAAACAAAGTTAAACTCTGATAGTTAGTTTAGAAAGTGTTTATAACAGTTTTGATCCAGTAGGTTAGTTTCAAAAGTTATATTAGTCTTTAGATTAGTATAGCTGAGAACTAATCAATCTCTTGAGAAATTAATTTAACATTCAGGACTCCTATAAATTCACTACAAACTGACTTGGATTATTTTTAATTGGGGGAAATTTTCGAAGAACCAATCTTTAATAGATTTTTTGTAGGAACTCAATTCTCCCCCTATTGATTTTCCTACTGGGACAACAGATTTCATTTTTTATCAATTCAGTTTGTCAATTTAATCATGAAAAGGTGAGGTTTTAGACGTAAAAGAGAGTCACTTCCATTATAATTTCATGATAAAAAAGAAATCCAAGGTCGTAATTTCATAACAATGGAGAGGAACCACGGTCCTTGGAATAGCTAGCTAGATAGATTACTTGAAAAAAAACATGTGGTGTTTATTAAACCGACCATCTAGTAAAAAATTGTCACCAAATGGTTGGGATGCACTGCCAAAAACAATTGCTTTTGAAGTTAAACAATCGAGAAAATGTGAACAAGGAGCTAACTACTAAACCTATATCTATACAACCTGTATGGAGATAAGAAATCATGTGAAAAATAAAGTTCAAAATTTTGAGGAGATCTACCTAATGTAGAGAAACCCATTTCAAGAGTACAAATAATATTGTTTTCTAAGCAGATAGTGTTTACATGATTCTATTTGAAGGCTGACATGGATAGAGATGGATAAATATTGATTAAAGTCCCAATGGATGTATGTTTACTACAATTTTATTTCCTTTCATTGTGTTCCATGATGGTTGATGTAATTGAACTTATATATGTTACAACACCTCATAAAAATGTTTAAAGGAGTTTGGATTTATTTTAATAATTATAATAATCATTAGAATAAGTTTTGAGATGATTTTACATGGTTAGAGAATCTATAAAGAAATAAGAAGTTCATTTGAAGTCATCTGTAGAAATATGGTATTTTCAAGTTCATGAAAAAAGGCTAAGTCCTAATCATAAGACTTTTCTTATTAGAATAAATGACTTCACTATGAATGTATGTATTCAGGTGATAAATGCAAGTCTTCAACTGACTTCCAAACTTCATCATATGACTTCCCTTCCAATTACATGACTTTGGTTTTTGTTGAAAATACACAAAGTCATGATCATACGACTTTAGTCATAGCATAATACTTGACTATAAGACTTCACCATATGCCTTTGATTCCATCATATGACTTTTATAGAATGTATGAATTTGATCTTAGTTAGGTTTTCTGAAAAATAATTGAATGTAATTTTTTTGAAGTACTGAATGCAAGCCTTTTCTCATGAGTATAAGTCTTTAGAGTAGAACATAATTCTTTTTTTGTGAAACATAATTCTTTTATACTCAGTAGAATTTGGAAGTTCTTCTGGATGAAAAATCAAGCTTCCACATTTTAGATATGATGAAGATGAGATAAATTGGGATGATTCAAGAGTTTTCCAATCATGGCATAACCACCACAATCAACTAAAATAGTGCATGATCTAAGTATTGAATAAATAGAAACTGATCTTCATCCATGTAAAGGGTAGATAAAAACAACATAAAAAAGAGTGTTTCTATAATTAAGAGATTCCAAAGAAAGAAAAATCTAATGATGCTTAAGCTATGATTTTGAGTTCAAAACATCATAAAGTTTATTCAAGACATGATATGAGATTTATATGAAGAATATTGAAGTAGGAGTTACACTATATATATTTATTGATTCTATAAATGAATTTATTAGGTTTTCAAGAATAATACAGATGAATTTCTATCAAAGATTTCACATTTATCAGAGGTCAAGTGATTTACTAGTCATTTATGAAGTAATCTAGGAAAACCATAAAAACTAGTGTTTTACACAATTATCTTGATCAGAGGCTATAAAATTGTTTGAGAGTAAATGAGATGAGAGTATTTGAATTTACCAAAGAATGTTTCACACTACAGTTTTTTATACTATACATTTATTCATAATTGTTGAAAATAATATGAATATTTTAGTGGTAATATTTTTAGTTGAAGAAGAATATGAATCCAAGACTACTATAGAATATCTAAAATATTTTTGGCCATGTTTCTAAAATTATGGGAATTTATTAAATTTATTCTTGGAAGATGCTTTGAGTGGAAAAAACAGGGCATGAAAATACATGAGAACTCATAATGAGTATTCTATTATAATTATTTTCACTTGTATTTATTTATTCTTATTAACATACCATTTATAGTATTTGTAAAAAAGGAATGCATTTAATAAAGGATACTATTCATGTGAGTTTCAAAGATATAGAGTATTTTATAGATGCATCATTTATGTGTCTATACATCAGAATAAGAAGCGATTGTTGAGTGTGCTAGAGAGAACTGAGAGAATTTGAGAAGACATTGAAGATATTGAAGTAGAAAAAGAAGAAGGAATCCACTATAACTAGTATCTAGGAAGTGAATAAGAAGGATCCACTACATCCTGTATCAAGCATGAATAAAATAGTTGAGCCTATGAAACTTGATGGATCTCAGAGAAGGTGATCACAAGTAGGTGGGAGATGGAGCATATTTGAGTTGAGTTGACAGTGATAGATTCTATAAAGAACTAGAAGATATATACAGTTTCATAGGTCGAGTTTAATGAAATTTATTTGAAACTCAAAGAAAATTTAAAGTGAGGAATAATATATGATATTATTGGTGTAGATCCACATAGTACTTAGAGAATATTTACTTAAAAAATGAGTAAGAAAACAAGATACCAGAGGGAGATGAAGGTTATTGAAAAAAATATAACGATCCCTTCATTTCTATCATATAGTGGAGGTGTGTCACCTAAATAATATGGTCACCCCATCCATAACACCCATGGAAAAGTGAGAACTAAAATACTAAATGTTACTACCTATGTCAATAAGGTGAACCGTTCTTTTTTTGGAGCCTGGATTATTATAACTTCATAGTTAAGTGTGCATAGCCTAGAGTATTGATCAATATGGGTGACCTCCTATGAATTTTCCTTAGGTGTGTGTGATTGAGGATAAAAACCTAGAAGAACATATATTGTCCAATAATAAAATTCATTAGTTTGATAACTATCCCTGGTGGGTAATAGTATGTGGTGTGATGGGAAGGCAACCAAGACATTACAGGAGACCCATGGGGTCAGTTGACCAATTTTATGGCCTGAGGTAAGTCAGGTCATAAAAAATAGTATCAGAGCCAAAAACTATTCAGATATTCATAGGGATTACCTTGGTTTTAAGCGTTGGGTCCACAATGAGAGTTTTGTTATTTAAAGGTGTGGAGAGTGTAACACCCCTGGTAAAGTGAGACTCAAACGACTAAATGTCACTACCCATGTCAACAGGGTTCACCTTTATTTTTGGGATCCTACCTAATTAAAACTCCATCGTTAATCATGATTGGTTTGGAGTAGTGATCAATATGGGTGAAATCCTTGGAAGATTCCTAGGGTGTGTGAGGATAAACTAGAAGAACATTTGTTGGCTTGTGTTTACAATCATTAGTATGATAAGAGATCTCAATGGGTAATAGTCTGTGGTGTTCTAGAAATACAACCATGATATTATAGGATACCCATGGGGTTAGTTGACCAAGTTCATGGCCTGAGGTAGGTCAGGTCGTGATAAAAATTATTATAGCCAATACCCAGCCAAAAGTGCAGAGGCACTATTTGGGATTGAAGTGTGAGGTATATAATGAGGGAGTTGTTCTTTAAATGGGTGGAGAGTGTAACACCCCTGGAAAAGTGAGACTTAAAAGAATAATGTTACTACCCATGACAACAAGGTTCACTTTTAATTTTGGAAGTCCACCTAATTAGAAATCCACATTTAAACATCCTTGTCTTAGAGTAGTGATCCGAACAGGTGGCCTCCTGGGAGGTATCCAAGGGTGTGTGTGAATGAGTATAAAGCACACTAGAAGAACATATGTTGGATTATGGGGATATTTATTAGTCTGATAAGTGAACCTGGTGGGTAATAGTCTATGATGTGCTGGGAAGGCAACCAATGTATTACAAGAGACCCATGGGAACTGCCTGGGTTTGAAGTGTGGGGTCCATAATGAGGGTGTTGTTATTTAAAGGGGTGGGGAGTATAACATACCTATAAAAGTGTGACTTAAAATACTAAATTTTACTACCCATGTCAACAAGGTGCGAATTTCATTTTGGGAGTCTTAGTGATTAGAACTCCACAGTTAAGAATGTTTGGCCTGGAGTAGTGATCGGGATGGGTGACCTCCTGAGAAGTCTCCTAGGGTGTGTGTGAGTGAGGATAAAGAACACTAGAAGAATATATGTTTACCTTTGGGTAAAATCATTATTTTGATAAGTGACCCCAATGGGTAATAGTCTGTGGTGTGTTGGGAAGGTTACCAAGGTATTACAGGAGACCCATGGGGTCAATTGACCAAGTTCATGGCCTATGGTAGGCCGGGTTGTGATACCATCTATATAATATGGTGGAAGTGGTTTTAGGATTATCCGTGGACACCCATTGTAATTAGTGGTTCAATTATAGTGCAGAATCCATGAATCAATAATAGTTCACATGGAAATGAGTGAGTTTCTCACATTTGGGTTGAACCATGTAAAAATACCACATAATGACATTATTTATATTTTTTCATTACATGTGGTTGTGGACTACTGAGTAAAAGAAAACAAGATCCACACATTATTTAACTGGATATAGGGGTTCAAATACCAAATGGGGTTATGGTAAAAATAAGAATTCATTTTGGTAAAAGAATTAGACAAAAACTAATTCAACCCCCTCTTAGGTGTGTTTTCATGGTCTTCTAGGAAAATTAAATTAGTATCATAGGATATGTTACCTATTATTAGATCTTTATTAATATTAAAATTGAAATTAGAAGCACACGGTTCCATCTAATTAGATATTTTGTATTTCTATAATTTATTTTAGAGTGTTGGTTATATTTTATTAGACTAATAAAATTTCTAGTTATTCACATTTGATATATATAAAGTTAAAATCTAAGTTTGAAGAAGTAACTATAATGTAAGAATCATCTTCTATTACTACTCAAATAGATTTGGAGGTCTCAATAAAGAACTTGAGAAATAGATAAAAGTGGGTGGAAATAAAGTTAAGAAAGTATTTGAATAAGCAAGAGGAACAACCACTAGATTAAGAAAGTAAGAGTGGTAAGAGTTTTGATTAATATATTGATAATGTTCCTCTAGTGAATATTTCTCAAGATACAAATAAAATTATTTTAATGATTAATTCATTTAATTTTAATCTAAATTTAAAGATTACATAAAAAAGGAACCTGATGATGTTTTTGTATAAATTTTATCATATATAAAGGGATATATTAATGAAAAGTCACAGGTAGAAAAGAAGTTAATGTAATGGAATAAGCATTAACAAAGAAGACGAACTTCTTCAATAACCTCACAAAGCTTGTAAACTCCAAGGAAGGATTTTCTACACCTTTCAATGATATATTTTCTTTATTTTATGAATAGTTGAAAATAATTCCATGTAAGAAATATTTTTTTAAGAACATTGTGAAGGAATTCGTCTATGTATCAGAGAAGCTTCACAAAGTCTCTATGGATGTAAAATCTATCCATATGGAAGTTAAATAAGAAACTATGAAAGAGAATGATAATTATTTAGCATATATAAGGAAAATGTAAGAGGTTTAAAATCAAAATTTTAAGAATGATTAGTAATATATGATAATATTTGTTAAAAATGAAAAGAATACTCTTAACTTGAAAAATTTGGAGTTGAAAATTCAATTGAATAATTTTAAATAAGATAAATAAATAACTTCCCAACCAGTTGAGAAAAAGAGTTACCACAAAAACTTCATAAGTGATTCTTGCATCAAATAAGGATCATAATGGAATATCAAAGAGTTTGATATCAGTAAGAGAATCCTCCACCTATAGCTCTTAGAATAAGGTATCCAACTATTTATATAAAATTTCTTGCACTAAATATATTTCTTATATAAGTGGAGGACAAAAGATTTTTTTTAAAAATATAGAAGATTAAAAATTATAGGATAACTACCAATATGTCAAGGAAAGAGGTGATCATTGTAACAACTATCTCGGGTTGAACTAACATGTCACCAAATTTGGCTCACCACAAGGCCCCAAGCATCCCTCCTCAAATGTTAGAGGATTCCAATTAGTGGAGAGGGTCTAAAAGATATAGTGGGGAGACTAAAACCTTTGTTCAGAGTGAAATAACAACAAACATAACCAAAACATACACAAGGATAACCATCATAGAATGCATAATAAATAACTAAAACATACACATGCTATAATAAATGGAAAGAAACATATATTCATATAGACTCATAAGTATGAAAAACAAAAAATAATTAGTTTACCACTGGGAAAAACACATATACAAAATAAACAACTAAAACTAATATAAAACAGGCTCCACTACCATCACCAAGTAAAACAACATACTTAGTATCCATGATGCTTTAGCTATAAAAACCTGATACTGAGACTCCACACGAGAGACTCTACTTTATCAAGAAACATTGAGCCTTGTCCCTATCCATCACATAACCTATGATCCTACCTGAAAGAAAACATCAAGTCTTCATGCACACCAAGGTACACATATATGGGGTGGGAAATAAATCTCAATAGATAATTACCAATGGTGGACTTAGAATCTTCCATCATAATAAGTGTATGCACACATGATATGCCAAGCTTAGATGAAGACTATTAATATCTAGTATAAAATAACATCTACATAAAGAAAGAGAAAAAATAGAAATAAAATAGACAACCATGGGTTCTAGCCTGACCCCAGAGGTAAATCTACCCCCACTCTGGCCCCTTCCAAAGGATTTACAACACATGTCTCACCCTGACACACAACAACCAACCCATCCTCTAGATATACATAGGATCTCCATGACATCTAAATAAAATAAGAATGAATGGAAGAACCAGGGTATAACCATAGGCGTCTATATGAAAAAGTGCATCTATCAAGTTCTATGACTCCAATAGCATGATCTAAACTAGTGAAAGGAAAATCTTGGATGACACAACTAGAGAAACTGTTAGTTCTGGAGGTTCTACAGAATGAATTAGGCAGCATCTATGAACCCAACAAAGGTGGCATCCATACCATTATCTGGGATCATCCAACTTCCATGGACCTAGGAGAAAAATGATATCCATGGTACATAAAACTCACTTCTTGATTTCCTTATCACCTCACAAGCTTGAAGACACTTTATCTAGGATATCACACTAATCTAGATGGGGGTTTCACTCATATAGATATTTCATTTTCTCCCTAATCCCATCAAACCATATCCAACAAGTGGAGGAGATAACCAGATCACAACTTAGTGCTAAAACCCAATCCAAAAAATCCCAAGGGTATCATCCTCAAATTAATGTCTTGAGAAAAAAATACCTCAAATGCTATGGCCAATGAACACCAAATGTGGGAGGATCCAATCTTGAACCCACCATCCAAATAGATGGACTAGAAACACCAATCCACTCTTGGAAAAAAATCATGAGGCCTCTTCAACAACCTAGATCTCACCATCCAACAAACGACCATCATGGGATCTCAATGAAACACCTCAGGGCCAAACCAAAAATCATGGCTCCTAAAGCCATTGGGGTTACAACATAAAGAGACATCTGACTAGGGACTCTGTTTCCGTACCCAAGATCTTAGACTACACCCATCCAAAGATCATAAAATGAAAAAAAGACACAAAAAGTGTAGGAAACCTTATGAGGGGTTCCCTTAGCTCATCCAAAGCATGGGACACACATAGTTCCGAAACAACCCAAATAATTTTTAGTGGCCTCCAACTGATCCTCAATCAACAATGCACCCAAAATGGGTATCCAAAAGAAAATAATCCTTACAAAGGAATTCACAACGGTCCTAATGACCACCTCAAAAGTAGGACCCTCCACAAGGTATCCTCAACACAAGATAAATATTTGGGAAAATCCAACACAAGAAAACCTCATCTGTTCTTCTTGTATAACAAACCATACATAGGTACCAACTCACCCACATGGGTATCTAAACATTTCCACGACCCACAGGCATTACCAACAACTGACTATGGAAACTATCGATCAATTTATTTGTGAATATCCTACTAGGAAATCCTCTTGATCCCCTCAAACTCATCTTAACATCTCAATGAAACCCAAACGTAACTACCATCCATGATGTCAAGCCATCCCAAAGGCTTCAATAGATCTGGTCTCTATAAAACCAAGAGCTAACATCAACTGCATTAGCCAAGAGAAACTGGTCCCATTATGCAGGGAAAAACAAGATATCCTTAATGATACCAATCAATCTCATCTTTCAGAATCTATTAAAAATAACCCCACACAGATTACCATGGCACACTCAATCCAAACCAATCATCACCAAGATCACAACCCTTACCTGAGCCTCGAAGCTCATGACCCAACCCATTGGAGGATTTTGAAACCAAACCTCAATGAAATTATCCTATTAAAATATCACATTCCAAAAAAACATCTACACAAACTATAAACACTAAAAGGATTCCACCATCATGATCTATGTGGAAAATTTCCCAGAATAGACCACTCATAAGTCCAATTTCAATACCAGGGAGAAAAACTGTCAAAATGGACCTGGTTAGGAAATATACTCGGCATGTGTTTGGGGTACATGACATGTAACCACGAAGTTTCTCCTTGGACATGTGCCTAAGGCTATTTAGTGTGTAATTTTACAAAGTTAATGGTGTTTCGTCCATGTACACAGTGTGTACCCTCACTTGGGTGCCTACTCATGTACCTTATTCCCAATCTAAGTGTATACTTTCATACTATATGGTGTGTACTGCTCGTATATGATGTGGAACCCAAATGGGGTCCCTATCCATATACCTGGACATGTACCACCACATGTGGTCTAGCTAAGAAAAGTACATGACCACCGGCTGTGTACCTTGCATGAGGTCTGGCCATGTACCCTCTAGGTCCATGTTCCCTTAGAACACCCCAAGTTTCCACTACATGGTGTGTACCCTCATTACATGGATTTTAGTTGGAAAAACTTCATATTCTCTTAATAGAAAGAACACATGATGTGTTTTCTCTAAACTACACACTTTGTACATAGGTATTCGTGATCATAAACCCCTCAAAACAACAAAAAATGGCTGATTTCTCTCAGAAATCCATAGATTGACCCACCAGGGGTCCCCAACAACCCAAAAAGGATTAAAAACTTTAAAACAACCAATATATGAGGATTTATAGAGAAAAATTAAAAACAGGCCTACCTTATGGTGGAAATAACCGATGCTTCAGACCGATCCACGATTCATAGCTACCACATGAAGATCCGGCATGACTCGAGCTCCATGATGGCGCCTCCACATCTCCCTCTACCTCTTTTCTCTACCTCTCCCTCAATTGGATGAATAACCAAAAGGGAGAATCCAAATGGGAATACATGAAAATCCAAAAGAGATAAGTGAAAATAAAAAGGAAAAAAAGAAAAGGAAGAAAAAATGAAAAAGAAAAAGAAAAGAAAAGAGGCCTGACCCCAACCCCAATACAAGGTTTTGTCTTAACTAGGTAAACCCCCCCATTTAGGACTCAAATATGGAGATAGAATCTGAATACATATCTCCTTTTGAAATATATCACAGAATGAACATACATGAATAAATTAATATTTAATTAATTAAATATTAAATATTATGCAAAAACTAAAATGGCTTGGATTTCCATCAAACTCCTATCCTAGGGTAAAAACCCTATTCCAGGACTAATAGATTGATCAGAAAAATTATCTAAGATCATATTATTGGATAAATTACCATTTTCTCCTTAACACTCCTAAGAACAAAAAGGTTCAAATTTCCCATGATTTTCACAACTTGTGATGATTCGGGTCATCACAAACTACCCACCACAAATCTTATCACCCCTAAGAATCCTTTATATACAACCAACTACCCAGATCTCCCTAAGAACTAGCACATCCAATGATATATCTACCATCCAATGATTGGTCTTACAGCTTCCACAACTCTCTCTCAACACAAGTGACATTCAACAACAATTGATCTGACACTCACCACTATAGGAGTATCCTTACCATTACCCCACTTCCCAATGAAAAACCAAAAAACCCCAACTACAGAAACCACTAAATGAAATGGATATACATGGAATAATCACTCACACTTGAGTGCCATCACAAAAACATAATAACCCATTCTAAAAAAACCACATAAACATGGATCATAACCTCAAACTTATAGCATAATCCCCACCATATGAATTTCCTTGAACCAATCTTGAATGAGTACTAGGACTCATAATAATGCATTCAAATTCCTAACAAAACTAGGGAAATTCCCCTAAAGTTTCTGACCATGCTTGTCATGCAGGTCAGTTCCAATAAACTAGAGCACCCTCAACACTCCTCTTTAAAAACAAGGCATCTCACTCATGACATGATCAACCACATGACCAACCTCCACTCTAGTCTCAATCCAAATCCACTAGAATCCAACCATGCTTATACTATACTACCCAAGGTGTAACCAAAGACGATCATTTCTAAGGGACCAACCAAACCTTCCCTATCAAACCAGCTATGAGATAAGGAGTAATCCTAGTGCCACACTTCTCAAGAATTAGACATCCTCATGCCTAACCACATCCTAGTGATAGTATAACTCTACAACACAACCAAAGAAGAATATCAACACCCACCCAAGCCATCAGTGATAACAAAAACATAGTCCCTAGCATATGACCTGGTAGATAACATTTTGAAAGAGTTTCTCCCTCCCAAGGAACACTAACATGGGACTTTGAGGAACAACCAAATTAGGGAAACTCAATACTAATCCAAATATCCATTAGGAATCCTTTCCCTCATCATGAAACCAATAGGGTACTTAGAGCCCATTACTAAACCACAAGGGTTTACATGCATCACTCCAAAAAGGAATTATATCTCCATCATTGATGAATATCTCTTCATAAGATCCAAAAGACTTTTCAATAGAAGAAAATATACACATTCTATTTAGTTGAGTAGAATGAAACCAAGTGCTTATATGAGAAAAAACCATATGATAAGTTTCTAACACTTTAAACAAATGAACCTCCATTTTCAGTAAGACACCATAGACATGCATATGTCATGTGAATCCTACATGCCTATAATGATGCATGAACATTAGTCCCTTGCCCATGGACCAAGATCTGAAAACCAGAATAAAACATAAATCCACAAACCCAAGGGAATCATGCTTGGTGAAATCATGTAACTATAAAAATGGAATCCAATAATAGTAATCCCATTCCCTGGAAACTTAGAATTCCTATCAGTAATGTTTTTTGTGACACAATAGTCTGATCTCCATCACCAGTTCTGACACATTCCTATATCACCTGTCTACCAACTCCCAAAATCATAAAACCAAAAATATCTGATACAATTTTGTGATAAACCATCCTAGGTTGACCTAAAATTTCACCTAATCTGGCTCACCAAAATGCCTCAAACATGCCTCCCCAAATTCTAGAGGTTTCTGATTAGAGGTGAGGGTCTAAAAGATACATGGGAAGACTATACATTATGTTTTGAGTGGAACAACAATAGAAATAACCAAAAAAACCACAAGGATAACCATTAAAGAATTCATAGTAAATAGCTGAAGTAAAAGCATGCTATAATAAATAGAATATAGTATATAGTCATATAGACTCACAAGCATGCAAAACATACAACAACCAGTCGCCCACTAGACCGAACACATTTAAAAAATGAACAACTGAAAATAAAATACAATAGGTTCCACTACTAGCACCAAGAAAAACCAAATACCCAATATCCATGATGCTTGAGCTACACTAGTTGATCTTGAGACTCGACACAATGGATTCACTCGATCAAGAAACATTGTGCCTTGAACCCATCCATCGAGCAACTTATGCTCCAACCTAAAAGCATACATTATGTTTAGAAACACATCAAAGTGAATATACAAGGGGTGAGAAATAAATCTCAGCAGGACATCTCCAATGATAGACCTAGAATCTTCTATAACAATAAGTGCATGCATAGGTGATATGACCAGATTAGTTGAAGACTAATAATAGCTAGAATAAAACAAAAAATAAATAAATAAGAGGGGAAAGAAAATAGCTAAATGTAGGTTCTAGCCTAACACAAGAGCTAAATCTACCCTCGCTCTGGTCCCCACCAGAGGATTTAAAACCTATGGCTCACCCATACACATAATAACTAGAGTATCTTATAGATATACATAGGATCTTTGGGATGTATAAACGAAACATACATGAATACCAGACCCCATGGCGTAACATTGGATATCCACATGAAAAATAGAATCTACCAGGCTCTAGGAATCCAATAGCATGATCTGAACTGACAATATGAACATCCATGACAAAATGACTAGAGAACCTATCAGTCCTAAAGGTTATATAGAAAAAATCAGGCATAAGCTATAGACCCAAAAGTTGGGATCTATACCATAATCTAGTATCATCCAAAATACAAGGCCTTGGGAGCACAACAACATCCATGGTATAAAAAACCCACTCTGTGGGTTACTCAACACCTCACGAGCCCGGAGCCACTCTATCTAGGGTGAAACAATAAACTATATGGTGGTTTAAATAACCCAAATTTCCCATTTTATATATAATCCTGTCTTACTATAGCCAACTGGTGAAGGAGAGAACCATATCAAAACTCAGAGCCAACCCCCAATATAATAAATCCTAAAGGTAACCTCATCAAACCAAAGTCTTGAGTAGAAATAGACTTAAATGTCACAACCAATGACTAACCAAATATGGGATGATCCAACATTGAAACCAATATCCAAATAGCTAAATTATAAGCATCGATCCAATATCATCCAACAAATCATGAGGAATCTATCCACACCCCATATCTCAACATCCAATAAACAACCACCACAGGCTCTAAAAACCACACCTTAGGGACGGACCAAAACTCAAGGATCCCACAATCCTTGGGGTCAAAACATATAGCAAGGTATAACTAGGGAATCCCTTACTGTACCCACGATCTTAGGCTACTCCCATCCTAAGATCCTAAAATGGAAAAAAGTCCATAACAAGAGAAGGATACCCTATGAGGGTTTCCTCTAGCTCATCTAAAGCATGGGACACTCCTAGTACTGAAACAACCCAAACAACCCTCAGTGGCCTCCAACTTATCATTGAAAAACAACACACACAAAAGGGGAATCTAAAAGCAAAGAACACCTACAAGGGTTTTCACAACAGTCCCCTCCAAAATGGTTTATTCACTGATGATTTACAGGTGGCCTATTAGTCTCCTTAAGAAAATTAATTCCTACATTAAGAACTTTGTTTGGACTGGGATTATCCTTGAAAGGAAGATTTTAACCATTCCCTGGTCTACCTGCTGTAAACCCCTTGATAAAGGAGGGCTTGGAATCAAAAGCCTCAAGCTCTTCAATGAATCCCTCCAAGCCAGACTCACTTGGAATTTAATAAAAAACAAGTCTGATTTGATTTCTTTTTTTAAAAATCATTTCCTGGAAAAACTTAAAAATCAAAATTTGAATCATGTAAATTATTCTCTCTATCCATCCATTAGAAATTACTTTGTCAATATCATGCATAACTCCAGATGGATGGTTAGCACTGAATCCAACTTGAAGTTCTAGCTTGACAACTGGACCGGTGCTCCTCTCAATTCTATGCTTTCTTCTCATACCGCTCTAGATTCCATAAGATGCACCATAAAGAAGGTGATGCATTCTCCTAATTTAGATCTCCCTGATCATATCAAGCATATTATTGATGGTTACACTTTTTCTAATGATGATGACTTTCTTATTTGGGAACAATCCCACAATGGTATTCTTGATTCTAAAACATATTACAACCACCTTTTCTCTTCTTCTGAAACCAATTTTGATTGGTTGAAACCCTTTTATAAACCTTGGATCAAACCTTATAGACTTAATCTTATATAGTGTATTTCTCATAATCGTATTCCTACTGAGCTTTGTCTCCAGACCTTTGGTGTCCAACTTAGTTAGAGATGTCACCTATGCCATCAATATAGGGAGGACATCAATAATTTAATTTTATCTTGTGACATAGCCACTGCTCTTTGGAATTATATTACTGACATCTTTGACTGCAGATGTTTACTTGCTGAATCTATTTTTTCCTTGATCAAATGTTGTGTTGATCTGGACTTTTTGCAAAAAATCAGAAATCTATTTCTTTCTGCAGTTTCAGAGCTCCTCCACATTATCTGGTATGATATAAATTCCATTATTCACAACAATTACTCATTCAATCTTAATGCAGGTCAGGCGATAATTCTTATTGCTATTAAGGTTGATTCTATTATTCAAAAATCCCACTATGATAACTTGGTTGGTGACTTAGTGATTCTTCGACGACTTAGAATCAAAGGGATCAACAAGAAGCCGAAGCTCTTTTTTGAAGTGTTCTAGAAATACCCGATACCTGGATGGATAAAAATCAATGTTGATGGTGCTTCCAAAGGAAATCCAGGTCTTGCAGGCTGTGGGGCCATTTTCAGGGACTCTCTTGGGAATTATCATGGCTTCTTTTTTGGTGGATGTGGGTTTGCCTCTTCCCTTGAGGCTGAGATGATGGCAGTGATTCATGAGGTCAACTTTGTTAAGATAAGAGGATGGAATAACATTTGGATAGAAAGTGACTCTACCACCATTATCCAAGCTATCTAGAATAGTGTGGTTCACCTTATGGGGTCTCTCATAGCACGTTTGAAGAAATGCCTTAAATCATTACTGGAGATTAGATACATTTCCACTCATGCCTATCGGGAAGAAAACATGGTGGCAGATGGTCTTTCCAACAAGGGAATCAACCAGGACATTACGTGGAGTGATGACCTACCGGTTGAGCTCTACCCTTTATATGAGAAAGATTTTAATAAAATTTCCTCTTTCAGGCTCATATAATATTCCCTTTCCTTTTTAGTAATATTTTATTTCTTGGTCTTTGACCAAGGAATTGCCTTTAAAAAAACAATAGTCATCATGAAAAAACTAAAAATAAGGTCCCTCCATAAGGGATACTCAACACAATCCAAACCTCAGGGAATATCCCACACAAGAAAACCTCAATCAACCTTCCTAGCTAATAACCCATCTACAAGTACCAACTTTCCCACTAGGGAATCCAAAAAATTTCATTCCACATGGGTATTTCCAACAACTAACTCCAATAACCACTAATCACTCAATTAGTGACCAACCCACTAGGGAATCCTACAGAGTACCTCATATTCATATCAACCACTCAACAACACCCAATCATAACCACCATGCCATGACATCAACCCAACCCCAAGGATCCAATAGCTCTGGTCTCCTCAAACCCAAAAATAGATCTCTACTGCTCTAACCTCAAGTAATTATACCCATCACATAAGAAAAAATGAAGATCTCCTTGAAGATACCACTAAATCCCATATTTCAATATCTATCCAAAATAACCACAAACACATCACCATGGAACACTGAAGTCAAACTGATAACTGAACTCAGAACCCTCACCTAGGCCTCACAAATTATATCCCAATCCAAAATAGGATTCTAAAACCAAACCTCAAGTAAATCCTCTTGCTAAAGTTTTATAATCCAAAACACCATCTATACGACCTCTAAACACCAAATTGATTCCACCATCATGATCTATGTGTAAAAATGATCAGAATAAACTACTAAAAAGTTCAATTTCTACCTCAGGGAAACAATAGGCATAATAAACTAAGGAAGTAAAAGTACATGGAATATACTTGGGGGTAAAAAATGTGTAACCGTAAAGGTCTTCTAAATCATTGTTCCTTAGGCCACTTGGAATGTACTTTTACAAATTTACATTATGCGTCAGCCATGCACATGACGTGTACCCTCACATGGGTACCTACCAATGTACCTTAGCTCCATTTGGTGCATACACCACCATACTACATGGATTTTACTACTTGTAAATGGTATGTAACCCACATGGGGTCACTAGAAATGTACCTGGCATTGTTCCCCCACACAATTTTTATCTAAACATAATACATGAACACTAGACATGTACCTCGCATGAGGTCTGGTCTTGTACCCTACATGGCCATGTGCCCCTGACACACCCCAAGTCTCCACTACATGATATGTATCCCCAGTATACAGTGTGTAGTCCCAAAAAAATTCATCTTCCCTAAACATGAATAACACATGATGTGTTTTCTCTGAACTACATACCATGTACAGGGGTATTCTCAGACATAAACCCCTCAAAAGGTCCTGAAATGCTTGATTTGTCCCTGAAAGACACAGATCAACCCAATAGGTGTCCCTAGAAACCCAAACAGGGATTAAAAAATTTTAAACAAGAAATATATGGGGAATTATGGTGAAAAATTAAAAACATTACTACCTTAAGGTGTAAACCACCAATGCTTCAAATCGATCCATGATCCACAACTTCTAGAAGACGATCTGGTGTGACTCAAGCTCCATGTCGACACCTCCTCCTATCCCTATCCCTATATTCTCTCCCTATCCCTATATTGTCCAAATACCTCAGATATGGAAGCACCATGGGATTAAAAACATGCAAAAGAGTATAAGATAAAATAAAAAGGGAAGACAAAGAAAATAATGAAAAAAGGAAAAAGAAAAAGAAAAGAAAAGGGCCCCTAGCCCAGCCAATCCAATGTAAGGTTATACATCATTTAAGAAAACCCCCATTATAGACTCAACCAAAGAGATGAAATATCAATAAAAATCTCCATTTTAAAGATATCATTGAATGAATACATGAAAATAAATTAATATTTAATTAACTAAATATTAAATATTTTGTGTAAATTCAAATAGCTCAGATTTCCACAAAACTTCTATCTGAGGGTAAACACTCTATTATAGGACCAATGAAGTGGTAAAAAAAATTATATAAGATCATATTTTTAGATAAATTAATATTTCCCCCCTGAAAAACCCTAATAATAAAAAGGTTTAAATTTCCCTTGATTTTTGCAAACCGTGACGATACGAGTCATCACAATCATTTCCAATAAGAACCGATCCACAAAAGGTTCCCAAAAGGTTGGGGTTATAACTTAAAATTAAAAATTAAGAAGATTTTTCTAGGATATAACTATAAGAAAAAATAATGATTAATTGGAAGGTGTTTGTGCTAATGGATATTTAAGCATAGGTTTATGGATTTCTGGCATGACAATTCATCATATAAAAGTCAAAAAATCTAAAATCAAGGGGGAGTGTGGCTATATGGTAGAATAAACCTATTTTAAATAACCATACCTCATATAAAGTGCATAATATCTTCTAAAAATTATTTTAAATGTCTGAATAATTTCTATGAGATGTGAAATATAGGTGGTCATTGCTATAATGGATGTTGGTATAATCCTTACAAGTACCATTCACTTAATGATAAAAATAGATAACCACAACAGGATGATAAGTAGGTAAAGAAACTACAAATGTATGCCTTGGGAGAAAAATCCTTGAATATGGATGAAGAAATCACTCCTAAGAGGTCAATAAAGAAGGTTGAGAATGATGTCACACATACTAGAAATAAATGATTCTATTATGGTAAGAGAGGCCACACCATGGCTATTATAAGACAACCATGAATGAAAAAGTGAATGAGAGTAGAATAGAATAAAAAATAGATTTATTATAAGAAATAAATAGTAAGATTGACATGGTTTTTGACACTCCTTCTAAAGAGCATGATAATCTACCTAAGAAGGAAAACTAAAAGTTGATGAGAGTCTGTGTGGAAGGTGAAATTAGGTAGGACACTGGGCTATTTGATGTATGACTATATTTCCTGTAAATATGAAACAAAAATGTAAATCACCAATGAGATCAAGTTTAAAAACTAATATTGTAAAGAAGGATCCCACACCCATGATCAAGGATAAGCCTACACCCAAATTCTATCTTACCATATGACCAGATTAGTTAGAGTTGGATAGAAAGACATAGTAAGTAAAAAATAATAAAAATAATATTTTTTATCAAGTTAAAAATCCAATTTAATCCATAAATAATATTTTATAATATAAATAATCCATACTACCCAAATGTGAACAAAAATCATAAAATAAAAGGGGAATCAAGCATGAATAGGTTTAGAAATTTTAGGCCTCCAATCAAAGGAGTTTATGAGTTTAAAAATCTATATCAATCCTATTTCTAAAATTGAGTAGTGATTGATATATCCACCTTATTAATAGATTTAATTTAATGTTCTTAAATGCTGGGAATTGAAGGTGATGAAACCTAGATAGTATCCTTTAAGGGGGAGCTTTCAAATTTCTTGAAGATTCCAAAGTTTTATAATATTATTCTCAGATCTAGAAATCTATATAGCACCTTAAAATAATGAATGATTATGTATGATTTCATTCTCCCATATTTTTTTTAATGTTTATAAATTATTTTTATAAAGGGATAGTGATTCTATAACCACATAAGGAAGACTTGGTTCTTGAAATTTTCTGATGTATATGTTCAAGTGAAGGTAGGTTCCTATATCATTATAAAAAAATCTACATGTGTTTCCTCTAAGAATTGGAAAAGAGAAACTAGTTTCATATGTGTGAAAAGATGAATATCCTTCTTTTCTAAACCTATCACTCTTATTTTTTACAAAGGGTTATCTCATATATATTAAGAGTTTATTTTTTGATGACACATTGCTGAGATAAATGCGATGTCAATTCATATTAGTCAATTCTTTTCTATTCAAAATATTCTTATAATAACTTGATATTGGTGTGAAATTATTCTTACTGAATTCCTTATCTCTTGGTATCCATAAATTATAAATTAAGATTGGTATCAAGAAGATAAATCACATGGAGAGAAGATTATTTATTTAAATGAGAAGTTATTTTTGAAATCCTTCTATATATAATCCACAATAGGGAGAGGAATTTGATGAAGACCCTTTCCCTTAAATTACTAATGAAATACAAGTGGTATAAAACATAAAATAGGGAGAATAAATTGAAGTGTTAACCCTACTATTTCAATAAGGAGGAGAATAAATTCCCCCTTTGAATTTATTTTCAATTAAGGAGAGAAAGAATAAATTGAATAATGGAGTTAATTTGGAATTGTAATTGACAAAAAAAAAGATAGTTTTTTGTGCCTAAGAGTGTTTTATTTCATTTTTTGTTAGTTATTTTTGTAAATTTAATCATGAAAAGGTGAGGTTTTTGAGCCAAAGGAGAGTTACTGCCATTGTATTTGCATGGAAAAGGAGAAGAACCAATGACCTTAGAATTGTTGTCTTGAGAAATTCCTTGGACCAAAACATGTAATGATTATTAAGCCAACCATCAAGTCAAAGACATGTTCCAAGATATAGAGATGCATTATCTGCAATAGTCACTTATAATGTTGAACAACTGAAAAAATATGAATGAGGAGATTTATAATATATCTATAGCTAGATATCTTGTATAACTGTAGATATCATGTGAAAAATAAGGTTTAAAATTTATAGAAGCTAAAGCATAAGAATACATTTGAGGAGTAAAAAGAATGTTGGTTGCTGAAAATATAGTGTTTACACACTCCTATTTTAAATTTTATGTGAATAGAGATGAATCTGAATTAATTGAAGAAGAGAATCACTTGATCTAGTAAACGAGTTCACCAAAATTCTATAATATGAGTATTATATATATTGCAACACCTCAAAATATGTTTCAAAGTGATTAAATTTATTTTAATAATTCTAATAATCATTGGAATATTTTTTTGAGATGATTTGATGAGGTTGGAGAAGACCTAGAGAAATTTTAAGTTCATCTAAAGTCATCTACAAAAATATAGAATTTTAGAGTTCACAATAAAATGGATAATTACAAAATATAATACTTCACTTACAGGAAAGAATGACTCCACTATGAATGTAAGTCTTTAAGTGATGAATGTAAATATTCTACAAACCACAATAATTCATTATATGACTTCCCTTACCATCGTAACTTTGGAGGATATTGAAAATAGGTAAAGTCATGATCATAGGACTTCCTCCACAATGTAATTATTGATCATAATACTTCACCATAAGTATTTGATCCCAGTATATGAATTTTATAGAAAATATGATTTTGAACTACGGTAATTTTTTGGAAAAATAATTGAGTATAAATATTTTTAAGTACCAAACATAATTTGTTTCACATGAGTGTATGAATTTAGAATAGAAATCAAGTCTTTTTTCAAAACATAAGTCTTTTATGTTGTGAAAAATTTAAAAGTTCTACTAGATGAAACATTGAGTATATAGATTTTAAATATGATTAAGATGAGATAAATTAGGATGAAACACAAGATGTTAAACCATGATATAAATATAACAATAACCTAAAATTGTGTGTGATCTAAGCATTAAAATAAATAGAAATTTATTTTCATCCTTGGAAAGGGAAGATCAATGAAACTTGAAAAAGAGAGTTTACATAATTATAAGATTCTAAAGAAAGAAAAATCAAATAATTTTTAAGTTGGGATTTTGAGTTCAGAACATCATAAATATTATTCAAGACACGATAGGATATTATTATGAATATTATTAAATGAGAAGTTCCACTACATATATTTCTTGATACTGAGAATGAATTTATCAAGTTTTAAAGAATAATTCAGATGAAGTTCCATAAAATATTTCCCATTATTTAGAGCATAAGTGGTTGAATGACCATTTATGAAGAAATCTAGAAAACCATTGAAACTTGAGCTATACACAATTATCTTGATCCAAGGCCATTCAAGAATTTGAGAGTAATTGAGGTGGAATTCTATGAATTTTTCTAAGAAATTACCATGATGTAGATATGTGGGATATAAATTTATGTATAGCTATTGAAAATGATATTCATATTTTAGTGGTAATATTTTTATTTGAAAAATAATATGAAGCCGATCCTTCAGTATAATATCTAGAGATATTTTCAAAAATGTTTATAAAATGAATAGAATTTATTAAGGGTAATATTGGTATACTCCTTGAATGGAAATATCAATGCATGAGAATACATGGGAACCCGTAATGGGTATTTGTTTATAGTTCTTTTTCATTGGAAGCTATTTTTTATTCTTGATATACCTTTTTTGGTATTTGGAAATGAAGAAACACATTTGACGAAGTTATCTATTCATGTGAGTTTTGTGAATCTCAAGGATTGTAGAGTTAAAGTGTCCATGTGTCTATACATCAAAATAAAAATCTATTGTTGAGAGTGTTTAATATAACTAAGAGAAACCGAGAAGCTACTAAAGCTCTTGTAATAGAAGAAGAAGAAGGAATCCACTATAACTAGTAGCAAGTAAGAGAACAAGAAAAATTATATGAAACCTGTATAAAGGAAGAATAATATAATTTATCCCATTAAACTTTCTAGGTCTTGAAGAAGGGGACCACTTATAGGTGGGAGATGAAGTGTCTTTGAGTTGAGCTGCCATTGACAGATTCTAAGAAGAACTAAAATCTATGGCTAGTTTTAGAGCCCATTTTCATGTGATTTTTTAAAGGTAATATGGAAAAAAGTAACTTAGAGGCTAGTAAGAATATATGATATTATTGGTTCATATATAACCTATGATTAGATAAGAAGTACTTTAGAATGAGTAAGGAAGTAGGATACTAAAAGGAGATGAAGACTGTGGAAAGCAGTATAAAGATCCCTTTACTTGCATTATATAATTTAGGCATGTCACCTATGTAATATGAAGAACCCACCTATGTTATATTGTTTAAGAGGTTTTAAGGTTATTGTTTTCCACATATTTTATTTAGGGATTCGATTATTATGGAGATTCCATGACTCAATTGGAGTTGGTTGACATGGCAAAGATTAGGTTTCCCACATCAAGGATGGAACTTATAAAAATAACACATGATGATATCATTTATATATCTTAATTTCATGTGTTTTTGGAATGTTTCTAAAAATACAAAAATATACATACATTCTTTAACTGGCAACAAGAGTTAAATACTAAAATGGGTTAAGGTAAAAAAGAAGAATTGGTTTTGGTAAAAGAATTATACAACACCGATTCACCCCTATTAGATGTGCCTTCATGGTCCATTGGGGAACTTAAATTTTTATAAAATTAATATTATAAAATAGTTTTCATATTTGGAATTATTATATCCAAATTATCTAATAAGTTTAATTTTATTTTTAGGCATAAAAATAAGTAATTGAGGTTAAAAATAAGTTACCATGGTAAAAGTAAATTAGGGTAAAAAGTCAAATGAAGGAGAAAAGACCTAAAATATCTCATAAATTATCTATTTTTTTGTGTATTAAAAGTGTATTAACCAATAATCTTACTCTATTCATTATTAACCACTACTTTAGCCACTTTCTTTTTAATGTGACATGAATTTAACATCAATTTATGAATATTTGCAAAACTGTCACCCCTTTCACCTATAATAGGACCCCTTCACCTCCTTACTTATATACACATATAAAGTCTCTTAGTTAAAAAAAATTATACCTGAAAACCTTACCAAATCTGTCTCCCATGTTATAGAGGTTATGTTTCCACCAAAAGGCCATTCTATGAAGGATCAATGGTTTTTCATGAGGAGTAATGTAAAAACTCCTTATCACTCATTTTTCATTTATATTCATTTATTTATTCTTATTATTACTTCAAATATATTTTATTCATGATAAATAATTAAATTATTATGATAAATATACTTAAATTTTATTATGTTAAAGGAATAATCATTTTCAACCTTCCTCAAAACTATTCAAAAAATGAAAACTTTGCTCCAGTGTACGTGAAAACTACCACATCCATGAACAACATATTTAGTTTTTCATCACCACATCAAATGGATTGTTATAATACTTTATTTAATTAATTAATATTTTATTTATTTAATAATTAAGTTTTTGTAAATATAAATCATGATTTAAATTCATTTCCTTCCATTCTTTACAAAAAAGAAAATGTTGCGCGTGCATATATATAGACTACCACCTCCATGGACTTCGTGTTTCATTTTTCATCACAAACTTACATGGATGGTTATAATAATATATTTAATAAATAAATATCATAAATATGAATTAATTATTTATATATAAAGATAAATAATTATCTACCTTTCTTTCTTTCCATCCATTGTAAAAATGAAAACGCTGTTCATGCATACATGTGGACTACTGCCTCTATGGATGACATGTTTCATTTTTCATAATCACCTTATATGGATGATTGTAAAAATAAATTTTATAAATTTATATGATATTAATTATTAATATATTTCATGAATATGGTTCTGAAATTATGGTATACAAATTAAAAATCATTATAAAGTAATCTATTGATATCAATAAATTGCCCGAAACAAGCTCATCACCGATTTCATATTTCAGAATCATAACTGAAACTCTCTTGATAATATAAATTTATAAATAAATTGGGTAATTTTATTAAAGTACCTTTAATAATATTTTAATGATTAAATTTTATTCAAATAACGTGTTTTTACATTTCTATTATGAAACATGTGTAAAATAATCAAAATTATTAACATCCGATAATGAAAATAAACTATTACTAACTAATTTATGTGTTGGGGATGATTGTAAATTAAGTATGTAAAAGTTAATAGATTTAAATAATGTTATAAAATGAGTTATTAATATTTTTATGTTTATTATATAGGATTTTAAGGAGCTCTCATGGATGTCGAGAGTTAAGGTAAGGATTTTTCATCAAAAACTTCCTTCTTTGAGACATGTTTCATATTTTGAACCCATTTTTATTTATATGGTGTATATACTAACCATGTGTAACATTTTATCACTATTATATTTTATTCATGTTGATTAAATTTATATTTCATGTTTTTTTTCTTTCAAAGGGTTATGATTCAAAGGTTACCAAATCCATAAGGGTTTTACTATATCAATTTTCATTCACCAAGATATGTTCCATATTCAACACTTTTTTTTATGGTTTACATACTACAAATTTTTTTTTATCATAATTATCATGAATTTAAAGGGATTTAAAAACCCATCACAATTTATCTTTTTCAAGGCCTTTCGATTCAAGTGTTACTAAATCCATATGGGGTTTGTTAGCTTAATTTATATTCATTGATTTATTATTATTCTTCTTGAAAATTATTCATACAAATTGGGTAAATTTTACCTTAGGATTTAATTATATTTTATTTCATATTATGTTTCCTTGGATTTATATTTCTATATCATGAACTCATTTTCAAAGGATTGCTGCATCAATTCTTATTCCTTAACAAACTTCTTTATTCATAAAAATGAAATGTTGTTAACCATAATCCTTATCCTCTTTGATGCTTTTTTATCCAACATGTACATATTATTTCTTCCCATAAATTATTTACCCTATTATTTTTGAAAAAAAAAATATATTATCTTATGTGATATTATTATTTTTATTTAACACTTTTCAAAATAATGTTTTATTATTCTATTTACAATGCATGTTTCCATAAAGGTATTTTAAAAATATTATAAAAGTATTTTCCTCTCATGATTATATATTTTACCTTCCACCACATATTTATTATTTAAAACCTTTATGTAATTTTCTTGGATCCATTATTGAAGATTATTTTTTAAAGTAAAAGTTTTCAAAAAAAAATCACTTTACCCTTTTAAAAATTTCTTTTGAAATGACCCATAACCTCAGCTTTAATGAAAATGTTAACAATGTTTTTAAAAAAATATTTTTATAGTTTAACATCCATTTACTATTTATTTCAAAATGATTTATTTCCTTACATATTATTTTTCATGAATTACCATCTAAATTACCTTATAAAATACCCCTTTTTAGTTGATTTGATTTTTTTAATCAACCAATTTAACCCTTGATGTCGTTTTATGTTATACCATTTAGAAGTGTCGAAAAACCCATTTTATTTCCATGGTTTTTCATGATATGATATGTTATTTATTGTTTTGGAACACATGTGTATGTATTATAATTCTATGATTGGTGGAACCAAAATTATATATCCCTCCAATGCATTGGGTAAAGTTATATCTCATGATATAAATGATAATGGGGAGTGAAACCAAACGCCTAAGAGACTATGTCCATAAAGTGATTGGTGCACCCAAAATTATTAAACCCTACAATACATTATGTTAATACTTTTATCTAATGATATGAAATTTCAAGGATTTGGGAGTGAACCCAATTGACTCTGAGACTCATTTCACTATGTTTATTAGATTGAGGAGTCAATCAAATCCATTATGGGGATATATCTACCATATTATGATGGTCATAGTCGTGATCCTAGAAAAAGAAAATGATTTTTGATGCTTATGTTTGTTAAATAATCTATTTTTTGAAACATCGTCAAGTTATTATGACTCGTGTCTTATGTTATACTCTGATCCTTATACCTTGATTTATTATTAGTGATCTATTTTTATTTGGGTATGATTTTCTAATTTTATTTTTATATAACTTGACTATTCTCTCATACCCACATGGTTATCTTATTCTCACTTATGATCATCAATTTTTATCTCTCATGTTTACCCTTATTGATCATCTAATACCACCTCCTTTATTATATTTAAATTCCCTAAGTTATGAATATGAGTATAACTTATGAGAAGTGTAAACATGTTCAATTTTTGGGGGAATGTTCCCAAGTGTTATAAAATAAGTTTTTTATGTATCTTTTCTCCAAAGTCACTAAACCTAATGGTTCTTATGATTTATTAAGATTATTGTGATATTTAATATTAATTTTAAATATATGGAAGTTTGGATAGGGTCATCTTATTTGGTTTCAATGATAGTAACTAAAGTATGTGCTTCAAGCATCAAATTTGAGAGTGTGAGTCTAGGGTGTCTTAGTTGGTATCAAATCTAGTTTTAGTTATTTTTAATATTAATTTAGTTATTTTTGGTATTAGGACTAGAGAAAATTAGTGAAAACCCTAGTGATAAACCTAAATGTAAGAGAATATCCTATTTTTTTTTTGTAAAACATAGAGTGTGTGGTTTCCTAGAAATGATATCCCTATATAGATACAAATAAGTGGATGTATACTCTATTATAGATTCACCTAGGGGTAATAAACCTGAAAAGTCTAGTTGGGTATTAACTCAATCTTCACTTGGTTCATGACAAAGAGGATTAACTGCACACATGGTTTGAAACTCCTAGGGGATATGATTTTGATAATTCACATTATATTTATAAACCATTATAAATGATTTAAATGGAAGTTTATGATTCAATACATAACTTTTCATGTTAGAGAACCTAATAGTAATATGGATATGGGCAACCAAGGTTAGGAATTATAGGTTTGTCTAATTATATAATAGTTGAACCAAAAGTGTCCAATGTTTTAATGAAGGTGTCATATGAGAAGAAATATTAAGATTTAGTTTTCATATTTATATAAACATTTTATATCATTTTATTAGATACTATCATAACCATTTTGGTTTTAGTATTTTTTTAAAAACAAGATGATGAAAATGATGATGTGAAAGGTATGTACCCAGAAAATACTAAAGAATAATATTTGGGATAAATAGTTTCCTACTCATTACATGGATAATGAGGAAGATAAGGAAAACTAGAACCACACTCACAGATCTAGTTCTAAAAAAATTTCTTTAAATAATAGATTTGATACAAAATTATATGAACCTATATTTATTCCACATAATTTCCATAAGTTAAACATTACATATCATAATAAACACACAATCCCAAGAATGGAAGTTTTAATGTTTTTGAGGATTAGTGACATAAGAAAATTATTTTATGATACTTAGGAACATTTATCCCTTATCAAATTATACTAGAGAAACTTATAAAAACATCCTGGGTTATACTCATATTTATAACCTAGGTAAAGTAAACATAAGAAATGGGTAAACTCAAATGCTCATTAAGGGAAAAAATCATCAACATATCATTAAGGGTTATAATAAAATCATTCAAGAAAAAATGATCATGGCTGGAATATATTATTAAAAAGGAAATTGAATAATAATATTTATATATAATTCATGATAAAAGGAAATTTAATCTAAAATGATCAAACACATACCATGGAAAAAGTGTGTGAAATAACGTGACATTAAAAATGAGTTAAGGGGAATAATTATAGGCACAATATTATGACATAAGATATTACCATAATCATAAGCATAGTAATCATATGTAAAGGATACCCACTAAGACATTCATCACATAGTAGACTTGGGATAATCACCAGTGTAACTTCTTAGGTTAGGGATAGTCTTATCATATACCATTCTATGCATATGATATATAAAATTTACCAATACAGTGAAGGTAAATATATGACCCCACACTTAATTCATCCATACATATGTGAAACACTTGAAAACAATCATTCATCACATCATTAAGAACCCATGGGAAGAAAAATAGGATTCATAAAATTTTCAGATGGTATCACATAACTTGACATAAAAATTGTGACCAATTGATACCCAAAATTCAATAACCCAAAAAGATTATTTCATAAAAATATTTATAGGGTGATTCATGAAAAATAATTTCCATGTAAATAAATAAATTATAGATAAAGAGGAAAATGGTAGTGAAACAATAAAATAGTTTTTAGAAAAAGATTTTATATTTGGAATAAAAGATAAAGTTATGATCACTTTAAAAATCCATTTTAAAAAATGTGAAGTGATTTTTTTTGAAATGATTATATTTAAAAATAACTTTCAATATTGGAGCCCTAAAAGGACATAAATATTTCATAAGTTTAAGTGAAAAAATATTGAAAATATTTACATTTTTTAAAAAGAATATTCAATAATGGATCCTTGAAAAGAAAATAAGGGTTTAAAAAAGGTGAAGTGAATTTTTTTTGAAAAAATTTACTTTTAAAAATAATATTTTGTAATCAAGATTTTAAAATACATAAATTATTTATAAATATATTTTTGTGTGGAATATAAAATGTTTTATTTTTAAAGGACAAAAAAGTCTTTAATATTTTGAAATACCTTTGTTGAAAATCCACATCATAAAAAGAGGTAGTAAAATTTTCCTTTGAAAAGTGGTAATATAAAATAGTAATGTCACATGAGTAAAAATATATTAATATTTTAAAATAATAAAGGGAAACATTTTTGGGAATAATGAACATGAAAATATAGGAAAAACTATCCTTAAATAAGATGAGATTTTTTAAAAGCATTTCACTATTATGAGAAATAAATTCATTGAGAAATAATATTTTAGTTGAAGGCATAATTTATGATGATAGAAAAGATTAAATATATTATTAAATAGGATATAATAATAATTTATCAAACTTTGAAGAATGAATCTCTAGGAATAACATTTGAACTAAAAGAAAAGAAATTTGAGTTAATGAAATCACTTACAGATATCGTAAGTCATGAACAAAGTGAAATTTAGAAAATGATTTATGTGGTATAAATGTAAATAAACAAATAAAAAATTGAAAATAATTCATAATAAAATCAATTAATACAATATACCAACTTATATGAAATAAGTTCAAGAAGAACAATCATAACTCATTAAATGAGAATTGAGTTCACAAAAACCCTTATGGTAATGGTATCATGAAAATAAGAGGGTTACCATTAAATAGTCATTTAAATATCCTGAAATTAAAGATATTAATTACAATTAAAGGAAATATATAAA
The DNA here is from genome assembly GCA_963277665.1 of Viscum album. Lineage (NCBI taxonomy): Eukaryota > Viridiplantae > Streptophyta > Magnoliopsida > Santalales > Viscaceae > Viscum > Viscum album. Next base: position 23,130,216 of record OY728128.1, read on the forward strand.
TTAATACACCATATAAAATAAATTATGGTTCACAATATCAAACATCTCTCATGGATTTGAAAATGAGACAAAGAAACCTTGACCTTTTATTCCTGCTTAGTCGAATACACTCTAAACCCCTATTTAATATATATAACTATCTTAATAATATATTTAAAAAAATTTAATATTTATAACCTTTTATAATCTTCAATTATAATAATTTATTATACATTTAAAACTTAGTTAAGGTTTCCTTTCATTATTGGATGTTAGTAATTCTCATTGTTTCATGTATGATTTATAATGTCAATATTAATACCCATTAATTTATAATACATTAATAATTACTATATAATTTAAGGTACTTAAATATTTTACTTATATTTATTTATAAATCTCTTATATCATTCCATAAGTGTTTTATTTATGTTTTGTGAAAAAGGAATCAGTGTCGGCTTATTTAAATTATTTTAGAAACCAAAGATGATATTTTAATAAAAAGTTAAATAGGTAATATAGACTTCATATAAAAATAAAATAATCATTATTTTAATATTAAAATATAAAAATATTAGTATTTATGTTCCCATAGTAATCCATGATAAATTTTTATAGCATTGTTCATGTAGGTGGTTAAACCAACTCAAACAAGAACACACTATAACTTGATGGATGAGTGTGGATAAGGAATTTTATAATATCATTATAATATAAGAGTAATTATATTATTTAAATATTTTTAATTTTATGAGTAATATTTTAGGATTTTTTGATAATGAATCAAAATCATGGTGAAAAATGAAAAATGTGACTTCATGAAGGCATTTGTCTGCATGTACACACAATTAATGTCTTCATTTCTCAATGAATGAGAGGGGATGTGAGTAGATAATAAATTGGATTTTTTAGATTAATAAATTAATTATATTCATCATATTTATTCATCAATACCATCATTAAAACCATTCAATATATGTGGTGATGAAAAACAAAAGGCATCGTTACGTGGAAACGGTAGTCCACACATACGCATGATCGACGTTCTTTGATTTTTATAAGTGGATGTGATTGAATAAATAATGGTTTCTACATTAATATAATAAAAATTTAGTACAAAAATTATACTAATTTAATTATATCACATTGGTTAGGATTGGTTTGGTAGTGAAAAATTATGAAAAAAAGTTGAGGATTAATTAATACTCACATTGGGACCTTGAACATTCTCTTGAAAGTTTACTTGGAAATGTAGGGATTATGAAATATAATTAAGGACACAGGCTTAGGAACATGAGAGAATATTGTAGTAGGAGTAAAATTAAATAGTTTTAGGATGAAATTATAACTAATAATGGTCGCATGAATGGGTGGAATTGTTCCCTTTTTATATGTGAATAAAATGGATCTTTTGTGAATACTCATTATTTTTCAATAATGAAATGAAACTATTCAAAGGTAAATGGATCCAAAAGTGATAAATAATGGAGAATGGTGTGATATAATATCAATAAATCCTCTAACAATAATTTTTACATTTTTAAAACATGTTTTAATCCTTTAAATAATATTTTAACCTAAACCCTAGCTTTATAAATAGATGATTATATATATTATGTAGAAAAATTGAGAAATAGAGAATTGTTGGGCATAACAAATTCTCTCTATAATTTCTATTTTCTCTCACCCTCTCAATAATGAGAAATTCAAGAGAGATTCCTTCATGATCAAAGGATGATCAATCAACATGAATGATGAAAGATAATTTATTAGTTGCACTAGCATCTAAAAATCAATTGGCATTGATCATAGATCAACGAAGCATGTTTGGGTCATCACTATAGGGATTATATCATTGGATCCTCCATCGCAATGAAGGAATTCTAAAAAGGGTCTTTTAGAATACCAACAACGTCATTGAATAAATGATCATAAAACACGGTATTCATTTTCTTCATAACTGTTTAAGTTAATTATAAATTTAACATGAAATATCCCCACTTAGTGTTTTAGGAAACTAAATATTAAAATAAATTTAAATATATCACCTACTACCGCATGCTTTCGCTACTCTCAGAACCATAACCTAACCTAAACATTCCTATATAAATATGTCATTATGATAATTTTAGAGGGTTATCCACATAAACATTTCAAGATGTGAGAGGAGGAGGAGAGAGTTATTTATTTGTGGATCGACATCGGATGAAAAATGATGATTGGATCAAGGTTTATTGAGTGGTAGAAAAAGAAATGAGTCTTATCCATCATTAGAAAACATTTTCTTCACCAAATATTGGTCCATAATCGAGTTAGGTAGCATCAATTATTTATTTACCCCTTTTTATTAAAATATTAAGGTTGGATATTTATTTATATTATTTTGATCTACATTGATCATTAATTGCATGATATCATTTCAATAATTTGATTATTTAAATTAAATTATGATTTCCAAGACTTGTTATCACCCCTGATATCCCTATTATGCGATCATTGGCCAAAAACCCTCTTCCAATGAAGGATTGAATTCATTAATGTGATATTCTCCCCACCGTTTTTCACGTTCTTATCTATTGTCCCATAGGGATATAGTTTGACATTGTTGGGATGGTTTTGAGTGTGATTGAATCCCCAAATTCATGGTGGATTGGTAGATGGTGACTGGTATGACGAGTTATAGATAGATCAAGAAAGGTTGTGGGATGAAGGTGAGGCCTTCATGGATATGGGATATGGAGTGGCAATGGAAGGTTATGGGAGATGTGTTGGGATATTCTATGAGCATTGTGTGGGTTACCATATTCCGATTTCCATCCACTGAAGGATGAGAAATCTATGGATGACATTATTACCTTTAATTTTGGTGGATTTAAAGAGTTCAAAGGAAAAAAAATCATTGTAGAGAGGCTATATCTAAAGAATCATGTAGAGAAATTGAGTTTTTATGGAAAAATTGGCTACACTGTGTTAGTCCAAAAAGACACATTATGTATCCCCCCTAGCTGTGGTGCTAGGGTTTTGGTGAATATAAGGATAAAACACCATGTGTCCAAGCTCACACACCATGTGACCCTCCTTAGGTGGCCAAGTCATGCTCTATTTAGAACATTACTAGGACCCCATGTGGGAGGATATTCCATGTAATCTGAGAGTACATGGGAATGGGCCGGTACCCAATCATGACCAGTTACATGGATTGGAACACGAGCATCGACAAAAGAACATGGTAATAACCATGAGCACATGGGTATGCCCCATGTGGTAGAGGAACATTGTGTGGACTCCATACACATCATATATGGTGACATAGTTTCTAATCTGTGTTCAGAGGAGCACATGGACGTGCATCGATGTAGAACCACACACCGTGTGAGACCCATACATGTCATGTAGTTCCCTCTAGAACTTCATACTCATGTATCTCCTTCATTTGGACTCATATTTTAGCCTAAGAATACCCTATTAAAGTAGTTTTCCATTTATAAAGTGATGGTATACTTTATATTTAGTTTCAAGATGTGACATGGAATTTTCTGATCGTGATGCTTCTTTGGGTGATGCTTGATGATGGCAGTGATAAGGAAGAATCATTAGTGAGAGAGTCCGGGGTGTAAACCCCCCAGTCATACTAGGGTGAGGGTCCCCTATACTCTTTACATTAGTTGAATGGTACCCCCTCTAGTAATAGTGAGCTATTTTTCTACATACTAAGTGGAACCCACCTAATACAATAGGGGGAGGGTCCTCTATCAATATCTACCAAGTGAACCCCCCTGATGCACTAGGGCATGGTTCCTCCATACTTTTAGTGCTACCCACTAACATATTAGGGTGTGGGTCCTCCATACTTTGAGTGTAACCCCCTGATGCGCTAGGGGGTTGGTACACTATACTTTGAGTGGAACTCCCTAACACACTCACACATGAGTCCTCTATCAAAATATACTGAGTGAAATATCTTTATCACATTAGGGTGTGATTCCTATAACTATCTAATAAGTGGATACCCCTATCATACTAGGATTAAGGTCCTCCTTTGGAGATTGTACCCCCTTGGGCTGTGGAGTAGTGTAGAGGTTGGGGTCCTCCTCATGATGTTTTTGGATAGACACATGAGATGCTGGGCATTAATGATGGACCTTTGGAGCTATAGGCGGAATCATTATCTTGTGTTGGGTAGTGATATAGAGATCCCTTTTCTATCTCATCTGGGTTTATTTATGAGAATATATATAGTGTTGGGTTTCATTTTAATCTTTATTTGGGTTGAGTTAACTACTTTTATTATATCTCTTTATTTATCCCCTTTGGGTTTCATGGCATCCCTCTAGGTATGTATATACTCACACCTACATGGTATTTTACTACATGTGTAGTGTCATAGGAATATTAATGACATATCAGGGATGATTTTGGTTGATCATAGGGATACTTTGGTTCATAGACCACATATGGTGGTCAGTCTTGGAGATTAGGATCCAATATCTCTCATATTTCCTTTATTCCAATTATTGTTAGATTGAGACTTCATTTCTGGTTTCGAGTATATTTTTCCCCCTTACACCTTGGTTTATTTAAATCATAATATGATGTTTTCCCTAGAGGTTATTTCATTCATGGTTTTACTCTATATGTTATAACCCTATTTTTTATTCCATTGCACTGTTTCATGAAGATGATTGGGTGTGTCTATATAAGTACACTAGGAAAAGGACTATCATTTATATTACTCCATATTAGTGCTTGTCTCTATCCCTTAGACTATTGGAGGTGGTATTGGGCCTACGAAGGATTGAAATTCCATGGGTTAGGTAGGCCCCGATGGGTTAGGTCATCACATAGTCCTCCCATGTACCCTTTTGAGCTTATTATATATAAAATTTACCAGTTAAATGAAGGTAGATATATTAATCCACCATTTTTTCATCCATAAATATGTGTTACACTTGAAAAAAATCATTCTACACATCATTAAGAATCCAAGAAAAGAAAAATGGGTTATATAACATTTCATAATGGTATTACCAAAATTGACCTAAAAAATGTGAGTAGTTGATACCCAGAATTAAATCACAAAAAATGAGTATTTCATAAGAAAATTTAGAGGTGATTCATGAAAAATAATTTCTAAAGAAATAAATCCTTTAGATATAAATAGAAAAATAGTCATGAATCTATAAAATATTTTTTAGTAAAAATATTCAATCTTTGGCATAAAATATGAAGATATGGTCACTTTGAAAAGTAATTCTCGAAAAGGTGAAGTGAAAATTTTGAAATAAATTAATTTTTAAAATAAATTTCAATATCGGACCCTTGAAAATACATAAATATTTCAAAAAATTTAAGCGAAAACATCTTGAATTTTTTTAATTTTTTTTAAAAAATGAATCCTTAATAATAGATCCTTCAAAAGGACATAAAGGTTTCAAAATGGAAAAGTGAAGGAATTTTTGAAAAATTTTATTTTAAAAATAGTATTTAATAATATAAATTTTAAAATACATAAATTATTTTTAAATAGATAGTGGATTTGATGATAAAAAATTTTATTTTGAAAGGATAGAAAATTATTTTTAAGATTTTGAAATACCTTTATTGGAAATCCACATCATAAAAAAGAGGTAGTAAATTTATCTTTAAAAATTGGAAATGGAAAATAGTAAAGTCACATGATTATATTCATATTTTTATTTTAAAATAATAAAGGAAAACATTTTTGGGAATAATGAATGTGGAAATGGAAGAAAAATGTCTTTAACACAGATGATATTTCTCTCTCTTAAAAAAATTACACTATAATGAGAAACAAATTCATAAAGAAAGAATAATTGAGTTGAAAAAATAATTTTACATAGAGATAAAATGGGAAATATATTATAAAATAAAATATAATAATAATTTATCAAGCCTCAAAGAATGATTATTAAGGAATTAAATTCTTACTGAAAGAAAGGCAATTTGCCTTAAGAAAATCCATTACAGATATCATAATTCCTTAATTTGGAGACATTTAGAAAGGGTTTTATGTGTAAGAAATGTAAATTCATATATAAAAATGATAAAAATATTGTATTATATAATAATAGGGTATAATTTACTAAACTTATATAAATAAGTTCAAGAAGAACAATAATAAATCAATGAATGAGAATTGAATTTACAAAAACCCTAATAGTAATGGTACCATTAGAATAATAGGGTTCACATGAAATGAAAATTTAAATATAATAAAATGAAAGATATTAATTATAATTGAAGTAAATATGGTATTGAATACACTATATCAAATAAATTATGGTTCGAAATATCAAACATATCTCAAGGAGTTGAAAATGAGACAAATAAACCCTTATATTGTATTTCCTCTTAGTCGAACACACTCTAACATCATGTAAAACAAACATGAATATATTAATAAAATATTTAAGAATAATATTAATATATATAACCTTTTATAATATTTAATTATAATCATTTATAGTACATTTATTACTTAGTTATGGTTTACTTTCATTATCATATGTTAATAATTATAATTATTTTGAACATGATTTATAATGTAAATACTGATACCCCTTAATTGATAATAAGTTCATAATTACTAGATAATTTAAGTCAATTTAATGTAAAAATTAAATTTATTTATAACTCTCTTATCACATTCCATAAGTGTTTTAGTTATATTCTGTGAAAATAGAATTAGAGTTAGCTTATTTTGATAATTTTAGTGTTCGAAGATAATATTTTAATAATAAGTTAAATACATAATATAATCATTAAAAAAATATAAAAAAATCATGATTTTAATATTTTATTATAATAATATTATTAAAAAATTCCCTATAGTCATCCATGATAGAGTTTTAAAGAATTATTCATGTAGGTGGTTAAACCCAACCAAACAAGAACACACTATAACTTAATGGGTGCATATGGTTAATTAAGTGTATAATATCATTATAACAGAAGAATAATGATATTATTTAATATTTTTTAAGTTGGTGAATCGTATTTTAGGAGGTTTGGATAAGTAATGAAAATAAAGGTGAAAAGCGAAAAAGTTACTTCATGGAGACGGTTGTTTGCACACATGCATGGTTAACATCATCATTTCTCAATAAATGAGAGGGGATGAGGGTAAATAATAAATTTTATTTCTTAAATAAGTAAATTAATTATATTTATAAATTTTATTTGTAAATACCATCATTAATACTATTCAAGAGAGGTGGTGATGGAAAACAAACGATGTCAGTATGTGACAACAGTAGTTCGCACATACACATGATTGATGTTCTTTTATTTTTCTAATTAGATGGGAATGAAAAAATATTTTTTAAAAAATTAATATAATAATATTTAATTACCATAATTATACTAATTTAATTTTATTATAGTGGTTAGGATAGGTTTTTAAGTGAAAAATTAATAAGAAAAAGTTAAGGATTAAGTAATAATCCTACCGGGACCTTAAACTCTCTCTGGAATGTATCCTTTGAAATAAAGGGATTTAGCTAGATAATTGAGAGAATAGGCTTATTAAATTGAGATATATTTAAATTATGAAAAAAATTTAGAGTTTAATGATGAAATTTTATGTAATAAGTGTGAAATGAAGGGGTGGAAGCATTCCCCTTTTATAAGTGAAGAAAAGGGAGCTTTTGTGAATCCCCATTATTTTCAAAAATGGAATGATACTATTCAAAGGTCAATGGATCTAATTGTGATAAATAATGGATTTTTGGGTGACATAAGGTAGATAAATACTATAATAATCATTTTTAAACTTTTTTTAAACGCTTTTCAATCCTTTTACCACTTGATTTTTTCATTTTACCATTTTGGTTTTTAACATGATAAATAGTTTTTACCCAAATAATTTATATTTTTTTAAAAATATAAGGTAACTGATATTAATTTTTTTTGGATTTATTAAACTAAATTTAATAATCATATAATATAACTCAATTTATAAGTAAGATTAAATTTAATTTTAAATTAAAACATTTAATATATGAAAAAATAGTTTTGTAGAGAAAATATTGTTTTCACTATTAAGTGTTCTTAATATTATTTAGTATTGATTACCAATTTAATGAGTGATAATATATTTATATATAGGTTTAAAAAATATATCAACTCAATTATTTTTAAGTGATAAATGTATTTTTTTATATAAAAAGTATACAATATTAATAAAAAAATTCTTTTAAAACAACATTTTTACCATTATCATGGTTAATAAATTTTATCTTAGTAATCATAATTTTATGAAAAAATGAGAATCACTTTATTAGATAGTATGATAAATTTAATCTAAAATATGAAATATATTTTTATATATTTAATTTATTCAAGTGATGAAAACTAGTTGGTAATATAAGTGAATAATTGTTTTAGAGTAAACTATTACTTAAGTTTCCAAAACGTTAAACTCAAGTTTTTTAAATTCAACATAACATTTTTAAATGATTTATTTGACTTTATAAATAAATAAATATATATATATATTACCTGAATGGCCCGAAGGCCTTTCATTTTTATTGATTTTTGATAACCCCCCTTTCAAGGGATGAGGGGGAACCCTTACAAGTCCCGTAGGCTCAGATATTACATGGCTCGTAGGCTTAGGAGATTACATGACCCGAAGGTCTTAGGGAATTAAACCAGACTATCTACAAGGAAATGCCCCTCCCCAACATCTTCATACTGATAGTAGCTCTCCACCTTTTCATGACCGTCTGGATAGGCTTCCCATGGAAGCACATGATGGTACCTATTTCATAGCCATAACCTCTCATTCTGATAATCCATTTGGCTCTGCTCTAGTGAGTGCACCTGCTCTGAATCCTCTTCTAGGGCTGCTCCTTTTTTGTAGTGTGTTTGGGGCCTGCATTCATGTGGCCCGAAGGCCTTGTGGTGTCCCTAAGGCCTTAAGGTGGACCGAAGTCCTTGAGAATCAACTGGCCCGAAGGCCTTGGGTGGCCCGAAAGCCTTGCAGGACCCAAGGACCAAACCGGTGGCCCGAAGGCCCAGATGGATGAATAGTTCCAGATGCTATAATACTGAATAGTGCCTACTACAGTTCCTACTATAGTACTGCTACAGTACCCCCAAAAATATTCCCCCACCTGGATTTGATCTTGGGTCTCTTGGATGCACCTAGAGAATTATAAAAGTGATGGTATGAGCAAAATTAGTATTTTTTACTATTCACCTAAAAATAAATTATTTTAGATAAATATAAAAAACTTCACCTTAAGCTAATTTTGATATGTGGAATTAAAAAAAGGAAGTTAATTTTTTAAGATAAAAATTCTAAAATTTATAATTTTTTTAAAAATAAAACTCAATATATGTAAAGGCAATTTGATTTTATTGAAATATACATTTTTAAAACAGTTAGTGTTCTTAATCATATATTTTATGCATTTCAAAATCAATTACAATGATTTTTTTATTTACTATAGGTTTTATAATTATTTAAATTTCTTAATAATAAATATTATTTAACTCATTTTAGTTCTGTGTTTCTCATAGAGCAAGCTATCAAACATAATAATAATTTAGAGATATATATATATATATATATATATTTATTTAAAAATATCATTTTTTAATATTCTCTCCCCTTAAATAATTTTTATCCTCACAATTTAAATTATCATTCATTATAGGAAGAAGCTAATGGATCCATAAGAGACTGAAGATATATTTTTGACTAAGATATTAACCCCACAATCAGATACTAGGAGACTCATCATTTCCAGCACAATAGGAATTCATTGATATTTTTCCTTTTTCTAAAAAATTTATACCAAATAAGATTCCTTAGTTGCTTATTGGAGTTTCTAGGGACATAACTTTCATGGATTCATTTTAATGGTCTTATTCCCAGAACAAATACTAAAACTGAAATGGTTATGATAATATCCCATAAAAACATAGTAAATGAAACCTTAATCCTAGAATGTATTCTCCAATGACACGTTCATTTCATCCCATGTTTCCTTCAGTTCAACTATGATATAAATGGATCAACCTATAATTCCTTCACTCTAACCTAGGATTTATATGTTTATATTCCTATTAGGTTATGTATCCTAAATAGTTATATATTACATCCTCAAATTCAACTAAAACCCTTAATAATGGTTCTTAAAGAGAATTTTATTAACCAAAAAAATCACTTAAGAGTGTATAAATATGTGAGGAGTATTAATATCACTCATCGTGCACTGAGTGAGTATTTATTTAATACTCAAACATATTGTTAAGGGTAATTATCTCTAGGTGTATTTGTGCCCCAACCGTATCCACTTGTTAGTATCCAGATAGGGTTATAATTGTTAAGAAAACCACATACTCAAAATTTTAAAAAAATTATAGGATATTATCCTATACTCATACTTACCCCTAGGGTTCTTACTAAAGTTATATTATCCAAATCCCTAAAAATAGATAAACTAATCCTAAAATAATAACTAAACTAATTCTTAAAAATAACTAAACCTTGATTTGATACTAATTGAGGCACCCTAGATGCACACTACTAGATCTAGTGTTAAAAGATTTTCATTAAAAAATGAATATAATTAAAAGTTAGAAAGAGCTATCTATATTTTACACCATTTCCATAAGTTAAACATTACATCAAAAAAAATAAACATACAATTCCAAGAATAAAAGGTTTAATGTTTTTGAGGATCAACTACATAAGAAAATTATTTTATTATACTTATGAAAATTTATCCATAATTTAAACACAATAGATCTAATTCTAGGAATATAATAGGTTGTACTCATATTTATTTCATAGGTAAATAAAATATACATAAGAGGAAATATCAGATGATCAATGTGGGAAAAGTAATAAACATGTCATCAAGGGTTATATCAAAATCATGTGAGGTAACATGATAAAGAGAGTAATATCTTATTAAAAAGAATATATAATAATAATAGTTGTCTATATGTCATGATAAAAGGACATGTAATCTCAAATGATCAAACATATACCACAAAAAAGTGTAATGAATCATGAGACATTATGCATGAGTCAACGATCATAATAATAGGCACAAGATTATGAAATAATAGTATGGAATAAACATAAGAATAAAAATCATATTTTGAGGATAACCACCAAGAAATTAATCACATATTAGTCTTAGTATAATAAAATATGTACCTTCTTGGGTTTGGGATAATCCTCCCATGTACCATTTGGTTTGGGATAATCATCTGATGCACCCTTGGGCTTGAGATAATACTCCCATATACCCTTTTCCTTAGGATAATCCTCCTGTGTACCCTTTAGATTAGGATTATCCTCTTGTGTTCCATTTGGATTGGGAAAAACATTTAGTTTTCCCTTTTTCTTAGATTAATCCTCTCATGTACCCTTTGGCATGAGATAATCCTTTTTTTTACCTTTTGTCATGGGAAAACCCTCCCATGTACGCTTTGACTTGGGATAATCCTTTTATGTACCATTTTAAGCTTATGATATATAAAGTTTTCAAATAAAGTTAATTAGATATAGTATCCCACTCATAATTCATTCATACATATATTTACCACTTGAAAATAGTCATTCAACACATTATTAAGAACCCATTGATAAAAAATGGGTTTTGTAACATTTCTAGATGATATCACCAAAATTGACCAAAAAATATGAATGATTTATACCTAAAATTAAATCACCCCAAAATAGTATTTTATAAGAACATATATAGGGTGGTTCATGAAAAATAATTTCCATGGAAATAAATCCATGAGAGATAAAGTGAGAAATGGTAGTGAAACCATAAAAGTGTTTTCAGAAAAATCTTTTACATTTTGAGTAAAAGAAGAAGTTATAGTAACTTCGAAAAGACATTTTCAAAAAGGTGAAGTGAAAAAATTTGAAAAAAATTAATTTTAAAAATAAATTTAAATTTTGAAGCATTATATATTCATAAATATTTCAAAAAGTTGAATTACAAACATCATGAAAAACTTTAATTTTTATAAAAATGAATCTTTAATAATGGATCCTTGAAAAAGAAATAAATATTTGTAAAAGGCGAAGTGAAAATAGTTTTAAAATTTTTAATTTTAAAAATAATCTTAAATAAAATATCTTTAAAAATATATAAAGGATTTTTAAAGATATTGTAGATTAGAAGATAAAAAATTGTATTTTGAAAGGATAGAAAACCCTTTAATATTTTGAAATACCTTTGTTGAAATTCCAAATCATAAAAAGAGATAGTATAATTTACCATTGAAAATGGTAATAAAAAATTGTAAGGTTACATGAGTAAACAATTAGTGTTATTTTCAAATAATAAAATTAAACATTTTTGGAATAAATAACATGGAAGTAGTGGAAAAACTATCTTTAGAGGATATGCATTTTTTTCTTAAAAATATTGCACTATTATGAGAAAGAAATTAATCAAGAAAGAATATTTGAGTGGAAAAAATAATTTTACAAATAGATAAATGAGTAAATATCTTATGAAATTGGGCATAAGAATAATTTATAAAACTTATAAGAATTATTCTCAAGGAATAACATTTTAATTGAAATAAAGGAAATTTGAATTAACCAAATCAGTTACGGATATCATAATTCTTGAATAAAAAAACATTAGAAAAGATTTAATGAGGTATAAATTTAAATAATCAGATAAAAAGGTTAATATACCACATAATATAGTTATAAGGTATAATTTAACAAACATATATGAAATAAGTTCAAGAAGAACAATCAGAACTCAATGAATGAGAATTAAATTCAAAAAAATAGTTACAATAATGTTATCATAAGAATAATAGGTTTACCATGAAATATAAATTTAAATATAATAAAATTAAATATATTAATTATAATGGAATGAAATATGGAAGTTAATTCACCATAAAAAATAATTTATGGTTTTTAATGTCAAACATGTATCATGGAGTTCAAAAATGAGACAAAGAAACCCATACCTTGTATTCCCTCTTAGTTGAACACACTCTAAAATCATGTATAAAAATAAATAAATAACTTAATAATATATTGAAAAACCATATTAATATATATAAACTTTCCTAATATTTAATTATAATAATTTATTATACATTTTCTACTTATTTATAGTTTCTTTTCATCATCATATGTTTGTAATTCTAATTGTTTCACATATGATTTATAATCTAAATATTGATATCCATTCATTTATAATAATTTAATCATTACAAGATAATTTAAATCACTTTAATATATAACCTATATTTATTTATAAATCTCTTATCTCATTCCATAAGCGCTTTAGTTATGTTTTGAGAAAATGGAATTACTGTTGGTGCATTTCAGTAATTTTAGTGATTAATGATGATATTTTAATAATAAGTTAAATATATAACATAAATTTTATAAAACTCAAAGACATTATTATTTCATATTAAAAAATAATAATAATAATATTTACATTCTCATAGTCATCCATAATAAATTTTTAAAGCGTCGTTCATATAGGTGGTTAAACAGACCCAAATAAGAACACATTGTAACTCGATAGGTGGGTATGGTTAAGCAAGTGTATAATATCATTAAAATGTAAGTATAATGATATAATTTATGTGTTTTTAATTTATTTAATATTATTTTATGTTTTTTGGATAATTAATTAAAATCAAGTTGAAAAATAAAAAATATTACATCATGGAGGCGATTGTCCGTACGTATGCATGGTTAATGTCATCATTTCTCAATGAATGAGATGGGATGTGGGTAGATAATAAATTGATTTTTTTCATTAGTAAATTAATTATATTTATCATATTTATTCATAAATACCAACCTTAAAATTATTAAATATATTATATGTTGAAAAATAGAAGACATCATTACCTGGAGGTGTTAGTCCAAACATATGCACTGTTGAGGTTCTTTTATTTTTCTAAGTGGTTGAAAATGAACAAAAAGTGGTTGTTACATTAATATAATAACACTTAATTAAAATAATTACACTAATTTAATTATATTACTATGGTTATGATATTTTTTTAAGTAAAAATTCAGGAAGAAAATTTTTAGGATTAAGCAATACTCACATTGGGACCTTAAAATTTCTCTTGAGAGTATCCTCATAAATGAAGGGATTAGGATAGGACCATAGGATTATAAAATAGAGATATATTTATACGAGGATAAAATTTTATAGTTTTATTATTAAATTAGAAGTAATAAGGGTGTCATGAAGGTGTGGAAGTGTTCCCCTTTTATAAGTGAAGAAAAGGAAACTTTTGTAAATACTCATTACTTTTCAATAATGATATAAAACTATTTAAGGGTCAATGGTACCAAAAACGATAAATAATGGATTTGGGGTGGGGGGGATGATATATGGCCTAGAATTAATCTACCACCCATTTTCACACTTATTTTAAACATTTTTCATTCCTTTTACCGCTTTATTTTTACATTTTACCATTTTGGTTTTCAATTTGGTAACTAGTTTTTACCCAAATAATTTATATTTTTTAAAAAATATAAGGTAAAAAGTCTTAAAAAATTTGGGTGTTATGAATATGATGTTAATCCTCATATAATATAACTCAATTTATAAATAAATGTAAATTAAATTTTAAATTAAAAATTTAATATATAAAAAAGCTATTTTATAGAAAAAATGTTGTTCTCGCCATTAAGTGTTCTTAAAATTATTTAGAATTGATCACCAATTTAATAAGTGATAATATATTTATATATATGTTTAAAAATCATATTAATATTGATTTTTATAAGATACTAATTTATTTTATTAGATAAAAATTATACAGTATTAATAAAACAATTCTTTCAAAATAATAGTTTTACCATTATCATGGTCATTAAATTTAATCTTAGTAATCAAAATTTTATGCCAGAAAATTAAAATGAACTTATTAAATAACTTGATAATGTTGATATAAAATATAAAATATATTTTTTTATATTTAATTTCTACAATTGATGAAAACTAATTTTTAATATGAGCGTATAAAAATAAATTTTAGATTAAATTATTACTTAAGTTTATAAAAGGTTAAACAATGGTTTTATAAATTAATTATAGTATTTTAAGATGACTTGTTTTAATTTTTAAATATATATTTTTATATAAAAATGTTTCAATGTCATTTAATTCATTCTTTTATTATGATAATTTCATAAAAGTGATGGTATTATTAAAATCAATATTTTTTTACTATTCACGTAAAAATCATTAATTTTAGAAAAATATAAAAAATCTACCTTAGGTTAATTTTGATATGTGAAATTAAAAATTGAAGTTAATTTTTAAAAATTCAAATTCAAAAATTTATAAATTTTTTAAATGAAAATTCCATATATATAAAGAAAAAATGATTTTATTAAAAAATTCCTTTTAAAAAATTTTAGTTTTATTAATCATATTTTATATACATTTTCTAATTGATTAAAATATTTTTTTATTTAATATAGGTTTTATAATTCTCAAATTTTCTTAATAATAAATATTCCGTGACTTGTTTAGTTCAATTTTGCACATAGAGCAAGCTATCAAACATAGTATTAATTTATGCACACACACACACATAAAGACACACACACACACATATATATATTCCAAAATATTAGGGTGTTATATTATTACACTTAAATAAATTGCATCCTCACAATTTTAATTATCATTAACTAAATAAATAAGCTAATAGATCTATAATATACTCAAGATATATTTTTGACTGAGATATTAACCTTATAATCTTAGATAAGAGGAGGCTCATCATTTTCCACATTAGAGGAATGTATTGAATTTTTTTACTTTATCTCAACAATTTATATCGAATAATCATCCTAAGTTAGTTTTAGGTGTTTCTAGGTATATAACCTTTACAACTTCATTGGTGTGATCCTATTCTAAAAAAAGTACTAAAACCAAAAATGGTTATGATAATATCCAATAAAACCATAGTAAATGAAAAATAAATACTAATATTTCTTCTCTAATGACACCTTCATTTAAACCTATTATGATTTCAACTCAACTAGGATATAATTGGATAAACCTATTAGTAATTCAGTCCAAATTAGGATTTATATGGTCATATTCCTATTAGGTTCTCTATCTTAACTAGTTATATATCACATCCTTAAATTTTATCTAAATCTTTTATAATGGTTCATAAATAAAATTCAATTAAAAAAAATAATACCCCCTATGAGTTTCTAGATAGGTGTGGATTGTTAATACCATTCATCGTGCATCGAGTGAAGATAGAGTTAATACTCAACCAACCCTTTTTAGGTTAATTACCATAGCTGTTTCTATGCCACAACCATAGCCACTTTCCAATATCCATACAAGGATATAATTTTTTGGAAAATGACATTCTCAAAACATTAACAAAATTACAGGATGTTATCCTATAATTATACTTATTCATTGGGGTTTTACTAAATTTATTTTATACTAATCTACAAAAAATGACTAAAATAATCTTAAAAAATAACTAATCACTACTATGATACCAACTAAGGCTCCCCTAACCCATAATCCTAGATCTAGTGCTAAAAAAAATTTATTTAAACAGCACATTTAATGTAAAGTGAGATGCAACTATCATTATTTTATATCATTCCAATAAGTTAAACATTACATCTCATAATAAACACACAATACCAAGAATTAAAGTATTAGTGTCTTTGAGGATCATTTATATAAGCAACTTATTTTATGATACTTGTGAACATTTATCCATAAAATAACTATAATAGATCCACTTATATACATATCCTAGTTTATACTCATGTTTATAACATTACGAAAGAAAACATAAGAAAGTGGTGAGCTCAAACACTCAATAAGGGAAAAATCATCAACATTCCATTATGGGTTAAATCAAAATCATGTGAGTAAACACAATCATGGGAGAAATATTTTATTAAAATAAACATGGATTGATAATATTTCGACATAAGTCATGATAAAATGACATGTAATATCAAATTATCAAACATATAACATGAAAAAATTGTGCAGAATCATGATACATTAAACATAATTCAAGAAGAATAATTATAATCATAAGATTATGACATAAGAGTGTGGAATAAACATAAACATATAAACCATATTCCAAGGCTACCCATAAAGATATTCATAATATAGTTGTCTTGGGATAATCACTTATATACCTTATTAGGATTGGAATAATCCTCCCATGTACCCTTGGGCTTGTTATAATCCTCTGATGTACCATTTTTCTTTATATAATTATACAATGTATGATTTAGTTTGGTATAATATTTCAGTGTACCCTTTGTCTTGGGATGTTCTTATAGTATTCCCTTTGGAATGAGATAATCTTCTCATGCAACTTTTTTCTTAGGAAAACCCCCTATGTACCCTTTGTCCTAGGATTAATAATCCCGTGTACCCATTGGCTTGGTATAGTCTTTTTGTATACCATTTTGAGCTTATGATATATAAATTTACCAATGCAATGAATGGTGATATTGGACCCCACCTATAATATCCCATAACCTTTACTCCTAGATTCGGTATTGAAATCATGAAATTTACACTTCCAAATTGATGCTGGTAATTGTAACCCAATTTTTTCTATCCAAAACTGACAACATAAAAAGGAAATATTGGATTAGTTACATCCTCAATGACCTTTTAGGTTTAGAGTTTTAGATAATTAGGAAAAACTCCAACATAAACAATTCACATGAATTTAAATGATCATTTCTACCACTTAACCCATATTTTCCTGTTCACATCAAGACATCATCATCATCAATACAAAATCGCTTCTAGACATAACTCATTCAACCTCATTCATTATAAATTGGTTAAAAGTAAATATATTAAGGGTGATATAAAATTCTTAGTAAGAGGAAATGAAATAATTAAAAAATGAATGTCATCAGTGAGCATAATACGAGAATAAGAGTATGATGAAATAATAAAAGTACATGAGTATAACATAAGAATATTAATACCCATTAATAACTAGATTATCAAACATGAAAACATTTAATAAGGATTTAACAAAGTAAATATTCATAAGAATCAATAATCATGAGCCATGTGACATCAATCTTGATCAAGTGAAACATCATAAACACATAACAAGAAAAGATAAAACTTATTAGTATCTTGGAAAATCATTTACATATCACTCTTAAAATCACTCTTATAAATAGAATAACCATACAGTCAAATTCCATACCCATTTCATTTTAGGGATATAACATACCCCCTCATCCTTGGTTTATCATGAAACCACCCATCATTGGTTTATCATAGAACCACCCATCATTATTTAATAACACAACCACCCATCCTTGGTTTACAATGGAACTTCCCATTAATTTAAATGATCTCCAAGAACTATAAACTATGGACAATAAACAAGTTACATAACTATATCTTTGAAACATGATTAACTCATGGAAAATAAATAGGTTCCATAATAATCTCTTTGAAACAATCATAATACCTCTAAATAAAAAAGGATGATGGTATCAATAAAGAATATACCTAGTGTAGGATAATTAATAATAAGGTTTTTTTATGTTGATAAGTGTAATAAAATTAAAATATTATTAAAAACATTCCGGAAGAAAATATCCTTTTCATTTTGAAAATCACTTTTTAAAACACAAAACATTTTGAAAATACTTTTCTTTGAAAATAACCATGAAAATTTATAAAGGAAAATTTAAGAAAAATTTGAAAAATTTCATTATTAAAATATCATTTCTTCTTTGAAAAAAATTTTCAAAATTTTTTTAAAACATTTTTAGAAAACATGGTTTTAGAATAAAAAATGTTTTCGACTGAAAACACGTTTTTTAATAAAAACATTATTTTGAAATATTGAGTACATGAATAGAGGATGAATATAGGTAAAAAATGTATTTTAATTTCATAAATATAAAAAAATAATATTCATGATTTTATTGAGATATAGATCATAATATTTCATCATTGTAATCATAATTATAGAAAATCCCGATAAATGACAAGATTGCAACAAAATACTCTTACTACGTTTGTAACATTGAATCATAATACCCATGAAAGAATATAATTAAATGAAACTTATAATATCATGAAAAGAAGTATATTCATGTTATAACATTTTAAAGGGTAATAATATATACCTCATAAAAGAATATAGCTGCATAACATAAGTTATGTCTCAAAGAAGGAAAATTGAGACAAAAATCCCTTGTCGCTTTGGTAACTTTGACCTGTAAACCATGTGAAAGAGATATAATAAAATGGATATTTAAATCTCAATAAATTTAAATATAATAATCATAAAATAAATTTATGGGTAGTATATACACCACACAACAAAATAAGTGGTGAATATGACATATATCTCACGAAAGTAAAAGTGAGACGAGAAAACCCCTACCTTTAATTCAATTATTCATGCTTATTCTTTACCTTACTGAATAATAAACTTATATTAACTATTTAATTGATTGAGAAATTTTTTCATGTTTATTATTAATTTTATTTCACTTATTATCATGTTATATATAATTACTTAATCAATTAGTTTTACATAAGATGTTTTGACCATATTCAGTTTATGTGTCAAAAATGAATTAGGAAGGTTGACCAAGGTCAATGATTTCATGATATAAAAATCTAAAAAATAATAATAATGAAATAATTATAATATTTATACATCAATTATACATTTAAAACCACTTATGAAATATTGTTATGAAAAATTAAGTACGTTAGAATCATGGAGATGGTAGGCCGTGCACACACATGAGTAATGTTTCCATTTTTCAATGATCATTATAGAAATAAGGTATGTAATATTTTATATTTATATAATTATAATTATACCATAAATAAAATATTATTTAATTATATATACTTATATATATCATTATTATGGTGTGGTGAATAAAACAGTAATCACGTTATTTCGAGGAGGCGGTAGTCCACACATCCATGAATGACACTATCACTTTTTTAGTGAGTGAAAATGTAAAAAAGAAAAAGAAATATTATATTTAAAGAAATATAAATATTTCATTAATATCATAATTATTTCATTTATATCATATATATTCATTATAATATCCCTTATTACCTTTCATGTTAGGTGTTATTGAAAAACGAATCACTTTGCTTCGCGAGGCGATAGTCTATCGTACACATGAGAAATGTTATGATATCCCTTAGATAATAGAATATAAAAATACAATATATTATATAATGAATATATAGGTATAATTATGTTATAAGTATCATATATAATCTTTATATACATTATCATACCTAACCGTGATAGGTAGTAATGGAAAAAACAAACGACATCGGTTGGTGAGGCGATAGTCTGCCATACACACAAATGATGATTTCATAACCTATTTAACGGAAGAGGGAAATGATTTAGGTTATTATATTAATATTATAGTATCATATTATATTTAATATACTTATTTTATTATAAAATCATGGTTTAAGAATAATTTATGGGGGTGGATAAAAAAATAAAACAAAAACGTTCATTGATAAACATTACCTCTTCTTCTATTATCTCTTTTTGGTTTTCACCAAAGGATGTAATTAGTTTGATTTATATCCAAATAATTCTTCTATTACGTGAGGAGTGAGTATTTTAAGTGATTTTGGTAGTTTTTTTGATACAAATTTCTTGAGAGGTGTGAAAAAGTGATGGGAGTGAATACCCTTTTATAACAGAGGAGTGACATTCTTGTAAATATACAAAAGTATTCACTATTGAGAGGTCTCCCTTTCCTCATGTGCCTAAAAAATAGATCAAAAATGGATAGTAGGGTTTATTTGTTCTAGAAACAACTTCAAAACACAAAAATAAATACATTTTTGTAATGTTCTTCCTTAGTCTTTAAGTTTACTCAATTTTACCCTTTTAGTTTTTACCATGGTAACTTGTATCTTATAATTTAACTAAGTAATTTATCCTTTAAGAATAAAATTAAAATGAGTTTTATTATATAATTTATAACTATTGATTATAAATATTAAATCTAATTTATTAAATAAAAATCTTATGCATGTGTAAAATTAATTTTAAAACAAACGCATGTAATGCTTAAAAACACTGATTTATACTTAACCATGCTAACAAAGTTTTTTATTATTTAGGGGTCAATATAGTCATTATAAAAGAAATAATGGGTTTATTAATGAAAAATAATTGATATTTATTGACATTTATAAATCACTTGGATTATTATTTGTTTTTAGTAATTTTAAATCATATAATAAAATAAAATTTATTATAAAATAACATTAATGCCAATTTTGACATTAATAATTTAATTTGAATTAAAAATAAATAAATAAAATTATGGAATTCAAATATATTTTTTTAAAACTAGTGTAAAATGATATAAACTTCTAAAAAATTAATGTAACTCAATAATTGATTCAATTTATATCACTTTCAATATTTTAGTATCATTTATTATGTTTAATTATTAACTAAATAATTCTTATGTTGGCGTTTCTTAAGAATTTAAAGGAAATATTTATTCCCTAAAAAATTAAAATAAATTATAATTATAAAAAAATTATTTATATTTCAAAATAATATTTCAAACTTAACCTACATTGTTTTCTCTCTCTCCAAAATCTTTATAGATATTAAAGGGAAGGAAGATTCCTTTTTTATCTTTTTCTTTACTTAACTTATTATGTAGGTCACTTTCATGGAATAATATTCCTAATAAATCATAAAATAGATAATAAGGTGATAAGGTTAGAAATATGGCCAACCAATGGGTGTTTTACAAGTTGGTAGGTCATTTTACCCCTTATCTATTAATTATAACCCATAATAAACTCATTTTTACCTTAATCACGATAATTAATTTTAACTGTTTTTACTAATAATTATGGTAAAAAATTAAGTTAAACCTTATTAGATAATATAAATTATGATGATTAAAATATAGAATTAATTTTTCTAAATTAAACTCACATAAGTGTGAGAATGTAATTTAAAACTAATCTCATAGACGTGATGAGTAAGTAAGTATTTAAATAGAAAATTTTCAAATGTTTACAATGTTTTTATATCAAAATTAAAAAATTATTAATATTCCAATGAAATAAATTGAATTAATTTATATAAAATTTCTATAACATTACATTAAAACTAATTCAAAATATAATTTAACATTATAAATTATTTAAACAAAAAGGCAGCTTGTAATTAAAATTCAGTATTTTTCACTATTCATCAAAAAATGAAACATTTCAAAGAAATACCAAAAATTCACCCTAATATAATTTTGGTATTAAATTTTAAAAAATAGTGCTTATTTTTCCAAATAAATTTATAAAAGTGGTAAAAATTAATATTAAATTATATACACCAAGCATGATTAAACCTTTTTTTTAGAAAAAATATAGTTTTTAGAAAATGATTCTTAATTTATTACTAATAAAAGGATAAACAAATTTTTCATAATTTATTTAGTAATATTCATACCCAAAAATTTAATGGATATTCTATAACTATTATATTATAATATTTTATATTTCTTTTAAACTCTGTGTCACGTGTTACATAATCTAAACTCCATGTTTCATGTAACATAAGCTAAACTCAATGTTGTGTGTCACATACTCTATCAAACACAATTTTATTATTTTAAAATCTTGGTTTGTTACATCGTCCCTACCCTTTAATAAATTGTTTCCTATGAATTTAAAATTTATCTCTGTAATCAAAGGATGGAAATTTGAAAATATATTTTTTGTAAACCCACATCATAAAAAGAGTTAATAAAACATACTCTTAATAAGAGAGAAAGAGAAGTACATTTTTCATATAGAATAACAAATAACCAAGTTTCCAAATAAGAGAACGTAGGTGATAAGTGAATATTTTTACATAGAATAAAAGTGTAAATAATCATAGAGAGTGATTGAGGTCATTGATCACTATCAAGTGAATGATCAATAGAAATTTAAGGGCCTAAAAACCATAAATTTGTGATATATATGCACAGGGAGGTTCTCTCATAGAGGAGGATAATGATTTTCAAAATGATCTTGAACTGTGCTATGAGAATAATATAGATATGGATTCCATTAAGACTAACTGGACAATTATCCTCCAGTTACTTCAAGACCGGATTGATGTCTCTTAGTCTATCATTTATCGTATCCATATGTGTAAATTCCTTATCAAATATCACACTACTTTACATCACACTTAGATAGAAGGGAATCAAGTGGAGGACTACTTAGATTAAAGGGTTAATAATGATGGTACAATTATTTTTTCTATATTCAATTCTCTCCCTCTTGGATTCCCAGATATTATCCGGGGTGATTCTCTTAGATTGCATCATTTTTGGCCCCCTAGATCTTATCTCCTCTCTTATTATCACATTAATAAAATAAAATATGATGCTGGATGTGATAATTTAAAACACCATTGGTTCATCAAAATTAAAGGTACTAGGATAAAATTTTTGTTCCAAGATCATTTTACTAAATTTAAGGAATTCTCTTATAATTTAGACTAATAGAATATGAAAATATACTTACTTGATTCGTAGAATTTCATATTTTAATCTATTTCTTCCACAAACTCATCCTTTGATCCAAAAAATTTCTATTCAGAATGAAATTTTCATGCATAGAGCACAAAAATAAAACTTTAAATACCACATAACCATAAAAGGGTATAAAAAGATATTACTCATATATTTAGACATTAATCAAAACCAAAATGGTTATAACATGGTAAGATAATTCCAAAATTAATAAACCTTCATATAATACAATAATATCAAAGATTCAACAGTAATACCCAAAGTTGAAACTAAATCATTCCATAACCCTATATCCCAAATAACCTCAATAACATAAATATTAAATAGTGTTTCAATCTTAAAGGATATCTTATACCTTTCATATTTTAAGCCCAAAAATATGGTAATCACTTAGTCACTAAATCAATTTTCAATCATGTGGTTATCCATACAATATAACTTGTGTTCTCAATATCTAATATCATATAAACCCTAAATATTATCAATTCATTAAATCTCATTTCGAAAAAAATTAAATTCATACTTAATCTTAAACCATATCTTTAAAAATACCTCAACCTATTAAAACATCTCCTAAAATGTCATTAATCACTTTAAGATCTCATTACCTAAAACCTAAAATGGTTGTATAAGACTTTTAACTTATTATAATCATTAAGATTATACACATATAATGGTATCCATATCAAGTAAGATAACCTCACATGAAAAAAAATCATAATCTTCAAAGTTATCTAAAACTTTATTTTGATACGAACTATAACAACCTAGAATCCACACTCCTTGATTCGATGTTGAAATTATAAACTTTATATCTATGGATATGATGCTGGTAATTTTGACTCATTTTTTTCTATCCAAACATTAAAACATTAAAAGGAAAAATTGGATCACTTATAACCTTGAGGACCTTTTTGGTTTAGAGTTTTAGATAATTAAGAAAAACTCCTACGTGAATAATTCACATAACTTTAAATGAGAATTTATAACACTTATCCCATATTTTTATTTTCACATTAATAAATCATCATCGTCAATATAAAATACCTTATATATATAACTCATTAAACCTCATTCTTTATAACCTAGAAAAAATGAAACATAAGAAGGGTGAGGTCAAATGCTTAGTAAGGGGAAACATAAGAATTAAAAAATGAATTTCATCAGTGAGAATAAGAAGAGAAAAACGGAAAGATGACATAATAAAAGTGCATGAGTATAACATAATAATATTCATACCCATAAATACCAGGACCATCAAGCATGGAAACATGAAATAAGGATTTATTAAAAGAAAATAGTCATAAGAATCAATAATCATGATCCATGCGACATCAATATTTATGAAATGAAACATCATAAAAACATTGAAAGAATAGATGAAACATATTGGAATATTGGAATATCATTTATGTATCACTCTTAAAATAACTATTACAAATGGAATAACCTTAAAATTTACTTCTATACCCATTGCATTGGAGGGCTATCACAGATCCACCCGTCCTTGGTTTATCAAAAAATCACCCATTAATGGTTTATCATGGAACCACCCATTAATAGTTTATCATGGAACCACCCATTATTGGTTAATAATTTAACTTAATTTAATTGGTTTATAATGAAACCAAACATAAAAATAAATTATATCCATGAACCATAACCCATGTAAGAGAAATGGGTTCCATAATAATATCTTTGAAACATGGTTAACCCATGTAAAAGAAACGTGTTCTATAAAAATCTCTTTGAAATAATAATATATCTAAATAAATAATGAGGATGGCATAAATACATAATAAACCTAATGGAGGATAAATAAAAACAAGGTTTTTGAATTTGATTAATTTAAATACCATTAAAATATCATTAACACATTCTTGAGGAAAATATCCTTTTCATTTTGAAAATCACTCTTTAAAACATAAAAAAATTTGATTTTTTTTTGAAAATAAGCGCGAAAACATATAAATGAATATTTGAAAATAATTTAAAACATTTCTATAAGAAAATAACCTTTTATATTTGAAAACACTTTATAATTTTTTTAGAAAACATGGTTTTAGAAGAAAAAGATTTTTCAATCGAAAAGGTGTTTTTTAGTAAAAGAATTATTTTGAACTCTTGAGTACATGAAGAGATAAAAAATGTAGAAAAAACATGTATTTTAATTATATTAATATATTATAAGAATATTAATGAGTTTCTTGAAATATAGATCATAATATTTCATCATTGTAAGCATAATCATAAACAACCCAGATAAAATATGTGATTGTAACAAAAGACTCTTACCACTTTTATAACTTTGAATCATAATACACATAAAATAATATCATTAATTGTAACTTATAATATCATTAAAATAAGTATATTCATGATATAATATATCAAAGGGTAATAATATACACCTCATAAACTAATGTAGTTTTATAACATAACTTATGTCTCAAAGAAGAAAAATTGAGACAAAAATACCTTACCAATTTGGTAACTTTGAACTGTAAACTCCGTGAAAGAGAGATACTAAAATTGATATCTGTCTAAAAATAAATTTAATGGTAGTAATAATAAAATACATTCATGAGAATTATATAAACCACATAATAAGATAAGTGGTGAATATGACATATACCTCATGGAAGTAAAATTAAGATAAGAAAACCCTTACCTCGAATTCAATTCATCATGATTTTTCTTTATCTTCTTGGAGAATAAAATTATATTAATTATTTAAGAGATTGATATTTTTTTTTTAATTTTTACTATTACATTTATTTCACTTTTTATTTGGTTATATACAATTACTTAATCAATTGGTTTTACATTAGATGTTTTGACCATATCTGATTTTGTGTCAAAAATGACTTTGATAAGCTGACTATGGTCAAAGTAGTCATTATATAAACATCAAAAAAAAATAATTCTTAAAAATAATTATAATATTTATAAATAAATTAAAATTTTAAAACTAATCATGAAATACAGTTAAGAAAAATGAAGTACGTTATGATCACAGTGACGGTAGGTCGTACGTACGCATGAGTAACATTTCCATTTTTCAATGATCATTATGGAAAGAAGGTAAGTAATAATTTATCTTTATATAATTATAATTATATCATAAATAACATTTTATTTAATTATATATACATATAATTCTTATGGTTTGGTAAAGAAAAGAAGAATCACATCACTTTGAGGAGGTGGTGGTACACACGTCCACAAACAACGTTATCACTTTTTCAGCGAGTGAAAAGGTAAAAATGAAAATAATATAATATATTTAAATAATGATAAAAATTCCATTAATATCATAAATATTTCATTTATACCTCATATATTCATTATATTTACCCTTATTACCTTCCATATTACACGTTAGTGAAAAACGAATCACATCGATTCGCGAGGCGGTAGTCCGCCATACACATGAGAGTGACGTTATCCTATCCCTTAAAGAATATAATATAAAAAGGTTATATATGATATAATTAATAAATAGGTATAATTATGTTATAAATATCATATATAATCTTTATATCAATCACCATACCCAACTGTGTGTGGTGGTAATGGAAAAACGAACGACATTGGTTCGCGATGTTGTAGTTCGCCGTACACACGAATGATGATTTCATAACCCATTTTATAGAAGAAGTAAACTATTTAGGTTATGAAATTAACATAATAAAAACTAAATATATGTAAGATAATAAGGATATTATACAAGAATGTTTTAATAATAATTTAATGGGGTAGAGAAATAAATAAAACAAAAATGCTCGTTGATGAACGTTACCTCTTCTTCAGGTATCTCCTTTTGGTTTACACAAAAGGACTTAATTGGTTATATTTATTCAAAAATAAGGATTATAGGATGAGGGGATGGAATTTGGGAAGTTATTTTGGTCAGTTTTGGTCAAGAAAAATGGATTAAGATGTGTGAAGAAGTGAGGGGAGTGAATTCTCTTTTACAATGGAGGGGAGTGATATTCTTATAAATACGCAAAAGTATTCACTATTGGGATGTCTCCCCTTACCTCATGTGCATAGAAAATAGATCAATAATGTATGTTAGAGTTTATTTGCTTGATAAACACCTCCAATAAAAAAAATACATTTTTATAATGTTATTCCTTAGTCTTTTAGTTTACTCAATTTTACCCATTTAGTTTTTACCATGGTAAGTTGTATCTTTTTATTTACCTAGGCAATTTATAATTTAAGACTAAAATTAAAATTAGTTTTTTATATAATTTATACATAATAATTTTAAATTTTAAATCCAATTTACTAAATAAAAAACCTATGTGTATATAAAATTAAGTTTAAAACAAACGCAAGTGATGCACAAAAAAACTATTTTAACCTTAACCACGCAAAGAGAGTTTTTTTCTATTTAAGGGAAAATATAGTCATTATAAAATAAAAAAAGGGTAAATTAATGGAACATTGTTGATATTTATTGAAATTAATAAATTACTTGGAAGATTATTTATTTTTTAGTAATTTTAAATCATTTAATAATATACCATTTATTATAAAATAACATTCATGTCAATTTTGACATTAATTTTAGTTTGAATTTTTAAAGAATAAATACAATGACAAAATTCAAATATATTTTGTTCACACTAGTTTAAAATTATATAATCATATAAAAAATTAATGTAACTCAATAATTCATTAAATTTAAATCACATTTAATATTTTCAGTATCTTTTATTCTCTTTAATTATTAACTAACTAATTCATGTGTTGGCGTGTCATAAGAATTTAAAGTAGATATTTCATATCTAAAAAATTAAAATAAATTATCATGAAAAAAAATCATTTATATTTTAAAATAAAATTTATAACCAAACCTATGATATTTTTTCCCTATTCCATAGCTTTATAGATATTAAAGGCAAGAAGGTCCCTTTTTTTGTCTTTTTCATTACTTAAATATTTATATAGGTAAATTTCATTGAATATTATTTGAAATAACTCATAAAAAACAATATTAAGGTGATAAAGGTATAAATATAGCCATAAAATGTTTGTATTAAAAGTTGGTAGGTCATTTTACCACTTATCTATTAAGTTTTACCCATGTTAAATTCATTTTGATCTTAACCATGATAATTAATTTTAATTATTTTCACTAATAATTATGTTCAAAAATTAATTTACTTTTATTATATAATATATATTATTTTGATACAAAATATGGAATCTATTTTTCTAAATTCAACTCACAGAAGAGGAAAAATGTAATTTAAAATTAATCCCATAGATGTGATGAGAAAACGGGTTTTTAAAGTGAAAATGTTGAAAATTTTACAATTTTTTTATATAAAAATAAAAAATGGGAAAGATTACATTGAAATAAATTGTATTAATTGATGTAAAATTTATCAAATATTACATTAAAACTAATGAAAAATATAATTTAGCATTATAAATTATTTAAACTAAGAGGCAGTTTTGAATTAAACGTTAGCATTCTTCACTATTCAGAAAAAAATAAAATATTTTCGAAAAATACCCAAAATTAGCTATAATATAATTTTTGTATTATAATTTAAAAAATGAAGTTTATTTTTACATATAAATTTTATAATATTGGTAGAAATTAATTTTAAATTATGTGTACTATGCACAATTAAACTATCTTTGAGAAAAAAAGGTAGTTTTTTAGAAAATTATTCTTACTTTATTTCTAATAAAAAGATAAAAATATTTCTTATAATTTAGTTAGAACTATTCATACTATACAATTTAATGGCTAATTTATAACTATTATATAATAATATTTCATATTTTGTTTAAACTCAGTGTTACGTGTAACAGAAGCTAAACCGTGTGCTGTGTGTAACACAATCTAAACTTAGTATTGTTTGTCACATATGCTATTAAACATAATTTTATTATTTTAAAATATAATGTAATTACACCACCCATAACTCATCTATACATATTTTTTTTCCACTTGAAAACAATCATTCATCACATCATTAATATCCCATGGAAATAAAAATACGTTTTGTAACATTTAAAAAAGGTACCACCTAAATTGACCTGAAAAATATGAATGGTTGATACCAAAAATTAAATCACACAAAAAATTTATTTCATAATAACATTTAAGGGTTTATTCATGAAAAATAATTTCCAAAGAAATAAATAATTTATAGATAAATGGGAAAATTGTAGCAAAAATGTAAAAGAGTTTTTATAAAAAAATTTATCTCCGACATAAAATATGAAGTCAAAATAACTTAAAAAATTTATTTTTGAAAATTTTAAGTGAATTTATTTTAAATAATTTACTTTTAAAAATCAATTTCTATAGTTTATCCTTGAAAATACTTAAAATTTTCAAACATGTGAAGTGAAAAAATCTTGAAACCTTTTACTTTTTTTAAATAAAGTATATTTAATAATGGATCCATAAAAAATACATAAAGGTTTCAAAAATATTAAGTTATTTTTTTTGAAAACTTTCACTTTTAAAAATAATATTCAATAATCTAGATTCAAAAATAAATAGAGGATTTATAAATATATAGTGGTGTGGAATACACAATTTTTTATTTTGAAAGGATGGAAAAACCTTTTTAATATTTTTAAATACCTTTATTGAAAATTATCATTATAAGAAGTGGTGGTGAAATTTACCTATGAAAATTTGTAATGAAAAATAGTAAGGTCACACAATTAAAATCATATTAAGACTTAAAAATAATAAATGAAAACATTTTTGGGAATAATGAACATGTAAATGGAGGAAAGAAATTTCTTTAAGGGATATGATATGTCTTTCTTAAAAATATTATAATATTATGAGAATGAAATACAAAAAGAAATAATAATTGTATTTAAAATATCATTTTACGTAGATATAAAAGAAGAAATTTCTTATGAAATAGGTTGGAATAATAATTCATTAAATTTACAAGAATTATGCTCAAAGAATAATATTTTAACTAAAAGAAAATAAATTTGAGTTAACCAAATACCATATAGATATCACAATTCATGAATAAAGTGAAGTTTATAAAGTGGTTTAATGTATAAGAAATGTAAATCCCTTGAGAAAAAATAAAAAATACCACATAATATAATCAAATAACAGAATATACCTATCTTATATGAAATAAGTTCAAGAAGAGTAATCAGAACTCAATAAATAAGAATTGAGTTCCCAAAAAATATTATGTAATTGTATCGTAAGAATAATATATTTACCATGAAACAAACATTAAAATATCATAAAATAAAATATATTTTTCATACTTGAAGACACAAGGTATGTGAATACATGATTTTAAGGAAATGATGATGTGCAATATCAAACCTGTCTCATGATTTGAAAATGAGACAATAAAACCCTTACCTTGTATTCCCATTTATTCAAGCACACTGTAACCTCATGTATAAAAAACATAACTATATTAATCTCCTATTTTATAACCATATTCATATCTATATCCTTTTACACTCTTAAATTATAATAATTTATTATACTCATTACTTAGTTAGGGTTTCTTTTCATTATCAGAAGTTTGTAAATATAATTGTTTCGTGTATGATTTATAATATCAATATTTGATACCCATTAATTGATAATAATTTCATAATTAATATATAATTTAAGGTACTAAAATAGATAAATTATATTTATTTATAAGGCTCTTATCTTAATCTATAAGTGTTCTAGTTATGTTCTTTGAAAATGGAATTGGTGTTTGCTTATTTCTGTAATTTTAGCAATCAAAGATGATATTTTAATAATAATTTAAATACATAATATAACCTTTAAAAACCCATAAATCAATAATTATTTTAATATTAAATTATAATAAAATCTGTATTTAAGTTCCTATAGTCATCCATGATAGAGTTTTATAGCATTGTTCATGTAGGTGGTTAAACCGACCCAAATAAGAACGCGTTATAACTCGATGGGTGAGTATGGTTAAGGAAATGTATAATATCATTATAATTGAATAATAATGATATTATTTAGATGTTTTTTTAATTTTTTGAATTATGTTTTATGATTTTTGGATAATGAATGAAAATAAATGTGAAAAAAATGTTACTTCATGGAGGTGGTTGTCCAAACGGTTAACACCATCATTTCTCAATGAATGAGAGGGGATGAGGGAAAATAATAAATTTAAATATAAAATTAATAAATATTTTATATGTATCATATTTATTCATGAATCCCATCATTAATACCAATTAATATATTCCATGATGAAAATTGAAAGTCATCATTGTGTGGTGGGAGTCCACACATACTCACGATCAATGTTATTTTATTTTTATAAGTGGATGGGAATGAGTAAATATTTTTTGTTTTTTTAATATAATAACACTTAATTATAATTTATATACTTATATTATTATATTAAAATGGTAATTATAGTTTTGGATTTGAAAAATTAAGAAGAAAAATTTAAGGATTAAGCAATACTCACATTGGGACCTCGAACATTCTCTTGAAAGTTACCTTAGAAATAAAGGCCTTAGGCTTAGTAATTGAGACAAGAGGTATATTAAATTGAGAGAATTTTATATGAATAGAAATGTTTTAGAGTTTTAGGATTAAATTAAAAGGAATAAGGGAGGCATGAAGGCATGACGTGTTACCATTTTTTAAGTGATGAAAAGGGAACTTTTGTGAATAACCATTATTTCTCAATATTGGTATGAAACTATTCAAGAATAAATGGATCCAAAAGTAAAAAATAATGGTGTTTAGGGTGATATAAGGTTGATAAAACCACTATAAATAATTTTAACACCCGTTTTAAACATTTTTCAATCCTTTTACCACTTTATTTTTACATTTTATCATTTTGGTTTTTAACTTGGTTACTAGTTTTTACCCAAACAATTTATATTTTATTAAGAATAGAAGGATACCCTTCTTAAAAAATTCAAGAGTTATGAAACTAAATTTAATCCTAATATATTATAACTCAATTTATAAATAAGGTGAAATTTACTTTTAAATTTAAACATTTAATATATAGAATTTTTTTTATAGAAAACATATTATTTTCACCATTAAGGTTCTTAATATTGTTTAGTATTGATTACCAATTCAATAACTGATAATATATTTATATATAGAGTTAACAATTATATTAAATTAATTTTTGAGAATATATTCATTTATTTTACTAGATAAAAATTACACAATATTAATAAACCAATTATTTGAAAACAACAATTTTACTATTATTACGATCATTAAATTTAATATTATTAATCATAATTTTATTCCCAAAAACAAAATTGACTTTATTACATAATATTATAATTTTTATCTAAAATATTAAATCTTTTTTGATACATTTAATTTCTATAATTTATGAAATCTATTTTCTAATATAAGAAAATAAAAATAGTTTTTACAGAAAAATATTACTTATATTTCCAAAATGTTAAACACGAGTTTTATAAATTAAAAAAATAATTTTAAATTATTTATTTTACTTTATAAATATATATTTTAATATAATTTTTTTTCAATAAATTTTAAGTCATTATTGTATTATGATGATGTCAAAGAAGTGACGGTATTGGCGAAATTGATATTTTTTTAGTGTTAACCTAAAAATCAATTATTTTATAAAAACATTAAAAGTTCACATTAGTCCAATTTTTAATATTTAGAATTAAAAAATGAGGTTAATTTTGTAAAATTAAAATTATAAATTTTATAAATTTATTTCAAAATAAAAATTCAATACATATAAAGAAAAACTCTTTTTATTGAAAAATGCATTTTTAAAACATTATGTGTTCTTAATCAAATTTTGTATGCCTTTTCTAATTGATTAAAATATTTTTTAATTTGGTAGAGGTTTTATAATTCTTGAATTTGATTAATAATAAATATGTCATGAAACATTTTAATTTAGTGTTGGGTGTGGAATAAGCTATCAAACATTGTATTATTTTTTAATGAAATGATATATATATACATATATTCTAAGATCCCCATGTGTTACAACAGATATATAATTATAAATTATATCTTGAATGTTTTCTATCTTATGGATACCTTTTAGATTTTCTTTAGTGAGTTATAATTAAAATTGTGAGGTGACAATTTATTTAAGAGGATAAAATATAACAATTCGAGATTTCAGGACATGTTTTCCTTTAAATAAATAATTTATTAATTATCTTTTATCACACACAACATCAAACTAAATCAATCCATGATACATTTTATTGATTTAAAATGTTACAAGATAAACATTAATACATTTTGAGGATACAATAATGAAACAAAATATAATATTTAATTAATATTTTTTTATAATATATATATATATATATTTATGCATCACATATTATTATTATTATGTATTTATAAAATTAAAATAAATATTTTAATATCAATATACTAGTAAACTTAAATTTTTATAATATAAATAATTAATTTTAATATTATTTGTTAAAGATTATTTAATATAAAAGTAATATTTTTTAGAGAACTATTTTTATAAAGTGTTGTGTATTTTTAATTACTCTTTACTAATGAATGATTTTAGTGAAATGTATTGATAATATTTAAAGTTAAAAAATCAATATCCATCCAATAATTATTACTAAACATTTAATAAGAATAAATTCATTTCATGCTTTAAAATTTATTTTTCTAGAAATTTCCTTTTTATGCACTATGCATTTTTATTTTAAGAAAATAAATATATTATGGTAAAATAATAATAAAAAAATATCGTTTATATGAATAATATATTAACACTAAATTAATTATTAATTTATAAATAATAATAATAATAATTATTAATATTTTAAATGTCTTTTTTCTATAAAAATAGTTTTCATTATATTTTATATTTCCATATAAAAGTTAAACTACTAAATTTTATAATTTTAATTATAAAAAATGAACTTAATTTTTGGTTTCATCGTGATAATATTAGTGTTTGATGAAAATTTTGGATTTTTATGGAAAGATTGGTTTTTAGCTTAATAATACAAAACACCATTTTTACAGATACTATGATTTAAATGACATCATTAGGATATATAAATTAAGTAAATGATTTATGAAATAATTTTACTAATAGAATATTTATTTAATAAGTAAAATTATACATATAAAATTCTAATTTTAATTTTGAAACCTATGATTGAAATTTTGGAACCTAAGAATTTTTTTTCTAAAAACTATTTTTATTCATTATACACTTGTCATTTTAGAGTTATTTTGATCAATTTTAGGAATTTAGTATTATAAATGGTTTGCATATTTAGAATCATTATATTTAAATTATCTAGTTAGATTATTTTTTAGGTATAAAAATATGTTACCAAGGTAAAATATAAGTTACCGTGTTAAAAGTAAATTAGGGTAAAAGGAAAAATCAAGGGAAAGAGTTTTAAAATATCTCAAAACATATCCCTTATTTTTGTGTATGCGAGGTGGATCAACCAATACTCCCACATCTATATTATTTTACACTATTTAAGACACTTTACTTTGAAAGTGGTATGATTTTAACATAAATTTATGAATATTTAAAAAAGTACCACCAATTTCACTTGTAAAAGGAGACCATCACCACCCCACTTCTCCAAAAATCTAAATCCTCTTATCTTGATCAAAAATTTTCCCAAACCCCTTCCCAAATTTCTCTACGAAGTTATAGAGTTGATGGTCTCACAGAAAGACCATTATAGGAAGGCTTAAGGAATTTTTCTAAGGATTAATCAAAAAACCCATAATCAATCATTTTTCATTTATATTCCTTTCTTATTTTTCTTCCTCAAAATATATTATATCCATGATAAAATAATTACATTGGTATCACAAGTATACTAAAATGTTATTATTTTCATTGAATAATTATTTTCTGCCTTCCTCTAAACATCATTAATCTTTCATCACCACCTCATATGGATGGTTATAATATTATATTTAAGGAATAAATATGATAATAAATAATAATTATTCTATTAATATAATTATTACATACCTTCAATCCCTCACATTCACTAGAAAAATGATGACATTTCCCATGAATATGTGGGGACTACCACCTCTGTGGTCGACATGTTTCATTTTTCATCACCTTACATGGATGGTTCAAATAATTTATTTAATAAATAGATATGATATCTAGGGAATAAATATGATTTTATAAATATAAATAATTATCAACCTTCCTTTATTTTATTTTGTTGAAAAAATGAAAATGTCGCTTGTGCATATGTGAAAATTACCACCTCTATGGAAGACATGATTTGTTTTTCATAACTACCTTACATAGATAATTATAAAAATATATTTGATAAATTTATTAGATTTTAAGGATTAATATATTTCATGTATATGGTTTTAAAATGATGACATAAAAATTGATGGTCCTTATAAATTAATATATTGATATCAGTAAATTACCCGAAATAAACTCATCAACAATTTAATTTTCATAAATCATAACTAAAAATATCTTGGAATGATAATGTAACTTTATAAATAATTAAAAAAATTATATTATATTACCTTGAATAATGTTTTAATGATGAAATTTTATTCATAGAATAGGGTTTGACATCTCTGTAATGAGACACACGCAAATCAATAAAAATTAATAACATCTGATGATGAAAATAAACTATAAATAACTAATATATGTGTATATAATGATTATAAATGAATTATATAAAAGGTAATAAATATGAATAAGTTTATAAAATAAGTGATTAATATATATATTTTTGTTATATTAGAGTTTAAAAATATTTTGTGGAAATCAAGATTTATGGTAAGGATTTTTCAACTAAAACTTCCTTCTTTGAGACATGTTTCGTATTGTGAACCTATTTTTTAGATGGTACATATAATGAATATATGGAATATTTTATCATTATTATATTTTATTCATTGTAATTAAAGTTCAATTTCAATTTTTCTCTTTCAAAGGGGTATGATTCAAAGGTTACCAACACTATAAGGATTTTCCCATCTCAATTTTCATCCATTATAATATGTTATATATTGAACACCTACTTTCCTTTTTAGTGGTATATATAATACCCATGGATATATTTTTATAAAAATTATCATTAATTTAAATTTATTTAAGAATCTATAAAAATTTATCTTTTTAAATGGGGTTCAATTCAAGTGTTATTAAAGCCATAAGGGTTTTGTTAACTTAATTTTTTCCATCTATTGATAATAATTCTTTTAAATATTTATTATTATAATTTGGTTAAATTTTATGTTATCATTTAATTATATTATTTCTGAGGATTTAAATTTATTTCTCATGAACACATTTTTGAAGGATTGTTACATCACTTTTTCTTCCTTGAAAAACTTCTTTCTTTATAAAAACGCAACATTGTCAAGAATAATCATCATCCTCTTTGATGTTTGTTTTTAATCCTTGTCCATATTATTTATTTAAAAAATGATTTAATCTCTTATTTTTAAATCTCAATTTTTTTATCTCATGTGATCTTCTTATTTCAATTTACCACTTTTCAAAATATATTTTTATTATCCTTTTTATGATGTGGGTTTCAAAAAATCTATTTTAAAAATATTATCAAAGGCAATTACTTTCACAATTATATATTTTATATTCCAACCCACATTTCTTCTAGAAAAAGGTTATGTATTTTTCAAGGCTTAATAATTTAATATTCATTTGAAAAGTAATTTTTTTCAAAAATTTTTAATTTACCTTTTCAAAAATGAATTTTGAAAATGACCAGTAACTTCATCTTTTACAAAAATGTTAAAACATTTTCTATTTTTTTATTTTTCTTCCATTTTAATCTTTATATAAAAAGGATTTATTTCCTTGGAAATTATTTTTCATGAATTACCTTTTAAATTCCCTTATAAAATAACCCTTTTTGGGTGATTGATTTTTTTATATATACTAATCTAAATCTTGATATAAATATGAATGATGAGATAACCCAGACTACTAAGGAACTATTTCTATCAAGTGACAAGTGGGACCAAAATTCTACAACCGTCTAATACATTGGGTAAAGAATTATATCTCATGATTTGACATGTCATGTTTTTGGGAGTGAACCCAATCCACTATGAGAAACTTTCCACTATGTTTATGTGACTGTTGAGTGAATTAAATCCATTATGGGACTACTCACACTATTTTATGATGATCTTGATAGTGGGTCTTGACAAATAAAATAATTTTTGTTTCCTATGTTTGTTTCATAATCATATGTTTTGAAATATTCTAATGTTATGGTTACTCATGTCTTATTTTATGGTTAGATCCTTATGCCTTGAATTATTATTGATGATCCATTATAATTTGGGTATTATTTTGTAATGTTATGTTCATGGATCTTGACTATGATATTATACCCACATGATTATCTTATGCTCACTTATGATCATAAATTTTTATCTCTTACATTTACCCTTACCAATTATTTTAAATCACCCATGTTTTATGTTTCTATTACCTAGTTTATGAAGATGAGTATAAATTAGTAAAATTTTTGATGGGAATTATTAAAGAATAATGTTCACAAGTGTTGTAAAATAATTTTTTTATGTATCTTGTCTCTAAAGACACTAAACCTAAAGGTTCTTATGATAGTGTGAGATAATTATGACATGTAATATCAATGTGAGATATATTCAAGTTTAACTTGGTTTATTTTTTATGGCGTCAAAGCTAGAAATTGAATTATGAATTTCTATTACTGAATCTGAGAGTGTAGGTCTAGGGTGTCTCATCTCATCCCCAATATTTTATTGCTGTGGCTGAGATCCTTCATTTCAAATCTTTAGAAAAATTTAAAATTTAGATCCTAAATCTATGAAATCTATGTACCCTTGATAGACTAAAAATTAAAATTTTATTATAAAACACTTTTGTAGAAAAAGTGAGAAACCTTCGGGTTCAACCAATGCCACAAACATTAAAACATATAACTAAATTATTAAAACACTTTTGCGGATAACTTTAGACTATGGAACCTTGAGTAATATTTCATTTATATATGTAAGATCATGATGTATGGGCATAATCTCATACCTTTTAATAACATTAATGATTGGAGTCTCATTTTGTGAAACCTTCCTCAGTTATGACAGTGTAAAATTTTAGGTTCTACTATCA
The DNA here is from genome assembly GCA_963277665.1 of Viscum album. Classification (NCBI taxonomy): domain Eukaryota; kingdom Viridiplantae; phylum Streptophyta; class Magnoliopsida; order Santalales; family Viscaceae; genus Viscum; species Viscum album. The sequence continues at coordinate 23,168,970 of OY728128.1, forward strand.
TGGTGAATGTTTCAATCCATAAAGGCTTCACTTCAACTTAAAACAAGGCACTTATTTTGATTTTATTTAAAACCCTTTAACTAATTCATGAATATCCTACCCTTCTAGTCAACATGAATAAAGTAAATATTGACATCCATCTAATCCAAGTTTGGATCATTAGAAGAAATTAAATTAATCATTTCCCAGATAGTATTATGCTTAACTACAAGTGATTTTTTTTGAGAAATCAATTCCTTCCTTCTGTTACAATACTTTAACCACCATTCATACCTATTACCTTTTATATTTTAATTATTATAGGTTATTCCTTCAAATGGAAGTCAAATATTTTCTCAAGTAATTTACTTATGTTAGTTCATCTAATTAACAAGTTCTTTTGAACATTAACTAATCCATTTCTTCCTTTATCATTGAATACCAATGTTTTGAATCACTGAGGTTTGATGATTCTTTCAAGCACTCAGTTTCTTGATAATCCATTATAAGTAATAAGTATATATCGGATCTATATCTCTAGACTAGTTTCCTGACTATATAATATATTTTTAACTCTACTTGAGACATACATTTTTTTAGTAATGCTATTTTTAGTGCCTTATATTTCGGTGCACCACATTCCGATTGGTCATTTTTCAGAGCTTTACTTTGGTCTTCAACATACCTTAATCATTCTGGCATATCTACTACTGATCAAGATTTTTGTGAATTTCTACTGATACCAGGGGACATCAGAACTTGAGATATTATGGTTCCTTTATCTAGATTAACTTGAACTTCAGTAGTTGAATCATCCCCTTCATCCTCCAATTCAAACAAGTTTATATCCTTACATATGATCATATCATTAAAGAGAAAATTTTAAATTATTATTATTAAGATTTTTTCATCATCCCAGTTTGATACCAAAGTCTTGATTCCCATATCCCACAAGAAAATAGATTTTTACTTTTACTCCAACTTTTCTCTATACATTGTATCACCAAGAGAATAATATATACATACAAAGACCATAAGGTGCACAAATTTGAGTAACTTAATAGACCAAATCTCTTCAATTAGACTATTCCCCAATGTAATCACCGAACATCTGTTGACTAAGTATACAATGGTGTTAAATTATTCCACCCAAATGGCTTTTGGAATTACAAAGTACACATGCATAACTTCATAGTGAAACTCTATTTTATTCTCTCACTCACACCATTTTTCAATGGTGATTTGAGTAATATCATTTCAATCCCAATACCCTTCTTTAATAAAAATTTATAGAAGTTTCTAATTCTATATTCTTCACCACTAGCATACTTGAGGCATCTTAACTTCCAACCACATTCTAATTACACTATATATTTCCACTATAAAAAGGGACTAAAAATATAAAATTTACATTGAAATAAATAAAAATACACCTTCCTTGCTTCTTCATTGATGACCATGAAAGAGTAAAGAGATCCTCCTTGAGATTGTACTAGGTTTGGTCCATATACATCTATGTGAAATAATTTCATATTTTGGGACCTAGGATTCCATCTATTCAAATTAAATGAAACCCAATTTTGTTTTCCAAATAATTATCTCTGATTACTTATGATGCTCATGTGATCAAGATTCAGTATGAACTTACCAACTATATGCTTCACTTTATTAACACTGAGGTGACCAAGCATATAATTCTTGACCTCTAGATCTTCTAAGGTTTAAATTCCAAATATTTAATTTTAATATGAACTTATAGTTAGATAAAGATTCCCTTACATTAATCCTTTAACCACTACCATGGATCCTAAATTCAGTTTATAGACTCCATTAGTGAAGTTAATTTTGTTACCCACAACATCTAGCTATCCTATAGAAATGGGGGTTTTCAAAGGTTTGGAATGAGTCTGACTTCCTTCAACTATTATAAAAACCCATTATGCATCCAAATATTTATATCTATCTTTCCAATGACTTCTAAAGATTAACCATTATCCATATAAACATTGATAATGTTTCTATATACATAGATGATCATGTACCTACAATCAATCATTGGGTGGAGTAATGCTTCAGATTCAACAACTGATGAATCCATTAGAACATTAATGTTGAGTAGTATATTTTCACATCCATCCATTGTGTTTACATAATTTGAAATTCCATAATATTTACTTCTAGTGACATCATTGAAACTTCTAAAATTAATCTAGTGATATCCATGTTTCTTATAATGAAATTAAGTGAAAATTGGAGTGGTTGAATTTCCAAAACTTCTCTCCCTAGACTTATCTTGTTGTCATTGATGATTACATCTTTGTGGTAAGTGTCCTCTTCTGTTGTAATTTAGTGATTTATCAAAAGGTACTGAGACTTCTCTTCTCCAGAGATCCTAATTAAGGATAAAATCATGGAAATATTTAAAAACCAAATTAGTCTTTCCATAATAATTACTAACTATAGTAAGTATACCATCTCATGATTCTTCTAGTGAAAAAATAGAAGAATTACCCATACATCATATGTGAAAGAGACTTTCACTAATTAAACCCATCTCCAGATCATGTTGAAGTTATTCACATGATCTACCACTGACCTTCCTTATGATAACCTCATAATAAACAAGTAATTCCTTAAGAATCATTTGTTTAGAATTGCTGGATTATTTCAATTATTTGTCTGGGTTTCCATTAGTTCAGTTAAAATATTCTTCTCTCAGATGTTTAATGCTAAATTTTGTGCTAATGACATCTTCACTAGTCAAAGTGGTTTTCTATTTATATTTTTCTAGTAAAATTTTCTCTATATATTTAGGCTTCCCTCCACCCATCAAAAGTTCCAGATTCTTTTAGATGAGATATTTCTCTACCTACATCCTCTATAATCCATAATCAATTTCATAGAATTGGCCGATTCAAAATTTTTCTTCTTCGATGTTATATCTTATGATGAACAAAAACTCAAATAAAATTATTATAATACTAAGTATAGATATAATGATACCTAAGATTCCAGTTGAGTGTGAACTATTGAGTTTTGATACCACTTGTGGGGGGGGGGATCCTATATAACATGGGAGAAAGCCTCCTCACTCCTTGCTGACGGTATAGGTGGTATGGATACATCTCTACTTACCCTCCTAAACCCTTCCTTAATAAGTGTGTGCGTGTGTGTGGGGGGGGGGGGGGGTCGCACCTTCCCCCTCCATATTTACGACCTTAGATTTTATCTTCTTTCACAAATCCTTATCAGCTATCCATCTTTCCCACTATTAAAGTTTTCCTTAAATTTCAGTCGTGTGAAGATGGGGTTCATTCGATTCCTATTTCTTCCCTAGAATTCACCGATTCCTCCATGATGTTGGATCCCACCTTGGTGGATTGATTAAGAAATAATAAACCCTTGGTGGATATATCACACCCCAACCTATATGATTATTTTATTTTATTACTTCTTGGATTTAATTAGGCTCATAAAGGTGTGGGTTCAGTGTAGGTTCAAAATTTTTGAGGTTCGATGATTTTGTTGGGTTTCAGACCGGCACACGGGCACTACACGATTGGAAGTAACCATGCGGTCAGCCTGGGTGCCCCTAAGGTTACCCAATACTTAAAATAAATAGAATTTATGAGTACAAAATAAGGTAAATGTTTAAACCATAATAATAATGTTATTGTGTAGATAATGAAATTTTTATTATTATTAAACTTTTATAAATATTATTATTATTAAAAATTAAATGAATATTGTTATGATTATAATTATAATAAGAATGTTTTATTAATGTTTTTTATTATTAAGAATAAGAATGATTTATTAATAATGAATATTTTATTATAATAAGAATTTTTTAATAATATATTATTCTTATTAAGAATAAAATTATTATTATTATTATATTTATTATTATTATTATTATTATTATTGTAATAGTTATTATTATTATTATTATAAGAAGAATGAACAAAAATTGAGAAAATCCTGGGGGGGTGTTGCAACCCACCCTCTCCTTCTCCCATGAAGCAGCCGCCTCCCCCTTCTCTAGGCACGTTGCACACCCAACCCCAGATACCAGCACACCAGGACAACTCCGACCTCCCCCCATCGTGCCACTCCTTTTAGAGGCCTGAACTCCCTACCCTCAACGCGACCCTGCTTCCCCTATTCTGACGTGGAATAACTCCCCTATGCCTTTGCTCCGACCAACAACTCTGGTGACCCCTGCTGCTCCCCCTACCCACCTCACAGCAACCCCTATTTCCCCTACCCAGTTCACGCATGACCCAGAAACCCCCTTTCACACCTCTATACCCGGTAGTACAACTAGCTAGGTACGACATGGCCCGACCTCCCTGCCTAGCTTCGGTGTGGCCCGAACCCTTTGTGTGGCACCTTCACCCTGCTCCAACGTGGCCTCATTTCCCCTTGCTAACAACCATATCCTCCTCAAGTATTTTTATTAATTTTTGGAGTTTTCTCAAATAAACCAAAACCCAATTTCCTCAGTTTGTAATTATTGTGTTTTTATCAGTGTTAAGGGTATGTAGATTGGTTATCATGACATTTTCCCCCTTATCTGAGTGTAAGGTCATGTTCGCACACCGATCAGTAGGTGTTTCCATGAAATGTCTTCCAATTTCATCCCATGTGATGCTTGTGTTTTAGTATTTAATTCTTAAAACTTGGTTTTCACATTTTTTACAATCGTAGTTAGTTTATGATAATGATTTATCATTGGTTTAAACTACTAAAAAATAGGTTTTAACTTGTTCTCCCATTCATTCACATGATTTTTCCTATGAAATTGAATTTGGATAAGTGTTTCTTAGTTTGAAAATGGTTTTGTTGGATGATTTGGGTGGAGTTTACATTTATAATCATTTTATTAAAGTCTTTAAACTTTTTTCGGGTGTCTTTGTGAAGTTTGGATGGTTTAGTGAGGTTTCACCCATTTTAAATGATTTGTAAATTAATTTTAAGCATGTCTTAGGTTTCAAATGTGAAGATTGGTGATTCCTTTAGGTATTAGTTGAAACTAATTTTTGAAAAAAGGATTCTTGGTTTATGAACTCATGTTTTATTCTGTAAATGGTTGAAATGGATGAATTTTAGTTTGAAAGAAAATGACAATTTTATGAAAATGGGTTTGGACGTTCTCTTTGGATTTGGAATGTTCCATTGGATGTTGGCACATCCATGGGTACACTAGGTACACACATGGATGTGAAATCAAATGAATATGGAACACTAAAAATTGGTTTCCCTTAAGGGAACCTATTTTTCCCTTCATCCTACCCCCCTTTAAAATGGTTACATGTTTTCTAAAATGGGGGAAAATTGGTGTTTCTTGAGTTTTTAAAACGTGATTCAAAATGTGTTCCTTGTGGTTTGTCCTGGTTGGCCTTGAAATGTACTTGGGTGTGTGATTGGAAGCTAAGGCATGTTTGGAATTTATTAATGAGAATTGTATTGTTAGAAATTCAAAGGCCAATTTGGAACTTTCATATTTTGTGTGTGTTTAACTTGTCCTAAAAAGGAAATAGGGAACTTTTTAGTAAATCCTTGGTGTAAAGGCCTATTTGGCCATGTTTATATAAAAGTGGTATTTTTTGTTGTTTTAGAAATGGTTTTGAAGTGTTTTTGGTAAATTCTAGAAAGTTGTTAAGTTAAAGGCCCTGCTGGAATATTAGAAAGGGTTGTTTGGAAAACCGATTTTGGATTAGGTCGCTTCCCTCATGAATTGATAATGAGATGGGAGGGTCCTCGGTATGGGACCTCCTTTGGGTAATTATTATTTTGAGGTAAGGGACAAAATCTTGAGGTGGTCGGGGTGGTTCAATATTGTGTAGTGTGTTTAATTGTATATTTTTGGATTGTTTTTTGAATTTCATGGAACACCTCCTTATGAAATATACTTGGGAAACTAGCATAACAAAGAGATTTACTGAGAATGATTACTACACTAGTTATATTGCACACTTCTAGTGGTCTATAACAGGTGGATACTTGGGTTTATTGTTATGGGATTGGGCCCCTTGGTCTGTCCTAGGTTAGGGTGGTTTGGTGTTTGGTCATCATGATTTCATTGGGTAAGGCATGCCTTCGGGATGAGTAACATGTATTAGTATAATTTATTCTTCCTCTGAGTTCATAGTATTTCCCATGCTTCCCTACTGCGAGCATTAATATAGCCTTTACCCCAATTGTGTAAAATTGTTTTCCCGTACTTGGTTTTAGTCTTTGTTTAGGAAACTGTGAATCTGTGATTTCTTTAAAAGGATTTCAAAGTAGATTTTTCAAATGAGTAAGCACAAATCCCTTTTTCTTTTCTTTTGTTTTTTTAAAATTATGAGGGAAATAGAGCATGTTGTTTATTTTAAAATGTAATATGTATATAAAAACCAAATCTTTATAAGTGTATTTCAAACTATTATCAATGGAATGTTTTTGGGAAAGGAATTACATGGCCTTTGTGATGATTTTATACTAAGCATTTTAATGCTCACACCTCATTTATATTTTGAGTTACAGGTCCTTTTTTCTTATTTAGGTTCTTGGTTAATCTGCTCGTGGTTGAGGTAGGTTTTTTAGTGGTTAGAGGTGATGAAGAGGTCACATGGAGGTATGAGAAATTTTGTTTTCTTTCCGATGCTAGTTTCTATTTTTTAATTTCAGTCTCAATTTATCTGTTTATCTTTTTTTCATGGGAAAAATTATTCCCAATAGTTAAATTTTGATGCCCAACACTAGTTTCCAGCATGGGGGGATCATGAATGTGCTTCAAGTCATGCCGTAGACTGGGTTGGGTGACCGGTTCAGGGTTGAACCGGGTTGGTTCGTGACAAAATGGTATCAAAGGAGGCCCTTTCTATTTGGGTTGTTTGGTAAATGGAGATTAGGACTATCAGGACTTGGAAGGTAGGTGCAGGAAGAGTTTCATGATCTTTTTCTCACATTGATCCTTGAGTTACTAGGGGTATTCCGGGAGTTGAGACTTTTTTCTTGAGTTTTTTTGGATTGAGGGATGAAAATGTAGGTGAATCGGGTTATGCTGCGGCCTCACATGGGGTGGTAACCCATGTGGAGTCCAATTACCATGTTCAAGGTCCTCTTTGTCTCATACCTTAATTGGGGCATGGCTCACCACTATGTCACTGGGCTCGACATATGCACTAGTTTCTTATTTCGATGGTTTATTGTCGGTTATGTTTCATTTTGATCTCAATTGATGTGAGTGTGTGTTAAAAATTAAAGTGATTTTGAAATGGAAAAGAGTTTATTTCAAATGGTTTTAAATGGGTTGAGTGGGTTTTTAAAGAGAAAATGTTTTGATTTGGAAAATTTGGTAAGTGTTTGGATTTAATAAGGAAAAGAAATGTTTGGAACTTGACATTCCTTATGGAGGGTCACATGTGTGTGAGTATGTACAAAGAGTGCATGGGGGGAACTTTTCTATGGATGATGTAAGCGAGATTGGATGAATGCACATGTGACGGTTCATAAGATGCCATAGGTGAGTTTTTAAAATTTAAAAGAAATAGTGGTTTTTGGAAAATTTATTTTTTCTTGTGTTTTTATATGTTTGGATTATGAGCTTGTTGCCATTGGCTTGGGCTATTGCATTGATTGAGTTTTGGCTTGATACCAATTTTAGTTGTGTTTTTCATGTTTTTCAGAGTATGCTACCCAGAAAGGTCGCTAATGTCGCTAGTGAGTCATGCCCAATTTCTGGTTCTTCTTGTGTGTTTCTTTTATTTCAAGGCGGTCGAGGTCTATTATAAGTAGTGGAGTGTTTTGATAGGAACAGAGCATGTCTTTGGGTAGTTGGGAACTCTTGAGTTTGTTAGATTCTGTATTGTCTTAGATGTAATGGAGGGTTCGGTTTTGGACTAGTGGAGGTTGGGTGCCTCATCATTGTTAGGATTTGTGGTGTGGTTAAAGGGTAGTCAGTTTTTGTGTGGGGGTCCCCAACTGGTGAGCAGGGTGTGCCAGAGGAACTTTTTTATGAAGAATCTTCTTCATCGGTGTTGGCTCCCAGTTTGTCAGACCATTCTATTGTGTTCCCAGTATGTCCATTTTGGGTATTCTAAGCCGTCATCATGCCTCTCTTTGAAAATGTACCACCATTGTGGTTGTTTGAATCATCTAGAGGAAGAAGGAGTTAGGGACCGGAGGATGCAAATGCCCGACTATGAGGCATGAGATGCTTCAGCCATCAGGGTCTCAACCATAGGTCTCGGGGTGAAGCTCGTGCATAGTCAGGAGATGCCGAGAGTGTGTGGAACCTCAGTTCAGATCATGTTTTCATCTTTGGGATGGAAATATCCAAAGTTTCCTTGTTCTATTCTTATCACCATCGTAAGCTCATCCTTGTTGTAGGGGTGTGAAGAGATCGTTCTACCACAATCCATGCTGGTTTATTTTCTCTTAGTTCTGTTTCTAAATCATTCAGATTTCATGAAGGGTGTTGGATCTGTGAATAAATAGACCCATTCTGATTTTGAGTTTGGTCTTAGTTGTGTTCTTTAGGGGGGATGTTTTGTTTCTTGAAATTAATGGGAGGTGTTTCTGGGCCCTTTCTTAGTTTGGACGCCTCTCCGTGGGTTTTCCTCCAGTGTGTTTTGGTTTTGTAGGGGGTTCCTCCATGCCAGTGTCCCAGTGTGTCGGTTTTCCCCACAATGGTTTTAATTATAGTGGTAGAGTTGTTCCATTAGCATTAATAATGTTGGTTGAGTTCGGGCTAGGAATTCCCTAGTCTCTGGTTGTAGTGAGGACTTTATTCAGTCGATGTAGGAGGTATTGAGTTAATTTCTCATCATCAGGTTACCAGGTTGTTTCGTAGAAATATTTCTGTTTAAGTCTTTGGGGTGTTGATCGGTCTATGTAGAGACATTGAATGATTTCAGTGTGTGGAGTTCCTATGTTGGCCTTCCAGGGGTGGTGTGTTCGGGTTTCAAGGTTTTTGTGTTAGTGAATTCTTATTATTGGGAGAACCCTCCCGTGTTATCCCCTCAACCTCGGGCAGTTATTTTTCTAAATTGGTCAGGTGTAACGTGTGTTGGGAATGGTAATCCCGAGCCTCTCAGTTTCATTTGGTTTTTTCTGGGCCTGGAATTATGTTTTTTTAATTATTGGCTTAGTGACTTTCTAGGGGTATAAAGTTTTGTGCTGGGGAGAATTGTAACACCCCAACCTATAGAATTATTTTATTTTATTATTTCTTGTCTTCAATTAGGCTCGTCAAGGTACGGGTTCAGTGTAGGTTTAAAATTTTTGAGGTTCGATGATTTTGGTGGGTTTTAGACCAGAACATGGTCACTACAGAGTTGGCGGTAACCGTGTGGTTGGACCAGGTACCACTACGATTGCCAAATGCTTATAATAAATAAAATTTTATGAGTACAAAATAAGGTAAATGTTTAAACCATAATAATAATAATAATGTTATTGTGTAGATAATGATTTTATTATTATTATTAAATTATTACTATTATTATTATTATTATTAAAAATGAAATTAATATTATTATGATTATAATTATAATAAGAATGTTTTATTAATGTTTTATTATTATTAAGAATAAAAATGATGTATTAATAAGAATTTTTTAATAATAATAATAATAATATTATTATTAGTAAAATTATTATTATTATTATAGTTATTATTATTATTGTTGTAATAGTTATTATTATTATTATAAGATGAATAAAAAACAAAAAATAAAGAAAAACCTAGGGGTCGCAACCCCCCTCTTCGTCTCCCACGAAGTAGCCGCCCCCCTTCTCCAGGTGCACTGTGTATCCAAACCCAACCAATGGTGCACCAGGCCAGCTTTGGCCTCCCCTCACTGTACCACTGCTTCCGGCAGTCAGACCTCCCTACCCCAACGTGACCCTGCTCCCCCTGTTCAAGTGTGGCGTAACTCCCCTCTGCCTTTTCTCTAACCCGCAACTCCAGTGACCCCTATTACTCCCCCTACCCACCTCGCTGCGACCCCTGTTACCCCCCTATATAGTTCGCACGTGACCCATACACCCCTTGTGCATCTCCCTTCCCAGTAGTTCAACTAGCTAGGTCCACCATGACCCGACCTCCCTACCCAGTTATGGAATGGCCTGAACCCTCTGTGCGGTGCCTCAACCCTGCTCTGACGTGGCTGCATTTCCCCTTGACTAAAACCATCTCCTCCTCCTGTATTTTTCTTTATTTTTGGTGTTTTTTCCAAATCAACCAAACCCCAATTGCCACAGTTTGTGATTCACGTGTTTTTATCAGTGTCAAGGGTATGAAGATTAGTTCTCAAGAAGTTTCCCCCCTTCTCTGAGTGTTGGGTCATGTTTGAACACCGATCGACAGGTTTTTCCATGCCATTTCTTCCAATTTTATCCCATGTGATGCTTGTGTTTTAGTATTTAATTTTTAAACCTTGTTTCACACCTTTTTTACAATCATAGTTGGTTTATGATTATGATTTATTATTGGTTTAACCTTATAAAAAATAGGTTTTAACATTTTATCCCATTCATGCTCATGATTTTTCCTATGCAATTGAATTTGGATAAGTGGTTAATAGTTTGAAAATGGTTTTGTTAGATGTTTTGGGTGGATTTTACCTTTATTATCATTTTATTAAAGTGATTAAACTTGTTTTCATGTGGTTTTTTAAATTTTGGATGGTTTAGTGATGTTTACCCCATTTGAAATGTTTTTTAAGTCAATTTGATGTATGTCTTGGGTTTTATATGTGAATCTTGGTGATTAATTTTGGTGTGGTTTGAAACTCATTTTGAAAAAAAGGATTATTGGTTGATGAAATCATGTTTTATTTTAGAAATGGATAAAATGGATAAAAATTGGTTTGAAATAAAATGAAAATTTTAGGAAAATAGGTTTGGAGATTTTATTTGTATTTGGAATGTACCATTGGATGTTGGCACATCCATTGGTGAACTAGGTGCACACGTGGATGTGTAATAAAATGAATAGGGCACACTAAAAGTTTTCCCCCTCAAGGGAACCTCTTTTCCACTTCCTCCTATACCCCTTTAAAATGGTTACATGTTTTTTAAAATGTGGAAAAATCAGTGTTTCTTGAGTTTTTAAAACATGATTCAAAAGGTGTTTCTCATGGTTTGGTCCAGTTGGCCTTGAAATATACTTGGGTGTGTTATTAGAAGCTAAGACCCATTTGAAATTTATTAACAAGAATTGGCTTGTAAGAAATTCAATGTCCTGTTTGGAACTTTCATATGCTTTGTGTGTTTAACTTGTCCTAAAAAGGGAAATGGGAACTTTTTTGGTAAATACTTGGTGTAAAGGCCCGTTTGTCCATGTTTATATAAAATTGATATGTTTTTTTGTTTTGGAAATGGTTTCAAAGTGTTTTTGTTAAATTCTAGAAAGTTGTAAAGTTAAAGGACCAGTTGGAATATTCAAAAGGGTTGTATGGAAAACCCCTCTTGGATTAGGTCTCTTGCCTCATGAATTGATCATGAGATGGGAGGGTACTTGGTATGGGACCTCCTTTGGGTAATTATTATTTTGAGGCATGGGACAAAACCTTGAGGTGGCCGGGGCGGTTCTGAATTTTGTGGTGTGTTTGATTGAAAATTTGTGGCTTGTTGTTTGAATTTCATGGAGAACCTCCTTATGAAATATACATGAGAACTTAGCATAGCAAAGAGGTTTACCAAGAATGATTGCTGCACTAGTTAGATTGCACAATACTAGTGGCCCATAACAAGTGGATACTTGGGTTTATTGCTATGGGATTGGGCCCCTCGGTATGTCCTAGGTTAGAGTGGCTGGGCGTTTGGGTGTTATGACATCATCAGGTAGGTCTTTCATTTGGGATGAGTCACATATGTTAGTATGTTATGGTCTTCCTCTGAGTTCCTATGATTTTCCATGTTTCCGCGTTGTGAGCATTAATCGATCCTTTTCCCTAATTGTGTAAAATTTTATTCCCGTACCTGGTTTTAGTCTTTGTTCGGAAAACTGTGAATGTGTGATTACTTTAAAATGATTTCAAAGTAGATGTTTAAAATGGGTAAGGAAAGTTCCCCCTTTATTTTCTTATGTTTTGTTTTTCTAATTACGAGGGAAATGGAGCATGTTGTTTGTTTTAAAATGAAACTTGTATATAAAACCTATTTTTTATAAGTGTATTTCAAACTAGTATCAATGGAATGTTTTTGGGAAAAGAATGACATGCTCTCTGTAATGATTTTCTACTGAGCATTTCATTACTCACAGATAATTTATATTTCCAGTTGCAGGTCCCTTTTTCCTATTTAGGTTCTTGGTTTTTTTCTTGTGGTTGAGGCAGGTTGTTTAGTGGTTGGAGGTGACCAAGAGGTCACATGGAGGTTTGAGTAATTTTATTCTTTTTGTTGCTATTTTTTAATTTCTAATGTCTATATTTATTTATCTGTTTGTATTTTTTTCATGGTCCAAATCATTCTGAACGGTTAAATTTTGATGCTTAACACTAGTTTCCAGCCTATGGGTATCAGTAATGCCCTTCGATCCATGCCGCAAACCGGCTCAGGTGGCTGGTTCAGGGTCGACCCGGGTATGTTAATGACATGATGCCTTTGATGGATTCTTCTTTGATTCTTAAAATTACAAAGAATGGGAAATTGTAGGGATTTTGGACTCACAAATATTTTTGATCCCATTGTCAACATAAGATTACCTAATCTCAGATTTGGTGAATGCTCAATGCATTATAACATGTTTTCTCTTCTTCCTCTTTTAGTGGTCATTTGATTTTCACCAAAAATGAGATCCTCCCATCACAATGATATGGATATCCCTTCCCAGTATTCCCCTCCTATTTTAGAATCTTGTGATTCTTTAGTTTATTAACAATATGGTGGAATAATTCTTTTTATATGATCACCACACCCACACTATCTTCCATCCAATATCTCCTCAAATTTGAATTGATGTTGATGACTCCAAGGATTATTTTTATTTTATCTACATTGAGATTGAAGGAAAAATTCATTGGTAGAAATAGGTATGCTATGAATTTTGGGTTCCTTTATATTTATCTTATATATGTCTTGTACTTGATGTTTTAGAATTATGGCATGAGCCAATATCCAATACTCATTTATAACTTTCATTAGGAACCTTGGTTAAGGAATGAATTTTTAATGTTTCTCTTATTTTAAAAGGGGCATGGCCTCTGTAACCTAAACTGAAGATTTTGGACATTTTTTTTTCTATTTTGAGTCCTGACTTGGATAGAGGAATACCAGATATACAGTCCACAAGAATGACTGGGTTGAGCAATCCTAATTCTATTTCAATATATTATCAATTTGTGGTTTTTGGAAATGAGGGGAATAGACATGAGTGTGATATTGATAATCATATGATCAATGCTTTCAGTTATGAGATCGAAGAGGTTGTGCAAGTTGTTTATAAAGTTTTAATTGAGGTGAGGATAAGGATAGATGGTGAGAAAGGTTATGTTGAATACATGGAACATGAAGGATCACAATAGTTCACCTTCGATTAAAATTAAGGATGGGTGAATAGAATCATTCTGACTCTTAATATGAGAAATATCTTTGAAGGTTTGGATGTTAAAGGTCCATACCATGATGGTAATGAGGAGGAGGATATTGATCCTAAAGGGTGATAATATTTCATTCCAAGATGTAATAGTAAGCAGGAAAGTTATAAGACCTAGGGGGATCTTCAATAGAGTGATAAATAAATATATTCCAAATCATATTTAGAGTGTGAGCAAGACCATCATACGATAATGGTTTTTGGGTGTGTCTTGAGGAATGTGAAGAAAGCTATTATATTTTTTTGGAAATTTTACAGTCAACCAAAATAATAAAAACTAATAAACAAAATTACTACTCTAACCTTTTTAATCCCATGGTCTCTAGATCAATTGGAAAACTAAAGAAAACTGAGGTAGAGGAAAGGAAAAATCTAGTGGTGGTTTAGGAATGTGGAATTCTAAGGGTTCTAAAAAAACTTCATGATTATGAGGTTATTGTAGCTAGTGATAAGGAAGAGGAGAATAAATTTGGAAGGTTAGAAGATACTAATGGTTGTTGGAAATGGATTTATTTGATGGGTTCTATAAGGATTTATGGAAGGAGGATGTCGAAGTGAAGCATCTTCTATATTCTAAGGAAGGGATATTGGAGTAATATTTTGATATCAACATTTCAAAGTCAGATGCTGATAGAATGTAAAATATATCGATTTGAGTTGATCTTAATGGAGAGTAAACTAATTGGATTAAAAAACATGATCAAATATTATATTATGGAATCGGTAAGGGGAAAATAAAGCTGGAGGAATATATTCAATCCTGGAACAAGATGTCCTACCACATAAAGGATCTCATATATGACGATCCATACTTGAAGGTAACCTATATAACATGGAGCTTATATAGGGTGATTAATTCAAACCTTTTAATGATTTTTGGAGAAGGTTGGTAATTTATTATTCAGTTTTGAAACCAAGTAGTGTATGTTATCTTTTTGGATTCTCACTTTCCCTAAATAGTTTTTTATGAAATAGTTTTTTTTAAATTTTCAGGTTGGGGGGACCATCTATGTAATTTCCAAAAGGTATAACTCCAATCTACCAGAAGATTTCACACTCCAAAGGTTCTATGATGAATAATAAAAACCACTAGAAATTTCCACCTGAAATGAGCGTACCTAAATATGGTAAGACTATGAATCTAACTCATTGTACTAAGTCACACTTCTCACAAAATCTCCAAAAAACTCACACAAAATAATTTAACCAAAGGAAATAAATATGAAAATTAATGTGGAAAAAAGATTATGTGGTTTGGAATTTAATCATACATCCATAAGAAAAAACTATAAAATCTTATATTATGAAAAATAAAAAATATTACAAATACTATAGATTAAGATCCAGTTTTACACATTGATTTAGTACAAGATAATTTTTATTGTGAAGGTGGTCCCACCACTCTTATTAAAAGTTTTTTATTTGTGGAACAAGTTGAATGAAGAATCAAAGAGTGTGGTCAACCCACCATTGGAGTTAGTCAACAATCAATTACCTATTTCATCCACCACCTCAAATTTTTCATCCAATAAACCTCTATTGGTCTTCACCATCTACTCACCTAAAGTCCATTAACTTGAAGTAAATATACCCATATGCTAAATACAACCATTAATTATTCTTTAACAAGGCCAAATATATCTTCTAGAGATTATTTTTTTGGTAAGTTGAATATATTAACATGAAGAGGCTTCACAATCCCAATAATTTTCCACATGAAGAACTCTTCAAGTATTTATTCATTATTCTCTAATACTTGGGAAAAAATAATCCTTCATTCTCATGGATGTAGTGTTCTCTTTCACCTTCTATTCACCTAAGTTTTATTGAGGCATAATACTGCCTTAGGCTATCAAGGACTAAAACCATCATGAACATGTCAGCCAAATTTTTCTTCTTAGTTATCTTCCATGGATCTAACACATTATCCTCTAGCAGATTATATATGATATATAATTTCAAGTTAATGTGTTTCATTATTGCATGAAACACTAGATTTTTTTCAAGGTAAATTACACTCTATTTTTCACATAATAACACTCCTCCTTTCGGTGACTTTCCAAGGTCCTTTAATAAGAACATTAACAAGATTAAATACTTTCTGTTAATACCTTAGATTCCTTGAGAGGGGAGGGGTAAATCAGGGGTAAAGTTTTTTTTAATTAATCAAATATTTTCCCCACATTGGTAAGAAATTAGTAGACCTATACGGATAAATTATTAAAACACCAAACACAATAATATATAAATAGAAACACCATAAAATAATTTTAATTGGTCAATAGATAAGGGATAGTCCAAGGAGAATATTCCAAATACATATTATTCATACTAGAATCCTAATATTTACTAGTTTTCTTTGGATTATAATATTTCAGTCATGGTGAATCATTTCCAGGTGAACTTCCTTTATAAGAATTTCGGGTCAGTGCATTGCCTCACCTAGATAACTTCCATTGAATCCCCCTTGCTCGCTACTTAAGTTAGAGTCTTCCTTAGTTTATTGAATTAATTTTCACACTGCATATATGATTACATGATGAAGTTTTTCATCAGAAAAATTGAATATGATGTTTCAATTCATTCCACAATGTTTTCCCCAAGTGTAAGTTCACACAACTATTTTTTCATAACTTTATTTTTCACAAAACTTTAATTTTTAAAAAACTTATATCTTTCATGAAACTTCCTTTACTAAAATACCTATGCTCTAATTAGTTCTCAAATATGAATTTCACATAACCTGAGTTCATATAAGACTCTTATTTCATGCAAAAAATAATTTTATAGAGGTCTTTTATGAATAAAGAGTGATTTAACCTTCAATAAATCTTTGATGTTTAAAATGATAATTAATGGACTATTTATAGAAAAAAATCACAATGTTGTAAATTTTTTCCATTCCCAAAAAACATGCCACTTTCTAATATGTTTTTTCTTCAAAAAAATACAAATCTAAAATATATTTTTGAAACCCCACTTTTGATAAACCTCATGACATTATCAATACTATCAAAATTTCATGAAATTCATACCTTTATTTTAAAAATATTATTTAACTTCTAGAACATGACTTCTGTGAAACATATTTCTTTGATATAGGATCAAATTCAAACTTATTATATACATTCACACAAAAAAATTAGGAAAACACTTGGAAATGAAACCATTTAAAAAGTCTTTTGGTATTACATATTCTATAAAAAATCACCCTTAGAGTTCAAAATCCTTTATCAACCTTGAATGGATTGAAAAAAACCCAACACACCATCGATCACTAATGTATATCACCATGGTTCTAACACATTCTAAATTCCTTAGGTACCATGTATTCTTCTTCCATTATAGAAAAAGAAACCATAGTATGTGGTTGATACATCAAACCAACCACTATTTTTCAAAACATAAACAAGAATCCTATCATGATTTTTTGGGTATCTAAATCCCCAACAATATTTGCTTCCAAGAATCCTTTCAATAGACTATCTTCCCAAAAGCACAACATTATATCATTTGATCCATTTAAGTATCAAATAACCCACTTAATGGATTCTTAATACTCCCTTATGGGGTTCTATATAAATTGAATTACTACTCTAACTACAAATACAATACATGGAAATATACTAATCATCACATACATTAAGCTTCCTATATATGATGCATAAAAAAATTTCTATATATATTGGGCCTTATCTTCTAATGTTGGTGCCTGTGGATTGGATATCTTGAAGTGTTCAACAAGGGTGTTAAGATAGACTTTCATTCAGTCATATGAAAATTTTCAATAAAAATCTAGATGTATTATTTTTGGGATAGAAATAGTGTATTATATTTTCTATCCCTCTATATCCTCATACCAAGTGTTTTCTTGGTGTGGCCAATATCCTTAATTTAAAATATTTTAGAAAACTTACTCTTAAGTCTCTAAACCCATGAACTCTCTAGAACCATGAGTAACATATCATCTATATAAATTATAAGTATAATGTAAGTCTAATTACCCCATAACATTAGATAACAATAATTATGGGAGTAAAATATTGTGAAAACTTCCTCAATCATGAAAGTGTCAAAATTCTTGTTTCACTATTGAGGTGTCTATTTCAAGCCATATAGGATTAAATTCAACTTAAAAACAGGGCCCTCCTTCTGATGATATTCAAAATACCTGAGATACTTCATGTATATATCCTCCTCTAAGTAACCATGAAGAACAAAATTATTGACATCCATTTACTCCAAGTGTAGATCATCAGAAACAACTATAATTAACACCATTAAAATAACAGTATACATAAATAATGGTGGAAACATTTTATAGAAATAAATTCCTCTCCCTATTGGAATCCTTTTATCATCATCTATTCCTTGTACATTATACTATCATAAAATTATTCCTTTAAATGGTAGTACCATTTGTTATCAGTTGTTATATTTTCTTTTAGTAGATTATCTAAATACCAATTTTCATTAAACTTCAAGGAATCCATTTAGTCATTCATCACTAACTCCCACAGTTTCAAGTCACTTGGGTTTACTACTTATTCTTCTATAAACATGGCTTATCCCATATCTATTATAAATAAAAAGTCCATATCATCCTCATATATCCAGACTGGACACTTTCCTCTAAAATATCTTCTCAACTCTACATGTGACTTAGTTCTTTATGGCTTTATTATTTCCAGCGACTTATCTTCTAATGCACCATATTTTTATTTCTTAAATTTTAGATATTTCACTCAAGATTTATAAGATCTTGATCATTCCAGAATATCTACAAATAGTCAATCTTTTGGTGAATTTGGGATAATATTTGGTGCCCTAGGAACTTGATATCTATTGGTGATTTCATCCAGATTAACTTGAACTTTAATAGATTATTTTTTCCCTTAAACCTCTAACTCAGATAAGTTCCTCTCCATCTATAGGACCATCTCATTTAAGATAAAATTTCAACTTTTGATGACTTGGGTGATTTTCATCATCCTATAATATGAAACTAATGTCTTTATTATCATATCCTATAAGAAAATTAGTTTTGGGATTTTCCATCGGCTTTTCTATTTACATATCATCAATAAGAACATAATATTTACTTCCAATTACATTAAGGTGTCAAACTTCTAGTAAATTACTAGACTAAATATTTTCCAATAGACTCTGTCAAAAATCATACATTGGACTCATATTAACTAATTATACAATAGTATTGATTTCTTTTTCCCAAATGGAATTGGTAAATATATAGTTCACCCACATATATATTTTCTTCTCAGTCAAATTTGGATTCATTATCTCTAGCACACTGATTTTCTATTTTATTCTAGGTATTGTTATTTTAATCTCAATCCTATTCTTTTGAAAAATGTTTTGGAAATTTTGATTGGTATATTCTCTATTATTATTGTATTTGAATCAATTTTAAATTTTGACCAGTTTCTAATTCTTCAATGGATCTCCATTTTATAAAATCACTGAAAAACTAAAATTTATGCTTTAGGAAATACACCCCTATATTCCTTGTTTAATTGTCTATGAAGTTTAAAAAGTAAATAGATCATCCATGAGATTGAACTATAGATGGTCCCCATCTATTCAAATTGAATGAAACCCACTTTTGTTTTCCCAAAACACATCTCTCAAATCTTATAATACATGTGTGATTTAGATTTAGTATTTTATTCCCTACTCGAATATGTTCTTGTCACTGAGGTGATCAGGTGTAAAATTATAGACCTCTAGATCATTTGAGGATGAAATTCCAACCATTACAATTCCATATAGAATTCCTCTTAGATAAATGGTATCAAAATTTACTCCTAAAGCCACTAATATGGACCCTCAAGTAACTTTCCAGACTCTATTAGAGAATTTCATTCCATAGCCTACATTATAAAACTTCCCTTTATAAATTTTGTTCTTATAGATACCTAGAACATGTCTCACTTACTTCAACTATAGGAAACGTACATTCCAAATTTTTATGCATACATCTACCTTTCCTATGACTTCTAAAGCTTCATTATATACCATATGAGAATTGTCAAAGTTTATAGATACATAGATGACCATGACCATATGATTAGATATTGAGTGCAATGATGATATTAAGTCAACCACCCATGAATACATCAAAAAATTGATACAAAAAATTCCATTGTAATCTCCTTACTTTGTGTTAACAAAATTTTGACCTTTATATGTTGTTCTTACAATGACCTCCTTAATTATTCTATAATTACTTTAAATATTTCAATGTTTCGCATAATTCTATAAGGTGAGACCTAGTATAGTCTAATTTCAATGAATTATCTTCTTATAACTACCTTTTGGTCATTAATGACTTCTTTTATGAGGTGAGAATCCCCCTCCATAAGCATTTAGTGAATTGACGAAATGTACATGAACCTCTCTTCTTCACATTTTCTCATTTTGGATCAAATTTTAGATGCCTTTAAACATTAGAGCTATCTTTCCACAATAAATGATTAATGAAATAACCATACCATCCTATGAATCGATAGTGTGAAAATATAATAATTTCCCACACAACATCTATGAAAGTGAATTTCACAACTTCAAGCTATATTTGGATCATGATGAAGTCATTCACATGATTTTCCATTAATATTCCTCCTGATAACCTCATACCAAACAAGAATATAATTAGGAAGACTTTGTTTTACACTATTAGCTTCTCATATATATCTTCTGAGGCTTCTATTAGATTAGATTTATTCTTATTCTTATAAATGTTAGAGTCTATATTTCATTCCATGAACATCTTAACTAATCAAAGTGCTTCCCTATCTATATTTTCCCATTTACTTTTATCCATCTATTTAGGCTTCTTTCCATCCAAAAAAAGTTATATACCCTTTTGGATGAGATAATACTCTATCTTTAACTATTAGAATCCATAATCGGTTATGTAAAATTACCTAATAAAAAGTTTTCCTTCTTATAATGTTATATCATTTGATGACATTAAACCCAACTGAAATCCATATAACACTAAGGCATAAGATAATGATTCTAGAGCTACTGACCAAGTGTGAACTACTGAGCATTTGTAAAAATTTTTGGGGGAAAGTTACATCTATGAAATCACATGAAGATATAACTCTAATCCACTAGAAGATCACACACTTAAATGGTTCAACATTCTAGAAGTAAGACAAAAATAAATTTCCCCAAAACATAGTGTAATAAAAGATGAGAATACTATACAACCCACTCACTAAACTAATTTAAACTTCTCACACACTTTAAAAATAACTCACACAAAAGAATTAAATTAAAGGAACAAAAATAAGAAAAGTAAAGTGAACACACAAGATTACATGGTTCATAATTTCATCTTAGATTCATAGGAGAATTGTGAAAAATGTTATATTATTATAAATATAAATGATTATAAACACTATATCTTAGGATATAGTGTTACACTTTTATTAAATACACAATAATTCTTCTTGTGTAGGTGGTCCCACTACACTTTATAGAGTTTATTTAATAGTGGAACATGTTTTAATGATAACTAAAGATTGCGATCAATCTACCATTAGAGTCAATCAACCTCTAATTACATATAAATACCAACACCTAAACCATTTCATCTAATTAAACTCTATTATACTTCATGATAAACTAATTGGAATTTCAATACCTTTTAGTAGTAAATATACCCACATGATAAAGATGAAAACTTATACTACCTTGACAAGACCAAAGAGATCTTATAAAGTTTCTTCTTATGGTAAGTTGAATATGGTAACTTTAAGAGGATTTATAGTCCCAATAGTTTAGTCATGCCATTCATATTATCCACTGAAATTTATTTAACCACTTAAGTGGGTTCAATAGACATTTATTTCTATAAACCTTTGTTTACAAGTGGAATCTGCCTGTATCCTTTATTCTTATTATATTTTTATCCCTTAAAATAATGGTGTTCATATGGGATTTTATTAGAAAACTTAATGAATTTCCCTCCCTATCACATCTCCTTCCATATTTATTCCTTATTTCTATTTTACATCGAGGGGATTTAATATTTTTATTTGTGATATTACAAAATTATGGTGAAATAACTCCATGAATTAGGGTTTATTTATTTCTTGGTTAAAATAAGATCAAGTGGGGTTTTTTATTTATTTTAATGGGTTTTTATATATGGAATTTAATTAATGGGAATTTTAATGGAATTTCATGAAACTAGGTTGAAATTAGGATTTTTTGGCGATATAAATTAGGGATTTGGTTTTTTTGGTTTCACATGACTTTATCGAGTTACCAATGATGGTTTACCTGAATTATTTAGTTTCTTTAATCATAGATATTATTTCATTGGTTTCAATTATTTATGAAAAATTGATTTATCTTTCTTTATTATTACTTTGGTGCTTCCCCGAGCATGAGGAAAATTCCAATGGATATTTACAGTAAGGGGTCTCAAAACTCTATGCATTTATTTGATTTATATAGGTTATGTGACTGACACTTGATTTACAAAATTATTATAATGTTTTAAAATTTTTCATTGAAGTATTAATTGGGATTTTGTATAAGTACTTTGATATGTAAAACCAAATTATATTCTATAGAAAGGTCGATGAAATTGTAAAATATTCTTTAATTATTCATTTTTTCCCATTATGAGTCACACATGTTAATAGAATTATGATTCTTTGATAAAAATATATGATTATGAATATTTTTATAATTACATGTGAAATTTTTACTTGTTTACTATATTATGAAAAGTGCGTTGGATAAGAATATTCTTGATTTTTTCATCATGGTAATTCTCATATGATTTATGATTAGTTTTATACTGAGGTATCATGATTGATATAAATATTGATCTTTGTTATATTTTTTTTATCATAAGTTATCTATCATGTTAAATGAAATAAATTCATAATTTTTTATACATAACCTGGATAGATCATATGTCAATGAAAAACTATTATCATATGGTGTGATGGTGGCTGATTTTAATGTATTAGAAACTAATGATCTATTCTGTTAATTTTTAAATTATTTATTTTAAATTTATATTGATTTAAAAGGAAATGGGTTGACATGATAAATGTGTGAGTTATTAGATTTATCTAATGTGTACAAGAGATTGATATCAGTGGTCACTTTTCTCTCTCTCAAATACTTAGTGGATCATCCTTGTTTTAAATTATTCTTCAGTACCACCTTGAATCCTATCAAGTTCACTTTGGTGAACTAGTTTGGTTGGATCCTCTTTTTTTTTATTTTTTACAATTTAATATTTTTAATTATCAATTATATCATTGATGTTCCATTAAAATTATTTTAGTTTTTTTGGGTTGATATGTTTAGTTCAATTTATTGAATTATTTTCATGTTTTCTTACTTTTGTTTTATTTCAAAAGTTTGGTGTAATAAAGAAGTTATATTTTGATTTATATTATAAAATATTTTATGTAATTTTATTTATAGAGGGTGTTTGTGGTCCCCCTTTCCTTCTTTATTTTGTTCCTTCTTGAGGTTTTGGGTTTACTTTATTAGATTCCATGTGATTTGGGATGAGAATGATATAAATATGAGTGTATTTATGAATGTTGTTTGGGATAGTGGATTGGAAATCCTATAAAGTGTGTGATGTAAGTTAAATGAAATATTATTAGTAATACCTTGGTGATGGCTTAGGTTGATTCATGTATACATCTTCTAGGATGCCTTGTATAGTTTATTAAATTTTTAATATTGTCATAATGAGAAGGTTCTAAAGGGTTGTTTAAGTAATTATTAAATGGTTGGAATGTAAATTTTTATGACTATAAAGAGGTCTTAATTTTATTCAAAAGGTTTTCTTAATCTTATATTACTTAGAAGAACTCGGATGAAATTATTTTCTTATTATGATATAGTTGATGCACATTATTTCAACATGAATCTTGAGTTGTTTTAAGATATTACTAATTATGTGGTAAACTGATTTTTTCGTATTAATATAAAAATTTGAATTAATTTATAATAACATTTGATATTGTAATTGTGAATTCAGTCTCTTATTATATTAAATATATTAATAACATATTATTTTCCATTAACATACTATGAGAGATCTAGTCTTGTTTCAAATTATTGATGCACACCATTGTAAGAGTAGTATTTTATAATTATATTGATGTGTTTATAGATTTTTTTTTGTATTGACTAGATAGGAAGTTATCCATTAAAAATATTACATATTCCTTTTATTATTATTATTTCTGTTTATATTTATTATTATTTAATATATACTTCCATAAATTTTTAATCAGGAGATGAACAATTTATAGTGATGATACAATGGTTCAGAATGAGTAATTATAATGACATGAACTTTTATAAATGAAATTCCTTTTTGATCGACTAAGTGCCTTATATTTAGAGAAAAAATTCAATACATTGGTTAATTTAGACCAATTATAAAATATATCCTATTTAATTTAAAATACCGTTAATCATCTTGAACATTTATAATATAAACATTTTAGAGTGACCTTTAATATTAGTATATATTAATGGTTATGATAAAATCCAATTGATATAGGCGAAAGAAGTGACAAACTCAACATGTAGGATCATACACTATAAAACCTATTTATCAAATCTTTTGAGGGATATGTAATCAATAGGATTTGTATTTGACCAAGCCCAAGATAAGATTCAATAACTAAAGATTTATAGAAACCATTTATAGGATAATTTCAAGTTTATCAAGATCATGACCCAAATCATGTTTTATGAACCACCCTAAGAAAGAACCACCATCACACACCTTACCCATAGGGCATACACTGGTGTAATAATGGATTATGTATCTAGTCTTAAGAAATATTAATTTGTATATTTTATTATTTAATTAAGTAAAAATTATATTTATCTCTTTTTATTATTACCTTATAAATGATTATATAATGAGTTTGATAAAAAATAGATATTGATATGAGTAAATCAAAATCATATTCTTGGGAAACATATACTCTCAATTAAGACACTCTTTTGATAATTTAAATAATTTTGGAAATTAATATTATTTTCATAAAATATTATTACTAAATAATATTTGTTTAATCTAATTATAATATAATTTAATGAATTTTAATATAATTTTTATAAGGGTAAAAAAGTTGGAAGTATCGTAAAAACTAGTTTTTTCACTAAATAAGGATTTTTATTTTAAAAGTAAAAAAGCACATATTTAATAAATTATTTTGATAAAATAAATATTATTTCTAAAATAAAAATGTAAAAATTATCCAATGGTGAATTTTTCATAATTTTATGAGGCAATTTATTTTTGGGTGAAAATTAAATATGGTATAAATATACGGTTTTTATTATGACATCATAATGGAAAAAAAGTGATGTAATAAATTCCATAAAAGGAATATAATATAACATATATATTTCCCCTTTAAAATAAACATTTTTAATTTATTTTATTAATTTTATAATCCTTTAATGAATCCTTCAATACCTATAATATATTTTAAGGTTAGAAAATTTATTCTTTATAAACATGGCTCACTTACACATCACCAGGGGTATTATTTTAAGGAGTTTGGTTCTTGGAAATATAAAATGTTGAAAAACATTCCTCTTTTATAGAAATAATGGTAAAGTTTTTGTTTTTGATTATTTAATTATATAGAGTCCAAAACCTAAGTTTAGAAATTAATAAATAATTCCCCCTATTTTTCTATAAATACTCACATATCCTCCCAATACACATCACTATAAACCCATTGATCATGAATATAATCTATTTATACCTCTATAAAGTCCTCCCAAGGTGTTACCAAGCTCTTAAGAAGCTCCTCCCAAGCTTCTATAAGTTCCCTATGAATGTAAGGGATTCTCTCCTCCTCTTTATTCATACACTTTATTTGTATTATTCCACTTTATTTCCAATTTTTCATATTGAAATGTGTTTTTTCACATCCCTATTAATATAATTATTATTTTAAAGTAATTATAGACCACATTTAACTCTCATTAAACCCTCCCATGAATCTTTATGTACACCCATTATGCTGCCAAAATTATCCTGTGATTTTCCATGTCAAACATTTTTGTAGTGAATACCCATCCCCATTTACACTCAGGGGTATTCAAATATATGTAACTATCATTAATTTATTGGTAAATTCCATTTATGCAGCCCACAATCCTTAATCATGGTATTAAAAGTGTATAAAGTAATTCTTATGTTGTATGATCTATGTGGCACACTAACACATGTACATGATATGAATGTGATGGGTGTGTCCAGAATAATATAGCCCTATAATGCATTGGGTAATGTTTTTTTTCTCATGAGATAACATGTATGATTCTTGGGAGGTTATATTAATCACACTATTTTATAATTTATTGGTGTTTATCCTTGAATTATTCTTATGATTTCATGTTTTATGTTGCTTCCACATTCTTATGTTGTGTTCAGGTTATCATCTTATATCATGATTTGATGTTTAGGTTTAATCATTATGACCCATTTTATGTCATATTTATATGACTCTTGACTAAAATGGATTACTTTAATCATGTTATTCTTTGATTATTCACTTACTAGGATTTATAACTCACCCATTTCTTATGTATGTCCCCAGGTTATCCTGTAAAATATTATAAGATCAGTGGAATATATAGGTATGATTTGGAATTTTAAATAATATATTTATATCATTGTTTCAATTAATTATGTTATGTATCTAATTATCCAAATAAATTATTCTTTTATATCTTTTTGGATTTTATTATGTGTATATCTATGTAATATATCATGAAATAATGTGTGTTTAAGATATGGGTTGTCATAGTAATTTGGCTACCCACATACATGAGTATACCGGCTTCATATTATAGAATATTTATATATATATTGGTATTAATATGAAATAACCTACCTTAATAATTTATAAGTTTCAAAGGGATGAAAATAATCTTAAATTCAGTTGAAGAACAACACCAAAATCCAAATAACCTAGAATCAATCTTTATGTTTGGAATGAATAATAAAACAAAGAATGATGTGAATTTCAACAGTCAATAAAATATGTACATTCTATCACATGCACTTTATTGAGATCATTGAGGATAATCTTATGAGTTTCACCCTCCCATGGTATCTTGAGGTTATATAAATCTCTTGATTATTGAGAAGTATTCTCCCTTATCCATGGTCTACTGAAAACTTCAAGTTAAATGATAAGTGAGTGATAGATAAAGTGAGAGCTTCAATTAATGATTTTCTATATAAGATATTGGCATAATATAATAAAACCCCATAACAAAAAATGATACTCCTTATATAGAATATCCAAGGATTCTCCTTTGATAGTCCCAGGGGAGATTATACCACCACTGAGTTGGGGGGGGGGGTGAATCAATGGTGACTAAAAACACTAACTCACAATTTCAAACAATATAATTCCCATTGTCAGTTAGTGAAAAATGATATAAATGGTGATGATGTGATGATAATAGGATGAGTGATAAATAATACACATTAATAAAAGGGTTTTTAAAATGTTCACTAACCCTTATTATTAGGTGTTTAATCCTTGGTGTGTAGCAATTGTGATCCCTTTACCCACATTCCAATTTTTATCAAAGTATCAAGGAAATGAGAAATAGGATTGTCATTAACTCAGATTACAAGATGAAAAACTAGCACCAATGAGTTGAAAAATCTATAATTATCATACCTCAAGTGAATCCATAATTTGGACTTGGTGTGAAACCTAGTTTTTCCCATGAAAATATGGATAATTCCTCCTTATAATAATCCTATAATTGGTGGATCTATTTTTTATCTTTCATGCAATTTCTAGGTCAGTTTATAGTTTATTTATAGTAATTACCTGTGTTTCAGCATGAATCCCATTCTTATGGTGTGATCCTTAGATCCAAAATATATGAAATACTAAGTTACAAATATCTAGGATTATATAATAATATTTTTTACTAGTATTATGGTGTGACCGGTAGATTATCACATGAAATATTTGACTACTTCATAACCAACATTCCACTAATATTATATATTTTAAACCATCAGGGCATGATTCATGCATTGTGGCATGGAATGCATTAAATATCTACAACTAATGAGACCTAAAACCTTTCTTCCATAAGTGGAAGTGGTATGGATCCTCCTACTATAATGTGGTATTATTTAATTCACCAAAATTTATAGAATGGTCCCCCATCTCACAGTTTGAGGCCACTTGGATCCATAAAATAGTGTAACACTACCTCCAATATAGAAGTCATCTAAACACCTTACCATAATATATAATGAAGATTGTGAGAGAATACCATCCATCTATATAATATCAATATCAAATTAACAATTTATTAATTAAGACAACTCATCTCCTCCTTTAATAACTCTACTTTATAAGGGATTTTCAAACTTCAAACTCTTAAATTTCTCTTTAATATCCCCATTTGTATTTGTTAGAAACATTCAAATCAGTGCATGATCCATTCACCTAACTTTAGTTTCCATTACCTCATGATATTAGATCTTCTCCCCCTTAATGATAAATTAAAAAAAATTATAGCCCCTCCCCCATTTCAAGAAGATATAATTTTATACTCTACCCTTTTGTTATTAAATGAAAAGGAATAAAAGATGAAAAATAACTATGAAATGATAATATAGATTTTGGGGAAAAAGGAACTCACAAAAACACACACAAGAACTAGATGGAATCCTTGGTCAAGGGATGCATCAAGATATCCATTAATTTCTATTTGGTTGAAACATATTCTAGTGAAAGTTCACCCCACTCTACCTTTCCTTAATGAAGAAGTACTTGATGTTAATATTATTTAACCTTGAATGGAACACCAAACTCTTTGATAAATTGATTTCACTTTGACTATCACACTTAATAACCAGTAGGAATGATACATCTACCTTAATGTCTTCAAGATATGACTTCATCCATATCATCTGAGTTGTGGATTGTGATGTTGTAACATACTCAGCCTCCATTGATCTAAAAGTGAAAATATTCTTCTTCTTGGTGTGTGATGCCACACATATTTGTTCAATATAAGAAACTCCTCTAGAATTAGACTTTTGATCTCCAATATATCTTATTCAACCTAAATCAGTGTATAATTTTTTTTAATGATGAGTTCTTATCATAACTCAATCCATAATAAATAGTTCTTTTTACATAACTAAAGATAATGTTTTCAACCATGAAATTTAACTCCTCCATTTTTTTTTGAAAATTTGAGGGAAAAGCCCCCAGAATTGAATTTAAAAAGATAAATCCTCTTTTCTGATTGGGAAAGAGGGAACCCATTACAAGAAGGGAAAGATTCCTTAAAGACAAAAGTCAAAAAAGTCCGATGAGTACAAAAAAAGAAAAGTCCAAACAGGAACTAGAAATCCTCATCGCCCCCTCACCAGACATTTCCATAGTGAGATCAGTCAAGAAAATGCATCACCCCCTTCACCAAGAGTTGCACCGTGCTGGCAGTACAACAAACTTATTGAGTAACTGACAAGTATACTTTTCTTATGAGATAAATATAAAATCTTATACATTTGTGAATTAAATTCCCACAATTAATGTCGTATCACCAATCATATACATTTAAAAGATTATTTTCATTTAGGTATACAATTCTTCATAAGATCCTTCTTAATTTATGGTAAATATTTTTTCACTAACATATGTAATCATAATAAGTGAGTTTTGTTTTGTATCCCTTGACATAGATATTTAAATCCACTTTAAATTTATTAAATCTGATACTCTTTAAGATATTGTATAGATTTTAATACCATGTTTATATTGCTTATTTGAGCCCATATAAGGGATTATTCATCTTGCACATTAAAGAACCATACTTATCAATGATAAACCCTTTCATTTGTTTAATATAGACCTCCTACTCAAGTTCAACATTAAGGAATTATGGATTCAAATCCCTTTAAAAAATCCTATAGTTACTTTGATAAAAAATCTAAATATGGATTCAATTTATTTCTAACCTTGTAACAAAATTAAAAATCACATCAAAATCAATACCTTCAATTTGGGAACATTTTTTGAAAACAATATGAGTTTCATTTTGTGATAAATTACCTTTATCACTAAGATTATTTAGAAAAACATATTTTATACCAATCATATTTTGGACTTTGGGATGTGACACCAATTCCAAAGTGTCTTTCTTTACAATTTGGTTTAACTCATATTGCATCACCAAAATCCAATTCTCATATTTTAGGAACTCATCCAAACTCTTTGGTTTAACCTATGAAAGAAATATGGTGTGATAAAAAAATCTCAGGAATCATCAAGATTATATCCCCTTTCTACCATCTCAAATATTTTTTAGCCTCATAAAACTTTCTAAGTGTTTGGGACTTAAAAACTTTTCAATCTTGGCCTTTATCACTATTGGAATTTTATAATTTATCTTTATATGTATGAAAATCTACTTGTATATCTAGAATTTCCTTACACTGTGTAATTTTCTATTCAAAGGTTTTTTTATTATTATCATTAATAGAATTTGTTTTGTGAAGTACTTTGATTTTATAAAAAAATCACTTCAAAGATATCAACAATCCTTCACAAATTTTCGTTATAGCCCTGGTAACTTCTTCCAGCAGTTGTATACCCAATAAATATGTCTTATTCTTCCCATTGATCTAAATTACTCAAATATTTTACTTTAATCTTGATAAATAATGGGATGATGAATAATTTTATGTTTTTCATGTTTGAATTATTTTTGAACTATAAATAATATGGTGTTTTGAAAAAATTCTTCCAGATTAAGGAATAATTTTGAATTTAGATAACTATGGTAGTGTCTTATCTCCAAAATACTTTTTAAGTTTCATGCTCTAATAATATTTTTATTCCCATATCCAATAAACTCTTATTATTCCTCTCTATAAATATATTTTATTGGGGGTGTTCATGAGGCACTATATTCATGACTAATCTTATTATTCTCAATATAGGCCTCATAATCTTCAATCTTTTATTTAGGTTCATTATTAGATTCAAATATTTTGATGGCATACCCTATTTTATTTTTAGTATTTATTTAAAAGAGTTTAAGTCTTTTAAGATCTTGTTATTTACTAAATAGAAAATTGATATAAGTCATATGAGTAAAATCATCAAAAAATTCATGAAATACTTATCTTCATTGGTTAACACCAAGATCATCAGACCACATACATATGTGTTTACTAACCTAATAGGTTTATTTGATTTTATCTTTATGAACATGTGACTCTTATTAAATATATTTATATTGTGACATATAAAATTTGTGTTGAGTCTTTCATAATGATGCTTTGATATATTTTTCACAAAATCTTATTTGAAAATTTTATCTACATTATTTTTACTAAATGTCCAATTATCTTATACCAAATTTGGTTTTCATATTTTATGCTCATGAAACAATAATTTGTATCTTTAACTTTTTTGAACAAGTTATAATTTTTTCACTAACCCATTAATATAATCATTCCATCTTTCAAACTCTTTATGAAACCATCATTCTTTATAAATATCAACTCATTCCCAATATCACAAAGGTGATAAACACAAATGATATTGTGCCACAACCCATTCATAGAGAGAATTTAAATGGATTTATTTTTACCAATTTTGGCATGTCAAACTCCTTGAAAATTATAGGATACTTTAAATATGAAAGTGACTGTGACTACATCATATCACAGTTCTATTTTAAGATATTTTTTCTGGTCATGTGTGACGGGAAACCACTATCATGGATCCAATGATTCTATCATTTTTCTACCTTGTAGTCCACTCTCACCACCATTACATGATCTTGATTATTCCTATTCTTAAATTATCTAAAACCTTCCCTTTATTAAATCTTCTTCATTATCATGGTGATAAATTATTTGAGTAACACCCCAATAATTTAAAGGGTTAAAATATATTAATATTAGTACCCATGTCAACAAGGTTTAACTTTATTTTTGAGAGCCTACATAATTAGAAATATATAGTTAAATAGGTTTGGTATAAAGTAGTGATTAGGATGGGTGAATTCTTGGGAAGTTTCCGAAGGTGTTTCTAAGTTAGAAAAAATTACACTGAAAGTCATGTGTTATTCTGTGGGAACAATCATTAGTTTTATGACCCATTTAAGCACATGTGTGGATCCTAAGGAGGGGACAACATGTGTTTGTGGGGTAATTGGGGTGATTTAAGTGTGTATTAGTTACATTGGTATCATATTGAGGATCCTAGCCAAAATTTTAGTGGAATTGATTTGGTTTAGATGTAGGTTCCAAAATGAGGATGTTATACTCTAGGGGGGGGGGGTGAATGTCACACCCTAGGTGGTTAAAGAGTTAAAAGTGATAAATGTTACTACCCATGTCAATAAGGTGAAACATTATTTTTTGTGATCCTACCTAATTATAACTCCACAATTAAAGAGTTTTGGATTTGATTAGTGATTAGGATGAGTGAACTCTTGGGAATATTCCCAGTTTTTTTTTCATTGAGGAAGAATCAAACTGAAATAACATGTTTTTTCCTATGGTGACCGTCATTGGTCTGATGACCCATTTAGGCATTTGGGTGGGCCCTAGGGAGGTGAAAAACATGTCTGTAGGGAAACCGATGTGCTTAATGGACCTAGTTTTTACATTTTGGTGGTGTTTATTAGATGATCACACCTCCCACAAGTCTACTCAAGAGAGTTAAAGGTATTTTGTAAATTTTTATTCTCTTTTAGATTTATTCTTGTATAGAATTTTATAATTTTAGTTTCACTCATCGATTCAACAACTATATTTCATTAATTGATTGATTGATTATATTAACACACATATGAATTGTTTCAATAGACTCCACAAAACCAAAATATTTTTTAAAAGAGAAATATTATTAGATATGAAAGTGGTTTTTTAAAATATGCTCATTGTTTTTATTTCCAATTTTATGTACACTATTATTTTTCAACCTTCTCATATTTAGAAGTTTTATCCATTACCTTGAATTATACCTTAATATTAGATTCACTATTATTATCTTTCCACACCTACTTTCCATTGATATTTCCTATAACACCACTGATTTTAAAAATTGATATTCCATCCTTTTTAAGTTATGTAATAAGATTATTATTTCTCTTATCATTACATCCACCATTGGAATTATAATCCCAAGTATCAATTTTTTTCTTAGAACTATAGAGTAATAATTAGGTTTCCTAGCAGTATAAAAAACCCGTTCCATTAGTTTGGAGCTTTCCCGAACTTCAGTCACTAAATTTTTAACTCCATTGATTTAAATTTTCTCAAGATATTTTTAAATTCTATTAGATTTTACCTCAAGAGCCTTCACCTCCTCATTATTGAAAATTATATATGCAATGCTAATATCAATAATTTTATATCTTGCTTTAATATTTTCATTAGGATCTTTGATATTTATTTTGAACTCAATTACCATGTCTATAATGTATTTATCTTTTGGATCATCAAGAGATATTTGTTTTCTCTTTTGAGTCATTTATTTTATTTAAAGCACACCATGAGATCCACTCTTAGATAAAATTTGGTTTTTCCTCATCCCAAACCTCTTATTCACTTCTCACTTATTTTTCCTATCCAATCCTAGAATCTTTGGGTCATTTTTATTTTTCCATAAAGGCTATTTTCCCATCATTTCGTGATTCATCTTGTTATATTTCACATTATCACCAAAATATGTGGCTTCATGTTGTGAGAAAATATTTTTATTCTTTGTTGTATTAGATTTTTTCATTTACTTTTAAATCATCTTCCTACATTACTCCTATTAGCCATCATGTTCTTTTCAGATGATATTTTGGATTAATCATAATTCTATTCTTATTCTTTATTCTCATGAAAACCTTTTTAAAAGTGGAATTTTTTCCATAATTGAAGCATTTAAATGGTATATTACCTCTATATTTACCTTTTACTCATTGTATTCATTTTTATAATAAGGGAATAAATTCTTAAAATTCCACGACATAATATTTAACATAATTTTATTCCCCATGAAACTTTTTTAACTCAACATTATTTGACCCTTTAAGAGAATTAAATATATTAACCATCTCTATTTTTCTTTTTATCGTTAAAAATAACCATTTTCTTATATTATAGGTTATTAAAACATTATTGAGTTTTTCAATGGTCTAATCATCCAAGTCCTAAGGGTTGAAATCTTTACATTGAATTTATTTGTGAGTATTCTCATTAGTTTATTAATGATGTAATAATATTTAGGTTTTTAACTATAACTTTGAATTGAGATTACTATCTTGTTTACTCAAACAAATAATTTATCCACCAATTCATCCTATATCATACATATATCTCTAAAGTTATTTTTATAGGTTTGTAACTATTGAGTTATGATGTTATATTCAAGTTTTTACTATATCTACCAGATGAAGAGAGAGCTAGAAGATACCTTGGTATTGGGGTGAAAACAAGAGTAGTTGAAACTCTATAAAAGAGGCAAGTTGATCATACATGGATTATGTTTTATAGAAGTGTATAAGGGAGTGGTCAGTTCAGAGGATGATGTTCAATGGATGTTAATACTAAATATTTTTTAGTGAAGGGTTGAGTTACCTTCTCTGTTCAACTACTTCAGTAGTTAGAAGTCTGAACACTACAAAATATTGGAGATAATTGGGTTCAAATGGATGGTTTTCCAATTTATGCTATGTTAAGAGATTTATTTTCCATTGCACATAGTTTCTGGAGGAAGTGAATCTAATGATCAATGGTGAATTGAACCCCAACAAGTATCATTCATGCTTGGTTTAAATCTTGATATTTTACACTCAACAAACCATTCAGGTAACATTATATTACTATTTGATGTTTTTTTGTTTCAATGAGAGTTTAATGGAATTGGATGGATGAAATAAAAAAGATATCAAGGTCTAGGTTTATAAGTTTGACTGGAATGGTTTTAGATTATGGAGGATAAATATTTTGGTTTTTCTATTTCAGAAGGACCTAGATCTTATATTTAATTGAATCAAGCTTGAGAA
The DNA here is from genome assembly GCA_963277665.1 of Viscum album. Classification (NCBI taxonomy): domain Eukaryota; kingdom Viridiplantae; phylum Streptophyta; class Magnoliopsida; order Santalales; family Viscaceae; genus Viscum; species Viscum album. The sequence goes on from OY728128.1 coordinate 23,203,654, forward strand.
GATGGAAAATGTCAATGTGGAATGGCTGGATAGAAATGAACTTGGTCCTTTTTAGATATCACTGGCCAGAATGTTTCCTTTAGTATATGAGAGGTAAAGACATAAGTAGAGTTGATGAAGACATTGATAAATATGTATAAGAAACCCTCAATGATGAATATAGTGTTTATAATGTAGAGACTATTCAACAAGAGGTTATAAAAATATAGGTATGTGTATAATCATATTAATAGTTTTAACATGATTTTAAGCTAGTTCAATTTTTTTAATGTGAAGTCTGCAGAAGGTTTTTGGGCACTACTACTCTTTTTGTCCCTTCTAGAGAGTTGGGAAGTGATGATTACTTCCATGGGAAATTCTTTTGGGGAGTTTGAATTGGTATTTGAGTATTTTTAGGGGTTAATATTGAACTAAGAGCTCATATGGAGAGAGGTTCAAGAAATATATGATAGTGATCTCAATATAGATGGAAGAGGATGATCATCTTACCAAAACATAAGTCATAGAAAATTAGATTAAAAGTAACACAGAATAAGATGAGTTAAATAATCTAGTCCTAGACCAGCACATTGGCACTATGGTAATATAGGACATCTTAAAAACCATAGGAAAAGAAGAATAAATTTGTGATGTGAAATTCCAAGAAGTACAAGTTTTATAAATTTCGTGACAACTGAAGGGAGTAGTATTTTGTTACTCATTGTGCATGTTTTAATGGATTAATGGTTCATTGAATTCTAAAAATTATTTCACTACATGAAAAAAGGGATACATGGTAAATTATGTTTCCCGGAAGTTAGGAATGGTATGATTAATATATTATGAGGCTCTAGAGATCATTGTAGAGGGTGATGTGATGGTTTGGATAAAGAATGAGAGATAACTTTATCAAAAGGAAGTTCAAAACATACTAGGGTTACAAAATAATTTTAATTTCCATAGTTCATCTAAATGAAGAAGGTTTAAAAAAAACTTCTCTAAGGAAGTATGGAATATCACTTAGGGATTGATGGTTTTGGAAAGAGGGATAAATGATAGAACCCTATATATTACTAGATGATCAGACAAAGTGAAAAATATAGAAAAAATAATATATAATAGTTTATAGTTATGACATTATTGACTTAGGCATGTCAGTGAGTATAAATTAAAGGTTTTAGAGGCTAAATTAATGTTTAATCTGGATCATACATGCTTTGGATGTTACGATATTTATTTACTTGTGAAGAAATGGAAGGTTTCATTTAACTTGAGTGGATAAACACAAAATATTTATAAGTTGGGATTATTTCACATGGATGTTTGGTGTATAATACTTATCCGATCTCATAGAGGGTTATAATATTTTATGAAATTCATTGGAAATCCCTCTAGGAAGGTTTGGGTTTACTTCTTTAAACACAAATATGATATATTTGAAGTTTTTGTTAAGTAAAAAGAAATAACAGATAATGAGATTAAAAGTAAGTTTAAGTACCTAAGGTCTAAAAATAGTGGTGAGTATAACAGTGGGGCCCCTAGAACATCTAAAAACATAGAGGGGAAAAACTTCAGAAGACTATACCCCGGACACTAGAGAAACGTGTTGTGGATAAAAGAATGAACCATACTTTAATGGATTAGTAATATAGAATGAGGTTACACTATGGATTTTCCAAGTATATTTTGGAATAAGAAATAAATTTTGTTGTATACTTTGTTAATAAAACTCTATTAGCACTGATAAAGATGGAAATTTTAGAAGATATATGGTGTAGTAAAACTATGGAACTCAACCATCTCAAAGTTTTTGACAATCTTACATATGATCATGTGGATAATAAGGACAAAGATAAAATTGAGGAAAATTCCAAGGAATGATTTTTTATTGGTTAAAGAGATGAAAAATTTGAATTTTGAATTTGGGATGATGATACGAAACAAGTTATCAAATGTTTTAATGTGATCTTCAATGAGCGGGTCTTATACAAAGACTAAAAAACAAAGGAGAAATAATTTGAGGGAAAAGTTTCAAATGAATAGATTCAAGTTGATATAAATGTTTATTTTGGATGGAAATAAGTTCTAGAGAATTTATATTATAGTACAATTTCACCAGATAGTTTTATAGTGGAAGATTCATAAGAGAGGTCAAGGGATACCAAGGCTTAAGTGGGAGTATTGGGAAATAAGGATCTAGACATCATAGCATTAGATGAAGTAGTATTTGATAGAGTAGAACTATATTATAGTTTTTAGAGGTATTATAGAGTTAGAGGACTGATTCATAGGTATAAAGACTTTAAAAACCCACATTTCTCAAACATAGATATTACATCTTAATATATGAATATTCATTTCATATTTAAAAAACATGCATGAGGACTGTAAAAGTTTAGTATCATTGGAAACATGGATACATAAAAAACTGGTTCATAAGTGAAGTATATCATCTACCTCTAAGTTATTCATAACCAAAACCCTTATTATACATATCATACATAAATCCATTCTTTATAACATTGATAAAGGAAACATATAAAAGGGTGAGATTAAATGACCAGTAATGGTAAACAAGGGAGATATCAATGATCACATAAGCATAATATGAGAATAAGGGTATGGGAACTTGATCTTAACATTTTAAAACCATAAGTTTCATATAAAATAAAATAATATTGAGTCATGGAAAAAAACTTGGTAGTTTATAAGATATGAATCATAAATTAATCAAAGGACAAGATCCATGGGGCCATAACATAGGCATAATACATGGATTTGGGGCATACACATAAGTATATAAAATCATTTCCTTATAATCCAAGGCTCATTTCCAAGGATATCATAGTAGAATGGGTTCAATCCCCAAACTATCATAGTAGTCAAGGTTCACTCCCAATACTATCATAGTGAAAAAATTCCCTTCCCGAACTAGGTTCACTATCTATTCCACTCTTGTTAATCTCATGAGATATCAATATTTACCCATTTAATTAGAGGTAGATATAGGTCCCACCCATTAAATAATGAAAATCATTCATATGTGTGCCACAATATCATAAAAGATTCATCATATTAGAACCCATTAAAATAAATGATTTTTATAAAATTTCATCAAGGAATAACTCATAGAAAAGAAACTAGTTTAATAAACATTTCATTTTTTCATAATATCATAACCTATGCATAAGGAATAGGTTTTATAAACATTTAATCTTTTTATCATAGCATAAACTATAGAAAAAGAATGAGTTTCATAAACATCATTTCATCATAAAAAAACTATTCGAATAAATATTAAGGATGATATCATTGGATAATATCCTAATTAAAGATTAAGTAACATAAAAGGATTCCATATTATATGTAAAATCATTTTGAAATATAACTTATAACTTTTATTGAAGAAAATATCCTTTCCATTTTGAAATCACTTATTTATAATATACAATTTTACCAAATATTAAAGAATTTTTTTTATTTTAAAATAAACTTGAAAACTTGTAAGGTAATATTTAAATAATTTAGTAGTCATGAAAACAAAAAATTATCTTTATTCCACATATGGTAAATCAAATATTCCTTACATATTTTCAATAAAAAAAGTCAAAAGTAACTAGTTTGAAAAATGATAAGAATATTCCTTTAAAACCAATTTGTTAAAATTAGACCATGGGTAATTTTTTTAAACAATCATTTGAGAATTGTAAAAATATTCATTTTTTAGAAAACAAGGACATGGAAGAAAAAGGATTTTCAATAAAATAGTGAAATAAAATATCTTTTTATTAAAAACACTCTTTTGCTCCCTTTAATTTTTTAAGAGTGGAAAATGAAAGGAAAATATGTATTCTATAGAAATAACTATAGAATAAGAAAACACATGAGTTTCTTGATAGGTAGATTATAATATTTCATCATCATAAACTTAATCATAAAAAGTCTTGATAAATAAATATATTGTAATATAAAACTTTTACCACTTTGGTAACTTTTGAATCGTAAGCACCATGAAAGAATAAAGTTAAATGATACATTAAATATCATGAGAATAAATAAATTCAGTATATAAAATTTTATAGGAAATATATATATACCTCATAAAATAAGATAGGTGTATAACATAACATATGTCCCAAATAAGAAAATTTGATGCAAAAATCTATTACCTTAACTCTCAACTCTATTCTTACATGTTCAAACCTCCTTCACTTAAAAAAAACTCCTTTGAATCTCTTATTAAAGACCCTTGGGTTGGTCTTTTGGGAAGGGAAAAATCTATATAACCTGGATAAAGATGTTGGGGATATATTTTGGAATAATTTTTTCAATACAAATATCATAAGAGGTGTGAATAATTAAGGGGAGGAGGTCCCCTCTTATAGTTGAGGAGGAGTGAAATTTTTGTAAATACCCAAAACTATTTAATAACGGGAATTAAATATAAAGGAATTTGTCTAAAAATTAATAAATAATAGATTGGTGGGATTATATGGTTGATCTAGTCCTCCAAAAAAATAAAGACATGTGTTTTGAACATGTTATTCCCTTAGCCTCTAAGTTTTCTCATTTTTACCATTTTAGTTTTCACCACAAAAACTAGTTTTTTTAAATACCTAGTTAATTTATCATTTAATCTTAAAAATAAAATGAGACTTATTCGATAATTTTAACTCAATGATTATAAATATTAAATCCAATGTATTAAATAAATATCCCATGTGCATTTAAAATTAATTTTAACACATGTTTATGTAATGTGAAAAACTTCATTTTAACCTTAACAACAATAATTAAATTTTGTTATTGTTATTTATGTAAAAAAATAATTTGGACTTATTATACAATATAAATTATTCCTATTCCAAATATGGAATACAATTTATTAAATTCCATTCATATAAGTTTAAGAATTTAATTTCAAATAAAACCCACATATGTGATGAAAAGGCTATTTTCTGAAGAGAAAATTTCCATAAGTATAAAATGTTTGATTATGATGATTGAATTTGGATTAATTATTACATAATTGAACAAATTTTAATTTTAATTTTTTTAAAAACCAAATATAACTTTTTAAATGATTTAAACAAAAATGCAATTTTCAATAATAACTAGTATTTTTTACTATTCATGAAATAATTAAACTTTTAAAAAAATACCAAAAAATTACCATAATATATTTTTTACATTTTTATTATATAATTATGTTCATTTTATAAAATTAATTTTCAAAAATTAGAAAAAATAATTTTATTATTTGTTCACAAAAAGCAATAAAAATCATTTTTGGGAGAAAAATTTATTTTTGAAGCATATAAAGACTTTACCAAAGATTAAGCACTTATTTATCTATATATTTTATTTATATAAAACCCTTATACATAATTTTAAAAATGTTTTTGTTCCTATTAATACCACCAAGTTTAACATCTAGGTTATAAGGATAATGTTTAAATAATAATTTTAATAGTATATTATGGCTCGTTAAAACTTAGTGTTGTGTATAACATACGATATCAAAGAAATTAAATTTATTTGAGTAAAATATTTCATAAAATCTCATGGTGTTAGATTATAACCATGTTAAAATTAATTTAAACCTTTTAATTTCATGACTTTGATACAAACAATAGGGATACTTCTTCCTCATCATATCCTTAGGTTCCCACATAAAATCCTCAAGTAGATGGTTTCACCAAAAAACATTGACCAAGTGAGTTATCTTGTTTCATAGTACTTTATATCTATGATCTAGAATCTCTAAAGGTTTTATTCATAAAAAAGATCATGATATAGAGGTATGAACTCTGATTTCATTACATGTGAATGACTAGGTATGTATTTCCTCTAAAGAGATACATGGAACACATCATGGACTTTAGAGAGGTTTGGTGGAAGCAAAAAGAAATAAGAAAATATCCCTACTCAATCAGGAATATTTAAAGGGACAATATACATTTGGATAATATTTTATTTATTTACAAATCATATAACATTATTCCATAGATAAATTCATAGAAAATCCTTCTAAAAAACATAAACTTCAAGACCATGTTGATGATTATAATCCTAACTTCTCTATCAAATTTGTGATTCCATTATGTGTTACTGAATGGATATAACATTATCTACCATTTATTTATCCAAATTAGGTCCCAATAAATGTATTTCCTCAACTTCATTCTACCATGTTGTATTTATACACCTCTTTCCATAGAAGGATTCATAAAGATCCATTTAAATGCTTAAGTGAAGGCTATTGATGTAAGAAAACTAAACTAGAGGATGATGTTGATCCAACCACCTTTGAAATACATAGAATAATACATGAGAATATAATTTAGGGTTTGAATTATTCTCTCATACTGACCATATTTATAAGGATGATAAACTGTTCTGAAACTTAAATCTGTATTTAAAGACTGTTGAAGACTTCTCTAGAACTTGAGATAAACCTTGGATCTTGACAAGATACAATAGAATGTGGTACTCTATGAAAAATTAAAACTTCCTAATTTATATCCTAGAAATATGATCTGGATAATAATATTATATGATATAAATTAAGTGTGATGGATTCATAAGGGGATCAACTATAACCCCTATAACATTATCCCCTTTAGATGTTGTGGGGAGTCTGATGCCAAAACCCATAGTGATGTTTTCCCATTTCCATTATGGTATGGGTAATGGTTGTAACATGACATTTTTTTTTTCAACCTTAACATGATGAAATTCCATGCACTGAGATACATATTCTTCAATATATCTCTTCATGATATCACAAAATAAATACTCTTTCAAATCTATATACATATTTTTACTTCGAGGATGAAAAAAGAATGAGGAACTATGAACTTTATCTAATAGATCCTTCTTAAAATAAGATATGGATGTGAAACATACATGGTTGATGAACCTTATCATTACATAACATTCAAGTTAAAAATTAGGAACATTTTTGACCATATTTTATAGCGCTACATCTTCTTTTTGCACCTATTTAATCTTCAATTAGATAGTTGGTTGAACACTAATTTGAGAAAGATAGTATTTCACCACTTTATTAATTATTTCTAGATATATTATTTAAAAATGAAAAAATATTGGATATTTTGTGATCCTAATAACAGATAAGATAAGATGATCCTTTTGACTCAAATAATCGACTACTGTGTTCTCTTTTCCTGGGTGGTAATGTATTGTGAAATCATAATATTTAATTAGGTCTAACCATCTTCTATAAAACTTGTTCAACTATTTCTATGTGAATATATAATTTATAATTTTATGATTATTATATATTTTCAACTTTCTATATAAACTCAACACCTATATATTTTTAATGTAAAAAATACCATGTATAAATCCAAATCATGAGTTAGGTAATTTTTCCCATGAACCTTCAATTGTCATGAGGCATTAGATATATTCATATCATTTTTAAACACCATGGTTTTCTTTACGATAAAACATATTTCCAAAAAATAAACTTAGCATTTATTTGTCACATAATTTAAAAAAATTCCATATCAACTGATACATCACATAAGTTAGTGAAAGGAATTTCACCCTTTTCACCCTTTGGTTGTGGGTTCAAGTCCAGCAACCTTCCCAAATGAGACAGGTTGTCCTTTTTTTTACTAAAACTATTTTAATATAATTCTTATAACATCCCAAGAAATATGATGAACATCCTTAAAAATTAATTTAATCATATAATATCAATAAAACCTGAAGGTCATCAATACCTTAAAACATATAAAAAGATAATTCTTCTCAAATATTACTACATGTTGAACCTAAGGTTTACACATACATTATCCTAATAAAAATTCTCCCAAAATATCATTAATCACATTAAAACCACATTACTTTAAACCTCAAAAGTGATATTTAAGACTTTGAACTTAATATCAACCTTGAACACATAAAACCATGATGATATCCATAACTCTTAAGTTAATCTTATATGAAGAAATATATTCTTCCAAAATTAAATCAATCCTTATATATTTCATGATTATCATAACAAAAATACCATTAATAAAAATAATTATACATTATAATTATTGAATACATATACATAAATACTTAAAAACTTTTACTTAAATGATTTTGTATAACATAGGTACTTCATTGTTATAGGAAATAATCCATAGTTTAGGGAATTAACTTGAATAATTCCCAAGTTACCCATATATAAGACATAATATTCCTTGTAAATTCATTTCTCAATGATATTTATTTCCACATAAAAAACATCTTCCCCTCTATTTGAGATATTATTATAGGTAGTTATTCCAAACTTCTTGACATGTAGGAAGATAAATATTCTTTCCTCTATGTTCATCACTACCCAAACTTTCATAAATGACTTTCTTCCTCTTATTTTACATGTTTGGAATCTCTCCAATGTATATGTTGTTAATCATATATTGTGATATCTGATTAGGCATAATCAAAATATCTTTCTATCCAATAACTATCCAATTTGGTTTCTTATTGTCACCAAATTTTCCATTACATTCAGTGTTAACATGACTCTTCCTGGTTCCATCCATTGACTAAAACCAAAAAACATAGTTTAAGCAACAATAGTCATAGTGGAGAACCACATAATCATGAAAAAGAACTTATAGGATGTCTAAATCATGAAAACTTATTTTCAATATTTGAAAACTTAGGCATAACCATAATCATTAATGGTCATCATTAAAAAAACTCATAATGGTTCATAAATATTTTGTCAATTTCCAAAACATATCTTCCAGGACTCTAATATAAGGTGTGCATCAAGGTCTATTGTCATACACTAGGTAATAATTGAGTCAAAGCCTAATCCACCCTTTTCGAAGTTATTCCCCCTAAGTAAAATTGTATTAGATCCACATCCACTTATATTTACAGATATAAATAAAATTACATGGAAACCACTGTAACTCCTAGATATTTTTATGAAATATATTTTTTTAAAATAATTTTATTTCTTTGATTTCTTACGTTACACCCAATACCGGTTTAGCTTGTGTTACATTCAACACTGAGTTTCTACGAAACATAATTTAATAATTTTAATTATTTAAAAAGAAAATTATAATATATATGTTAGAATATAAATCATGAACATGATAAACTGAATTATTAAATGATGGTTTATACATGTTAACCCCCTTTTTAAATTAAAAGGAAATCTTTTTTTTTCTAAAAAACTATTTAAATGCACAAGTGTGTTTTATACCAATAAAATAAAAAAATAAATCTTCATGGATTATATTAATGAAATAAATACACCCACACACATATATAATATTAAATATAATGTTTAACATTAATCCCATGTATTTTCTAGACATGATATAAAAATAAATCCAGTTTTATGCTTAAAAACTGTATTTTTTTAAAAGCAGTTTTCCCCTTTTAATGGAGAACTTGTTTTAAAACTAAATTTTGAAACATTTATAAATTATATTTGAAATAATAAACTTCTTATTTGTAATAGGGATATCAATATTTACTTTGGGGGAACTTGTGGTATTTTTTAGAGAAGTTTTATGTTTTGATGAATAGTGAAAAAATGCTGAATTTTAATTGAAAAATGTTTCTCATCTAACTTATTTATATAGTTAAATTATGTTTTTATTGGTTTTAAATTATAATTAGTAAAATTTTAAATCAATTAATCCAATTTAGGTTTTTGGAACCATTTTTACATCGAAATTGGATATAAAAAACATTTCAATTTTTTGGACCTTTTAAATTTAAAAACCCTTCGTCTCATGACATCCGTGAGATTAATTTTAAATTAATTTATACCACTTAAATTATTATACATGTAAAAAATATATTACATAGTTGGAATAATATGGTCAAAAATTATTAATTAGGGCACTTTTATTTTTTGACAATATGAATAGTAACATTGATCATTTTTGTTACCATTGTGAAGGAACAAATTAAGTATTTTATGTTTTAAATAAAGTGATATAGATTACAAAATGACCTTAAAATTTCCCAAATATTATTGTATGAATTTAATTCTACACTTAACACATAATGTTTTAAATTTAATAATTTAATGGATATTATTTCATGAAAATGACTTGGATAATATTAAAATAAAAGCGAGTGACAAAATGTCACACTCTTACTTTTAATATGTATAAAATTTTTATTATGGGGATAAATAGAATATATACTTAATTATATATATTATTATGAAATATAAAATTTTTATATACATCATGTAAATTTATTTTTAATTTTTAGTGAATAAATAATTATCATAAATAATTACACAATGATGATGTATTAATTATTCAATTTATTAAAAACTCAATTAAGTGATATTAAAAATATTAAAATAAATATAATTTTAATTAATTAAGGTTAACCAAAAAATTTATAAGTGAATATTAAATATTATTTATTTATTAAATTAATTTATTTTAAGTGATATTACTGTGTTGATTTTATTAAAGTCAATGTAATGAATAGTGTCAAAATTGACACTAATGATATTTTATGAAAATAATAGTCTATTAAATTAGTTAAAAATTATAAAAATACTAAATAAAGACAAAGGTTATAAATTATGGTAAAAAATCATAAATTTACCATTTATGGATCAATTTACACATTATAAGTAAAAATATACACCTTTTAATATTCAAAATGTTGTTACCATAGTTAAAATTAAAATAGGTTAACGAAGAGTTAATAAAAAAGATAAAGTTTAAAATTAAAAAAAACATGAATAAAATATTTTTTTGATGGTATAAAAACCCTATATCACATTATATTTTAATACCTTGTAATTTTTATGTATTTTGATTGATATTTAATTTATTTTAATTTAATATTTTTGTGAAATTCGAAAAGTGCCCCTCACCTTCATTATAAAAGGACACCTCCTACATCACATAATTTCACTACCTTGAGCCTTATATCTCAAAAAACTCTTCCTAATTACCTTATCCACTTAACTAGACACATTTTAGATGTTCTGGTCTTCCAAAAAACCAACTCCGGAGTCCTTTAGGGGAGATCTAAAGGAGTCGTTTCAAAGAAAATGTAATATCTATAACCGATCACTCTCTTTTTGTACTCTTATATACCTTATGTAAATCTATGATATATATAATAAAATAATAAATTTATAATCCTCAATATACTAAAATTTTATTATGATTATGAACACACCACTATACAACCCCTTACTTATTGAACAAGAAATGAAAGTATCACTCGTGCGCAGGTACGACTTACCTTCTCCACGTAGTGATACAATTCATTTCCCCTCACTATAATTTATGAGTGGGAATTTTGATTATATTAATTTTTATATATTATATTAATGAAATAATTATACTTATATTATTATAATATCATATTTACCTTTTTACCACCTAATCTCTTGGAAAATGAGAATGTCGCTCATGTGTACGTATAACTTACCATCCCCACGATGCAATATGATTCGTTTTTCATCTATATTTTATATGGATGGTAATAATGGTGAATTTTATTAATATATATTATATAAATAACATTTTAATTATTTTTTAATTATAATATATCATATAATTTTCCTTCTTTTAATATGAAAATAAAATGAAAAAAACGTTTTTGCGTACGTACGGTCTACCATCTATATGAATGGTGTATTTTATTTTCAATCTCTAAATTTTATGAATCACTATGAATAAATATATACTGAATGAATATATGATATTTATATCATTTTTATCATTCTAGATATTATGAAATCATAATCTATGTAAGAGGATCAAGGATAAAAATTCAAAACATGAATGAAAAACAAAGTGGTTATTACCTGGAACAAAACTTTAACATGGAATTGTTAATAAGAAATTAATATAAAGTCATAAGTAAATAACATTTGGTATGATATATATGAATATAGTTGTGTGGTATATTTATAATAAAATAATATTTATTATAAAATAGGTTTTAACATATTCAAAGGAAGTTAATACTTAAGGTAATGGATTTTTGTCTCACTTTTATTTCTATGGGACACATGACTTATACACTACCTGTTTCTTATGTGTAGTGTATATACTACCCATGAATATATTTTATTATTATTATCATAAATTTTATGGTATTTTAATATCCATATAATTTTCTTTCATCCATGGAGCATATGATTTGACTAGTTATAAAGTGGTAATGGTTAATTTTATAATCTCATTTTTATTCGAGATTGTTTATACATAAGTATCTGCTTAGGAATATTTATCTTCCATGTCCATGTTTCTTAAAAATGTTTTTTAAAATATTTTTACTATTATTATAAAATTTTTAATGTCATTTTTACCCATGTGTGAATTTTTACTAAATGGTTTGAAAGGAATATTTTTTTCATTTTCCTAATGAGGTACTTTGTGACTTTTCCAAAAAAAGCATGAGAGGAATGATTTTTTAACTTATATGGAATGAACAGATTTTTAAACTTTTATGAAACATTAATTCCTGAAATATTACCTTAAAATATGACGTGGTTATTTTCAAATAAATATTTTTCTTTTATAATTGTGCGGCATTTTAAGAAGAGAAAACATTTTCAAAGAAGAAAGGACATTTTCCTCAAGAATTATTTTCAAGTGATATCTCAAAATTATTTTTCATTTACAATAACATTATTTGATGTTAATTATGATTTATTCGGGATATTTTTCAAGTATAATATCTCTATTATTTATATGGTTGTTTTATGTTATGATGAAATTATCTTTATCAAACCCATTTATTTTATGGGTTCTCATATGAAGAATGATTTATGTTCTTATGACACAGATATGTGTGGTTTTCATTATGTGATGGGTGGGACCTATATACCCCTCCAATTCACTAGGTAAAGATTTATATCTCATTATATAGAAAATACTAGAAATAGGAGTGATCTCAGTTCTATAATACAAGATTGGAATGGTAGTAAAATATGTTTAGTAATATAGGGCTGGAATGGGGAGTGAACTAAGTTTAGTAAAGGACTCTGTCCACTATGATGGTATTAGAAGTGAGCCTTGAATAATAAAGAAATGATTTATGATTATGTGTATTCCAAAATTCCATGTCTTATGTTATGCTCTCATATAATATGTTCTTTGATTCTTTGTGAACTTCTATGATTTATCACATGACAAGATATCTTGATCATTGATACGATGGATATAATTTTCAAAAGTTTTTATGCTCTTATGTCTTATGATCATAAAATGATTGATATCTACATTATTTAACCTTAATGAGCATGTGAGGTCACCCTTTTTATATGTTTTTTTCCCTAGTTTATAAATAAATCTTTTAGATAAATATACTAAAGGGGAATATCTTTATGGGAAACTTTGAAGATATTTCACCAGACTAGAAGTTTGTGTTCTATGTTTCCAAAGGCACTAAACTAATTTGGTCTTTGGGTGTGTGTTTATGTAGTGTATGAAATATTCCAAAAAAATGATGTAATATCCATGTATTAAAATCTTGAGACATTATAGTTGGTATCATAGCAAAGGTTTAGCCAACCTTTGGAAACTAGGATGAAAAAACCATAGCGAGATCCCTAAGGATAAGTCTAAGTATAAGTTAAAATACTATAATTTTAGTAATTATCATAGATAATACATGATTAAACCTAATATGTTATAGTTTGAAAGTAATTTCCCTTGATTATGTAGTTTACCATTATGATAAGTCTTACTCACACTATACTTCTAGTTTTAGTCAATGGATGGAAATTAAAGGAACTATTTTAACATTGAATATGATGGGTATTGCAATGAATGTGCTCCTGAGAAACCAAATTTTATGGGAGATGGAATGATAAATCTTATCAATATACTCACACAAGATATGAATCATGTAAGAGTTACAAATGAGTAGAATAGGGAACAAATATCTATTGAGTCCTTCATGAGGAAACATACACCTTCATTAAGTGGGTATTATAATCTACTTTTTTCTGAACAGTGGATTAGTACCATTGAAAAGATATTTTCCATCCTTCAGTGTTCATAACATGAAAAAATAATTTTTTATATTTATCATTTAAAATTTGAAGTAGACTAATGGTGGAATCTAATCAAGAATACATGGTAGCAAGATGAAATTGAATACATGGAATGGGATGAGTTGAATAACTTATTTTTCAATAAGTACTTTACTAATATTATTTTTATGAATATAGATAAGGAGCTCCTTATGATTAAGAAAAATAATTATGAATTTGTTGGTACCTTTGAGGTAAATTTTACTTGACTTACAAGGTACATTTCTGGTATTATCATTCAACCTAAAAGTAAGGTTGAAAGATTATTTAGTGGGTTAAAACCATGTATTCTAAGGTTATGATCCATAATAGAATCTAGTATCAATGAAGAAATTGAGTTTTGTGATATTAAGGTTGAAAAAGAGGTTAGTTTTAAATATCAACTTCAAGGTTTTTAAAAGAAAGGAAAGATAGAGATTAAAGGAAAATATAAAAACCAGGGAGAAAAGAAGATGAGCTTTATTTTATGATTAATGTGTGGAAAGAAACATGGAGGAAATTATCTTAAGGGTACAAGTAGATGTTTTAAGTATAGGAAAGAAGTTCATCAGGAAATCAACCTCTTATGGGAAAAAGATATCTAATTATGTGAATAGAGAAAAGGATGTAGAGAATGCACCCCAAGCAGTTCAATGCTTAAAGTGAAAGGAAAATGGTATTTATGATAATAAATTACCAAATCCTAGGGTTAACATTGATGATAAATGTTAGAAACTAATTAAATCTAAAGAAAAAAAGAAATCTCATGCCATCACTATTAGTGATGTGGAGCATGAAAGTGGAGAAGTGTAATGATTGAGTTCATATGTAATGGAATTCAAGAATAATGTTGTAGAATTACTTTTATGGTATTATGGAGCAATGAAACATTTATGAATTGGTATACTGTAGTTTTTAATTATTAATTTGAAAGTATATTTTGAATGGTACTAGTAACCATGAATAATGATTTAGGTGGTAAGGTGATATTTTTGGAGAACACAAGATTAAGGGAACAATAACCCTTAATATGTGCATGATGTTGGTATAATGAAATAAAGAGATGTTTGATTATGAAAAAATAAATGGGATAGTATTAATGAACTTGGGACTAATATGATGACAATGTGGTTTATGATATCATAGATTGAGTTTATATAATTTTTGGATTTATGGTATGAGGAAAGTGTTAAATATTGAATGTATGCATGTTTTAACTAAGGTTTCATGGTCATTTATGTTATTAACATGTTTCAAGAGAATATATGATAATAGTATTCACATGTTTGGTGTGAGAACATTAAGATCTTAATAAAGTTATTTGGGATATTAATGTAAGCTGATTTTTAAAATTTAGTGACCTTATTTTGAAAGTTTTGGATTTTAATATTTTGGGAGGATCATAAAGATAACCATTTATGAAACTGTTTATATTGAAATTTGGATAAGGTTTTAGAGATAAAGTATTAACTCTCTATATAAGGATTTATGCATATTGTAAAACCTTTGATAACCTTTTTTTTGATGTTAAGAAAAATGGAATAATCTTTCATTCTATGGATATCACGATCTTATACAAATTTAAGAATTAATAATTCACCTCCATTTCTTGAAATAAGAGATTAAGTGGAAATTGGTCAAGGTAAAATGAAAGGATGATATTATGATTATGAAATGTAATTAAATAAAGTAAGTATTTTTTCTCTTGAAAATTCTTCAACTCTAGGGAAAATATCTTTAAACAAAAATATTATCCTAATACCTTCTTTTATGATGAATTAGATGGTCCATTAGATCATTGAAGATTTATGGATTTTTGATTTTTAACTTTCTCCTGACCATGTTCTCTATCACTCTCCATTATAACTTTATAGTTATATTTCTCTTCCATTTCCATTTTTTCACTTTCCACCTATGTTCTCCTATGTGGAAACCTAGTTATGAGTTACTTTGGGTAAGCGTTAAGTTTCCAACTTTACTTTTTTAAAAGGATGTTTTAGTCTTAATTTTAATGATGTGAGTTTCCTACAAATAAATTCTCTAACATGAACCTTTTAATTTCAAAGAGCAATTTCGAATTGCAAGGACATGATTTCATTTTGAAATTATTGATCGTATTGGAACAATATCTTATCTATTGGTACTTCTACCAAATCTCTCTCAAGTTCATGACGTGTTCTATGTATCTCTTATGAGTAAGTACATACTTGATCCTTAAAATTTACTAAAATAAGAGGTAGTACCACTAGAGAAGGATATTTATTGTGAATAGAAACCATTAGAAATTCTAGATCATAGATATAAAGTTATACAAAACAAGACCACTCACCTGGTTAAAGTTTTGGGGAGAAACCACCAGTTTAAAGAAGATATGTGAGAACCTAAGGATATGATAAGGTATAGATATCTACATTTTCTTGAATTATAGTGATTAATTTTGAGGGTGACATTAATTTTAATGGGGGTAGAATGTAACACCCCAAGATTTTTATGAAATAGTTTTTTTAATTTCTTTGATGTCTTACATTACACCTAATAATGACTTAGTTAGCGTTACAAGGAACAATGGGTTTCTACGAAACATCATTTTTAATTGTAATTATTTTAAAAAAACTATTATAACCTAGATTTTAGAATAATATGTATGAATAGGATAAAATGAATTATGAATGTCTGGTTTACACATGTAAAACGCTTTTGAAATTAAAAGGAAATCTTTTTCTAAAAAAACTATTTAAATACAAACAAGTGTGTTTTATAACAATAAAATAAAAATATAACTATTTATGGATTGTATTAAATATATAAATATATATAAATATATATAAATATATATATAACATTCAATATAATTTTTAACATTCATCCTATTTGTTTTCTATACATGATATAAAAATAAATCTAGTTTATACTTAAAAACTATTATTTCTAAAAGGAGTTTTATCTCCTTTTAAGGATGCACTTATTTTGAAACTAAATTTTGACACCTTTATATATTATATTTGAAAAAAATAAACTTATTATTTGTAATTAGGATATTAAAATTTAAACTGGGTTAACTTAGAATTTTTCTAATAAGTTTCAGGTTTTGATGAATAATGAAAAAATACAAAATTTAAATTGAAAAATGTTTTTTATCAAACTTATTTATATAGTAAAATTATGTTATTAATTTGTTTTAAAATATAATTAGTATAATTATACATACATTAATCAATTTTAGGTCATTGGAAGTAATTTCACATTGAAATTGGATATAAAAAACATTTCAAACTTTTGGGCCTTTTCAATTTAAAAACCCATCGTCTCATGCTGTCTGTGGGATTAATTTTAAATTCATTTATGCCACTTTAATGATTAGAATAGTGAAAAATGGATTAAATAATTTTAATCATAAGTCTAAAATTTATTAATTGGTTCTTTTTTATTTTTGTACAATATGAATAGTAACATTGGTAATCTTTGTTACCACGTAAAGCGTAAAATTGGGTAATTTAGGTTAAAAATAAAGTGATAAGGATTATAAAATAACCCAAAAACATGGACAAAATATTATTGGATGAATTTAATTGGACCCTTAACACATAATGTTACATAAATTTATAAATTTAATAATTTAATGGATACATTTACATGAAAATGACTAAGATATTATTAAAATCAAAGCGAGTGAAAAAATGTCACAATCTTACTTTTAATAAATATAATATTTTTATTATGAGGTTAAACAAAATATTTTATTAAATATATATATTATTATGAAATATAAAATGTTTATATATATCATGGATTTTTTTTAATTTTTAGTGAATAAATAATTATCATAAATAATTACACAATGATGATGCAGTAATTGTTCAATTAATGAAAAACTCAATTAAGTGATATTAAAAATATTAAAATAAATATAAGTTTCATTAATTAAGGTTATAAAAGAATTTTCTAGGTTAATATTAAATATTAGGGATTTATTAAATGATATTTTAGAAGTTATATTGATGTATTGATTTTATTGAAGTTAATGTAATGAATATTGTCAAAATTGACAATAATGATATTTTATGAAAATAATATTTTATTAAATTATTTAAAAATCATAAAAATTATAAATAAGTACAAAATGGATATATTATGGTAAAAAATATCATAAATGAATCATTTATGGTTCAATTTACACCTGAAAAGTAAAAATATCCCCCTTTTAGTATTGAAAATGTAGTTACCGAAGTTAAAATTAAAATAGGTTAACGATGCGTTAATAAAAAAGATAATGTTTAAAATTACAAGAAATGTTATCTAAAATATATATTTTTATTCTATTACCACAAAATCCCAAATTATTTATGAATAAATTTCCATTTTTAGGTATTTGGATTGATATTTAATTTATTTTAATTTAATCTTTTTGAGAAATTCCAAAAGTGCCCCTCACCTTCATTATAAGAGGACACCTCCTACCTCATATCATTTCACCACTTTTAACATTAAATATCAACCAAAATATACCAAATTATCTTCTAATATTACCTATAAAATTTATTTAGGTTCTTTTCTTCCCAAAAGTCCAACTCTAGAGTCCTTTAGAAGAGATCTAAAGGTGTCGTTTCGAAGAGGAGGTAATCGCTCTAACCGCTCACTCTCTTTTTATACTATTATATAACTCATATAAATATATTATATATATCATAAAATAATGAATTAATAATAATAAATATTATGAAATATTATCATTATTATGAAGAAACCGCTATACAAACCCTTTTCCATCCAACAAGAAATGAAAGTATCACCTGTGCGTACGTACAGTTTACCATCTCCGCATAGGGATACAATTTATTTTCCATAACCATATTTTATGAGTGGATTTTATGGTTGGATTAATGTTTATATATTATATTTCTGACATAATTATACTTTTGGAATGATAATATAATATCTACCTTTTACCACCTAATCTTTTGGTAAATGATAACGTTGCTCATGTTAACGTATGGCTTACCATATCCACGATGCGATGCGATTATTTTTTCATCTATATTTCACATGGATTTTAATAAGGATGGTTTTTTTAATATTATGATATATAAAACATAAAAATAGTTTTTTAATGATAAATTATCATATAATTTTTTTTCTTTTAATATGGGAAGAAAATGAAAACAACATTCATGCGTACATACAGTCTTCCATCTCATGAACAATGTATTTTATTTTTCATCTCTAAATTATATTAATCACCATGAATTAATATATAATTAATATATATAATATATTTATATCATGGTTATCATTATGGAGACTATTATATCATGATCTATGTAAGGGGACTAAAGATAACAGGTCAAAACATGAATGAAAAACAAAGCGGTTATTACCCGAAACATAACTTTAACATAGAATTGTTAATAATAAAATAATATAAAGTCATAAGTAAATAATATATGTTATTAAATATATTAATATGTCTATGTGGTAGATTTATTATAAACCAATATTTATTATACAAGAGGTTTGAATGTATATGAAGGAAGTCAAGACTTAAGGTAATATATTTTTGTCTGACTTTAATTTCTGTGGGACACATGCCTTATACACTACTTATTTCTTATGTGTGGTTTATATAATTCCCAAAAATTTATTTTATGAGTCTTATACTAAATTTTATTTAATTTTCATATCCATATAATTTTATTTCTTCCATTGATCATATGATTTGACTGGTTATAAAGTGGTAAGGGTTAATTTCACAATCTCTTTTTTATTCTGGGTATTTTGTAAGTAAGTATCTTCTGGGGAATAATTATCTTCCATGTACATGTTTCTTAAAAAATTAAAATTACTTTTACTATTTTTCTACAATTTTTATATAATTTTTAACCATGTGTGAATTTTTACTAAATGGTTTGAAAGGAATTTTTTTGTCGCTTTCCTAACGAGGTACTTTATAAATTTTCTTAAAAAAGTATGAGAGGAATGTGTTTTAACTTATAAGGTATGAATGGATTTTTAAAATTTCATGATAATTAATTCCTTGAATATTCCATTAATAAATTACAATTTTATTTTAAAATAAAATGTTTTCTTTTTGAAATTGTGATGCATTTTAAGAAAAGAAAGCATTTTCAAAGTAGAAATGATATTTTCCTCAATGAATTATTTTCAAGTGATCTCTAAAAATTATTTTCCATTTACAATAACATTATTTGATTCTACTAGTGATTTATTGTGTATATTTTTCAAGGATACTATCCCTATTATTTCTATGATTGGTTAATGTTATGATGGAATTATGTTTATGAAACCCATTTCTTTTATAGATTCTGATATGATGAATGATTTATATTCTTGTGATACACATATGTATGGTTTTAATTATATGATGGGTGGGACATATATCTCACTCAAATTAATTGGGTAAATATTTATATCTAATGATAAATACATGACTATAATTAGGAGTGAACTTGGTTCAGAAATACATGATTGGAATGGGAGTAAACTTGGTTCAGTAATATAAGGCTAGAATAGTGAGTGAACCCAATTTAGTAATGGAATTTTCCACTATAATGGTCTTGGAAATGAGCCTTGACTAATGTAGAAATGATTTTATATTCTTATGTGTATTTCATAATTATATGTATTATGTTATTCTCCTATAAAATATGTTCTTTGATTATTTATGAACTTCTATGATTTATCCCATGACATGATATCTTGATCTTTGATATGTTGGATATAATTTTTAAATGTTTTGTTTATGTTGTTCTATATTATGATTATGAAATGATTGATATCTCCCTTATTTAACCTTACTAACCATCTAATCCCACCCTTTTTATATATTTCATTTCCCAAGGTTATAAAGAAAGGTTTTACATACAAATAATAAAGGGGAAGATCTTTGTGGGAAACATTGAAGATATTTCACTAGACTAGAAGTTTGTGTTTGAAGTTTCCAAAGGAACTAAAATAATATGGTCTTTGGGTTTGTGTTTGTGTAGTGTATGAAATATTATGTAAATATTATGTAATATCTATGTATGGAAATCTTGGGTCATTATATCCATTCAATATATCCTTCACAAAAATTCTAAAATATTTTCCTATACATAGACTTATCATTATGTCTCTCATTAAAGTTTTATCATACTATTTACCAAAGGTTAAATAAAAATATCCTCTGATGCCAAATTTAAAGACCCACACTTATCATACATAGATACTAGATATTAATATATCAATATTCATTTCATCTTATAAAAACATGCATGATGATTATAAAGGTTTAGTGTGTTTAGAAATATGGATATATAAAAAACTGGCTCATAAGTGAACTACGTCATCTCCCACTAAGTTATTCATAAATAAAACCCTTCTTAGAAATATAATCTATAAAACTATTATTTATAACCCGGGGAAAGGAAAAATAAGAAAGGGTGAGATTGGATGCTCAGTAAGGGTAAACAAGGGAGATATCAATGATCAAATAATCATAACATGAGTATAAGGGTATGAAAATATGATATTAATATTTAAAAACCATACCCTGTATGTCAAATATCATAATATTGAGTCATGGAATAAATTTTGGTAGTTTATAAGACATGAATCATAAAGGAATGAAAGATCACAATCCATGAGATCGTAACATAGGAATAATATATGGATTGTGGCATACACATAATCATATAAAATCATTTCTTTAGTATTCAAGGATTATCTCCAAGGCTATCATAATGGAATGGGTTTACTCCACAAACTATAATAGTATTCAAGTTTCACTCCCAAGACTATCATAGTTGACAAAGTCTCTTACTAAAATAGGTTCACTTCCCATTCCATTTATGTTTATCTCACAAGATATAAATCATTACCTAATTAATTGGAGGGATATATATGTCCCACCCATCACATAATGAAAATCATACATATATGTTCCAAAATATCATAAAATATTCATCATATCAGAAACCATGAAAAGATATGGGTTTCATTAATATTTCATCATGACATAACCCATGGAAAATAAATAGGTTTCATAAACATTTCATCTTTACTTTATAGAATGGACCATGTAAAAGGAACATGTTTCACAAGCATTTTATCTTTTCATAATAATATTACCCATCTAAAAGAAACTAGTTTCATAAACATATTGTCATCATAAACATAAAACATATAGAGAAAGAATAAGTACAGTACAATTGGACGACATCATTATAAAATATTAAGTACCATAAAATAGTGTCATCTTATATGGAAAATTATTTTGAAAGATCACATCGAACATTTATTGATGAAAACACCATTTCCATTATGAAATATATTATTTAAAATCTAAAAATTTCCCAAATATTAACAAAAAAATTTATTTGAAAATAACCTTGGAAACTTTTAAGGGAAGATTTAAATATTCAAGTCTTACCAACAGTGTAAAATTCCATTCATTCCATGTATGTTAAAATAAATATTCCTTTCACATTTTTTGTAAAAAGTCAAAAGTAGCTTGTTTAGAAAATGATAAGAAGTTTCATTTTAAAATAATTTCATAAAAGTAAAATGTGGTTAAAAAATTCTTTAAATAATTATTGGATAATAGTAAAAAAAATATTTTAAACATATCTAGAAAATATGGACATGTAACAAAAAGGATTTCCCACTTAATAGAGAAATAAATTAACTTTTTATTAAAAAAATTCTTTTGTACTCTTTAAACCTTTAAGAGAGGAAAATGAAAGGAAAAAATGTATTCTACAGGAATAAATATAGGATAAAAATTCATGAGTTTCCTGAGAGTTATATAATAAAATTTCATCATAAAAAAATTAATCATAAACAATCTTGATAAATAATGATATTGTAACCTAAATCTTTTACCACTTTGGTAACTTTTGAATCATAAGCACAATGAAAGAATAATGTTAAATGAAACTTTAAATATCATGAGAATAAATAAATTCATGATATAAAATGTTGAAGGGGATGTATATACACCTTATAAAATTATATATAGGTGCATAACATAACATATTTCCAAAATAATACAATTTGAGATAAAAATACATTACCTTGTGTCTTGAATTTCTTCGTACATGTTCAAACCTTCTTCACATAAAAAACATAATTTATACATCTTATTAATGAACTCAGGGTTGGTATTTTTGGAAGACCAATAGATATAAAACGCATATAATGATTATATGGAGATATTTTGGTAGGTTTTGGTCAAGAAAAATGGCTTATGATGTGTAAAGAAGTGAGAAAAGGAGGTCTCCTTTTATTATTTAGGAGTTAAATTTTGGTAAATAATTAAAACTATTCAATAATGAGTATTTAATATCAAAACATTTTCCTAAAAAATTGATAAACAATAGAGTGGAGTGATGATATAGTCAATTCGCACCTACACCATAATGAAAGAAACATGTTTTAAACATGTTATTCCCTTAGTCTATAAGTTGACTCATTTTTACCATTTTAGTTTTCACCATGATAACTAGTCTCTTTTTATTTACCCAGTTAATTTATCCTTTAAGGATAAATAAATTATCCTTACTATATATTTTTTTCCAAATAATTATAAATATTAATTCCAATTTATTGAATAAATAATATATGTTTTTTGAAAATTAATTTTAACACAAGCATATGTAACATGAAAAATAATGTTTTAACTTTAACCGTAGTAATTAATTTTTTATTGGATTCACTCTTATTTATGAAAAATAATCAATTTGAGTTTATTATATAATATATATTATGATTATTCCAAATATTTAATCCTATTTATCAAATTCTATTCACATATGTGTCATAATTTAATTTAAAATAAAACCCGCATATGCGATGAAAAAGTGGTTTTCTAAAGAGAAAATTTTCATAGGTATAAAAAGTTTTAATATAAAAAAACAATATTAAATTAATTTTTATGAATTAAATTGGATTAATTATAAAATAATTTTACTAATTTTACTTTTAAACAAATTTTAATCAAAATATAACTTTGTAAATGATTTAAATTAAAAGGAAATTTTTAATAAAAACCAATATTTTTCACTATTAATAAAAAAAATTAAACCTTTAAAAAAAATTCCCAAAATTAAACCTAAGATAAATTTAAAATTTTTATTCCAAAAATTATGTTAATTTTTTAAATAAATTTTCTAGAATTGGAAAAAAATAATTTTATTGTTATTTCCCAAATAGTAATAAAAATAATCTTTTGAGAAAAATATATTTTGAAAACATGTAAAGAATTTAACAAAAATTAAGTACTTATTTATCAATATATTTTATTTATATAAAATTGTTATAATTTATTTTTAAAATGTGGTTATTCTAACTTATATTGATAAGTTTAATGACTAGGATATAACACTAATGCTTAAATAATAATATTAATTGTATATTACAGTTCGCTAAAACTCAGTGTTGTGTATAATGAAATCTATTGAAGAAATTAAATTTATTTGAAAACAAAAATCATAAATATTGAGGTTTTAGAGACTCAGATTTAACTTCATAATATTACTATATGTATGGGAACTCGAGAGTCCACAATAATTTTTCAAACTCAACAATTACATTCATTGAGAGTTAGTTATAAATGATGAGTTAAATTCACTACATATGAATGAAATATGGGAGCTAATGGTTTTACCATAACATAAGAATTTACTTGAGAATAAATAATTTTTTCATCTAAAAAATAACTTTATAGGATGAAGTTATACGATTAATGGATAATGGTAAAGGGTTTTTAGTAAAAGGAAAACAATTCAGTGTTGCTACCATACAGAATTTGAAGATGGTAGCTCCATCTTAATACTCTCGTATAGGGATGAAATGATTCTAAATGGTCCTTACATTAAAAATATTCCTAAGTTAAAATAATATTATTAAATTAGATTTAAGATGAAAAATTTCATGGAAGTCAATAAAATATTAGGGATATGGATTGGGTGATATAAGAAGGACTAAAGTTTGGTGCTATCCGAACAAGATTACATTGATGTATTATCAGGAGATTCATTATTTTCATATGAAAACTATTATTACCCCCTTGGATTCTCACTTGAAATATTTAAAGGAGTAAACATAAAAAATGAATTAGGAGGTAAAGAACATGGAGGATATTTAATTTTCATCAACTGTATAAAGTATGATGTAATCCATGGAATGAACTCATCCAAACATTGTACATGTGGTGGGAGTTGTCAGCTATTTCATGTCCAATTTAGGGAAGGAACACTTAGAGTATATGAAATGAACTATCCAATGTCTCAAAGTAATGAAAGATACCAACTTTGTCTTTAGGATATATGATCCATTGAAGGGGAATATTGTTGTAGACCTTAGGGGATATTTTGGTACTCAAAAGAGTTTGATTGGTTATGTGTTCAGATTTAGAGGAACAACTGTGACCTGGATGTCAAGATTATAACTAGTGGTTTGGTTATCCTTAATAGAATTAGAATATGTGCCAACAATGAAATCAAGGAAATAATTGATATAGTTTGAGTGTTTTTTTAGAGAAAATCGAAAGGGAGTGGAAAAATGTCTTATTATTCTATGATAGTCAGAGTGCAATTCACCTTGCCTGGAATATGGTATTGCATGCAAAAATAAATCACATTTACTTGAAATATCATGTCAAAAAGAAGTTTTTGAATGATAAGGATCTTTAGAAATATAGGATGGTTGGGAAGGGAAAAACCTAACGGACATGTTCATCAATACTTCAGTATAAGAAAGTGTGAGATAATATTGCACCTCAATGGGACTTGGGTGAATGAAAGGAGAAGGAGATGTTTTTTCAGGATGAAGTTCATTTTTTTATTTTACCAAAGTGTAGGAGAGTTTCCATGAGATCCTTGAAGAAGAATTCAAGTGAGAGATTGTTGGGTTATGAATCCAGCTTTAAATATTGACAAAATATACTAGATGTAGAGAGATCTGGATGATTCCTTTGTCTTAGAGAGCTCATAGAGATAGTTTAAACTCTCTAATGGAGTTAGGTTGATTAAACATGGCTTGTGTCTGATAGTAGTATATTGGGAAGTGATATGTTCACTAGAAAATGTTTAAAAAAATTCATTCCTCTTAATTTTATGGTAAAAGTATTCATTACTTTCTATAATCATTGACTTCAATGATTAGAGTTTTGAATGCT
This sequence comes from Viscum album, assembly GCA_963277665.1. NCBI lineage: Eukaryota > Viridiplantae > Streptophyta > Magnoliopsida > Santalales > Viscaceae > Viscum > Viscum album. The sequence continues at coordinate 23,229,861 of OY728128.1, forward strand.
ACAGGAGATTAGAAGTCACCAGGTTCAAATAGTTGGTCATCCAAGAATCTCAGATGGCAGTGTGATAGGAAAATCATCTTCTCCCCACTATAAATAGGGGATGGGACCACTCGTACATGTGTGCTTATAATGTGGTAAATTTAAACTAATATCTATCATATTTTTAAGATTTTAACCATTTGATAGTAATGAAAGATGATATAAATGTTCTCCTATGGTTGTAAGAAAGACATATGTACCATGTAAAACCAAAGCTTTCTTTATTTTCATCAATATTAATGTTTTTGTTGAGATATGGTGTGTATATTTTATATGTGATACTTGGTGTGGTAATTAGGGTTTGAAAACTTCTTATCTTATGGTACATCGGGTTTGTAGGGTAACATCCAGTCAATGTAGCATTCAGAGCTTGACATTCCACTACACATAGCGTATAAAGGAAGAGATGTAGGATTGTAAGAGTACTAGAAATACTAAAATAGGGGTTGGGGATTTTATTTTGTAAAATAATGATACTAATTTTCATAAACTCCTTATGTAGATTAATTAGAAAGAAACTTCTTATAATTCTTAGAGTTTATATATCAGAAAAATAGATCCTCTGATTATCAGAGTATAAGAAATGTTTATAACAAATGTAAACTTTCTTTAAAAATAACATAATAGAAAAAATTAGCTTATAAAAACAAGTAAACTAATATTTTATAAAAAAATAAGAAAAAACTTAAATAAGTTTATAAAATATTATATACTTTAACATTAAGTATTAATGAAATATAAAACCCTAAATTTGGGTATCCATAATTCCCCCTATCTATAATGTTTATTTTCCTTAATCAAGGAAAAACTATATCAAGAATATCAGAACAAATCCATCTTCCAATCCCATGAATTCCCTGATCAGAAAGATCAAACCGATCTCTATCATTCTATCCCTAGAAGCTCTTGAACAACTAGATCAGATAGAAAATTAAAAAAATACAAAAGTTCTTAAGGCCTTTCAAAATAATCCTCTCATATATACCATTAAAAATGAATATCAAATGTTAAAGTAAAGAAATAGCAAAGTAAAAATATGTTATAAAGTCTTTACAATAACCCTTGACAGTTGGTGTTGCTAAGGCTTCTTAATCCTAGAGTAAAAATCATCTTTATAGGTAATGATCCAACTAGCATACATTCAAATATTTTAGGTGGTCATAATTTCCTTAGAAAAAAATATTATTTACATCTAAACATGTTCATCTAATTCTCATAGATTTTTACACCATTACAATTTTTTAGTATTCTATTCGATGGAATAAAAATTGTCTGACTGGTAAAATAAATTTTCTTTATCTGATGTATTTAATGATTGTTTTTTGGAGAAAATTTCTTATTCCACCCAATGAACTTCTTCTAATAGTCTCGATATACCTTTGTATGGTATAATTCATTATACTTTATATAAGTACCCGCCTTAAAACCTTAGATAATCTTTAATTAAATAAATAATTCACATTGAGGATATTTTTAGGTTTAGAGTTTTATATAATTAGGCCATAACTATTATATATCAACTTGAAAAGTACATGTAGACACTACTACTCATGATTCATTTTTTTATAAAAAAAATCTTAAAAAGAAGCATGTCTAGTTCCAAGGTTTAGACACCATAAATTTTCCTTGATCCCATCCTTGACCCTATTCATCTTTAAGTCATATGGAAAACATTTCAAAAACTTGGGATGATCATAAAAAGCTCAGTAAGGGTTATAAAATAAGAAAAGGAAACATTAACCCATCAATAAATAGAAATCAATGAAACCATACTTTTCAATCATAACATACCTCATGAAATCATACGATTTATGAATAAAACATAGAAATCATAAATCATAAAGGTAACTTATGGCATATAAAACATACTTACATTGTAGATATGAAAGCTACATAGGGAGTTACATTGGATTACCCATCACAGTATATTCCCTAAATCTCTTAGGAGAAACATTAACGTTTACCTCTATTACATTACCCAATGCATGGGAGAGCTATCTCGGGCTCACCCGCCCTAGGTTTGTCCCAGAACCACCTGTATATGTAAAAAATGCCCAATAACCATAACATAATCAGAACACATAACACAAGAATAAAGGAAAGATAAAATTTCCACATTTCAATTACAATATATCATTTCAAGATATTAAAAAAATCAATTCTTTATCAAACCATTTTCAAAACAATTTAAAACATTTAATAAATAGATTTTTGGAATCAAAGTGTCCCATACCACTTTGAAAACTTTAAAGGAATTAAAATTTTAAAATATTAATGTTCATATAAATAAATCCTTACCACCATTTTTAAAACATGGAAATTAATGAGAAATATTTAGAGGAATAAATATTTAAAACATTTAAAATGATATTTGAGTTAAAGAGTTACCTACCAAATGAGAGACGATTGAAAATAAATAATTGAGGAATAACATTTAATAGAAACTTTATAATATCATTAGAATAAAGGTATTCATAATATAATATGCCAAAGGATAGTATATACACCATATAAATGTGAATTGGGGCATAACAATAATGATGTCTCAATAGAAGTTAAATTGAGATGAAATCCCTTATAAAGACGGTATCCACATATTAAGGATAAATCAATTATATAATTATGAATGAAAAATATAAATACACTCAATATAATTTGATATTGATTATAAAAAAATCATAGTTCAAACACAAAAATTCATATCATGAAATAATGAACAAGTAGAAGTTTAACCCAAAGAATTGAAATTGAGTTAAAAAGTTCCCTTATAGAAATTTGACAGCTCAATGACGTCACATTAAAATTCAGAAAAAAGATTTGATGAGAGAGAAATGGGTATCTCATCACTTGGACATACAATTTTCATAAATGAGGATATATAAGAACATATCACAACATAAGAAGATGTAAATTAAAATACATAAGAAAAATAAGTCGTTTAAAAATAGGAGGGCGAAAGGTTCCCTTACTGATTTTGTAACTTACGAAACATACACCTCATGAAATAAGGATCATGTAATGAAGATGTAAATAACCAAAAATTAATGTATATTACACAAATAGTACAATCATGTGTAGTACATACACCACACAATGGAAATAGTGACAAATAAAGCATGAATCTCACGTGAATAAAAAGTGAGATAAAAACCCATTACCACGTTGTAATCAATTGAGTCGTATGACCAAAAGTTAATAACCACAAAATTAATCATATAATAACATGAATATAAATATAATCATGATAATGTATATATCAAATGGTATTAAACAATACACCACATGCAATAAATAAGTGGGGAACAATGAAAATCTCACAAAATTAAAAGTGAGATAAGAAACCCCTTACCTCGTGTCTGACATGACCCATTCCTTCTTTAATATCCTGAATAATATTCTAAAGCTAATTTATACTTGATTAATAAATTTTTTCAATTTTATTATTCCTTTAATATCACTTATTACCATGTTATAAACATTATTCAATCATTTAAGTTAATAATGTTCATTTTGTTGATATTTAGTACTTGAGTGAAAAATGAACTTCTTATAATAACAAGTTGTTCTTGTGATCAAAATTCCATTATCTCTAGAATTATATTCATAATTTTGATATCATATATATCATATATATCAATTATATTTTTTTTATTTATAATATTACATAACATTTGGAGATAATAAATGAAATGCACCATTCATAGAGACGGTAAGACGTACGTACACATGAACGCTACTTTCATTTTTATTTCATATTTAATGGAATGAAAACTTAATGATAAATAGGTATATTATAATTCAATTATAATAAAATATGATATATATGTTACATAATTTCATTAAATCCATCCTTTATACATTCCATTTATGTCATGAACGAATCATATCACCTTGAGGGGGTGATAGTCCACACTTCCTCAAATGAAATTAGTGTATTTACACATATTGGAAAGAATAAAGGTAAGTTTGTAAATAAAAATTACAAAATCATAGATAAAAAATAAACATAACATATATCATATATAAATATAGTGCCATTATAATGGCCACCATGAGAGGTAGTGGGAGAAGATTGAACAATCATTGTTTCGTGAGGCAGCAGTTCGCCATCCACAGAAACAATATGTTATTTGTCCATTAGATAGAGGTGTATGTAATTTTAGTTCGAATACTTCTCATAAAAACAACCTAGTATATTTATTATACAGGTTTTTTAATAAAAAAAGGAATAAAAAGAGTTTATGGGGTTGAAGAAGTAAAATAAAACAAAAGAACTTAAGAGAAGACATTACCTTTTAATCGAGTATCTCCCTTTGTTTTTTACCAAAAGTTTACTTGAATTGACTTATTACTAGGGGAAGGCGTCTAGGATGAGTATAGGGATGTAGATATCTTAATTGGTTATAGTTTTCATGATCCACAAGGCTTGATAAGTGTGAGGAATGGGTTAGAAGTGGGTGATTTTTATAAGGGGGAGGAGGGGCTCTTTAGGCATGCTTGAAAATATTATTTTATTATATAATTATTTTCGGTTTCTAAAGGTCAAAAACTCATTAAAGTCAAAGATAAGATGACTCGTGTTAGAAATAAAATCATCCAATAATAATTGGACAGGTTTTGGATATTGTTTTAAACTTTATAATCTTATTTATTTAAATTATTCATTAATGAGGTAAACACTGCATCATTATTTTGTCATAATTTTATTTATTTATTTGATGTATAAAAACTATAAAAAAATATAATGATGTAGGAAATATTTTTAGATTTTAAATTAATATTTATAGTATAAGAGATAACTTATATAACCCCATGTAAAAATTGATTTACTAAAAGATATATGTTTAAGTCATTTTTTCTTTACTTAAAATAAATTAATATAAAGTGCCATTATCACTCCCAAGTGGATCCATAGGGTCCCAAAATAGACCCAAGGATTCCCATGATCGGAAATGTATCAACCAATAGGATTAGGAAACATTTTAGGGTAATTTTATATTATTATAATAATATTTTGTTACCCTTATTTACCAGATTTACCCTTTAACCAGGGTAAATAAAATTTTTACTCAAGTAAATATTCATATTTTCTAAAAATAAAAGTTACCTATTTACACAATTTTGATCTCCTGATTCCAAATATGTAATCCATTTTTAAAAATTCAAAACACAGAAGTGACAGAAATTAATTTAAAATTAATTCCTGCTGTCAAAACAAAAAGTGTGTTTCTAAGAAATAATAACTATCAAAAGATTGACACTTATTTATGTCCAATTTTATGTCAAATTACTTCCAATGACCAAAATTAGATTAAATAGTAAAAAAATAATATAAATATACTTTAAAACCAATTAAAAATATAATATAACCTAATAAATATATTAGATTAAGAGGCCGTTTTGAATTTAAAATACAGTATTTTTCACTATTCATTAGAAAATTAATTTTATCAGAAAAATACCAAAAATTTACCCAAAGTAAATTTTGATGTCCCGATTCTAAAGAATAATTTTATTTTGTCAAATAGAACATATAAAAGTGACCAAAAATAGATTTAAAGAGGGTTCTCCATCAAAAGGCATCAAATCGACCTTTTAATGAATATCAGAGTATTTATGCTAAAAATCAGATTCTTTCTTATTTTAAGACTCTAATTTTTTTGGATAAATGTAAAAAAATTTAACAAACATATATAATTATATTTTAGTTAGTTCTATTAATTACCTCCAGTACAATGATTATGTGTTAACTACCATTTAAAATAATAATATTATTATATTATTTTTCAGTATAACTCAACGTTGTGTGCAACGTAAGGTTTCAAAGAAATCCATTGTTGCGTATCAGGTACGTGTTCAAACATAGAATACCCTTTAATGTAAAATTAAAATTTAATTCAAAAATATTAATAAATTTGAAAATGTTATATTCTTTATTTACTTGGGATGTTACATACTTTCCCCCTTTTAGGAATTGCGTCCTTGTAATTTTAAATTTGGGATTGGAAACTTCATTGAAAGTCCCACATTGGACGAAGAGTCAATAAAAATATCACTTTAAAATAAAGAAAGAGAAAAAAAGGTCACCCGAGACAAAAAATACTAGGATTCCATGAAAACATGGATATGGAAGAGAAACTAACACTCATAGATTAATAGAGAGTGATAGAGAACTTGATCATAGAAAGTTAACCACCACAATAACATAAATTTGTGGTTGGGTAAAAGTATGATGATAAAAGAGAGATTATAACATTTTTCTTTAAGAAACTTTTCATAGAGTTGAATAATTTTATTAATAACTAGACTAAGATCGTAAGGAAATATAATTACTTTTCATTTAGAGTATCATCCTTTAATAAAATTCTACCACAAAATCATCTTTTCTCCAAACGGTAAGTATTGAAGATGACTTGGTCACACATAAAGTTCTAGAATAAACTTCTAGTGTATCACATAATCTAAAAAAGATGAACTATATATTTCCCCTATCTTTATACATCAACCAAAACCAAAATTGGTTAGTACAAGAATAGATAATCCCCAAAAGGATTATCCTTTATAAAAATAAATACTACTCTTAATATCCAAAATTCAACAAAAAGAACCAAAAGTTAAAGAAAGACCATTCAATATACAATTGTCCTTAAAATTATTCAAAATAATCCAAACTAAGATTGAAACCCAAAACTCAGAAGGATTTAATCGCATAGTCTTCGACAGTAAATCTTAACATTTATCTCCAAACACATCGACTACTCTTAAATTCTCATACTGAAGGGTAATTAACCTAAAACCATTTTCTTTATGATGGATTAATCATTTCCATAAATAACCCAAATCACCTTATGTGCACAATAAAAACATAGATTCTTCCAAAATAATATTTCAACCATTACTCCACAAATTAAATACCATAGTATTTTATTTTCCTTAAGCATATAGTGTTCCCAAAAGAGAGAATGTCTTCCAAATAACCTTATTACTTAATTACCAAATCATTTTCCTATAATAAGGATGTCCATTTGATAAAACATAAGATCCCAAATAAAGTTATTCTTGATCTATAAAATCATTTAACTTAAATGAATAAGTCATACTAACTAGGGACTTCACGTAGGAAAGTGGTAGGCAATGAGCCCTTGTCGCCCTTTGGTTGTGGGTTTGATTCATGTGGCCTTGCCGGACGTGATGAGTCATCATCCATATTACGAGTTGTAATTTTTATAAAACCCAAAAATATCCATAACATATTTTAACCTCAAATTTTTTATTATACCTTTCATTTTCATCCCAATACATTAAGACCTCAACATCTTATATATTGTCATTTTTTTCACCTACATATGATAAAATAAAACTATTCCCAATAGAAAGAACATCATACCTTGATCATGATGTCTATATGGTTTCATCATCATCTTGTTCATGTAGGTAGAAGGTCCATGCATTGCAAAAATGATTTATAGATCCTTCAAAATCATTTGCTTCTTTCCTTCAAATACTCCTTGTACAACTTGGGTCATATGGGTGTTCGCAGAAAAACAGTTTTGGAAAATAATCATGTTTGACATATAATTTCAAAAAATTTGATAAAACATGCTTTTTATAAAATAGTAGAACCGAATTTGAGTTGAAAATTTCAATCAACGACCCTTTTAAAATACCATAAGTATGTGCTGAGAGACTATATTGTAAAAGTAAATATAAATAGGTTGCGCAAGGGTATCCTTCTTCTGCACCTTTTTCAAAATCATAATATGCTTCAAAATCTTTTGATAAGGTAAAATATTTGAAAATGTCTTAATAATATTTACTTTTCTTGAAAATATGAGAATATTGTTAAAATAGGTTTTGATTAAATACAACCCATGATCCATGTTGATATCGAGGTATAGTGGAGGTGTTTGATATCTCAAACAACTGCTTGCAAGTGAGTTGTATGCTAAAAAAAGTTTCACAATCATCTGAACATGAATTTAAAAAAATTATTGCAAGAATGTCATGAGGAAGAGATAGGAATGTCATTTGAGATCCTCCTCATTCTATTTGTAATTGACTTTCCTTGATCTAAAATGTTATAGAACAAGGATTTAACTAAAATAATAGACCTAGTGACTAACCATGTGTTCAATGAAAACTCTTAATCCCTAAAGTTGTCTAAACCGACCTCTGATACCAACTATAAGGACCCGAACTTAAAAATTACATCACTACGGGAAAAAGAGGTTTTTGCGACGGGAATAAATCCCATCGCAAAAGATCCGTCCAAGAGGTCATTTGCGATGGGGGTAACGACCCGTCGCAAATAACCCACTATTTGCGACGGGATTTTGTCTCCCAACACAACTAGTTTGGCGCGGATAGCGCACCAAACCGCGCGAAGGTTATTTGCGACGGGGCCCGTCGCAAATAACCAGCGATGGTTTATAGCTTTTTGCGATGAGATGTCGTCCCATCGCAAAAGGTGTTCCGGCAGGGACTATTTGCGACTGGTCCCGTCGCAAAAGGTGTTCCGGCAGGGACTATTTGCGATGGGACCCGTCGTAAATACCTACGCCCACATTAATTATTGTCGGCGGTTAAAAAATATTTGCGACGGGGCCCATCGCAAATAACCGGCGACAGTTTATAGCTTTTTGCGACAAGATGTCTTCCCGTCGCAAAAGGTGTGTCGGCATGGACTATTTGCGACGAGACCCATCGCAAATAACTTTTTAACCGGTGACAGTAATTAATGCGGGTCTAGGTATTTGTGACAGGTCCCGTCGCAAAAGATACTATTTGCGACGGGCATCCCGTCGCAAATAATCCCGTCACAAATAATCTAACCAATATATACCCCCATCTGTTTTTCCTCTCATTTCTCACAAATTTTAGATCCCGTTTCTCTCTAAACTTGGATTTTAGAGAGAGAATTTTTCCAAGTTTATTTTTTTGTTCACGAAGAAGTTGTGAAGCCGTCTACATCAATAGAAAATCAGTCTTAAAGGTATTTATGTTTTTTTAATTTATTATTTATTTCATTTTTTATGTTAATTTTTTTATTGTTGATTAGTTGTAATTAAATTAAATTTAAATTGTTTTGTCATTAGTATTTATTTGTTCGAATAAATTGAAATTTTTAGTTTTAATTTTTAATAATTAGTAGTAATTATTAATTATTAAGAATAATTAGTAATGTATATAATTAATTTGTAGCAATTAATAATAATTGGTAATAAATATCAATATATAGTAATAAATAGGAATAATTAGTAATAATTAGGAATAATTAGTAATAATTAAGAATAATTAGGAATAAATATTAATAATAAGTAATAATTCGTAATAATTAGGAATAATTAGCAAAAATTAGGAATAATTAGCAATAATTAGTAATAATTAGCAATAATTAGTAATAAATGGAAATAAATAGCAATAATTAATAACAATTAGTAATAAATTGTAATAATTAGTAATAAATTGTAATAATTAGTAATAAATACTAATAAATACTAATAATTAGCAATAAATACTAATAATTAGGAATAATTAGTAATAATTAGAAATAAGTAGCAACAATTAGAAATAATTAGCAATAATTAGAAATAAATAGCAATAATTATCAATAATTAGCAATAATTAGGAATAATTAGCAATAATTAGGAATAGCTAGCAATAATTTGGAATAATTAGCAACAATTAAGAATAATTAGCAATAATGAGCAATAATTAGCAATAAATAGCAATAAATAGTAAAAAATAGGAATAATTAGTAATAATAAGAAATAATTAATAATTATTAGGAATAATTAATAATAATTAGTAATAAATTGTAATAGTTAGTAATAAATTGTAATAATTAGTAATAAATTGTAATAATTAGTAATAAATACTAATAATTACTAATAATTACTAGTAAATACTAATAATTAGCCATAAATACTAATAATTATGAATAATTAGAAATAATTATCAATAAATAGAAATAAATAACAATTATTAGCAATAATTAGAAATAATTAGCAATAAATAGAAATAAATAGAAATAATTAGTAATAAATAACAATAAATATCAATAATTAGTAATAAATAGAAATAAATATTAATAAATAGGAATAATTAGTAATAATTAGGAATAATTAGTAATAATTTGGAATAATTAGTAATAATTAGGAATATTTACTTATAATGAGGAATACTTACTTATAATTAGTAATACTTACTAATAATTAGTAATACTTACTAATAATTAGTAATACTTACTAATAATTAGTAATACTTACTAATAGTTAGTAATAATTAGCAATAATTAGGAATAATTAGCAATAATTAGGAATAATTAGGAATAATTAGCAATAATTAGCAATAATTAGCAATAATTAGCAATAATTAGCAATAATTATTAATAATAAATTGTAATAATTAGTAATAAATTGTAATAATTATTAATAAATTGTAATAATTAATAATAAATTGTTATAATTAGTAATAAATTGTAATAATTAGTAATAACTACTAATAAATACTAATAATTAGCAATAAATAACAATAATTAGGAATAATTAGGAATAATTAGAAATAATTAGGAATAGTTAGAAATAATTAGCAATAGTTAGAAATAAATAGTAATACTTAACAATAATTAGAAATAAATAGAAATAATTAGCAATAATTAGAAATAATTAGGAACAATTAGCAATAATTAGCAATAATTAGCAATAATTAGAAATAAATAGCAATAATTAGTAATAAATAGCAATAAATATTAATAAATTAAAATAATTAGTAATAATTAGGAATATTTAGTAATAATTAGGAATAATTAGTTATAAATATGAAGAATTAGAAATAATTAGGAATAAATACTAATAATTAGGAAAATTTACTAATAATTAGGAATATTTACTAATAATTAGGAATAAATACTAATAATTAGTAATATTTAGCAATAATTAGTAATAATTATCAATAATTAGTAATAATTAGTAATAATTATGAATAATTAGTAATAATTATGAATAATTAGTAATAATTAGGAATAGTTAGCTATACTTAGTAATAATTAGCTATAATTAGTAATAATTAGTAATAAATACTAATAATTAGTAATAATTACTAATAAATACTAATAATTAGGAATAATTTGGAATAATTAGAAATAATTAGAAATAAATAGTAATAAATAGTAATAATTAGTTAGGAACAGTTAGAAAGAAATTTTAATAAATTTTAATAAATTCCAAGAACCTGGCACAATTTCCAGTAGATTGACGACACTGCTCTTGCTCGATGACTTTTCTCCTTTCAACTCTCACCGACTCAAAAAATTATGAAAAATGTGCAGCTACATAGGCATATTCAATCTCGTATACATGAGATTGGATATGCATTCGTAGGATCATATTTTTTATAATGTTTTCAGGCAGTGACAGTTGGAAGAAGACGATTCATCGACGAAAAGGGGGCTCTTTTGTCCGACATCTCATTTACTCGCATCTTTCTCACACTGAAATAACAATGAAGAATCTGGTTAGAGATACATATATTCATTCTCGTTCATACGAGAATGAATATGCATACCTCCGACCAGATTCTTCATTATGATTTCAGTGTGAGAAAGATGCCAGTAAATGAGTTGTCGGGAAAAAGAGTAGTCGTCAATCCAATAGAAATTGTGTCGCCTTTAATTAATGGTAATTATTAAAAAGTAGTAGTAATTATTTATCTTCTTTTTTAGATAGTATTTTTATAATTTCCAATTATTCAAAAACAGTGATGATTTTATATTTTGAAGAAAAATATGGAACAAGGAAGTCGACATCAGTCATTATTAAATGATCACCCTTGGATAAATCAGTGTAGAAATCCAAATGGTTCTGGTTTAAATCCTGTATATATTGAGGGTGTTGAAGCTTTCTTAGCATTTTGCATCATCAAAACCAAAATATGTTTCAGAAGGCACAATTAAGTGTCCTTGTAAAAATTGTGCTCTGGGAATGTTTGACACATTTGACAAGGTTGTGGGACATCTCTTGCGGTTTGGTTTTCAACTAGATTATATTTTTTGGTATCAACATGGTGAACACAGTTCCAGAGAAGATACTAATAACTTGATTACGGATCCATCACAATTCCAAAATTTAGTACATGATGTTGCTGGTCCATCTGTTCAACAAACTGATACTCACGATGATATTGATTTAACTCATGAGTTGGAACTATCTGAATTTTATGAGTTGTTGAGGTCTGATGAGGATGTATTATATCCTGGTTGCAAGATAAGAAAATTATAAGCTGTTCCAAAATTTATGTCTATTAAATCAGATAATGTAATGTCAAACAACTGTTTTGATCAGAAATTTTCTTTGGTTAAAACACTGTTACCCAAAGGAAATGTGTTTCTTGCAAATTACTATGAGAGCAAGAGGTTGGTTCATAATATAGGCCTTAGTTATCGAAAGATTCATGCATGTGAAAATGATTGCATCTTATATTCTGGTGAAAATGAGTCATTGGATAGTTTTCCAACATGTGGACAATCGAGGTACAAAGAAGCTCAACCAGGGAAGTCTGGATCGATTCCTGTAAAACAGTTGAGATATTTCCCCCTTACACCCAGGCTGTAACATTTATTTATGTCTCATAACACAACGTCAATTATGTCATGGAACAAAACCAATATTTCAACCGGTAAAATCTTGAATCATCCATATGATGGTGATTCATGGAAAATTTTTTATTTTCTGCATCCATATTTTTCTTTAGAAGCTCGAAACGTGTGATTGGGTCTTTCTACTAATGGTTTTTGTCCATTTGGTTCTTATGGTAGTCAGTATTCATGTTGGCCTATATTTATAACTCCGTACAATCAACCTCCATGGATTTTGATGAAGAAGCCCTATATCTTTTTGACCATATTAATCCCAAGACATCTGAAAAAGAATATTGATGTTTATTTGAAACAATTGGTTGATGAGTTAAATGCATTGTGGAGTAATGGTGTTAGTATATATGATGATGCTGCGAAACAAAATTTCACATTAAAATCTATATTGATGTGGATGATTAGTAACTTTATGGAATATGAAATGTTATCTGGATATAGTAAACATGGTCCGAAATCATGTCCTTACTATATGAAAGACAACAAAGCTTTTATGCTCGTCAATGGAAAAAACATTGCTATTCTGACTGTCATCGCGCATTTCTTCCAACCGATCATCGTTTTCGAAGGAACAAATCTCATTTCAGAAAAGGCACAATTGAATGGGATGAACCTACAAAAATGATCTTAGGTAAATAGTTAAAATCAATTGTATTTTAATTACCTCCCATAACATTTGGGCCAACAGTAAACCAACAGAAAATTCATGGCTTTGGGAAAGAACATAATTGCATAAAACAAATAATTTTTTGGGAACTCCCATATTTGTCTGATTTGTTGGTCCGCCACATGTTGGATGTCATGCACATTGAGAAGAACTATTTTGATAATTTATTTCATAAAGTTTTGGATACACTAGGTATGAGAAAAGATATTTTAAAAGAACAATTAGATCTTGTCCAAATTTGCAGGCAACCAGAACATGAACTATTTGAAAATGTCAGATCATAGAGGTTAATGAATCCAAAAGCAGCTTATACACTGTCCAAAAAGAGTCGTTTATTATTTTGTCAGTGGATTGCATATTTGATACTTCCATATGGCTATGCTTCCAATTTGGGAAGATGTGTTAAGAATGATCATATTACCGAATTAAAAAGTCTTGATTGTCATGTTATAATGGAAAGACTTATACCAATTGGATTCAGAGGATTTTTTAATTCTATGATTTGGGATTTGATAACAGACATATCATATTTTTTTCGAGACATTTGTGCAGTGAAAACTAACTACGATGCGCTAATCAAACTGGAAGAAGATGTTGCTGTAATTATATGTAAATTAGAAAAAATCTTTCCACTTGATTTATTTGACTCAATGGAACATCTGATATTACATTTTCCACATGAAGATAAATGTGGAGTTCTAGTATAGTTTCTATGGATGTACCCATTCGAGAGATACATGCAGAAATTGAAGAAAAAAGTATGTAACAAAGCATCAGTTGAAGGCTCAATTGCAGAAGCTTATTTGCAAGAGGAAATTGATTTTTTCTACTATCACTATTTTGAATCTGAATATAACTAAAAACAAAACCACATGGGATGGAATGAGGGAAATGTTAATGATGAAATGGAAAATCATTTATCAGTTATTTATCACCCAAATCTTGGCTTCAGTGGAGTTCAAGAATGATGGATTTCAGACGATGAACATCACAGAGCTCATACATATGTTCTGCTCAACTATGAAGAAATGACAGCATTTGTACTATGAGTGCTTCTATCACATATTCTATAATTTATATTACAGTATGTAAACTAATTTTATTTGTAGGTTATATGATAATCATATCAAGAAACAAGTTCCACAAATTACAACAACTACTCTTGAAGAACACATACAAATTTTTTTTTCTCAATGTTTTCAAAAGCTGGTAACATAAATTATTCATGGTTTAATATCAATTCAGTTTACTATTTATTATATTGATAATTGTTTTACAAATTTTTAGGTGTCTCAACATGCTGATAAAATTGATAAGAGACTTTGTATATTGAGTAACCCACCATCCAAAATGGTTAAATCTTATAATGCATATGTGGTGAATGGTTTTAGATTTCATACACGTGCATATGGGGAATAAAAAAAATGAACATTGGTGTTTTTTTGAGAGGATCACATCATAGAGAAACTGAAGTTGACTTTTACGGCATTCTGGATGAAATTATTGAGCTATGTTATCTTGGAAAAAATTACATAACGATGTTTAAATGTCGGTGGTTGGATACTGAGAGAGGCTTGCATGTTCATCCGACTCATGGAATCATCGATATTAAATATAAAAGTCTTATTGCAGTAAATGAACCATTTTTACTGGCTCAATAGGCACATCAAGTTTATTACGCAAAGTACTGTGCTACTTCAATAGACCTGGGTGATTGGTGGAGCATAATAAAAATGAAATCTCAGGAAAATCAATTTACACAAACTGAATGTGATTCCACTAAAGTGGAATAAATTGAAAATTTTCAAGAGACTACTCAAAATCTATCTTGTTCACAAAGAAACATAAATATCGATGAGGACACCCCACAATTAAGGGTCCACGGTGATGAAGATGTTAATGATGTTACAAATGAAATTGAAATGACAAGGGATGATGAAAGTGAAACTCATATGGATATTGATGATGCCAATGAGGAATATAAAGACATTGACGTCGTCAGATATGAAGATGATGATGAAGGTGAATATTGGCATAGTTGAATACTATTTATGATCATAACTAATATATATATATAATAGTTATTTTCAACTATCTTCTAACAAGAATCATTTTGTGTTTCAGATAAACTCTGATCTATTGCGTCAGTTAGAGGAGGCTCAACTACCTTTGGATGATGGGGATATGGGATCGTCTAACCCTCAGCCTACTGGTGGTTCATGAGGTACATAGAGGGGGAACGATCTTGCACGGATGATGATTCTTGACCCTATCACCGAGCGACGTCCACGTCTTGGCTTCGATCGACGCACACAGAGGTATGGTAACCTGTATATTTTAGTTATATTTCATTAATTTATTTATATATATACTAATTTTTTTCTTATTTATTCTTTTTTCACATTTTTGCGCATGTAGTTATTGGATAGGAGAGCGCTATCTTGCGCAATTATTTTTCTCAACAATGGACCACATGAGAACAGATTCCTGTTGATATGCAACTCGACATGTACAATCATTGGCTGGTACATAAATAAATAATATTTATTTTGAAATTTATTTTATTAAGAACTTGATATTATAAATTATTTGTAGGGTTTATGGTATACCATCGAGGATAGCATGTGTGACGCTATCCATACAGCATGGGAGGTGGCTATGCGTGAGCATTTGCGTCAGTTTTTGCACAATTTGAGAAAGACGACCATTAAGAAAGCAGGAGCGACAATATATGATGAGTCATGTAGAGCCCACCGACCAGAGTACATTTCATATTAGGTTTAGGATGGATTATGTGCACACTGGTTGGGTGGTGGATTTCAAAGGAGGTCTTCATTGGGTCATCAAAACTGGGGGAGACAGGAGGTGACACATTGAGCTGGTAGCCATACATTCAGTACGCATAGAGAGCATCTGATAAGTATTTTTTTAAATATTTTATATAACTTCAAGTATAAACAGTTTATTTTATATTCATATAGGCAGTCGAGCATCCTGATATTACAGAGTATGAAGTTTTAAAGAGGATGTACAATGATCCAGCCACCAGAGAGATTAGAGGTGATTGTCAGCGTCAGATTGTGGTTAGTACTATTTTTTTCAGTTTGAAAATTAACTACATATAATATTTTCACAATTTTAATTTCAAATTGTAATTGAAGGAGTCATATGAGGATGCGACTTCTCAGACACAGGCTAAGGGTCAGGATGAGGCGACTTATCAGACCAGTGCCCACCATTTTGATGAGGCGACATGGATGCAGGCGACTCAGTATGGCTTTGAGAAGGGCTGAGTAGTTGGTATCAGCTCTCATGTGACTCCTGGTACTTATTATGGTACCACTGCAATGTCAGCGTCCAGATCGAGAGGAGATCATGGAGAGGCATCATCTTCTGGCTCACAGTATCAGGAGCAGTTCCGAGCTCAGAATGACCTTATAGAGAGTTTGTAGAAGCAACAAGAAGAGATGCGTTAGCAGCAGTAGCAACAACACGAGGAAGAGATGCATCGATGGTAGTAGCATCAGCAGCATGAGGAGGAGATGCATCGATGGAAGCAGAAACATCACGAGTAGATAGAGTACATGCGCTGTCTGACTCTTAGTTCAGGGATGAAGTTTCCCCCACCATCTCCTTCAGCTCCTCCACCTCCTCCAAAAGACGACCCATCCTAGTGATTTTTTATGTCAAAAACATTTGAATTTAAATTTGTTGTAATATGAACTATTTATAGTTTCTATATTTTATATCGGTGCGATTATTACATAATTTAATTTTTAATATTTTATGATTTGTTTTTATGAATATTGATAATTTTAATATTTTTTATTATTTTATTATTTTAATAATATTAAAATTAATTCTTCAATAAACATAATTTCATTAAATTTATTTTTTTAAAATTTATTTATTATTTGATACGAGATCTATTGT
This sequence comes from Viscum album, assembly GCA_963277665.1. Classification (NCBI taxonomy): domain Eukaryota; kingdom Viridiplantae; phylum Streptophyta; class Magnoliopsida; order Santalales; family Viscaceae; genus Viscum; species Viscum album. The sequence goes on from OY728128.1 coordinate 23,247,149, forward strand.
GACGGGATCCCGTCGCAAATAGTCTAAATAATTTTTTCTTAAAATATGTATTTGCGACGGGCCCGTTGCAAATAGTCTGAATAAATATTTTCAAAAAACATTTGTGATGAGATTATGGGCCTGTCTTAAAAGAGTATTTGCGACGGGCCCATCGCTAAAGAAATTATATATAAATAAGTATATAATCGGAGAATTATTTGTGACGGTGAAGTTTACCATCGCAAAAAATATTATTTACGACGGGCCCATCGTAAATAAATTTTTTTGCGACGGCATTTTCTGCAACGAGCTATTTGCGACGGGGCCCCATCACTAAAGCTTTTTTGTGACGGGATCCCGTCAAAAATAACTTGTCACAAATACCTTGAATTCTAGTAGTGCATAATCTTGAATTAAATGAATAATTCACATTGAGGATCTTTTTAGGTTTAGAGTTTTAGAGAATTAGGCCATAACTATTACATATCAACTAGAAAATCACATGTAGACACTACTACTAAGTATCTATTTTTTTTTCATAAAAACTCTTAAAAAGAAACATGTCTAGTTCCAAGGTTTAGACAACATGACTTTTCCTTGATCTCATCCTCGACCCTATTAATCTTTAAGTTCTATGGAAAACATTTCAAAAACTTGGGATGAGCATAAAAATCTTAGTAAGGGTTATAAAATAAGGAAAGGAAACATTAACCCATCAATAAATACAAATCAATGAAACCATACTTTTCAATCATAACATATCTCAAGAAATCCTAAGATTTATGAATTACACATAAAAACCATAAATCATAAAGGTAAATTGTGGCATATAAAACATACTTACATTTTAGCTATCAAAACTACATAGGGAGTTGCGTTGGAATACCCATCACAATATATTCCCTAAATATCTTAGGAGAAATATTAAATTTTACCTCCCTCATGTTACCCAATGCATTGGAGAGCTATCTCAGGCTCACTGACCCTAGGTTTATAACGAAACCACACATATACATAAACAATGCCCAATAACCATAAAATAATCATAACACATAACACAAGAATAATGGAAAGTTAAAATTTCTACATTGTAATCACAATATATAATTTCAAGATATTGAAAAAATCAATGATTTATAAAACCATTTTCAAAACCATTTAAAACATTTAATAAATATATTTTTGGAATCAAATTGTCCCATACTGCTTTGAAAATTTTAAAGGAATTAACATTTTAAAACATTAATGTTCATATATATAAATCCTTACAACCATTTTTAAAACATTTAAATTAATGAGTAAGATTTAGAATAATAAATCTTTAAAACATTTAAAACGATATTTGAGTTAAAGAGTTCCTAACCAAATGAGAGATGCTTGAAAACAAATAATTGAGGAATAAAATTTAACATAAATGTTATAATATCATGAGAATAAATTTATTCATGATATAATATTCCAAAGGAAATTATATACACCATATAAATGTGACTTGGAATATAACAACAACGAAGTCTCAATGGAATGTAAATTGAGACGAAATCCCTTATAAAGACAGTATCCTTAGATTAAGGATAAATCAATTATATAATTATGTGTGACAAATATAAATATACTCAATATGATTTTATATTCAGTGTAAAACAATCATATTTCATTCACACATATTCATATCATGACATAATCAACAAGTATAAGTTTAACCCAAATAATTGAAATTAGGTTAAAAAGTTTCCTTACAGAAATTCGATAGCCCAACAACATTACTTTAAAATTCAGAAAAATATTTTATGAGAGATAAATGGTTATATCATCACTTGGACATAAAATTTTCATCAATAAAGATATATAAGAACATATCCCAACATAAGAAGATGTAAATTAAAAGTCATAACAAAAAATAAGTCTTTTAAAAAGAGGAGGGTGAAATGTTCCCTAACTGATTTGGTAACTTACAAAACACAAACCTCATGAAATAAGGATCCTAAAATGAATATTTAAATACCCAGAAATTAAATTATATTACACAAATGGTAAAATCATGTGAATTAAATACACTACATAATGGAAATATTGAAAAATAAAGCATAAATCTCACGAGAATAAAAAGTGAGATAAACCCTTTAACACGTTGTAATCAATCGAGTAATATGATCGAAAGTTAATAACCACCAAATGAATCATAGAATACCATGAATGTAAATAGAATCATGATAATATATATATATATATATCAAATGTCAGTAAAAAATACACCACATGCAAGAAATAAGTGGTGAACAATGAAAATCACAAGGAATTAAAAGTGAGATAATAAACCGCTTACCTCGTGTCTGACTTGACCCGTTCGTTCTTTAATCTCCTGAATAATACGCTAAAGTTAATTTCAACTTGATTAAAAACCCTTTTCAAGTTTATTATTCCTTTTATATCACTTATTATGTTGTTATAAACATTATGCAATCATTTAAGCTAATAATTGTTGTATTGTAGATATTTGATACTTGAGTCAAAAATGAACTTCTTATAATTACAAGTTGTTCATGTGGTCAAAATTAAATTATCTATAGAATGATATTCGTTATTTATATATCATATATATCATATATATCATATATATCCAGTATATTTATGTATTTATATTATTACATAACATTTGGAGATAAGAAATGAAATGCACTGTTCATGGAGACGGTAAGCTGTACATACACATGAACGCTACTTTCATTTCTATTTCATATTTAATGGAATGAAAACTTAATTATGAATAGGTATATTATAATTCCAGTATAATATCTTATGATATATATGTTACATAATTTTATTAATTCCATCCTTTATATGTCCCATGTATGTCATGAATGAATCATATCAACTTGAGGGGGCGGTAATTCATACTTACTCAAATGAAATTATCGTATTTACACATATTGGAAAGCATAAAGGTATGTTTGTAAATAAAAATTAAATAATCATAGAGAAAAAATAAACATAATATATATCATATATAAATAAAGTGCCATCATAATTGCCACCATGAGAGTTAGTAGGAGAAGATTGAACGATCATCGTTTCGTGAGGTAGTAGTTCGCTGTCCACAGAAACAATATATTCTTTACCCCTTAGATTGAGGTTTGTGTAAGTGTAGTAATAATAATTATCATAAAAACAACCTAGTATATTTATGTTACTTTTTTTGTTATAAAATAAAGTAATAAAAAGAGTTTATGGTGTTGGATAAGTAAAATAAAATAAAAGAACTTAAGAGAAGACATTACCTTTAAATTGGGTATCTCCCTTTGGTTTGAACCAAAAGGTTTACTTGAATTGCCTTATGTTGGTCGGAGTGGACACTCAAGAGGGGGGGTGAATTGAGTTCCAATTTAAAATTTCTATTAAAAACAATTTCTATTAAAATCCCCCAATTTCAAAAACAAATTAAACTGTAGTGAATTTATATAGATTATAAAGGTTCAATTAGTTTCTCAAAGATTGATTAGTTCTCAGTTAACTTAATCTTATGATTAAATTAACTTTTGAAACTAACTTACTGATTTATAATAAATATAAACACTTGCGAATTTAATTATCAAAGTAGCTTTGAAGATAAATTATATTTCAAAGTAATAGCAGCGGAATATGAAATAAATATGTATAGTATGGATAAAGTATGTAGCTACAAACACAGAGAATTAACCAAGAGGTTCAGTCTCAAGCCGAGACTTAGTCCTCTCAATAGTTTATATAAAAATGATCCACACCCTGGATCGGGGTTAACAACAGTGAACACACTGTCCAGGTCACAAGACCTCTACCACAGTTCTATGTGGGAAAACAAACAACAGCAGCCAGCTGTCCAGGTCACAAGACCTCTACCACTATCCACAGTGGGAAATGAAGTGTAAAAGGTTTGCTGAGTATTTACAGATCCTCCAGTGAAAGTACTGGAGTCAGTGTGTGTGTTTAATACAGCAGATAACACACACTGCTCAAAATGTAGAATAAATAAATCACAGAGCAGAGATGTAGAGTTTAGAAATGGCTCTAGTGATTTCAGTGTAGCACTGGACTCGTTTTGGAATTGATCAGAAGTGATTCTGAGTCCTCTTCTTGATTTTGTTTGAGAAGCAGAGTGTCGTATGCTTCAGGTTCACAGGCAGTGAGATGTAGTCGATGAAGCTCTTCGATATTATTTTGTATGCACAGAACTCTTCTTGAGTAGGCTTGATTGTATATGTGATTCTGTCTTGCTTGGTTCTTCTTGTATGCACAGATCTCTTCTTGAGTAGGCTTGATTGTATATGTGATTCTGTCTTGCTTGGTTCTTCTTGTATGCACAGAGCTCTTCTTGAGTATGTCGTATGTCTTCCTTGACTCTGTGTGTGTTTTCTCACTCATCTCTTCAGCAGAGTCTTCTTGTATTTATGTCACGTGCTCCGTAGGACAGAAGAGGTTTCCTTTCCGCAGATACGAGGTATGGTTTCCTGACATCTGACAAACTTTATTAATTAATTGTCAGGGTATTAAAATATAACTAATATGACCGTTGGTTAGAATAAATAAAGATAAAGATAAAGAAATTCAAACAGTTGTTTATGACTGTTCAAGTGATCAGTAGGTCATCAGTATTAGAGTAATGATCGGTGACTCAGATAGATCAGCATCAGTCTGTCATCTGATCGGTGAGTCATTTGCATCGGTGACTCATTTGCATCGGTGAGTCCTTGGATTGGTGTGTCTGATGGATCGGTGAGTCTGATGGATCGGTGAGTCTGATGGATCGGTGAGTCTGATGGATCGGTGAGTCTGATGGATCGGTGAGTCTGATGGATCGGTGAGTCTGATGGATCGGTGAGTCTGATGGATCGATGAGTCTGATGGATCGCTGAGTCTGATGGATCGGTGAGTCTGATGGATCGGTGAGTCTGATGGATCGGCGAGTCATTTGCATTAGTGACTCAGATTGGTCAGCATCGGTGAGTCATTTTGATCAGTGCGACCGTTGTCCTTTGATATTGGATCAGGGCTTCCGATGTCTGTTGAATCCAGAAGACTTCCAACATACTTTGTAAGTCAATAAGCATAGACAAAAACATGATAACAGATTCATTTACAGATTGTAATTAAGTTTATGAGAAAACAAACCAGATTAAGCATTATTGGTATGTGATGATTTGTGATTATTAAAACATCAAACATAGACATAAAATCAACAATCTTCCAGAGGGCTCAACAATCTCCCCCTTTTTTATAATCACAAATCTTTATATATATATATCAAAAAAAAATCAATCAATAATAAAAACATAAAATCATAATGAGAATAGGGGTAAAGAGATATAAATCTCCTTCTGAAGTTAACATTCCCATATATATAATATTCAGATTGCTCCCCCTGAGATATGGATCTCCCTATGAGATATTCACATCTCTTATATATATCGTTCTCCGTTCTCCCATTATATATATCAGATCTTTCTCCCCATTTGGGATAATCAAAAAGGAGGGAAAACAGATAAGAGAAAGTGAAAGTAAAAGCAGTCAGCAGAGAGTAGAGAGAGAAAAAGAAAGAAAAAGAATGATAAGGTACAGATTATTACAAGTAGCACATTGTTCACCCCATCAAAGACAATACACAACTATTTGGTGGGATACAAAGGGGCTTTGCCTTTGTCTTTGGGATCAATAGTAGGTAAGGTGGAAGGTTTGGAGACATGCTGGTCTTGGCGAATCTGAAGTGGTGGTAGGACAACTCGGGCAGGTGTAGGAGCAGGTACCATAGAGGGTTGTTGTTGAGAAACAAGAGCTGATTGAGGAGCTTGCTGGGGAACTGGTCTTAATTGAGATAGAGCTTGGGCAACATACAGCTGATTTGGAGCTACATCAGAGGCACTGAGAGGTTCAGAAGTAGGAAGTACAATTGCAGTGGCCGGTGCATCCAAATAAGGCTTCAACAGATGAATGAAGTCCTGAATGACTTCTGCTCCATACTTCATAGCTTTTTCAAAATCATCTTTATTCTCCATGAACTGTGCTAAGGAAGGGACAAAATCTTGCAATTGGCGAACTTGAGTTTTGAAGGTCTGAGTGACAGGAGGTAATTTCAGATTCTCTGCTAACACCTTGAAGCTTGCAGTCATCTCATGTTTTGTATAAATCTTGGAAAAGTAAGTATCAACTTTTTCCTTGATCTCTTGCAGGGCTTTCTTAGCATCTGCTGAATATACCAAGGCCATCTTATGACTGTTATCACAGAGCTCTTTCATCTTCCTCAAAGATTCTAAATCAAGAATTTGTCTTACAGCAGCTAACTCTTCACACACAACTTCCTTTAGAGCTTCTATCTCACGGGTAGTGATCTTGGTTACCTTGCCTGTACTGGCTTGGCCGACTATGTGAGTTAGTTCAGCTTTCAACTTCCTCAGGTCAGAATTGTTGAGATGTTCAATCAGATTTCTCAAAACTTCCATCATACCAGAGATGGTTGATCGGAATTCGCTTGATAGAGATACCAGGACGGTGTGAAGATCCTTCATAGTCTGATTCAAAAAGGCTATTTGCCTGCCAATAAGTTCACCAGTATTGGCTAGGTCTGGCTTCACAACATTAGATACTCTCTGTGAGAAGGCTTCCAAAGAATTTTCAGAAACTTGTAGAGACACTTGAGTAAGAGCATTAGAAACTTCTTCTCTAACTATGGTTCTCACAGCAGTTAGCAATTCAAACTTAAACTTATCAAGATCAGCTTGACTGATTCCAGAACTAGGGAAATTATTATTGGTAGGATCAACAGTAGGAACAGACCTTGCTTCTCGTGGGAGGTTCCTCTTCACAGCTGCGGCAGATTCTGGCATTCCTTCTTCGTCTTCAGAATATTCTAAGCCCAACACAGCATAACCAGGGTAGTCATCCCAAACGGCAGCACACAAAGTGTATTTTGGTTTTTCATAGCTTGCTGTTCCACTAATTTTTGGTGAGTCATCCTTGCCACTGATATGGATTTCTTGTACTGACTGAGGTTGTTCTACTTGATCTACAGCAAGACCATCCACCGGTCTGTTAACACCATCAACAGCAGCTTCAACAACATCAGCATCATCATCATCACCATGATTGTCATCAGCATCACCTTGCTCATTATTACTCTGCTCAGAGGCTTCACTGTGATATTCTTCAGTATCAGAATCTTCTTCATCACCAAGAATAGGTTCTGACTCTGGTAGGGTTAAGGGTGGACTAGCAGGTCCAAATTCTATTCTTTTCTTGGGACTAGCAGTGTCAGGGTCACTCCTATCATCAGGAGAAGACACACTTCCTTCTGCAGTAGCAGCTTCTTCTTGCTCATCATCATCAGAATAAACTGGTTCCTCATCTGGTTTTAATCCAGGATCTCTCAAATCCTTTGGCCTCCTGCCATGATCTATGGGATTTTAGGCTTCATACAATTTATCTTCATCTGTAACCCAGCACTTCTTCCATGGATTACAATTTATTTTCATCCTCTTGCAGATCTCTTTGTTAAGACAGAAGGTATGGTCTGTTTCATTAACTTCATCATCTTCATCAAGACAATCTAGATTCTTGAGCATGGTAGATATCATCTTTGAATAAAACAAGGCAGTGGCTTTCTTGGATGGTTTTATCATTCCATCTATGTGTACCATCACATATCTACACAAATTGATTTTCTCATGTGTTTTCAGAAGAAACAACAGGAAAACATCCTGGTATTTTACAGCAGCAAAATCTCCTCTCCTAGGGCAAAGTTGGTGCTGAATAAACTTGAAAAGAAGTCTGTACTCACCATCTAATTCTGAAGCTGTGATTCTTCGTGACTCTCTGTTTCCTGTCAGAAGCTCCAGAGCTAGCTCATAAGAAAAGTAATCAGATGTCGGAGGAATATTCCCAGCATAATCCTCATACCGACCTTCATGAGGTACGTTCAGGCACTCAGCCCACTGCTTAGATGAGAAGGATATTTTCTTTCCTTTTACCACAGACGACATCCGGGAAGCCTCCACACCATCTAAAGTGATTTCCAGATTCATATAGAACTCATGTACCAGCTTAGGGTAGTCTATTAGAGTGTTGTCAGAAAACCAGTCTATCCATATTTGCGATTCAAGAACTTGCAGCAACAATGACTTACTTGACAAAAGCCAGGCAGAGTTTACTTCTTTTTCTACAGCAACAATCCGAGTTTCCAGGTTCGGATTTACTGATAGTTGAGAGGTACTACTCGACTCGCCTCGAGCACACTTTGAAGGTACAAGGATATCCGGTCCTTTGCTCGGTCTCTTTTGCTTAGCCATTCGAGGATTTTGAGAAGGCAGGAGTTCGAAGGTTCGAAGTAGAGGGGAAGAGATGTTGAGAGGTTCGGCGGGAAATGAAAGGTCAAAAGGTTTAGGGAAGATAAATAGCCGCGTATCATTTATTTTATCATTTAGGGTTTCCATAAAAAGTAATTTACTAATTAATAAAAGGTAATTGAAAATAGATCGGTTTGACAGAACAGTGTGATAGATCGGTTCCACAGATCGGTTTCACAGATCGGTTTCACAGATCAGTTTCACAGATCAGTTTCACAGATCAGTTTCACAGATCAGTTTCACAGATCAGTTTCAGAGATCAGTTTCACAGATCAGTTTCACGGATCAGTTTCAGAGATCAGTTTCACGGATCAGTTTCACGGATCAGTTTCACGGATCAGTTTCACAGATCAGTTTCACAGATCAGTTTCACAGATCAGTTTCACAGATCAGTTTCACGGATCAGTTTCACGGATCAGTTTCACAGATCAGTTTCACAGATCAGTTTCACAGATCAGTTTCATAGATCAATCATACACAACTCTTGTTTAATAAATTTCATTCTTTCAGAGCATAAGGGCTTTGTGAAGATATCAGCTAATTGATTTTCAGAACTAACAAATTCTAAAGAAATATCACCTTTCTGATAATGATCTCTTAGAAAGTGATGTCTGACATCAATGTGCTTAGTTCTAGAGTGAGACATAGGGTTCTTAGATATATTTATTGCACTAGTATTGTCACAGTTAATTGAAACATGTTTAAAATCAAATCCATAATCCAATAAAGTGTGTTTCATCCACAAAATTTGTGCACAGCAACTACCAGCAGCTATGTATTCTGCCTCGGTAGTAGACAATGCAACTGAATTCTGTTTCTTACTACACCATGATAATAGGGATTTTCCAAGCAAATGACATGTTCCAGATGTGCTCTTTCTATCTAACTTACATCCTGCAAAGTCAACATCTGAATAACTCATTAACTCAAAGAATTTTCCTTTTGGGTAAAACAAACCTAAGTTAGCCGTGTGTTTGAGATATTTAAAAATTCTTTTGACAGCAAGCAAATGAGATTCTTTTGGATTAGCTTGAAATCTAGCACACATACACACACTAAACATAATATCAGGTCGAATAGCAGTAAGATAAAGTAAACTACCAATCATACCTCTGTAATTGGTTTGATCAACTGGTTTCCCAGTTTCATCTGCATCCAATTTACAGGTAGTACTCATAGGAGTTTCAATTTCCTTGATACTATACAGACCAAAACGTTTTAAAAGATCCTTTGTATATTTACTTTGATTCAAAATAATACCATTTTCATTTTGAAATACTTGAAATCCAAGAAAGTACTTAAGCTCTCCCATTAAGCTCATTTCAAATTCATTTTGCATACTTTTTGAAAAATCAGTACATAAAGAGTGTTTAGAAGATCCAAAAATAATATCATCAACATATATTTGTACAACTAAAACATCTTTAGAAATTATTTTAATGAAAAGAGTTGGATCAGAAATCCCTTTAGTAAAACCTTTTGAAATAAAGAAATTGCTAAGTCTATCATACCAAGCTCTTGGAGCTTGTTTCAAACCATACAAAGCTTTATAAAGTTTAAAAACTTGATTTGGAAAATGGGGGTTAGTAAATCCAGGTGGTTGTTCTACAAAAACATCTTCAATTATAAAACCATTTAGAAAAGCACTTTTGACATCCATTTGATATAACTTGAAATCCAGATGTGCAGCATATGCAAGTAAGATCCTAATGACTTCTAGTCTAGCTACAGGTGCAAAAGTTTCCTCATAGTCTATGCCTTCTTCTTGACTATATCCTTGTGCAACTAGTCTAGCTTTGTTTCTAACTATATTTCCAGATTCATCTACTTTATTTCTAAAAACCCATTTTGTGCCTATTGTTAAGGTGTCCTTAGGTCTGTCAACTAATTCCCAGACTTTGTTTCTTTCAAACTGATTTAATTCTTCTTGCATAACCATTACCCAAAACTCATCATTGATAGCATCATTGATATTTTTAGGTTCTGATTGTGAAAGAAAGGCTTGATGTTCAACCTGATTTCTTAGAGAAGCTCTAGTCTGTGTTCCTCTATCTAGATTTCCTACAACAGCATCTAAAGGATGATTCTTTAGAATCCTCGTTGATCTGGTAAAGGTTGGACTAGAAATTTCAGGTTCATCTAGAGCTTGAGGTTCAACAAAAGCAGGTTCTGGAGAATTTCCAGAGCTGGATGTTTTAACTATAGGTCCATTGTATTTATCATTGAGATTCAAACCAGAGAGATCATCTTCAAGAGAAATTTTAGGTTCATGTGGATCAGTTTCATCAAATTTGATGTGAACAGATTCTTCCACGCATTTGGTTCTTTTATTGAAAACTCTATAGGCTTTACTAGAGATAGAATAACCTAGGAAAATTCCTTCATCAATCTTGGATGCAAATTTTTCAAGATTGTCTCTAGTATTGAGAATGAAGACTTTGCAGCCAAAAACATTGAAGTAGTTAACCTTGGGTTTCCTATGGTTCCACAACTCATAAGGGGTCCTCTTAAGAACAGGTCTAATTAAGACTCTATTAATGACATAACAAGCTGTATTAACAGCTTCAGCCCAAAAGTAAATAGGCAGTTCATATTCATTGAGCATGGTTCTAGCAATTTCTTGCAGGGTTCTGTTTCTTGTTTCTACTATACCATTCTGTTGGGGTGTCCTAGGGGCAGAAAAGTTATGAGAATAGCCATTGAGTGAGCAGTAAGATTCAAAATCTTGATTTTCAAACTCACGACCATGATCACTCCTCAAGGTTTTAATCTTAAGTCCACTAAGGTTCTCTACAGACTTGGAATATTTAATAAAGTAAGAACAAGCTTCACTTTTGTGAGCTAGAAAGTATACCCAAGTATATCTAGAAAAATCATCTACGAGAACATAGACATAGTGCATCCCATTTAGACTAGAAACTCTTGATGGTCCAAACAAATCCATGTGAACCAACTCAAGTGGTTGAGAAGTTGAGACTTCTTTCTTTGATTTAAAAGAAACTTTATGTTTCTTTCCCTTTTGACAGGGATTACAAACTTTGTCTGCTGGAAATTCAAGTTTGGGTAAGTCTCTAACTAAGTTCTTCCTAGAAAGTTTTCTAAGTGAGTGTACATTGCAGTGTCCTAATCTTCTGTGCCAAAGCCAAGACTCTTTATGAAACGCATTTAAGCAAGGAATGTTCTGTTTAGCTAAAGAATCTAAATCAACAACATAAACATTTTCATTTCTTAAAGCAGAAAATACTAAAACATTTTTAGAGTTAAAAACACTGCAAGAATCATTTTTAAATTTCACATAAAAACCATCATCACACAACTGAGAAATGCTTAACAGGTTATATTTAAGTCCATCGACAAATAAGACTTTAGAAATTAATACTGAGTCAGTGTTACCAATCTGGCCTAAGCCAATGATTTTTCCTTTTGAATTATCACCAAAAGTGACAAAGCCTCCATCAACTTTTACTAAGCTCTTGAAACATGAAAAGTTTCCTGACATATGTCTTGAACATCCACTGTCTAAGTACCATATCTTCTTGTGACAACTCTTCAAGCAGGTCTCCTACAAAACAGATTTAGATGGGAGATGATTTTGGTACCCAGATCTTCTTGGGTCCAGACAGGTTAGCCAATAGCACTTTAGGTACCCATATTTGTCTAATGGGTCTCATATAATTTTTAGAATTATCATTCTTTGAAAGATAAACCTTATTAGATCCATAACTATGAATATAACTAGTTGAGGCATATGAAGTTCCAGAATTAACTATCTTCTGTCCAGATTTAGGAATGAATCTAGTTTTGGCAACTTTCCTTTGTCCAGGTTGGTATCCTATACCAATAGTATATTTAGGTGCAACTTGCTTTCCTAGCATCTGTGTTAGAGTATTCTTTCCATTTGTGAACTTCTCTAAGTCTTTTCTGAGTTGTTCATTAGACAATTTTAGTTCAGTATTTTCTTTAAGCAACTGAGCATTCTTTTCTACTTCTATATCCAGATCAGATTTATGCTTAACACTTAAAGCATACTGTTTCTTTAAACCTTTATATTTATCCTTAAGCTCATTACAAGTTTCTTCTAACATGTCACAATATTCAAACAATTCAGATTTTGACATGTTTTCTGAGTCAGAATCTTCTCCAGAATAGTATGAATTAAAAACAGGAGTCTCTGATGTTACCTCAGAAGTGTTTTTCATGAAACACATGTTGGCCCGATTCTTTTCAGAGTCTGAAGATTCAGCTTCACTTGTGCTGTCTTCTGAAGCACTCCAAGTAGCCTTCATGGATTTCTTGTACTTGTTATCCTTGTATTCATACTTCTTTCTGTATTTCAGTTTTGGACAGTCTGTTTTTATGTGCCCTTTTCTTTTGCATTCATAACAGACAACTTCATCAGTTCTGTCAGCCTTCTTCCAATCCTTTTTCCATTTGCCTTGTTGGTCATACTTTCCCTTGTAATTTGGTTTCCTAAAGAATTTCTTTTTCCTATAAAACTTTTTGAATCTCCTGGCTATTTGAGCCATCTCAGCATCACTGTCAGAATCATTCTCACTTTCCTCACTGCTTGAACTTTCATTGATAGCTTGAGGCTTTTCTTTATCCTTATTCTTTGAGGTTGTAGTCTTGAAGGCAATAGACTTCCTTTTAGGTTCATCATCTTCTTCTTTATTTACTTTAAGCTCTTCTTCATACATCATCAGTTTACCAATTAATTCCTTGACAGGCAGTGTTCCAATGTCACAGGATTCTCTAATGGAGACAGAGGTTCCTCTCCATCTTTCAGGTAGACATCTCAAAATTCTCATGATTTTCTCCTTTGCTAGAACATCCTTTCCCAGAGAAGTCATTGTGTTGACAATTTCATTGAACCTGAGATACATATCAGAAATGGGTTCATCAGGCTTCATCTTAAAATTATCATACTTAATAGTATAGGTATTCAATCTCATTTCCTTAACATTAGTTGTTCCTTCATGAGAAACAGCTAAGGTATCCCAAATTTCATGTACAGTTTTACATGCAGAAATTCTATTAAATTCTTCATCTCCTAGAGCACAGTACAGAGCATTCATAGCTTTACAATTGTTATTGTAAGCAGTCTTTGTAGGTTCATCCCAAGTAGATCTAGCAGTAGTGGGAATTTTGTATTCTGATTCAATAGCAGTCCAAATATCAAAACCTATGCTTTCTAGATGAATTTTCATTTTCAGTTTCCACTGAGCATAATTGGTTCCATTGAAGAAAGGTGGCCGGTTAGTAGCAGCACCCTCAAGTCTATTGTCCATGATGAGAAAATTTTAAAGAGATAAAAATTTAGATATAACAAAAATTTTAAGACCTTTAAAATACAACTAAAATCACAGTTCAAAAGCAGAGTACTTTTAGAAAGTATTTTCAATCCTTTTATACCAAGTGTTGGTCGGAGTGGACACTCAAGAGGGGGGGGGGGTGAATTGAGTTCCAATTTAAAATTTCCGTTAAAAACAATTTCTATTAAAATCCCCCAATTTCAAAAACAAATTAAACTGTGGTGAATTTATATAGATTATAAAGGTTAAATTAGTTTCTCAAAGATTGATTAGTTCTCAGTTATGTAACACCCCAAGCTTCCTCGGTATGTTTCCTTTCGAATAATGCAATGACGTGCATTGTACGCAACTTCGAGATTTTAACACACCATAACCAATCAAACTAGCCGTTATGAATAGTAATACCTAATTTTAGAAATTATATATATTTTATATTTCAAAATGGAATTCATTTTTGGATTCGGAATATCGAATTTAGCCTAAGGTGAAATTTTGGTACTTTTCGGATAACTTTCATATTTTGATGAATAGTGAAAATTACTAAATTTTAATTAAAAACAACTTTTTTAATCAAAATAATTAATAGTGATAAATTGTGAATTTGAGTGGTTTTAAAGTATATTTAGAATATATTTTTACCATTTAATATAATGTTGGTCATTGGACATAATTTTACAATTAAACCGAACATAAACAAGTGTCAATCTTTTGATAGTTATTATCTCTTAAAAACACGCTTTTTGTTTTGACAGCGGGAATTAATTTTAAATTAATTTCTGCCACTTCTGTGTTTTGAATTTAGAAAAATGGATTCCATATTTGGAATCAGGATGTACAAATTGTGTAAATAGGTAACTTTTATTTTTAGACATTTTGAATAATTACTGCGGTAAATATTTTATTTACCATGGTTAAGGGTAAATCCGGTAAATAAGGGTTAAAAAAATAATATTATAATAATACTAAATTACCCTAAAATGTGTCTTAACCCTATTGGTTGATACATGGTCGACCATGGGCATCTTTGGGTCAATTTTGGGACCCCATGAATCCACTTGTAAGTGATAATGACACTTTATATTAATAAAGTTAAAATAAAAATAAAAATGGCATAAGCTTACATCTTTTAGAAGAACAATTTTTACATAGGGTTATACATGTTGGATTTTCGATTATAAATATTAATTAGAAATCTAAAAAGATTTCCTACATAATGATATTTTATTTATAATTTTTAGACATCAAATAATTAAAATTATTAATGACACAATAATGATGCAATGTTTACCTCATTAATAAATCATTTAAATAAATAAGATTATAATGATTAAAATATTATCTAAAACCTGTCCAATTCTTATTGGTTGATGTTATTTAGAATATGAGTCATCTTATCTTCGACCTCAATGATTTTTGGACCATTATAAACCGAATATAATTATATTATAAAGTAATACTTTCACTCTTTCCTAAAGAGCCCCTCCTCTCCCTTATAAAAGGAGACCACTTCTACTCATTCCTCACACCTATCAAGCCACTTGGCTCGTCCAAACTCTGCCCAACTAAGCTCCCCACATCCCTATCCTCCTCCTTGAAGCTTTCCCTTAGGCAGAAAGCATTTCAAGAAGTCCTTTGGTTCCAACCAAAGTGAGTTACCTAAATTAAAGGTAACAATTTCTCTTAAAGTATTTTCATTTATTTTGCTTCTCCAACCCCCAAAATCTTTTTATTTCCCTTCTTTTGTAAAAAAAACAGTATCCTCAATATACTAGGATGTTGTTATAAGAAGGATTCAAACTACACATTCACACAACTCCATCTAATGGATGATGAACATAATGTTTCTGTGGATGGCAAACTAACGCCTCACGAAACGATGATTGTTCAAATACATCTTACCGCCTCTCATGGTGGCCATTAGGATGGCACTGTAATTAAATATGATATTAATGATATATATTTTATATATAAGCTTCTGTAATTCCATTTTATTTCATACCATTATTCGTTTCATGTTGTATATACATACGATAATTTCATTTGAGGAAGTGCGGACTACCGCCCCCCTTAAAATGATATGACTCGTTCATACCACACATGGAACGTATAAAGGATGGTGTAAATGAACTTAAGTAACATATATAAAATATTATATTATACTGGAATAGTAATATACCTATGTATAATTTGGATTCGATTCTTTTAAAATAAAAATTAAATGGAAGTAGCGTTCGTGCGTACGTACGGACTACCGTCTCCACGAACGCGATGAGATTCATTCTCCATCGTATCCATTCAAGTATAATTATCATTTGATTATTTAAAAATGATGTTTAAGAACTGATACCATTCTGGATATTAATAATATACATCCCATTAATAACAAATATGTCTCACATAACAAAGAATATAAAGTAAAATGAACCCGTTAACACCCGAAATGACGATAATTCTAAAATATTATTAACAAATCAATGATAAAAGATCATATATGATATCATATTAAAGTAAATGATTCTTTTATTATTCAATAACAATTATTTCACCATTATACAGGAGGTAAACCTACCATCGACCAAGGAAAAAGTACAATGTAAGGGATTCTCTTATCTCACTTTCAATTCCGTGAGATTTCCATTGTTCGCTACTAAATTATTGAAAGTGGTGTATTGTGTACTTCCATGATTCACTTTATATTCATGTTATTCTGTAAATCATTTGGTGGTTATTAAATTATGGCCATGCGACTCAGTTGATTAACGTGGTAAGGGGTTTCTTGTCTCACTTTTAATTCCGTGAGAATTCCATTGATCACCACTTAATTATTGCATGTGGTGTATGTGTACTGCCCATGATCGTATTCATTGTGTAATATACTTTAATTTATGGGTATTTACATCATCATTTTATGATACTTCTTTCATGGGTGTATGTTTCGTAAGTTACCTAATCGATAAGGGAATTTGAGATTTCAATTTCCACTCATTTGGCTTTACACATATTTCATTGATTATATTACCCCAAGATTATGTGTGGAATCACTATTCATTTGATTATGTCATAATTTCCACTCCCCTTCCTGTGGATAGAAGTTTGGTACACATAATCACTCCATTGGTAATTCTCAAGTCATTGATATGAATTTGATAAGAGTAATTTTAACTCATTCTCCATTTGTTGAGTTAAACATCCAATTCGTTGGTATTGTTTTTACAAGAATATGTGTGAATGTCCTTTGATTGTTTTACACTGAATATCCAATCATATTTAGTGTATTTATACTTGTCACACATAATTATGTCATTGATTTATCCTTAACCTAAGGATACAACCTTTTTGAGAAATTTCATCTCAATTTACATTCCATTGAGACTTCTTTGATGATATACACCAAATCACTTTTATGTGGTGTATATAATGTACTTTGACATAGTATATCATGAATTCCTTTATTCTCATGATATTACAATGTTTTTATTACCTCAATTATTTGTATTCAAGTGTCTCTCTTTTGGTTAGAAACTCTAACCAAAATACCATTTTAAAATGTTTTAAAGAATTATTCTTCTAAATCATGCTCATTAATGTCCATATTTTAAAAATGGTTTTAAGGATTTATTTATATGGACATTAAAGTTTTAAAATTAAAACTCCTTTTAAAAGTTTCAAAGTGGTATGGGACACTTTGATTCAAAAATATACTTTTAAACGGCTTCTTGACAAATAGTGTGACTTTTAAATGTTTTCAAGAAAAGGGGGATATTTCTCTCAAATAGTTTTGATGATTATTTTCATCTATGTCAACATCCTTCATTATTATTGATTGAGGTTAATGTTATACAATACAATCTTCCATATTGTATCGAATGAATTATGTTTGACTGTGGATGTGCTATTTTTATACCATTCATGGTTTGTGGTGAAAGTATTGACATTTCGTATGCTAGTTTAATACGAATGTTTACGTTATGTTTAAACCTTTTCATATGGGAATGCATTGGACTTAATAAGTGACGGGTGGAGCCCGCTATAGCTCCTCGATGCATCGGTAGGTCTCATGAGACAAACTAGTGTCTTGGCACAAGGCCTTGGCAAAATCTTATTTGTAGTCTTGGCACGAGGCCTTGGCTATGTGGTTATGATAGTCTGGCATTATGCATTCCATAATTATGAAAGTGGTTATTGATATTGCATGTGATCATTCGACTAGTAGAATATCCATGTGAGTAAGTAAATGGCATTATTTCATTTTACCTTTGCCATTTTATGCTGAAGTTCAAGTTTAAAAGGCTTTTGTTTTAGTTATAAATTGTCTTAAGTGTTTATGCTTATTTATGAAAGCTTCTGCTATAATGTTATCCTTACTGAGCATCCGAGCTCACCCCTTTCAATGTTTTATTTTTCTTCAGGATTATGAAGAAGTAATTTATGAATGACCTGCAGGGATAGTATGAGGGGATATGAAGACAAGATGTTTTTTTATGATATAATGTAAAAATTTATGGATGTATCTAGTTATTCCAAGGCTACTAAACTAATCGGTCTTTCGAGACTTGATCTTTCTCATGATCATGCCAATGTTATGTAATTAATGCACCGACTCTGGGTAGCTGGGGTCGAGGCGTTACAGTTGGTATCAGAGGAAGTTTAGTACAAACCTTGGTAGCTAGATTTAGATAAACTCTGATTAGAGCACGTAGACCTAAGATGAACTTTGAGGATTAGTATAAAAGAACTTCCTAGAATTTTGGTATTGTAGAGATTTTGTGAGTTTTCCGAGCAATACATCCCTGTCTTGATACGAGCAGGTAGAGGCGGCTCTGGCACAGATGTACCTAGGGGTAAAACCCGAAAACACCGCTTTGAGCTAGACTCGAACGGGAACTGGTGCACGACAACGGGCCTTGCTGCACTCTTGGTTACGACACTCCCGGGGGATATGTTTAGGATAATTTACATTTTCTTTACAAACCAATTTAAGTAATATATATATAAGATGAGAGTAAATGACCTTGGTTAATCCTAATATGTTTCAAATTGAGAATATGGTGACATTTTAATCTCTAAATGATTTTACAACTACTATTACTCACACAATGCTTTATGGTTTTAGTCAATGGCTGGATTCCAAGGAAGTCATAGTGACTTTGAGAATGATGTACAAGATGGGAACGGTGGTGGAAATGAGCAACAAAATGGAATGTTGATAGGCGTAAAAGATATCGTCTTTATGCCAAATCAGGTTTCCAAAAATATGATCAACAACATATATATTAACCAACTCCCAGACTCAACAAGGAAGAGAAAGGTGATAAATGATAAGAGCTCCAGCAATGGAGACCATGGAGAAAAGAACCCTCAATTTTCATCATGCAGGAAATGTGGAAAGAGACACCCAGGAAAGTGTCTCAATGGGACAACGAAATGTTTTACGTGCGGGAAGGAAGGACATAAAGTAAAGAATTGCCGAAGAAAAATGAAGAGTACTATGGAAGAAGATAAAAATGGTCCCAAGAGTCCATTTACAGTCATTTGCCGTAAATGTAGGGGACCTGGCCATTACCCGAGTGAATTTCCTATTCTATAGGATATTTTCTTGGTCAAAGAAGAAGCTATGTGGGAATAAATGGTTGGAGAAATGTTTAAAAAGTATTAGCACTCCTTGTTGATGGGTTTACTATGGAATAATTTTCTCTTGTATTTGTAACCCCGCAGTTTGCCATGTGAGAATGATATTTGAGGAAGAATTGTCTCTTCTCTTGTGGATTTGGGTATAAATAACCATTTGGATTTATATGATCATTGGGGTTTGAGAGAATTATAAGTTATTCTAATTTGGGATGAAGATTCAAGGTATGATATAACATTTGTGGTTAAATTTATGATATAGTATTTTGAGGAATTTATCTCATTTTGGAAATATTATAAAATATAGTTTTTGAAAAAGGACAACATGTAGACCGTGTGACAACCCGTCGCGTCGGACAAAGCTATGGGAATCGAACCCACAACCAAAGTGCGATTGGGATTTATCGCCTACCACTGGACTACGTGAAGTCCCTGGTTAGTGTGACTTTTTTTTTTGTTAAATGATTTTATTGATCAATAATAAGTTTATTTGGGTTCTTATTTCATATAAAAAGAATACCCTTGGTATAGGAAAATGATTTGGTGATTAAGTGATAAATGTTATTTTGGAAGATGTTCGCTTTGTTGGAAACACTATATGTCCAAGGAAAATAGAATACTATGGGGTTTCATTTGTGGAGTAATGATAGATTTTTATCTACGTTTTTATTGTGGATTTATAGTGATTTGGGTTATTTATGGAAATGATTAACCTATAATAGAGAATATGTGATTAGGTTAATTACTTTTGAGTATGTGACTTTAAGAGTATCTGATGTCATTTGGAGATACAATTTAACATGGGAGACTACATAATCAAATTCTTCTATGTTTTGGGTTTCAATATTAGTTTGGATTATATTAAAGGATTTTAAGGACAATTGGTTATTGAATGGTATCTATTTAACTTTGGGGTATTGTTGGTTTAATTTTAGAAATTAAGATTAGTGCATATTTATCTCAATGAATATCCTTTTGGGGGATCATTAGATCATTCACTGACCATTTTGGTTTTGATTAATCTTCAAAGACAATGTAAATATATGGTTTATCCTTCATGGATCATGTGATTCTATAGAAGTTTATTCTATCTCTTCCAATGTGACCAAGTCTTCTTGAATACTCATCGTTTTAAAAAAAATGAGTTAGTGGTGGAAATTTATTAAAGAATGAAAATATACTTAAAATGTATGTATATCTCATAATGTTCTTAGTCAATATCATAAATGAATTCCTCTTCCTTATGTAATGTAACTTAAAAAAAAATGTTGTCCGTTTACTTTCCTACTAGGAGACTAATGGTCGTTTGTCCCAACACAAGTTTGTGGTTTTCTCATTGTTAACTTTCTCCTGATCATGATTTCTATCCCTCTCCATCAGAACTTGACACTTAGTTTATCATCCATATCCATTTTTTCTTACATGGAATCCTAGTATGGGTTATCTTGGATGACCCTTATACCTCTCTTCCTTTCTTTTAAAGTGACAGTTTTATTGACTCTTTTTCCGATGTGGGAATTTCCATTATATTCCCAAGCAAAAATTTAAAAATTGAGAGGACGCAATTTATTGAAGGAGGGGAGAATGTAACACCCCAAGCTTCCTCGGTATGTTTCCTTTCGAATAATGCAATGACGTGCATTGTACGCAACTTCGAGATTTTAACACACCATAACCAATCAAACTAGCCGTTATGAATAGTAATACCTACTTTTAGAAATTATATATATTTTATATTTCAAAATGGAATTCATTTTTGGATTCGGAATATCGAATTTAGCCTAAGGTGAAATTTTGGTACTTTTCGGATAACTTTCATATTTTGATGAATAGTGAAAATTACTAAATTTTAATTAAAAACAACTTTTTTAATCAAAATAATTAATAGTGATAAATTGTGAATTTGAGTGGTTTTAAAGTATATTTAGAATATATTTTTACCATTTAATATAATGTTGGTCATTGGACATAATTTTACAATTAAACCGAACATAAACAAGTGTCAATCTTTTGATAGTTATTATCTCTTAAAAACACGCTTTTTGTTTTGACAGCGGGAATTAATTTTAAATTAATTTCTGCCACTTCTGTGTTTTGAATTTAGAAAAATGGATTCCATATTTGGAATCAGGATGTACAAATTGTATAAATAGGTAACTTTTATTTTTAGACATTTTGAATAATTACTGCGGTAAATATTTTATTTACCATGGTTAAGGGTAAATCCGGTAAATAAGGGTTAAAAAAATAATATTATAATAATACTAAATTACCCTAAAATGTGTCTTAACCCTATTGGTTGATACATGGTCGACCATGGGCATCTTTGGGTCAATTTTGGGACCCCATGGATCCACTTGTAAGTGATAATGACACTTTATATTAATAAAGTTAAAATAAAAATAAAAATGGCATAAGCTTACATCTTTTAGAAGAACAATTTTTACATAGGGTTATACATGTTGGATTTTCGATTATAAATATTAATTAGAAAGCTAAAAAGATTTCCTACATAATGATATTTTATTTATAATTTTTAGACATCAAATAATTTAAATTATTAATGACACAATAATGATGCAATGTTTACCTCATTAATAAATCATTTAAATAAATAAGATTATAATGATTAAAATATTATCTAAAACCTGTCCAATTCTTATTGGTTGATGTTATTTAGAATATGAGTCATCTTATCTTCGACCTCAATGATTTTTGGACCATTATAAACCGAATATAATTATATTATAAAGTAATACTTTCACTCTTTCCTAAAGAGCCCCTCCTCTCCCTTATAAAAGGAGACCACTTCTACTCATTCCTCACACCTCTCAAGCCACTTGGCTCGTCCAAACTCTGCCCAACTAAGCTCCCCACATCCCTCTCCTCCTCCTTGAAGCTTCCCCTTAGGCAGAAAGCATTTCAAGAAGTCCTTTGGTTCCAACCAAAGTGAGTTACCTAAATTAAAGGTAACAATTTCTCTTAAAGTATTTTCATTTATTTTGCTTCTCCAACCCCCAAAATCTTTTTATTTCCCTTCTTTTGTAAAAACAACAGTATCCTCAATATACTAGGATGTTTTTATAAGAAGTATTCAAACTACACATTCACACAACTCCATCTAATGGATGATGAACATAATGTTTCTGTGGATGGCAAACTAACGCCTCACGAAACGATGATTGTTCAAATACATCTTACCGCCTCTCATGGTGGCCATTAGGATGGAACTGTAATTAAATATGATATTAATGATATATATTTTATATATAAGCTTCTGTAATTCCATTTTATTTCATACCATTATTCGTTTCATGTTGTATATACATACGATAATTTCATTTGAGGAAGTGCGGACTACCGCCCCCCTTAAAATGATATGACTCGTTCATACCACACATGGAACGTATAAAGGATGGTGTAAATGAACTTAAGTAACATATATAAAATATTATATTATACTGGAATAGTAATATACCTATGTATAATTTGGATTCGATTCTTTTAAAATAAAAATTAAATGGAAGTAGCGTTCGTGCGTACGTACGGACTACCGTCTCCACGAACGCGATGAGATTCATTCTCCATCGTATCCATTCAAGTATAATTATCATTTGATTATTTAAAAATGATTTTTAAGAACTGATACCATTCTGGATATGAATAATATACATCCCATTAATAACAAATATGTCTCACATAACAAAGAATATAAAGTAAAATGAACCCGTTAACACCCGAAATGACGATAATTCTAAAATATTATTAACAAATCAATGATAAAAGATCATATATGATATCATATTAAAGTAAATGATTCTTTTATTATTCAATAACAATTATTTCACCATTATACAGGAGGTAAACCTACCATCGACCAAGGAAAAAGTACAATGTAAGGGATTCTCTTATCTCACTTTCAATTCCGTGAGATTTCCATTGTTCGCTACTAAATTATTGAAAGTGGTGTATTGTGTACTTCCATGATTCACTTTATATTCATGTTATTCTGTAAATCATTTGGTGGTTATTAAATTATGGCCATGCGACTCAGTTGATTAACGTGGTAAGGGGTTTCTTGTCTCACTTTTAATTCCGTGAGAATTCCATTGATCACCACTTAATTATTGCATGTGGTGTATGTGTACTGCCCATGATCGTATTCATTGTGTAATATACTTTAATTTATGGGTATTTACATCATCATTTTATGATACTTCTTTCATGGGTGTATGTTTCGTAAGTTACCTAATCGATAAGGGAATTTGAGATTTCAATTTCCACTCATTTGGCTTTACACATATTTCATTGATTATATTACCCCAAGATTATGTGTGGAATCACTATTCATTTGATTATGTCATAATTTCCACTCCCCTTCCTGTGGATAGAAGTTTGGTACACATAATCACTCCATTGGTAATTCTCAAGTCATTGATATGAATTTGATAAGAGTAATTTTAACTCATTCTCCATTTGTTGAGTTAAACATCCAATTCGTTGGTATTGTTTTTACAAGAATATGTGTGAATGTCCTTTGATTGTTTTACACTGAATATCCAATCATATTTAGTGTATTTATACTTGTCACACATAATTATGTCATTGATTTATCCTTAACCTAAGGATACAACCTTTTTGAGAAATTTCATCTCAATTTACATTCCATTGAGACTTCTTTGATGATATACACCAAATCACTTTTATGTGGTGTATATAATGTACTTTGACATAGTATATCATGAATTCCTTTATTCTCATGATATTACAATGTTTTTATTACCTCAATTATTTGTATTCAAGTGTCTCTCTTTTGGTTAGAAACTCTAACCAAAATACCATTTTAAAATGTTTTAAAGAATTATTCTTCTAAATCATGCTCATTAATGTCCATATTTTAAAAATGGTTTTAAGGATTTATTTATATGGACATTAAAGTTTTAAAATTAAAACTCCTTTTAAAAGTTTCAAAGTGGTATGGGACACTTTGATTCAAAAATATACTTTTAAACGGCTTCTTGACAAATAGTGTGACTTTTAAATGTTTTCAAGAAAAGGGGGATATTTCTCTCAAATAGTTTTGATGATTATTTTCATCTATGTCAACATCCTTCATTATTATTGATTGAGGTTAATGTTATACAATACAATCTTCCATATTGTATCGAATGAATTATGTTTGACTGTGGATGTGCTATTTTTATACCATTCATGGTTTGTGGTGAAAGTATTGACATTTCGTATGCTAGTTTAATACGAATGTTTACGTTATGTTTAAACCTTTTCATATGGGAATGCATTGGACTTAATAAGTGACGGGTGGAGCCCGCTATAGCTCCTCGATGCATCGGTAGGTCTCATGAGACAAACTAGTGTCTTGGCACAAGGCCTTGGCAAAATCTTATTTGTAGTCTTGGCACGAGGCCTTGGCTATGTGGTTATGATAGTCTGGCATTATGCATTCCATAATTATGAAAGTGGTTATTGATATTGCATGTGATCATTCGACTAGTAGAATATCCATGTGAGTAAGTAAATGGCATTATTTCATTTTACCTTTGCCATTTTATGCTGAAGTTCAAGTTTAAAAGGCTTTTGTTTTAGTTATAAATTGTCTTAAGTGTTTATGCTTATTTATGAAAGCTTCTGCTATAATGTTATCCTTACTGAGCATCCGAGCTCACCCCTTTCAATGTTTTATTTTTCTTCAGGATTATGAAGAAGTAATTTATGAATGACCTGTAGGGATAGTATGAGGGGATATGAAGACAAGATGTTTTTTTATGATATAATGTAAAAATTTATGGATGTATCTAGTTATTCCAAGGCTACTAAACTAATCGGTCTTTCGAGACTTGATCTTTCTCATGATCATGCCAATGTTATGTAATTAATGCACCGACTCTGGGTAGCTGGGGTCGGGGCGTTACAAGTTAACTTAATCTTATGATTAAATTAACTTTTGAAACTAACTTACTGATTTATAATAAATATAAACACTTGCGAATTTAATTATCAAAGTAGCTTTGAAGATAAATTATATTTCAAAGTAATAGCAGCGGAATATGAAATAAATATGTATAGTATGGATAAAGTATGTAGCTACAAACATAGAGAATTAACCAAGAGGTTCAGTCTCAAGCCGAGACTTAGTCCTCTCAATAGTTTATATAAAAATGATCCACACCCTGGATCGGGGTTAACAATAGTGAACACACTTTCCAGGTCACAAGACCTCTACCACAGTTCTACGTGGGAAAACAAACAACAGAAGCCAGCTGTCCAGGTCACAAGACCTCTACCACTATCCACAGTGGGAAATGAAGTGTAAAAGGTTTGCTGAGGATTTACAGATCCTCCAGTGAAAGTACAGGAGTCAGTGTGTGTGTTTAATACAGCAGATAACACACACTGCTCAAAATGTAGAATAAATAAATCACAGAGCAGAGATGTAGAGTTTAGAAATGGCTCTAGTGATTTCAGTGTAGCACTGGACTCGTTTTGGAATTGATTAGAAGTGATTCTGAGTCCTCTTCTTGATTTTGTTTGAGAAGCAGAGTGTCGTATGCTTCAGGTTCACAGGCAGTGAGATGTAGTCGATGAAGCTCTTCGATATTCTTTTGTATGCACAGAACTCTTCTTGAGTAGGCTTGATTGTATATGTGATTCTGTCTTGCTTGGTTCTTCTTGTATGCACAGAGCTCTTCGTGAGTAGGCTTGATTGTATATGTGATTCTGTCTTGCTTGGTTCTTCTTGTATGCACAGAGCTCTTCTTGAGTATGTCGTATGTCTTCCTTGACTCTGTATGTGTTGTCTCACTCATCTCTTCAGCAGAGTCTTCTTGTATTTATGTCACGTGCTCCGTAGGACAGAAGAGGTTTCCTTTCCGCAGATACGAGGTACGGTTTCCTAACATCCGAAAACCTTTATTAATTAATTGTCAGGGTATTAAAATATAACTAATATGACCGTTGGTTAGAATAAATAAAGATAAAGATAAAGATATTCAAAAAGTTGTTTATGACTGTTCAAGTGATCGGTAGGTCATCAGTATTAGAGTAATGATCGGTGACTCAGATAGATCAGCATCGGTCTGTCATCTGATCGGTGAGTCATTTGCATCGGTGACTCATTTGCATCGGTGAGTCCTTGGATCAGTGCGTTTGATGGATCGGTGAGTCTGATGGATCGGTGAGTCTGATGGATCGGTGAGTCTGATGGATCGGTGAGTCTGATGGATCGGTGAGTCTGATGGATCGGTGAGTCTGATGGATCGGTGAGTCTGATGGATCGGTGAGTCTGATGGATCGGTGAGTCTGATGGATCGGTGAGTCTGATGGATCGGTGAGTCTGATGGATCGGTGAGTCTGATGGATCGGTGAGTCTGATTGATCGGTGAGTCTGATGGATCGGTGAGTCTGATGGATCGGTGAGTCTGATGGATCGGTGAGTCTGATGGATCAGTGAGTCTGATGGATCGGTGAGTCATTTGCATCAGTGACTCAGATTGGTCAGCATCAGTGAGTCATTTTGATCAGTGCGACCGTTGTCCTTTGATATTGGATCAGGGCTTCCGATGTCTGTTGAATCCAGAAGACTTCCAACATACTTTGTAAGTCAATAAGCATAGACAAAAACATGATAACAGATTCATTTACAGATTGTAATTAAGTTTATGAGAAAACAAACCAGATTAAGCATTAATGGTATGTGATGATTTGTGATTATTAAAACATCAAACATAGACATAAAATCAACAATCTTCCCGAGGGCTCAACACCTTATTCTTAAGGGAAGTCTTCTAGAAGAAGGAGATGGATATAGGGAGCTTAATTGGACATAGGTTTGATGATCCATGGGGCTTGAGAAGTGTGAGGAATGGGTTAGAAGTGTGGGATTTTTATAAGGGGAAGGAGGGGCTCTTTAAGATTGCTTGAAAATATTATTTTATTATATAATTATTTTCAGTTTATAATGGTCCAAAACTCATAAAAGTAAAATATACGATGACTAATGTTCGAAATAAAATCATCCAATAATAATTGGACAGGTTTTGGATATTTTTTTAAACTTTATAATCTTATTTATTTAAATTATTCATTAATGAGGTAAACACTGCATCATTATTGTGTCATAAATATTATTATTTATTTGATGTATAAAAAATTTAAAAAAAATATCATGATGTAGGAAATTGTTTTAGATTTTAAATGAATATTTATAGTCTAAGAGATAACTTATATAACCCCATGTAAAAATTGATTTACTAAAAGATATATGTTTAAGTCATTTTTTCTTTACCTTAAATTAATTAATATAAAGTGCCATTATCACTCCCAAGTGGCTTCATAAGGTCCCAAAATCGACCCAAGGATGGCCATGATCGGAACTGTATCAACCAATAGGATTAGGACACATGTTAGAGTAATTTTGTATTATTATTATTATAATATTTTGTTACCCTTATTTATCAGATTTACCCTTTAACCATGATAAATAAAATTTTTACCGAAGTAAATATTCATATTGTCTAAAACAATTTACCTATTTACATAATTTGGGCCTCCTAATTCCAAATATGGAATCCATTTTTACAAATTCAAAACAAAGAAGTGACAAAAATTAATTTAAAATTAATTCATGCTGTCAAAACAAAAAGCGCGTTTTTAAGAAATAATAACTATCAAAAGATTGACACTTATTTATGTCAAATTTCAAAGTGAAATTACTTATAATGACCAAAATTTAATTAAATAGTAAAAACATAATATAATTACAATTTAAAACCAATTAAAAATATAATCTATCCTTATAAATATATTAGGTTAAAAGGTATCTTTGAATTTAAAATACAGTATTTTTCACTATTCATTAAAAAATGAATTTTATCAAAAAAATAGCAAAAATTTACTCAAAGTAAATTTTTATTTCCTAATTCTAAAAAAGAATTTTATTTTTTCAAATGTAACATATAAAAGTGACAAAAACTACATTTAAATAGGGTTCTCCATCAAAAGGCGGTAAATCGTCCTTTTAATGAATATTTGAGTATTTATGCTTAAAATCAGATTCTTTCTTATTTTAAGCCTATAAAATTTATTGGATAAATGTAAAAACATTTAATAAACATATATAATCATATTTTAGTTAGTTATATTCATTCCCTCCAATACAAGGGCTATGTGTTAACTACCATTTAAAATAATAACATTATTATATTATTTTTCAGTATAACTCAACGTTGTATCAATGTTAGATTTCACACAAAAAGTTGTTGCGTATCAGGTATGCCATCGAACATAGAATAACCTTTAAAGTAAAATTAATATTTAATTCACAAATATTAATAAATATGAAAATGTTATGTTCTTTATTTACTTGGGATGTTACACATCAACTTATGGACTTCTATAAATCCTCATCCGATAAAATATGTAATCATCCATATAATGTACAAAGTACATGTCCATATTATTTATAAAGTTTCATACATTTATAAAGTTTCTACATCTATTAAAATAACGTTTTTGTACCAACATACTTCAAGATTGGGAATATTAAATTTAGTAAAATAAGATATTTAAGAAAGTGTGTTGTGATTTTCAAAAAAATGTTTAGAAAGATTGATAGTAAAGATTTCAACTCAACAAGTGTGTATAGTGATTGGTGGTGCATTCATCCCTAACATAAAATAATAATTATTCGCCATCTCATCCCCTTAATTTATATTATTGAGTTTTATCTATATTTCAACATTTTTATTCATTCCCATAACTCATTTTAACTATTTTTTAAGATTTATGAGAGTAACACATTAAATTCTCTCCCATTGTCTTAGATATTCTTATTTTTCATTTGGGAATTGGATGTTATAAATTTGGGAAGATTAACACCATTCTTAGTGATATCAATAATATATCGAAAGAGTAGTGATAGGAGATATAAAACCATCCACTCAATTATAGCTGGTGTCCTTCACAATTGAACATTGGAACTCCCTTGTTGTTGATGATATTAATTGAATCAAAAGATATATTAGATCAAAGATATATTAAATTGAAAGAAAACTTAGATCTATGTGACTTCTACCTAAAACTATTTCAATAATGATTTAATACCACTTGATAGGCCTATTGGAGAGTGTACCATCACTTGGGTGGGGGGGGGGGTCAGTGGTGATTAAAACACTAACAATTTACTAAAATTAATATGATTCGAATTATTGGTTAGTGAAAAATAATCTTGATGGAAATGATGTGATGAAAATAGGTTGAGAGAGAAAGAACACACAAATACATAAGGGTTTTTACTAGGTTCACTTACCCATCTTATTTGTTGGATAATCATTGGTGTGTAGAGGTTGTGATCCCACAGCACGTGTTCCAATTTATTATCAAAGGAACAAAGAAGAAGAAGGTGGATTCTCTTAAACTCTGATTAATATATTAGAAACAAGTGAAAATGATCCTAAGTATGTTTTCTTCCCATACCTTAAGTTACATTATAATTTGGACTTGGTGTGACTCTAGTTATTCTCCTCATAATATAACTAAATTCTAATTTTAATGCTCCTGTAATAGGAAAATATCTTTTTGTTTCATTACACATTTATTTTCTAGGTGGGTCACCTATTTATTTATAAACATTACATGTATTTTATTTTAATTCACTGTTTATGGAATTATACTTTGACCTAAAAGATATGAAAGACAAAATTTTAAAAAATTTAGAGTATTTTTTAATATATTTTCATAGATTTATTGTGACATCTTGAAACCAGATTCCACTGAAAGGTGCCTCGAGACCGGTTGGAAACATGTACTCAAGGGAATCTCCCCAAACACTAGAGGCTATTGAATAATAGTAAGTGCCTAGGGTGTGTTTTTTGGAGACTATACCCTCATCACCATAGTATAGAACAATGAATATACAATAATAGATAAGTAGCAGAAGTAGATAATAAAATAGAAAATAGAAAACATCCAAGATAGATATAAATAAACAAAACAAAAAAGAATATCATATACAAAAATTATGATCATACATGTGATTTCAGTGTCTAAAAAACATCCAAAAATGGTATCCATACAACTATACAATACATTTAAAAAGTATCAAAAAGACCAAAAAGTGATATATATGGATAGAATCATGATCCTCAGCTTGGTCTTGTTGTCCCTTGATCATAAGAAGCAATCAGAAACCTATAGCAGGGTGCTTT
This sequence comes from Viscum album, assembly GCA_963277665.1. Taxonomy (NCBI): domain Eukaryota; kingdom Viridiplantae; phylum Streptophyta; class Magnoliopsida; order Santalales; family Viscaceae; genus Viscum; species Viscum album. Next base: position 23,277,659 of record OY728128.1, read on the forward strand.
ACCTTATCCATACCTGCATCTATATAGTTTATCTGGGTACCCAATGGTAGCTCGAACAAGGTGTGATATACAATTCTAGTAGTCTATCAACCAAAGTTCTACTGCCATCCTATTAGTTAATATATAATAATAACATTGTTTAGGAAATAATAGAATATATAAAGAAGTGATGTATGTAAAAAACCCATAAAGTTCTGGATTCCCATGGGAACCCATCCTCTACTACCTGCTTTGGACCTATCCAAAATTTATCTAAATAAATAGTCAGTCTTGTATCAATTATAATCAAGTTCAACTAATTAAAAAGTCTTTGAACATAGTGATTATCCCAGTGTCCCCCATGAATATGTGATCAAGTGTTTCCTAACTACTCTATAATTATATTATAAATGTATGAATAAATCCAATATTATGATTTGGATTGTAAGACATGTCATATAAATCATTTTCATTAATTATTTAATTAAGAACCTGATCCCATCCTTGGAATTCCTTATTTGGAATCTAGGTATCTCTCAAATTAAAACATAAACCAAGTACCTTACAAGCTTGTCCTAGGAATTCCTCATTGGAATCCTAGTATCACTCTAGGTGTGGTATAACATTACCACTCATCAAGTCCACCCCTGGAAGTTTTCTAAGAGATCCCAATTGTCACCCACATCATATATAATCAACTGAACTTTGAGTCCATCCTTGGTGGTCCACTAAGGGAGCCCAAGTCTTACTCCTAGAATATATTGAACCAGTCCTCTCAGTCCATCCTTGGAAATCTATAAGGATCCCAAGTATCACTCAGAAGTATAACATTCAAGCCTACGAGCATATCCTTGAAAGTCCACTAAGGATTCCAAGTATCACTCAGGCATAAGTAGACAAATATCCAAATGTGTTTATCTATGGTTTTCATATATGAACCCATGTGTCACCCAAGGCATAACAAAAATTAAATCAATATCATTTAATTATTTCAAGGTTATTACCACGATCATTTTCTTTAAACCTCACCTTAGAAGGTGGATAAAGACATGTGATAAGCTTAGAAGGAATGGAATCTTAATTATCTCACATGGGAATATCAATATAATAATAAACTCATTCTTAAAGAATAAATTACATGCCAAGAGCCTAGGGTCATGATCATTCCATTCACTTTATTTAATCAATTCAATTATAATTTACAATTCATTATTAACCATCCCATGGAAAGGGGAAAATTACACACCCCAAAGTTAATCCAATTCATATTACAATAATGGTTGTCTATTTAATAAAACAACACACCCAAGGGTTGGTTCCAATTCAATGTTCATAACCCTTAATCATTATTAATGGGTCTCATTAATTACATAGGTTATACATATCCACTTTAAACAAGGATTTAATTCAATTTCAAGGGAATCACTTCCAAAAAATGGTTTTTCATCATAAATAAATATATATAAACACCTAAAATTTGAGGTAAAAGTATGAGAACACCTACCGCAGGTCCATAGTGAATTTATCGTCTAGTATCAGCTCTTGATTTTACTTAGATCAGGAGAAAAAAGAAGAACATATAAACATCCTAAAAATAAGACATAACCTATATAAATCCATTGATACCAAGAAGAATTAATAATTACATAAAATAAATTTAGATCTTATCAATATGGATCTGATGCTTCTGAAAAATCTTGATTCTGAGCTCATATGGATAAGATATCCAATTTCCCAGATTAATCTTTAAAGAAGAGCACTCAACTTCCCATGACATCCAATGGAGGTGAAGTGAAAAAATAGCTTGAAAATATAAACATTTTTATAGAAATTTTTTAATTCCCCCAAGATAATGGGTTTCATGGTTTGGATTCATGGTTTTCCAAACCACAAGGCAACCATGAACCCACTGCTGTAAAGAGGGGCACCTCACATGGTTTAACTAACCATGTGCAAACCAAGAAAAAAATAACTATCAAAATATATGATGTTTGTTCATGGGAATGCACCTCCATTCTCATAGTTTCCTCAAATTTTTCAGCCTATATCCCTCCTCTATCTAGAATCACAAGTCTAGTAGTAACTATGCGGCCTACCCCATACGATTTCTATTAACCATTTGGCAGGCTTGCTTCTCCCCAAAATTTGGGTTCTAGTCTCTGAAAACGTCTCAGACACCCCCCGATGGATCCACAAAATCAATGGGAATTTATATTAGGCTGTATTTAATAATTTAAATAGAGAATTGATGGCATGTAAATGATTCCATACCTCAATAAAGATATGGGTTCTTACAACCCACCCCCCAACTTAAAGTAATTCTTTGTTGAATTTACCTCTCAAGGGTGGCCAAGAATCATCAGAGAATAACTCTGGACACTATGCTCATACATCAGTCTCCAACTCTTTGGTATCTTCCTGTACATGACTGTGCTTCTATAACACCCATAATAGATAACCCAACTAGCCTCATACAACCTTTTTTCTACTATACACAATATGAATTAGATGTTACTCAAAGGATGCATCTACATGTAACTCAAACTCCTCAGGATGAAAATCACGAGACATGTCTAAATGATAACAACACAAATGAGATATGTGGAAGAATTCATGCATTTATAAGTGCCTATGATGTTTCTACAACCTATATTCTATTGACCTGACTCTCTCTAGAATCTCAAATGTCTTAACACATTTTCAAAAAATCTTAACATGTCTCCTGATCCATATATATCCTAGCCTTATTTAAACACATAAAATACTTGATCCCTGACCTCAAACTCCATAGGTCATTGATGGAAATTGGCATAAGATGTTTTACGATACTGTGTAGTATCCATCCACTTCTTAATCAACTGAACCAACTCCATAGTCTCTTGTATGAGATTAGGTCCAATCATAGCTGCCTCTTCCGCCTCTAACCATCACAGAGGTGATTAGAATGGAATATCATACAAATACTCATAAGGAGACTTATTTATAGTATCTTTATAGCTATTATTATAGGAGAATTCAAACAGGGGTTTGTGCCTCTCCTAGGAGCCCCCAAAATTCAAGATGCATGCTTGCAACATTTCCTCAAGCACCTATATCATGCATTCTGAATGAACATTAGTTTTAGGGTGGTATGATGTGATCAGAAGAACCTATATACCCAAAATCCACTTTAACCCTTAAAATAATTATGAAGTAAACCATGAATCCGTATCACGAAATGATAGTATGAGGGACCCCACGAAGTCATACTATCTCACAGATATACAATCTCCCAAGATCATCTACTGAAAAGGTATCCTTAATTGGTAGGAAATGAGAAAATTTTGTGAGCCTGTCTATACAAACCCAAAGAGCATCATAGCCTCATGGTGAACTCAATAACCTAGTCATAAAATCCATCTCAACAACAACCCACTTCCACTCGAGAATGGGAAGCTACTGTAAAATTACAGCTGGTCGCTGGTGTTCTGCCTTAACCTACTGATAGGTGGAACACCTCATGAAAAAACCAGCTACATCTCTTTTAAAACATGACCACTAATATTGGTGATGTATACCCAAACACATCTTAGTGGTTCAAGGATGAAATTATAAAATTAAATCATACAAATATCACATAATCTCCTCACACATGTCTACTAAAACCCATATGTGACCATGTACATATAGAATTTAAGCCTCACCTATGGTCTAACTAGGAAAAGGATCCTCACCTACCACAATATCACATAGGAATAGGCCCTCAAAATCCAATAGCTTCCTAAAACTTACTCTATCCATAATGGTTGAGGTTATAGATAAAGAATACATAAAAGTATTCCCCTAACTGTCCTAAACTTCCAAGTGCATCTTAGAGAACAAATCCATAAACTTCCACTCACTATTATCCTCCTGAAATACTTGTATCTAAGTTCTCCTTCTCAGTACATCGGTCGCTGCATTTCCTTTCCTAAGAACATAGGAAAAATCAAAGTTAATAGACTGTAGGTATTAAACCCACCTTCTTTGCCTTAGATTCACATCACACTATTTAAATATGTAATAAAGGATTTTGTGGTCTGTGAACCCCAAAAAAAACTCTCAAATTAAGTAATGTATCTGACAATGAAATGCATGACCGACTATAGATAACTCAATATTACACGTCAGATAATTCCTCTCATGTGACCTCAATTGTTGAGACCCATATGCCAGGATTATATCCCACTAGATCAAAAAAAATCCAAGCCCAATTCCTAATTCATCACAGTAAATATTATAACTCTTTCCTAACTCTGAAAAAATTTATATCAATGCTAAAGTTAGTGTCCCTTTCATCTCTTAAATGGATGAATCACATCCATATGACCATAAAAAATTCATGCCCTTCTTAGTCAATCCCATGAGCGATGATTATAGTCGTAAGAAACCTTGTATGAAATGACTGCAATATCTAGCCAGCTTTAGAAAATTCTGTATCTTAAGGAAGTTCTTAGGATGATCTCAATAAATTATAGCTCTCACCTTATTTGGGTTAAATGATATTTCTATCATTGAGATAATGTGACCTAGGAAGTGAATATGATCCAAATAGAATTGGGAATTTGTGAGATGATCATATAAATAATTTTCTCTCAGTGTATCCAATACGATCTCAGGATTTTTGGAATTGTTGTGTCGATTATGAGAATACACCAAGATATCATCCATAAATACCATGACAAATGAATCCAGATAAGGATGAAAAAATTTATTCATATGTTCCCTGAAATCTATTTGTGTGTTCATGATACCGAACATCACAACCAAATACTCTTATAGACCATAATTGATATGAAAGGCTATGTGAGTTATGTATGAGGGTATAACATGCACCTGATGATAACCCAATATCAAATCAATTTTTTAGAATACCTGAGATCCTATGAGTTGATAAAAAAGGTCATTTATAAGAAACATAGGATACCAGTTCTTAATCTTCATTTGGTTCAATTTCTATTAATCCTTCCATAACCTAAGGGCACCATCCGTCTTTTTCCTAAAAAGAACTGACGAACCTGACAAAGAAGTACTCGGCCAGATAAATGCATTTTCCTCTAAATCCTCTAGCTACTTATTGAGCTCCTATATCTATGTACTATCTATCATGTAACAAGGAATGGATACCAATGTAGCTCCTAGAACTAGGTAGATAGAGAACTCTATATCTATCACTATAGATAATCATTAAAAGTCATTTGGGAAAACATCCTTGAAATAATCAACCATTAGAGAATAATTTGGTTAATGCGTTCCTTGATCATCTAGATATAAAATCACAATATGGGATATCATCCTTACCAACCCATGTTTATCAGGTTTATCTCAGCTCTCCTGAACATCCCACTCACCCTTTTGAATATACTCTCCACCCTCTAGTGATTTGAAGGTCACCCTTCGGTTATATCAATAAATGAAATCATGAAATGGAACCAATTGATCCATCTTGAGAATGATATCAAATTCTATTATATCAAGGAAAAATAGGTCCCATATGAAGTAACACCTGACAATCTCAAAGGGGAACTCCCTACACTAATGTGCATCATCATTTCTATTCACCAACAGAGTATCAAACATCATAAAGTTATCAAAACACTAAACAGTAAGCCCAAGGTTCCCCAAAATCTTATATCTAGCCTAATATATAGCCCTATGATATATCCTGGCTACCTTGAGAAGATCCACTCTACTATCACTACAAATATGGAGTCTAACTACCACGACCATGACCACCACCTCAGTATGATTAGCCAATTGTACTCAAGATCCCTGCCTGATGAGTATCTACTGACCCCGCTTCTCCACATAGAGTCAGTGAATACTCTCTCTCACTAGCTACCAGAGGAAAGCTTATGAAAAATAATTGTAGATGGACCATATTACCATAGGATCAAAACTTGACTAGGTCTATTATGCACAAAGGTCTCATATTTCCTGGTCTACAACACTGATGGAACCTCACCTAGATACCTGATTATGTGCTATGGATACCAATATCACAGTGTGGAATCACCAGATGACGCTTCTTACTACTGGTCAATGTAATACCAGATATAGGTTCCAAAACACCATGGATCGCACCACCAACCTCTCTCAGGTTATTATCCTTGATAAGATCCTAATTCACTATTACATAATTTATTTTTAGATGAAAGAAAATCACATGTGGTATGATGTTCTACCTAATACCATCCTCAAATATCTTGGCTTTAGATAACTTGTCAGCCATCAGAATAGTCATGATTGGAGCTCTGTAAGACAGGTTGAATAATCCATAACTAATAACGTTCCCTACTCCGAGTGTATGAACTCTCAGGTTCTATTGTCCCTCAACATCTCAGGATAGAAGTAACCATAGAAGGCCTTATGAAAATATCTCCAAGAAGTCTCCTCATGACGTTTTTTTGAGTAATGACATCCCATAATCTGTTGGAAGAATCACATAACATATATGTAGTTGGGTTTACCCTCCTCTCAGGAGGTGTCTCAAGATGCTTGAAGATAGATAGCATAACCTCTAGCTATAAATTCAAATATTGTAGTATTCTATCCCCTAAAAACATGGGCGAATTCTACTGATTGAACACACACATCAGCCTAGTCATATATGTGTCTGGTTGTGGTGCTCTTTAAAAAGTACGTATAAAGTAGAAAAACCCCTCAAGTAACTATGCCTCAACACATATTCCCAATACAACTGATGGTGCCTCGACTGAAACTACTAGAGGATCTACTAGTATCCTATGTATCACCACCTCTGGAACGTGATTTATGCCACCCTCCTGGTCTGCGACTGGAGGTCATCATGGTGGAATGTCTCTAGAATTCCAAACACACAACTCAGAAAAGGGAGTTATCAAAGTTTGTAGATAAAAGAGAATATATTGAAATAGGATATATACAATCATTACTATACAAGAATAACAACCTTATTTGGTATCCTTGAGTCAGGTCTGGGTAATGTACATATCATATAAAAGTAAGAGATAATTCCTACTTCCCACTACTATGGTCATGTCTGGGTCAAGTTCTTTTCTATAAGAAATTTAATTTCCAATTCATCTTCATATTCATTTCCATTATCTCAAAACTCATTCTAAATGGATAAAATATATGGATCACCAAATTCCAATCGATAAGGGACTATAATCATCATGAACCAAAATATGGAGTCCACATAATCCACACCATAACACGTTCCAGTCCATGAGACTCATGGTCCATGACTCAATGTGCCACAATTGGATTCTTAGGGTGTGTGATGTTTCCTAATTAGGAAAAAATTCTTAGGTTATGAAAAACACTCTAATTAAAAACCAGTTTTTCAATTCCCTACATAATCATTTATGAAGAAGTAGGTATATCAATCCTGGAACATATCACAACAGTATACAATCAGGAAATGCACCCTATATGGCATGGCATGTGAATTCGAACATGTTCCTAAAATGATGAATGATATGGAATAACCTAACTCACTAGGTTTCAACAAAATATAACACAAAATCATATCAATAATAACATACAAATTCAAGTACATCACCCAATAGTGGAATAAAATCTATTGTAATAGCCAAAATCTAGAAAAACAACAATTTCTATTTGAGGCAATTTGGATTTTTCCTATACATGGGTTTGCTATGCCTAGGAACAACTCATTACCAAATTTCTATTCCTTCTTATCCCTTTATATTATCTCAAAATAGTAAATAATACTAGAAAATAATCCTCTGATACCACTTTTTAACATCCCAAACTTGGATTCTACTGAAAGGTTCTCCGAACCCAGTTGACCACATGGCCTTAAGCACATCTTCCCAAATGTCAGAGGCTGCTAACTAGAAGCAAGGGATTAGGGTGTATATATGGGGAGAAAATTCCCTTGTCACCAGAGTGTATCATAGATGATATAAAATAATAGATAAGTATCTTAAGTAGAGCATTAAATAGATAATAGAAAATATCGAAGATAGAAATAAATAAACAAAAAAAAAGAAGGAATCTCATATAAAAATGATGATCATACATTCCATGTCATGTATCTACAAATCATCCAAAATAGGTATCCATACAATTTTACAATACATGTAATAAAATAACAAAAAGGAAAAAAAGTTTTATCTTTAGATATAATCATGATCCTCATCTTGGTGTTGTGCTCCCATACTCCTAAGCATAAATCATAAACATGTAGAAGGGTGCTTTCCCTTATCCATACCTATAGCCATATAGTTTGTTCGGGTACCCAATGGTGGCCCAGATAGGGTTTGAGATATAATCCCAGTAGTCTATCTCCCAAAGGTCAAATTCTATCTAGTTAATGAATATATAATAACAACAGTATGTAGGAGGTAATACAATATGTAATGAAGTTTTGTATGTAAACAAACCATAAAGGTACGGGTTCTCGTAGGAACTCGTCCTCAGCTACCTACTTAATACTTATCTAGAATCTCTATAAATAAACAGTTATTCATGTATCAATTATTATCATGTACAATAATTAATATATCTCTGGACTTGGACCATATCCCAACGTCCTCCATGAAGATGTGATCAAAATTTTCCTAACCAAGCCATCATTATAGTATAAATCTTTGACCGAATCCAATCTTGTGCTTTATCTTGGTAGAATCATCATATAAATAATTTTCATTAATTATTCATTTAATATACTAAGCCTATACTTGGAATTATTTATTTGGAATCCAAGTATGACTACTAACGCACACCTGTCATAGGGCGTGGAAAAAGTATATTTTTTTTGTTTTTCTAGTGCAGCATAGAGGCTGACCAGGGTCATCTTACTTGAGGAGCATTCTCAGTTCGTTCACCTACTTAATCTAATGCACCTAAGAAGTAATTATTTTTGTTGTTTTATGTTTTATGAAATAAATTGAACTTAATAAAATAATTGAAATGAAAAATAATAGTTAACTAAAATTCAATTACAAATTACCATGCAATGCTAAACCGAATGGAATTGTTGATGAAAGGAAGTTCTCCTGAGAGAAATTTCAGGGAGCACCTTCATTGACCAGCTTCAAATATTCTTAGCAAACACACTCCATAATATGTGTGAACACCTTAGTCTACCCAGGTTATGAATGAAAAGTCTACTTAGAGAACACCAAGCACACCCTCCATCCACCTCCTCAATCGAGGGAAAATGGTTGTAGATTAAGAAGTTAAAATTTAGACAACCACAGTGAGGATTACAAACACTATAAATTATCCTTAGAATTAACTCAAATAATATTAAAAACATGGTATTGGGTTCAAGAACCTAATTAATACCTCAGGATATTCCTCAGATTAGTTACTCATGATCATGAGTATTATAGTTCATGATGGTAAGATGTGAAGAAGAAAAGATGGTGGATGGGTGGACATAGAAATAAAAACAATGCATGAATTTTATTAAAAATCTAAATTATAATTGAAAACCAAAACAAAAATAAAGAAAATAAATAAATATAAAGGAAATGGGGAAGAATTGAGGCTAGCCTCCCTCGGTGGATGTCTCCTCCTTGGTGCCTTGAAGGAATGGATGGAGAATGGGATGATTTGGGAAGGAGGTGAGGGCCTCCTTTTATAGGCAGAATTATGGACTCAAAAATTTTGTGCATTTTTGTCCCAATAAATGGTTTATTAACACATGTACCCCTTAATAAAAGTTTTTCTGTAATGTGTTGGATGTTAACCCTCCATATTTCAGCTTATTTGGCCACCTTTTGTGGGAGTTAGGAATTTTTCATTGGCTGTTTCTGTTTCTGGACGAAGCTTCTAGGAAGGTTCCTCTAAAGGTATGTTGTTAAATGTCCACCTTAATGACTTCAAAACTCCCCAAATTTGTTGTAAATATGGTCTTATCTATCCTAGTGCTATCCCATGTGGAAACACCTCATTTGGATTTGTGTAGGCCGAGTTGAGGTTCCGTTATGGTGGTGGCGTCCACGTTGTCCGCCCGGAAAAATTTCCAACTTCAATGAATTTTTAGGCCCTTTAGATGGCCGAATCAGCTCTTGGGACATCAGAAAAAGTTGGAGGAAAAAAAATTAGGATTCTAAAAAAGAATTAATAACAAAAATTGGACTTATATTTTTCATTAAATGACTAAAATACCGTTAATGTAAAAATCTGTTTAAAATCCAGAATTAGGCGTTTTTCACCATTTTGCTCAAAACAAATCATAAATCCAAAATTGATTCATATAAGCTCAAATTGATTATTTGGGGTTTTTAAAACAATTGAAATTAACACAATTTTTTTTGAAAATATTCTCTCTATCAACAACATGAAAAACATAAACCAAGAACCTTACAAGCCCATCCTTGACATTCCTCATTGGAATCCTGGTATCACTCTAGGTGTGGTATAATGTTACCACTCATTAAGTCTCTCCATGGAGGTCCACTATGGGATCCCAAGTGTCATCCACAATGTATATAATCAACTTACCTTTTATTCCATCCTTGGAGGTCCACTAAGGGATCCCATGTCTCACTCCTATCATATATCGTATTGGCCCTCTGAGTCTATCATTGGAAACCCATAAAGAGTCCAAGTATTACTTAGGTGTATAATAGTAAAGCCTCTAAGTCCATACTTGGAAGTCCACTAAGGAGTAAAAGTATCCCTCAGGAATAAGTATATAAATATTCAAATGATTTTTGTAATGACCCGGACCTAAACAGCCACTCGAATAGTGCTAAATGGGTCGGGTGCTACTACCTTAGGCGTACCTCCCCGAAAGCCAAAGGCTACCGACTAGCAGTGGGGGTCTTATAGGTATAGTGGGGAGGCTATACCCTCTTTGAGGATAATAATAATGGTACTGGTCCAAGTATAATAATAAAGATGCATTGGAATAAAAGACTCAGTAGACTCAAACCAGACCCACAGAGTGGAAGCACAATCAATATCAATAAACAGCGAAAGCAATAAATATAAACAATAGAAATGGAAATAAACACAACAACATTCTAATCACTTGTAACTACTACTAAAAAACAACACATGCATCCAAAGTCGGTCATACATATCTAAATGTAATGACACCAATGGCTAACCAACTGTAGCTATAAAAAAGTAATCATGTTGATACAGAAAAGAAAGAAAAACAGAGTAACTCCCGCTAGGTAAGACCTCAAGGTCCATACCATCTCCATGCAATAGATAATGCAGCCCAGATCCTGATGTTGGCCTCTTTTCTACACGCAAATACATAAAGTCTACACGTGTCCCGAAGGGCCCGTGCAGGGTGTGAGACAGATCTCATAAGGATACCACCCAATGGTGCGTACCTAATACAAGTGTTTAAGAAGACATGAATTTATAAGGAAAACAGTAAACAATATGATGCAAAAATAAACAACAACTCCACTGGTGCTCAGCAGGAACCATGGAGTGTCACCTGCTTTGGCCAACGCTGGAATCTCTATCGTGTAACCCAACACCATGTGCCCCCTGACACCGCGTGTCTCAAGTATCGACGTCCCGAAGGCACACCCAAGAAGTAAACTAGAGGAACAACGATGTCTGTCCTCAAATAAATAACCAGAGAGACAACGATGTCTACACTCAAATAAAGTAACCAGAGTGATAGTGATATCTGCCCTCAAATAAGTAACCAGAGGGTCAATGATACCTACCCTCAAATAAGTAACCGGAGGGACAGCGATACCTGCCCTCAAATCACAGCGAGCCTCAGCCCCCAACCCGATAGCCTTAAAGCTATCCCATGGAGTATCCTCACCTCCCACATGGATTCCTACAAAAATCACCCCCAACCAAATTACCTAAACCACATCTACGAGGGCCTCTACCCACACGAGTGGTAAAAACCACCTCATCACAGAGTATCTTTGTGTGCACACTACTCAAAGTTACAGGTGAGCGGTAATCACCAAAATAGTACATAAGCCACAAAACATCTGACACCTCGTGTCCCTACAACCATGCCGCTCAAGTCTGATGGCCTCGCCATCCTAGTAACCTGGGCCATGCCCAACCTGACAGTCATCCTGCCTCAAGACGACGTCCATGACGCCCTATCCCGTGGTCAAAACAACCCAAAGTAACCCCAGGACAAGCCCAACCTGACAGTCATACTGCCTCAAACCGACGTTTATGAGACCCAATCCTGTGGTCAAAACCACCCAAATTAACCCGGGCCATGCCCATCACAACCCAAAGGTTCCAGAATATGCAATATCACACATCACATATATAATCACAAAGGAAAACTTTAATAGTAAAGACAACGAAACAATTTAATTACACTAGCAAGGTGTTGTCCCATACCAGCACAGAGGTCCTTAAGGCCTCTAAAAATTTGTATCAAGGTTTAATAACTAAACTTAATAGTTTAAACCAAAACAATTCAAGTATAACCATTTTGGAAACCCCGACCAAAATGCCCCATATGGGCAATGACCTATCGCCCGACCCTGCTCAATCAAAACAGGAAAAAGGGGATACCCAAAGGTATCCCATAGGTCTAATAAACAACTTAATATGCAATAACAGATAAATTAGGGTCTCTCTCAAAATACCCTAAAACGCGTCGAAGGAAGCACTACCCAAATGACCATAAAAACACAAAAAGAGGTATGCACCACCTACCTGAGACTCGTACGATGATACTCCTCCGACAACAACCTTCCATTTGGCTTAAACGTGGTAGATCTACAAAAGAATCAAAACCTCTCAGACCCTAATAACTTGTTCTATAAAATAAATCCAGAAAAACGGCTCAAGAGGAATCAAGGCCTTATTGAGGGGGTTCTAACACACATGATGAAGATCGAAATGGAGTTCGAACGGACGATCAGGGGAAAAAATGAGCTTCGGCCAGCTCTCTTGCATGAGCCACGAAAGGGATGGAAAAAATAGAGAAGAATGGGGAATACTGAGTGGCTTGGAACTTAAAAACCCTACATTTAAGTGGCTTCATGGTTACCCTGCATGGTTTGGAAAACTGTGCGCAAACCGTGTGGTTTCCACTACCTCACCCAGAGACTTCTCACGGCTTGTCCACATGGTTTTTTCAGACCGTGCGCCAACCGTGCAGTTTCTACTATCTCACCTAGGGACTTCGCATGGATTTCCCGCACGCTTTGTTCAGACCGTGTTCCAACCATGCGCACCTGCACAACCTCCCCAACTTTTATAAGTTTTTCCCCAGAAACAAGTCAAAATTTCAAAAAGGGTCGGGATTTGACCCATTCTAAAAACCCGAGTTCTTAAGATTTTGTCCATAGAGATCGTGTAAGAGCCCATGTGTCACCCAAGGCATAATAATCATTCAATCCATATCATTTAATTATTTAATGGTCATTACCTTGATAATTTTATTAAAACCTCACCTGAAAAGGTGGTTCAAGACATGGTATAATCTTATAAGGATTTTCCTTTTAATTATCTAATGTGGGCATATAAATATAAGAAGAAAGTCATGATTAAGAAATAAATTACATGGCAAGATCCTAAGGTCATGGTCATTCCATTCTCTTTATTTAATGAATTCGATTACAATTTATAATTCATTATGAAACATCCCATTGAAAGGTGTAAATGGAACACATCAAAGGTAATCAAATTCATATTCTACCCATGGTGTTCAATTTAATTAAACAACACACCCAAGGGGTGGTTCTAGTTCAAGGTTCATAACCCTTAATCATTATCAATGGGTCTCATTAATTACATAGGTCATACCTATCCATTTTAAAAAAGGATTTAATTCCATTTCAAGGGAATCACTCAGAAAAATGTGTTCATGGAAAAAAGACATATATATATATATATATATATATATATAAACACCTAGAATTTGAGGTAAAATTAAAATACCACCTACTGTAGGTACGTAGTGGAGTTCTCATCTGATATCAGCTACTGATTTGACTTAGATTGGGATAAAAATGAAGAATAGATGAAAAACCTAAAAATAGGACATATTATCTTGATCCTAAACAACTCCATTGATACTAATAATACTGAATAATGAAAAAATGAATTTTTATATTACTGATATAGATGTAATTCTTTTAACAGATCCTAATTCTGATCTCGGATGAAGAAGATCTCCCAATTTTGAGATTCGGCTTCAAAGGAGCTCTCTCAACTTCCCACAACTACCAATGGAGGAGAAGTGGAAAATTAGGTTAAAAATAAAAAAAATTAATGGAAATTTTTTAATTTAATTCAGAATACTTGGACACATGTTTTGGATGCATGATTGACCAAACCAGGCGTCAACCGTGTTCCCATTATTGTAAAGAGGGGCACCTCACACAGTTAGTGCACACAGTTTTACTAACCATGTGAAAATTGTGAAAAAAACCTCTATCAAAATGTCTGTATTTTTTTTATAGGCGTGCGTATCCATTAAATTTTTTTCATCAAACCATGTTTCAGGTAGCCCTCCTCTATCCAGCCTCACATGATTAGTATTAATTTTGTGGCCTTCCCTGCACAGTTCCTACAAACCATACAACAAGCCTATTTCTGCCCAAAAGTCGGGTTTTGGGCTCCAAAAAGGCCACAAACACCCCTTATGGATCCACTATCTGAAAGGGTATTAAAATTAGGCTGTATTTAAACATTTAAACAAGGAATTTATTGAAAGTAAAAAATCTATGTACCTTAAGAAAGAACCAAGTTCTTACATTTATGGTGTGACTAGTAGCATGTGGCATGACATCTTTGACTTATCTAGAAAAAGAAATCCACCAATTTTCTTCAATAAAACCCATTACAATGTGATTCATTTTATATGGAGTTTCATTAATAAAATATATAGAAAAATAAAACCTCGAAGCATTATTTTCCAGGAAGTAGTGGCATGTATCTTCTTAATACATCATGGCTTTCATCACTTATCTATACATTGTGGTGTGGTCCACTATCTCATGACATGAGGCTATATGGATCCCCAAAATAGTGCACCACGTAACTCTCTTAGGGTTTATTCACTACATAATTAACTTTTTAATTCCTCATATGTGCCATTTTAGTGAAATCATCATAACTATGGTGTGAGTATTCTTTTGGCAATTTCATTACCTTATCATGTTAGATTAACCACATAGCATAACCAGTCATGTCAGATTAACTATTTCTGTAATATGTATCATCATGGAATAACCAATATGTCCAAAACATGATTTTTATTATATGAGATTAAACCATTTACGTATAGGAATAACTTAGGTATTCTACCCTCTCACATCATGTAATGTATATCCTATATAAGATTAACTCAAACTTACTATGGTGTAAGCATCTCCTCTATGACATGATTTTATATTAGTATTAGAACTATAATAATTTTATTCTTATGCATCTCCCTGAAAATATAAAGTTATTATAACTTATCCATGATCATGTTTCCATTAAATAAAAAATTAAATCATCCCAAACTTATGAATGAATTTCCTTATAAAACAAGTCATATCACAACTCCAATACAAAGTTAATCTACACAACTCACCATAGGATAAGATGGTGAATATGATATAACACCATCCCTAATTGTAATATCAATTCCATATTGACCATATCTCAATTGATATAACCCATATCCCCATTTTTCAAATATAATTCATGAGGATTATTCAAACTTTAACCTCTAAAAGTGATCTTTATCCTTGTAATCTCAGTATTTTTTTCATTAAAGGATAAATATTTCATAAATGTTTCATGAGTTAGAATAGTTTTAATTCACGACACATCATTTTTTTAACATTTAAATAATCAATCTAGATACTTCAATCTCCATATATTATCATCATATGATAATGAAACCAATAATGATATATATAAAGTAGGAGAATAAAATTAAACCATGTGTTATTGTATAACACAATAATTACATGCAGAACACTATGAGTGGTGATACTCACCAAACCATGATACATATTAGGGAATAACATGTTGTGATTTAAACCACTACACCATTGTGGTCCCTTTAGTGCACATTTTCATTAATATCCCATTTTAACTAAAGCTACATAGACTTAGCATACTTTCCCTTTATGTAACATCATATGTAAGAAATTGTTAAATCATATAAAAAAAAGATTTTTAAATATCTTACAAAACTCATTTAGTAAAATCTATCATACATTTTCACTATATGTAATAGCTTATGAAAAATACATCAAGGACTTATTTAAGATATCCTCCAATTTTTTTGGGGATCTCTCAAAATTTCATAAACTTGATCCTAATTTGAAAAACCACAAAGTGTGACCCTTCATATATTTTTACCATTGAAAAAGATTATAAATTGTTGAATTTATAAATTTAATGAAATAGTACACTCTAACAAATCATGAATTATACTCAATCTACAAAGGGATCTGATATGATCTATATCAAACACATGAATGTCAATACATGTTTCCACCATATGTATCATATAGAGGTATGAATAATCATATAATCCCTTTTTCTAAGACGTTGAGTGACCACATGACACATAATATTTCAATCCCACATATTCTACTCATAAATTCTTGATTATCTGAATATTGACTAACCAAGTTAGTGAATACATGACATGTCATCATCTTTGTAGATGGCCATGTAACATGTGACTCATCCTGATAGATAATCCACCATATATAATTTATCTATGTATATCCATACACTTCCTCAGTTTGTATCGGTCAAGGGCCCAAATGTCATATTATTCATATAAAGGGAAAAATCCAATTTGGGTTAAGACTCAAATGATGACATGATCAACAACACACCCAACCACATCATAATTATCTAAACCTAAATACTTGTGCTATAAAGGTATAATAGTATGGGGTTTCTCATGATATGTATATTTCCAATTGCTGGTACATGAATTCAATATGAAACATGTAACCCTAGTATACCAAATACAAATTTTATGACACTCTGTATGGTTTCTTGGTTGGCCATCTAGTGCGTAAAACTCATTTCAGAACTCATAATAATATTTTGTATCCTGATATTAAATTTCCAAAAAAAGAGTCACCTAAATTTAGGGAAACCACTTTACTTACTTTTCCATAAACAAGATAAACCATGAAAACACTTTTTCTAGGGTGGTAGTCTCTCTTGGTTATCTTGCACCACTACCTAGGTCCTCATACCTAAAATCAAAGACCCATTGTCTCTACATCATTACCGACCAATGAGTATGTGTAACTATATGTATATGGTATTGGCTATTATAATCAATATAAATATTTCTGTCCATACTCCATAGTGGATATCTATTAAGAAACATGGTTTTATTAAGGGAATGTATATCCAAGTGGTTATATCATTGTCCTTGGAAATAATTAGTTACATCAAATTTAAGGAACATATATGAAATATGGAAATCAAGATTGATATGGATAAGACTTATGATATAGTTGAGTGTAATTTTATCATCAAGGTGTTAGCAAGTATAATCTTCTCCTACTGGTCTTCTGATCTAATTTGTAGATGATTTCATCATGGAATTCAATA
The DNA here is from genome assembly GCA_963277665.1 of Viscum album. Taxonomy (NCBI): domain Eukaryota; kingdom Viridiplantae; phylum Streptophyta; class Magnoliopsida; order Santalales; family Viscaceae; genus Viscum; species Viscum album. Next base: position 23,295,161 of record OY728128.1, read on the forward strand.
TCATTAATGGAAAAATACATGGATTCTTCAAAGCTTCGTGTGGGATAAGATATGAAGACCCGTTATCCCTAATTATTCTCATACTCACCCAATATGTTCTCATCTTCCTCTTAAATAGATGTATCTCAAGGGGTATTATTATTCCTTATCGATGTTAGTTACGCTCCTAATTCATATACCATGTCATTATTACAAACAATACAATAATCTTTATGAATTCCAGTAAGATATCATTTCATGGTATCAACAAGGAACTTAAAGACTAATTTAAATGGAGTAGAAAAATTATTAATTGTGTGAAGATAAACCTTTATATCTTAAATAGGTGATCAAACATGCATGTATTCTCCCTAAAACATAGTTCGGACATGAAACATAGGATATTTCCTATGGAATATCTTGGCACCTGATCTATTTAAGAAGTAAAAAAATCCACCACTTTGATCATATCACCAGAAGGTCACTGGTCGAGTTTTGAACTGGAAAAACCATTATCTATCCTTTAGTGGAAGAATCACATTGGTTAACAACGTTCTTTCCTCAATACCTATCCATTAAATTCTACCTATCAGTGTTAAAAAATGTGTTATTTCTAATATTTATAACATACTCGACACTTTTATATGGGATTTCCACTTATATGGAAAGGACCACTAGGTATCATGGGTATGTATGGGTAAGCCTACGAGGGAGGGTAGAATTAACATAAGGAACATTTCAGAAATGCTGCACTGCATGCATGAGAGTTAGTATGGGATAATATGGAGGAACGAACCTTTTGGGGGAGTTTTATGGGTGACAAAGTTAGATGATAAATGGGTATGGCAGGAGGTAATGATTCTTCTACATGGTCTATGGGTTTTCCCCATACACAAAATCTTTAAAATCACTCTCGATGGATTGTGGGGAGGGGTGATATTCATTTTGGCACTATAATTGGGAAAACTCCAAGCTCATATTCCCTGTATTTATAGCTAAAGATATTAATTTCAAAAATGAGAGCATGCACCTGAGCTTTATTAATTCCACTCTAGACTAGAACCAATGATATATATATTCAACCTCATTGAAATAAAAAGTGAGCTAGACAAGTGTGTTTTCACAGAATCTACTTCATGTACCTTCTCTGTGAAGGATTATCAAAGGGTGAAAATTAATCATGGCAATGCTAATAAATGGGGGGGGGGGGGTTCTATGAAGTAAGAAGATCCTTGTGAAGTATAATTTCTTGTTTTTAAGAATAAGGAACCAGGTGTTATACACTTATGAGAACATCAAACAAATAGAAATCAACCTGGTTTCCAGATGCTCATGTTACAGGGAAGGTCAAGAGGATACCACATATCATCTATTCTTTGAAAAAATTGGGAATTTATGATTTGGATATCCTTTGGATATTTTACTAGATTATCTTCCCAGGAGTTACTATACCTATCTTTTATCAAGTGTTAGTTCCATGGTGTGGGAACTACTGGACCAGTGAATATTTCTAGAGTTATGTTAATGTTAATAGGTTTCTAGTGCATATGGATGGTGAAAAGCCTAACTCACTTTGAAGGGGTTATCTTCTCAGGGAAATCTCTAGTAATCCAAACCAAGAACCTCTTATTTGACATGATCTAGATCTTAAAGAACTATGAGGATTCCCCTACTCCGATAACACTCATGGTAGTTATTCCTTCCAACCATTCCTCCCTCAAAGGAACTCAAGGCCATTAGGATCACTGGTACCCCCACATATATGGTCTCAAACTCAACACTAATGGATCATGTAGTGTAAGGGACCAGATCTGCGTGGATCTACCCTTTTTATTTTTTTGAAGACCTATGTGCTCGAAGAATGCTTGGAGGAAGTATGGAGGAGTTTAGTCATGAGAAGCTGGAAATAGGGGGGGTACACAACGTTACCAAGGGGTACATGATGTGTACCATTTGGGTTTTAGAAAAATAAAACAAAGTGCTGAGGGGACGTGTTTTTTGGCATAAGTCACCTTGAGGTGGTACACGACGTGATGACGAGGTACACATCGTGTATTGCCGCACTAGTGTGTTTTTTAAAGACACCCAACTACTCGGGTTTTCCAAACCCTATGTCTTGAGCACACCCTCTCTCAACCCTAGGGGTGTCTATGGGACGGGTTGGGTCGGGTTGAGGGCTATTTTGGACCTGACCCAAGAAAAATAGGTCGGGTCGGGTTGGGTCGGGTAAGAGATGTTTTTGGATTCAGACCCGACCCAACCCAACCCGCCTGAAATCGGGTTGGGTCGGGTCGGGTTGATCGGGTTAAGGGAAAAAAATTGTTTGGTATTTTTTTTATGATCCCAAACTATAGGTTGACTGGGTTACGACAAAAAAAATTGTTCATTTCTTTTTTTGGTTATCGCCCCGTGGGTTGATCGGGTTACATATTCCCCTAATTCATCTTCTTCACCACACTAGGGACCACCTACATCCTCCTCCCTATAATAAATCGACCCCAAATAACGTCAGTCTGCGACTCGATGATGTGATGTGATTATCTTGATTGCAAGTAGTTATAAAGGTTTGAGGAGGTTCAAGGTGAGGCTAAAAGGGTGATGAGAATGGGGTAGTGCTTGACACTGATAGATTTGGCACCGTACATAATCGAGATGGAGGTGGAGGTGGTGGCAGAGGTAGGGGGTATATGCAAGTGCGGCACGGTGGATACACTATACTGGTGAGGGAGAGGGAGATGTTCAATGATTGTTTTCTTAGTTGATCCTCCACCTTCGGATCTTTGAATCATTAAAATTGTTCTATATTCCTTTGGTTTTTGCTTGTTCTTTAGTTTTTGTAGCAAAATCGAATAAAATCTAGTTATCTTCATATTTTTGTTTGTTGACCAGGCATTCTTTTTCCGCTAATTTCACATGTCTCGATTCCTTTGAATTTATTTTATGTTTGTCTTAGAAATGTCATGGAAGACTCAATCATCTATGAGATTAATAGAGTATTCATGTAATGGTGGGCGATGGCATAGACTTAATGGATGGTGCAGGAAAGGAGAATGACAGCGGCGTGGGGCGAGGGTGAGGGGAAATTGGGTCGAGTGGTAGGGAGAGAGGGAGAAGTCCGAAGAGGTGACTCACAGTAGTCGGGTTGGTTGGGTCGTGTTGGGTCAATTTTTTCCCAACCCATGACCCAACCCAACCCGACCATGATATAACCCAACCTGACCCAACCCGTGGTATAAATTTTTCTAACCCGACCAAACCCGACCCGACCCGATCGAGTCGAGACGGGTTGGTCAGGTTGGGTTGGGTCTGGACACCCCTACTCAACCCCAGATGACCCGTACGCCACCCTCTTCAATGTTTGGGGATTCCTTCATCTCAGATTGGTTCCCCACATCCTTCTTCGATCTGTCTTCAATCCGAGGTAAGACCTACCTCCATTTTTTGGTTTTCTTCAATCTGTCTTCTCCCATTCCTCTTTGGAATGATATTGTGTTTGATCTCCACGATTCTAAGGGAGTTTATTTTGGTTTTTGTTGATGTGGTTATACCACAACATCCTCAGGTGGGTGTAGTTGTTGTGGGGAAGATGATCATGATCTGTTTCTTTGATCCATTATCGAGTGAAGAACTTCATATACCTTTTGAGGTAGGGGATTCATTGCTTCTATATTATTTTATGTGAAACTATATAGTTAGCATGTTTTATCCCTTTGGATCACAATGAAATTGACCTAATTAAATTCTTGAACTAGAATAAAATAATTAGTTTGATCGCATGTTGATTCTTTTCACCATGATAATGGTTTGCCTCTTGATTTTCTAGATAGTGTGATATATACAGTTTTCTTGTTTTCATGTTGTTCTTAATTAAATTGGAAAATAATGTAAAGTTAGAATTAATTGATAATTAAATGGATAAAGATAAATAATCTTGTAAATGAATCCGGTTGTTGTTGTTGTTGTAATTTGATGTTAATCAAATTGATGCAGATGTGGATGCCTATTCCAGTTGTATGTTAAACATGAAGCATGTTGGTGATTTTTGTTTAAATTCATGTCAAATTAATTTTTTAATTAATTTTTTATAGCTATGATAGCTTGCTATTTAGGTTGCCCATAGTTGGAACCTAGTAATGATGAATTGATTAATTGAAGATGTATTAATGAGCTAGTTGTTCGGTTAAAAGATAATGTTTGGTAGGGTTCTGAGTTACCCTCTTGATTGTAAGGCTGGGCGCCTTGTGCTTTAGATCCACGAGTGCTCATTATGTATGAAGGATGGATGCCTTGTTTAATGGCCAAGCACCCATTTGATATGATGTTTATTTCCTACTACTTGTTAGGTGTTATGATCCTGGATAGATGTTGTGAGATGTGGGGACAGGGAGGCCCAGTGGTTTTGGAAGTAGTTGATTCCTAGAGGGGCGAGATGCATCTATTAATTCATGTGGGTGTTGGGGAGGACACTAGATATGATGAAACATGTTGGATGTGAATGATTGGTTATTTACTTAATCATGTTGGTTGTTATCTTATTTACTTTCCCCACTACTCCAGGCAGCTGTTCTTGCTACCCTCCTTCCAAAAAGAGGATAAGACATGTGGGGTATGCCACATGATTTCTGTTTTTAGCTTCTTGAGGGTGGATAGGTCTTCTCTCTTTCTATAGGTGGAAAATACTCGACGGGTAGTTCATCTACTCACCATGTTGAGCCCCTTTTGTTTAGTATCTTTGAATGATTTTCTAGATTACCTGGGAATATGGGAATGTAATAATGCTATTAATAAATTATTGAATAAATGATGTTAACCCATGGGGTTGGATATTTCTAGGATTCAATGTCGAGGTAATCTTTCTGAGAAGCTATGGGCTTGGTTTGGTTATGCCTACAGGGCATGAAACTTTGAGGGTGATGCTAAGGAAATATAATTTGTATTTGATAATGGATAATTGATGTTTAAAGAATTAATTAACATAAAGTGAAACTGATAAAAAGGGAATGAATTAATGAAATAAAAATATTTAAATGGTTGTGTGCTTATAGGATACATAGTCTTAGTAGTGGAAGTCAAGAGTCCAAGAGACGATAGCTTCAGTTGAGTCTAAGACTATGTTATGACCATAGTGTGGTTTTGAGATATAGTATTCTATACTTTTTGTGTTTCTATACGCTACTCCACTTCGTCATTTAGGGAAACTGAAACCCTGGGGATTGTGAGTCCTGGGGGGGGGGTGTTTTCTTCAATATTCTGCTGGGAGGATGGATGAATGACTATCCCCTTTGTCCCAGCTCTCTTCTCTTGGTAGTTACTAGTGATGGTAGGCATAATGGTTAGTTTTCCTCATATATGTGTGCTGAGGGCTATAATGGATTGTGGTTATTCACACACATATATTCTGGATATAGTTTCCTATGGACTACTATATGTGTAACATGTATAGACTGTGATGTCTTGAGGATCCTTACTTAGTGTATGGGTTATAATGGCTTGAGGTTTAATTCCCAATGTATGATACACTTTATATGAGCTATGGTGGATCATGGAAACTACTTGGTTACTTTGGTTATGTGGATGTAGTGGTTGTGTTTCATGAGGTGCATATTACGGTGCTTTTCCCAGGTGTCTGCGAGCAAACCTTTTTAGAGAGAGATACATTGGATGTGCGACATTGGGGAAAAGTGGAAAACCAGTGGAGAATTAGTAGAGGGTACCCTTGATATTATTTATTATATTATACTCTCTTATATGTGATACTTGGTTAGAGTAGCCATAGTGAGGCTATGAACTTATTATACCTATTTAGCTAACGAGTTAGTTTCACTTGTTGTTCACTATGCTTTAGTAGACTTTATATACTTTTGCACGAGAGGCTCTGGGGAGGATCCTACCGAGTATTCTATTATACTCACCCTATGTATACATAATTTTTTTTCAGGTCAGTTGGAGCGGGTTGGAGATCAGTCTGGTTACTACTACCTTAGGTTATAGGATCTGTTTGGGATTCATGGTTGCAATCATTTTTACTTTATTTTGGTACTTGCAGTTTTGCATTTCAATTGTGGTAGTTTCTTCATGACATTACATATGTGTACTTGGGATTTATTTTATATTTTAGTCTGAGTTGGAGTTGGTTGGTGTCTATCTTATCTCTCTCTTTTTCATGTGTTCTCTTAGAGGGTAATGCCTCCCATTTGTGTGTTTACTATACCCTCAGTGTTAGTCTCCGACCCGGGGCCTACTGGTGGCCGGAATCTGGGGTCACTATCTCCCTTCTAACATTTCTGGCCCAGGAGGGGTACACCTTGTGGGGAGGGGGTTGTGAAATATATAATTGGATTCATGTGAGGGGTTGGTGTGGTTCATGACTCTAAGGGTCATTTCATATTTTCTTATAATGTGTACATTGGCTATGGTCACTCCCTTCAGGATGAATCTATGGAAAATATCCCCGATCACTACCTATGAATTAAAAAGAGTATTAGTCTAGAGATGGGGGAAAAGGACTCCAAAATTCTCTATGAGTAATTGCATGGCATAGGTAGATCCCCTTGGTCAGTCTCTTATATCATTATAATGTGTATATGACTAATCAATAAACATATGAATTTCATCTATACCTAGTGAGAGGGTAACAAGGTTGATGATTATATGGCTTCCATGGTGATCCAAGTGAAAATAATTACCTACTTCCCATGCATGAACTCCTTACCTCCTAAGGGGATGAATCTAGTATGGGGGGATTTCCTTGGGCTACACTATTTCATAACTCCCTAACTCTTTGACCTTGGTGTTCTTTCTTGGTTTTTATTTCCCTCTTTATTCCAAAATTAATAAAATTATGATGATGATGATGATGATGTATGAATGATTTTAAATATTTGGTTTATAATCTCTATTACCTTCAACAAATCAGAATGTTTATACAATATTGATGTGTAACTATTTACATAACTCTTACATTGTGTTACTAATGTAATTTAAAATACAAATATTTTTATACACATTTAAATGATTCCCATTCATAATTTATATGAAAATATTTCATTGAAAGTCTTAGAATGATGTGAAATCAATGACCCCCACAAGAGTAAGTATAGAGCGACATGCATGAAACCTTCACTTTTCTTGATAGAGCCTAAGATACTAGTCTTTTGAGAAGTCTGACCCAATGTCCTATTAGGGATAAGGGTACAAATTCAGAGCATTGGATATTCCAACTTTTGATTATTCAGTGAAGAGAAACATCAACTATCATAAGTATATCCCTCTTCTGATCAAACACCCCCTTGAGTATGACATCCTGAATTGAGGAGACCATGTGCCCTAACCGCCATGTCAATTCACCCTTCACCACTAGTTCTAGTCACCTCATGATCTTCCTTTCGAACAATGCATAAGTGAACAAGAACATAAAAAAATCACACTTCTAAGAAAAAATTTAAAACACAATGAACATATGAATCATGTGGTTTAGAAGTTGTGTCCTATATCCAAAAGAAAATATAAACATATCTTTCATTCAACATAAGAATTATATCTAAGTTACAGGGATAATAAACTTTTGGTAATCCTATCCAGACTATCATAAGAAGACCTTCCAATGCTTTAGCTAGGCGTTCTTCTTCTAAATCCTTCATCTTCAGGACCATTGGTCTATATCACGCATATTGACCAATACTAATTATATCGTGGGTTCTATCAAATCATCTAGTTAGTGACACCTTTCAATACTCATGGTTAACCATTTATTGACTTAAGCTACTACTTATTCCTTATAGGAATTGACACTCTGACTGAAAAATACCATTGGACAATGCACATCATCTTCCTGTCCACTATAATGAAATTGATGAATCATCCATTGTAATAGATACTAGTAAAGACTTGCAGATCCCATCATTAGATACCATGGAGCTCATGAACATTCACACTTTGCAACACCACCATAAGGATTCCATTTAGATTCTGAAAGATTCCCCTTCCACCCACCTGAATGATTCCTTTGGAACCCAAATAAATCTCAAGTACATGCATCAAAATATAATTTTAAACATTTCACACATAGATTCCATTTAGCTCTATATGTGAAACACATCAATCTATCTAATTTTTTTGGACTCACCTTCTAGTGATCTCATTATCCAACGTTTATATATTGATATAAAACTCAGAGTCTTCCACCAAACTTTAATTCAACTGACACTGCTACTTTTGATGAAGTGAATTTACCTTCTTAAATCTAGTCACCCATGGTGATGGGGAATTTTCATTATCTCAATATCCTAAAGTGTTACTTTCAGTGACAAAACTTTGGATTCTTCAACACTTAACCCATAATGTTTTTTATCAAAAAATCCAATAATATTTCACTTGATTTTTTTTTGAAATTTTAGTATAATAATCTCCCACATAAAGACAATTAACTTTATTACACAAAAGTCCCACTACCAGCTTCCATTCACCCTCCTTCTGTAGCACCTTTATTGTTATCCTCTATTCTCCATATGATTTTCAAGGATCTGTCTGAAATAATTCTTCTAAAGTCCTATAGATTCATTATATTCTATTCCAATGAATCTATAAAACTCATCTAAATTACTTTATGGAATTTCTCCAAAGAAAATTGGAACTGAGTGTCTATCCTCCAACTTTTTTGAATGTCCATTAACAAGTTGATCCATGAACTGATTCTGTGGACTGACTCGTTCATATGTGTTATTATAAAAATCCAATATCTTAAGATTTTAAAATATGAGATATTTTTGGAAAATGAATATTTAGTAAAACCATTAGAAATAAACTTTATCTAGAATTTCTATAAATTCTGAATCTATAATCATGATGAAATTCCATTAAAATCACCCCCAACAACTTCCTATTACCATGCTCAGTGAAACTAAGAATTGTGTAAACCTCTTATCCCACTATATATAGCCTTTAGTACAACCCTTTGAGGATCCAAAATCCATTCCATATGTCCTTTTATTTCTCTGATGATATTTCAATAATCATCAAATATAATAAAAATCATCTTATTTTTGGTCCTTTAGAGAATCTCTGGATGATCATGGCCCAAATAGAAATGAAAAATCCTATTGTATGTTTTAGAAAACACCAACATCTTATAATACTATTTTCAGAATCCACCAATTGAATGTAATCATCCTGAAAAATTTCAATTAAAGACTTTGTATGGATCCAACACATGATTTTGGAAATAAAATATCCACTCCATGACACCCTTATTCCAGTGTTCTAGGTCACTCTTCAAATACTATGGAAAACTCAGCTATTAATATTTACCAACTATCAATTGAACCATATTCTCTCTTTCTATGAACCTTATAACTATTCTAATTCATTCATGGATCTTCTTGTTTAAGGTACTTGTAAGTATAATGGCATATTATGAGAGTAAAAACCATCAAAACAAGTTCTGTTTTTGATTCTCAGGAAAACCACTTTCTTAAGTGTGAGTAGTATACATGGTGTCAAAGATCACACTCCTTTTCATGTTCTAATGAATATTTATAAGAATAAGGATTATAATACTTCCTTCTCTATCACTCCCATGAGACTGCGATAACAATGTCTTAGATTCCAAATTCTAGTCATCTAATCCCTGACATGCTAACACTCATTCCAGACTTATCCTTTTAGAAAATATAACTTATATACATATTCTATTACGATGATACCCCTAATATTAATTCACATGCCATTCCATAATTCCTCCCGCTTTCAACTAACCATATTTCAACGGATTGGGATCCTTTTACATTAAAAATAATTTCATTATTCCCCCAAATGGAAATCATCACTTTCTAATAGCCACGAGGTTTTAGAAAAAAACACATACTCCACATTTGTAAACATCAACTGATGAAACCCTAGAGTTATCAAAATTGACTCCGAAAGGGCATAGAAAACACTCGGTAAAAATTTCAATCACACCCAATTAGATTTATGTTTATGGAATCTTCGGAATTTGATCCTTCTAGGAATAAATCTTCTGGTCACTATCTATATACCTTGAATTATAATGACTTGAACTAACAACTGAAGACTTCTCTAATAACTCTTTCTAGGAACCTAAGTATTTGTCACCTAACCACATCATTCAAAAAATCTCAATTCTTGTTACCATGGAATTTCAGTTCTATTATCCTTTTTTGGATGAATTCTCTATCCAATGTAACTACAAACCCTCTAGGTGTATCAAACCAAAAACCCTGTATGATCTAAATATTCCACCACCAGATCATAAAACTAGTGCCTAACCTATTAAAATGATATCCTATAGAAATGTGAGCTTCCATTGAATCTGAAAAATGTAAGGGGTTATTAGATTTTATCAAAATATTAGTATTATTACACCAATTTTGAAATTCCATAATAATGAATGGAACATGATTCATGACACTTAGTAGTAGACTAGACTTTCAAGATTCCTAGCAAGGCCATTGGTACCACCACTATATTTTAGTGATATCCTTCTGATTCCTTGATCAACTGCTATACCAAATTATTTTATACCATGATCTTTGAAAAATAATTGTAACCAAGATTTGATACCACTATTTGGGGATGATGTCATATATTCAAAGCATCAAAAGTTCCAACTTCTAGTTCTCTTGAATAATGTATTTTTAAATAGTATAAGTGTATCTGTATTCTGATTAAACATCCCTCATAAGCATAGAGTTTATAAATAAAAATACCAAGATACTTAGACACCACATCAATTATTACTTTACCTATATTTTGGTTCACCACATGATCTTCCTTTTGAATAACACATAAGAAACAAATCACATGACAATCACACACATGTAACAAAAAAATGAAAAACTAAATACAGATAAGGATTTTATGGTTTATACATTGTGTCCTCTATCCATGGGTAAATGAAGGAACCTCTTTTATTCAAAGGAATAATTATATTTGAGTTACACATATAATAAATTTATGAAAATACTACTCAGACTATTAGAAGAAGACTCACCAAAACCTTAGCCATTTTATCTTCCAACACTCCTTCTTATAGACTTATACCTTTAGTATTTTATCCTCTAGAACTTGGATACACCCAAGTGTGCACCTTTTAGATCCACCACTGCCTCATGTCAGGCCTTTCCAGTGTATTTCAAACCATATTTCACATATAAACCAATCACACTTATATAGTTAGTCCCATCTAATTATCTAGTCAACATTGCCTCCTGAAACATAAGGGTGAGCCTCCATTGAATCGAGTTACTACCAATTCCCCATCATAGTCGACACCCTAAATTTTAACTACTGATTAATAGTGAAAACATCTTATACTCCACTCTAATGAATTTTATTAATCTACCTTTATTGTAACGACCCATACTGTTATAAATAAAATTCACCTTTTTGATTTATTTAAATTTTTATTATGTATTATGGTTATAGAAAACAAATTCACTTATTTTATCTTATTGTATCATATTTAAAATACTATTAATAATAATTACCATTGATAATACATTCATTAAATAATGATCACATGATTAGTATAAATATATGGTTTTAACAAATCTAATTGAAACATGAAACAGAAGTGATGACCTCAACCAGTAGGATTGTACCCTATAAAGCCCATTTATTAGTGATTATGATGGAGATATCATCTTTTGGATTTTACATTGACCAAGCCCAATATGGGATTTAATAACTTAAGCATGATTATAACCTTTTATGGGAGTAGTTCAATCTCATGGAGATCACAATCTAAACCGTGTTTGTCGAACCACCCCATGAAAGTATCACAGTCACACACCTTACTCTTAGGGAGTTCACTAGTGTATTAAAGGGATATGTATCAGGACCCTATAAATATGAGTATAGAAATTATTTTTTATAGAACAATAAATATATTTTCGTCATATTATTTGTACCTTGTAAATGTTTTTTATTTTGATATAATGAAACACAAATAGGATTATTGGGTAATATTCAAATTAAATTAAGGAATTTATTTTGATGAATTAATGGATTTTTGAAATAAATAATATTTTAATAAAATATTATTATTAAATATTTTTTAGTAAATTTAAATTATTATATAATTTTTATGAATTCAAATGTAATTTTTATAAGGGTTTGAAAACTGTTATTGTTAAAAAAAACTCAGAATTTTTCAATAAATGTTGATTCTTATTATAAAAGTGAAAATAAACATATTTAGAAAATTATTTTGATAAAAGTAATATTATTTTTTGAATCAAAATGTTGAAATTATCTAATAGTGAATTTTTCATAATTTTCTAAGACATTTGAATTTTCAGGTAAAAATTAAATACCATATAAATATACAGTGTGTATTATGACATCATAATGACCCAAAAGTGATGTAATAAATACTATAAATGGTATAAATGACCAAATATATGTTTTAAATTAAAAATAATGTTATTTTAAGTTTATTTTATTTATTTTATAAATCCATTATTAATCCTTCAAAACATATAATATATTTTTAAGGTTTTAAAATCCTTTTTTACGAGTATGACTCACCTCCACATAAGCAAGGGTATTATTTTATTAAGTTCGGACCTTGTACTTATAAAAAATGAAAAAAAATCCCTTTTCATTAACCATGGGAAGTTTTGTGGTTTTGGTTATTTTATTAAATAGATTCCAAAACCTAAGTTTGAGAAATAATAAATAAATCCCCCTCATTTCCTATATAAACCCAAAAATCTCTCATTTATATTCACTAAAAATATTTGGAGCACGTAATTAATTTTCTCTACCATATATATAGTCATCCCAAGGTGCCCCCAAGATCTCAAGAACATCATCTCAAGTATTTGGAGTCACACACTCAAGTAAGGGATCCTTCCATTTTCTTCTTTATTCAAGTTTCTTTATTATCTTATATCTTCTATTTCCAATTCATAATGTTGGGATATGTATTTACATGTACCTAAAACTACCCATTTCATTTTAAAATTATTATATAACCCTTTATATCTCATCAACCAATTTTATGAATTTTCATGTGATGTCATTATGCTGTCAAACTTTCACTAATATTTTTCCATGCTAAAACAATTGTGTAGTGAATACCATACACATTTTCTATCAAGGGTGTTAAACTATCTACAATTATACTTATTTTATTTGGGGAATACATGTATTTATTACACACTAATTGACTATGGAATAAAATATGAATATGAATGAATCCGGGTTGTATGATCTATATGGAACACATAAGCATGAGAATGAAATGAATGTGACGGGTGCACCCAGATTTATATAGTGCTCAAAGGAATTGGGTAATATTTAGTCTCATGAGCCATAATTTTGTGATATTAATTGAAATTTATTCCTTTATTATACTTTTCACATCATGATTTAGTGGTAGTTAGCCTTGACCTATGATTATGAAGCAATGTTTTAAGTTGTTTCCACATTTACCATGTTATTAATTATAATGCTATATCATGCCTTATTATTCATGTTTATGATTATAAAACTTTTTATTCCCCATTTATATGCCTATTTTGTGACATGTATTACCATATTCTATGTTTATTCCCATAATGAGCTTTTTTGATCACCCTTTCTTATGTGTTTCCCCAGGATATCCCATGGAGTTTTAAAATCCATGGAATTTTAGAAGCACGTTAAGGAAGTTTTCAATGATGTTGTTATATCCCATGTTCAAGATGTTATGATATGTACCAAATTCACAAATAAACTATAATTATTGATATTATGGGTTGTATTATGTGTAATTTCATGTAATAAATCAATTATTAATGTGAAATAATGATTAGGGTTATTATTTTTGGTATCAGAGGAAACGTTTAGTTATTTTTGGGATTAAGATTAGAAAACTCTAGTGAAAGCCTTAAGGATAAGACTAAGTATAAAAAAAACATACCAAAATTTTGGTTAGTATAAACCAATTGGTTTATTAATATAATACATCCTTTTCTGGAACTATGAGTGGATGTGCTTCTGGCATAGATTAACCTAGGGGTAACAACACCAACAAGGTGCGTTGGGCCTAACTCAGCATAACCTGGTACATGACAACGAGACTTACTATTCACACAATTTTTCACTCCTAGGGGATATGATATGGTAAATTCATAATTTCATTATTAACCATTATTAAGTGAATAAAAAATTCCTATTAGAATATATGTTAGGAAATATATTGTAGATAACATAGATTGAAGCCTAGAAATACATAAGTTAAGGGAATAAATGTTAGTTATAATTTATCCCTTTAATTTAATTTAATTCCCATTTAAAATTTTAATAGTTTAAAAACACTCATCCCTCATTTTCCTTTTATTATAGCTAATGGATGGAAATTGGAGGAATCAGGTAAACAACCAATGTTAAGAGAATGTGATGACTACCCCAACGAGATTCCAAATGCGATGGGAGCAGGAATCACAAACTTTAGGATAACACTGTCTCATACGAATCAATTAATGAATAGAAAACTAGATTAGAAGGGTCTACCAAATCTCCATAAGAAATGACAAGTTTTAATTGAGTCCTTTATGTGACACAAGCCTCCGAATTTCAATGGATCATCTAACCCCTTAATCATGGAACAATAGATAAACTCCATTGAAAATATCTTCCCTATAAATAAATGTTCCAAACAAGAGATGGTTCTACTGGATGTTTTTCATATGGAGGGAGAATCTGATCTGTGGTAGTCATTAATTAAGAATACAAAGCCTGCAGAAGAGATCAAACTAACAGTGTGGAAGGAATTCTGAAAATTATTTTTTGATAAATATTTTCCTCACACTCTCGAAATTAAAATGGAAAGGGATTTCCTTTCCCTCAATAAAAAAATGATAAATCTGTTGGGTTTTATGAGAAAAAATTCACAGTAATTACATGATATGCCTATGTATTTTTCATTACCCTTGAATGAAAGTTTGTACACTTCTTTGGTTGGATAAAATCTTGTATTCAAAAATCCTTGGAAGTCCATGACTTTTATAGCTATGTGAAAATTGTATACTGTGCCATCAAAGTAGAAATGGATATTGAATAATCTCAAGGGTATTATAGGTATAAGAAAGGGAAAGTGGAGTTTAATTCTGGAGGTCTGAAGGAGGAATATAATGGTGACAAGAAATTTTAATTTCCCACTTTTCAAGGATGGGGAATGAAGCACCCTGAAAATTTCCTTGGGGGTGAGGAAATGATTTAGGTGCAGGAAGGAAGGGAACCTAACTAGGGATTACTAATAGGATAAACCCACTAATGCGATGGATTAAAGGAATGCTCTATTCAACCCCTAGTGCATTGTTCATTGCTTCGACTAAAAGGAACCATGATACTTTTTAAACCAATGTACTAAGCCAAGGGTTTTAGGGGACAACCAAAAACTTCAAAGGTAGCAAGGGTGATCTTTTTTCATCACAACCACTGAGGCGGATCCCAAAAAAAAAAGTAGTGATAGGTATGCTAGTTATTCAATTAAGGATAGAAAACATACTTTTTGATTCTATTTTCAAGGAATTTATTCATATCACAAAAGTTTAGTAGAACTATTAAAACACCACAACAAATCATGGGTGTAGAGATGTTGGTGAAAATGATATATGGAGAAATTATTTCATCCTAAGTATATAACTCCTATCCAATCAAAATTTGTGGGATAAAATTTCCAAAAAACTTTTTAAAACTACATTTGGTAGAATTTGACACAATTATGGGCATGGATTGGATTTACCTATATAGAGACAACATAAATTTCTATGAGAATGGAATCACTCTACATATTGAAAATAGTCCTTAGATTCTATACAAGTGAAAGGAGGAGGATGAATCTTATTTATCATTAACATCCAAGCATGGATATTATTTCCCTACGAGAAAACATATACATATTAAATGATTAAGTATAAGGAAATAATCATCAATGAAGACATGCCCATTGTGAAGGAATATGTTGATGTATTTCTTGAGGAATTTCCTGGTCTTTATCTTAGACGAGATGTTGAATTTTCAATCAAGATGATACCTAGGAATTTCCATTATCCAAGAATCTGTCTAGAATGGATATTGTGGACCTTGAGGAGATAAAGAAACAAATAAATAATAATATGGATAAAGGGTCCATACGCCAAAGTTATTCACCATGGGGTGCACCAGTCCTCTTCATCAAGTAGAAGGATAGGTCAATGCGGATTTTAATTGATTATTGTGAGATAAAAAAGATCACAATAAAGAAAACGTATCCTCTAACATGGATTAAGGACTTTTTTGATCAGCAATGTGGAAAAAATAATTCTCCAAGTTGGATCTATGGTTGGGATATTACAATGTTAGGTTGAATAAGGTGGATATAACCAATACTAATTTTCATACAAGGTACGGGCACTATGAGTTCATAGTAATTCCATTCAGAATGACTAATTATCTAAAAAAAATTATGGAATTTATGAATAGAGACTTTATAGAATACCTTAATTTTTTTGTTAGTATTTATAGATGATATTCTAATATACTCCAAAAGCAAGGAGAATCATGAGGAGAATATGAACACTATGATAATGACCCTATGAAAGGAGAATCTCTATGCCCAGTATAACAAATGCGAGTTATGGTTGAAGGAAGTATCATTATTAGGAAATATCATCATAATAAATGGGATATATCTAGAACCTTCAAAGATAGAATCAATTTAAGAATTTCTGATGCTAACATCTTTGATAGATATGCACAGTTTCCTTTGATTAGTTGGGAATTATCATCAATTTGTGAGAAATTTATCTTGATTTTAAAACCCTCTAACCAAGATAACTTGAAAGGGAGTCAATTCTTATTGGTATTATGAATATAAATAGAGATTCAATTAAGGAGTTCAAAAGTGGGATTATCATTTCACCTTTTCTCACACTACCCTCAACTAGATAACTTTTTTTGGTATTTAACAATGCTTAGAAGATGGGTTTGGGATGTGTGTTAATGAAAAATGAAAAAGTCAGAGTATATGATTCATGGAAGTTGAAATTTCACAAATAGAACTACCCAACACATGTTATGGAGTTTTTTTCAATGATATTTGTGTTTAAAATATGGTGTATTTATCTATTTGTGGAGATGTGTGAGATATATAAGGATCACAAAATCCTCAAGTACATATTCACAGAAAAATATCTGAATATGCACCAATGAAAACAGATAGAGATGATAAATGACTAATATTTCTCAACCAACTACCATCCTAGTAGGGAAAATAAATTTTTAGAAACTATAAGTAAAAAGGATTTACCAATTCTATCATTAAAAATAATTGATAGGGATGCAATTTTTTAGACTAGAAGAGAATGGACATGAGAATCATAAAGGAAGGAATATAATCAATACTTTCACAAATTATTGCTCAACCATATATTTTGGAAAATATAATGTATGCTTGGAGAAATGATGTTGGAATTAATAGGAAAGTGGAAACTTTAAGAAAAGGAAATTCCTCAGAGTTCAATGTTAATAAAGAAGGATTTGGGAGAATTGAGTCAAGACTATGTATACCATCAAATCATGAGATAAAGGAGTTATTGGATGATGCACATAGCTCAACCTTCTCAATCCACCCAAGAAGAAAAAATATGTATTGAGATATCCAATAATACTATTCATGGGACAATATGAAGAAGGATATTGAAAAATATACATCAAGATTTATTGTAGGTCAGCAAGTGAAAGCAGAAAGGGAAAAAACCAAGGGGATGATTCAAGCATTACCTATACCTACTTAGAAATGGGAAAACATCACAATGGAATTTTTCACTAGTCATCCAAAGACATTAATAGGGAATAATTATATATGGGTTGTGGTGGATCATCTTATAAATACTGCGCACTTCATTGCGATTCAAGAGTATTTCTCACTGGATCAACTTTAATGGATATACATTAGAGAAGTGGTGAGGCTACATGGAGTAACACTATAGATTGTATCTGATCAAAATCTAATATTTACCTCCATGTTTTGGAAAATTATCTAACATGCTCTTAACATTGAGATAAAATTCAGTATGACCTATCATCCTCATACTTAGGGAAAATCTTAGCATACTATTCAGACACTTAAATACTTGTTGAGAGCATCTTCTATGGACTTTAAAGAAAGATGTGAACAACATATACCTTTAGTCATATTCTCATACAACAATAGTTTCCACTCAAGAATCCAAATGGACCCGTATGAAGCCCTTTTTGGTAATATGTGTAGAACACCTGCATGCTGGGATGAATTTGGGGAACCAAAACTACTAGGTCATGAAATGGTCAAGGAAATGGTGGAAAAGGTTAAGACCATTCAATAACACATTAATGATTCTCAGAGTTGACAGAAGATATATACTGATAATCATCGATGAGAAATAGAGTCTGATGTTGGAGACATGATATTCCTATGTATATCTCCATAGAATAAAGTGATAATATTTGGGAAGAAGGGAAATCTTAGTCCAAGATGCATGAGACCCTTTGAGATCCATGATCGTATTGGAGCGGTGGCCTAATAACTAGCACTCCAACCTAACCTATCTCAAGTACATGATGTATTACATGTATACCTATTGATAATGTACATACAAGAACCCTCACATGTACTCAATCCAGAGTGGGTACCATTGGAGAATGATCTCTCATATAAAGAGGAACCAGTGAAGATACTAAATTATAGAGAAATATTTCTACAAAATAAGTCAATGAACCTGATCAAAGTACTATGGATAGACCATAAGTTTGAAGAAGCGACATGGGAAACATATGAGGTGATGAAATAGATTTACCCTCATATATTCTATTATGAGAGATAAAAGTTTCAAGGGAAAAAAGTTCTTAAGGGGGGAAGATTTTAATTACCTGAACTATTATAAATAAAATTACCCTTTTTGATTTATTTAAATTTATTATTATGTATTATGGTTACAGAAAACACATGAAATTATTTATTATTATTATATACTATTTAAAAGTCCATTAAGAATCATTACCTTTGATAATATAGTCATTGAACCATGATCACATGATTCATATAAATATAGGTTTTTAACAAATCCAATTAACATAGACAATGAAAGTGATGGCCTTGACCAGTAGGATCATACCCTATGAAGCTAAATTATCAGAGCTTCCAAGGGAGATAACATATCTATGATTTTACCTTTACCAATACCAAGATGAGATCCAAAATCTTATGCATTAGAGAAACCGTTTACAGAAGAAGCTTAAGCTCATCGAGATCATGACCAAAACCATGTTCGCTGAGCCACCCCATGAAAGTCTCGCCATCATGCACCTTACTCTTAGGTAGTTCACTGGTATATTAAAGGGATATGTATCAAGACCTTAGAAATATGATCATTTAAATTATTTTTCACAGAATAATGAATATATTTTCATCTTATTATTTTTACTTTATAAATGATTCTTATTTTGATACAATAAAACAAAAATTGTATTTTTAGGTAATATTAAATTCAATTAAGGAATTTATTTTTATGAATTAATGGATTTTTGAAATAAATAATATCTAAATAAAATAATATTATTAAATATTTTTTAGTAAATCTAAATGATCATATTATTTTTATTAATTCAAATGTAATTTTTATAAGGGTTCAAAAACTGTTATTGTCAAAAAACTCACCATTCCTCAATAAATGTCAATTATTATTTTAAAAGTGAAAACTCTTATATTTTAAAAATAATTTTCGTAAAAATATTTTTTTGGGAATCAGAATGCAAAAATTATCCAATGGTGATTTTTTCATAATTTTTCGAGATAATCATATTTTTGGGTAAAAATTAAATACCGTATAAATATATGATGAGTATAATGACATCATAATGATCAAAAAGTGATGTAATAAATACTATTAAAGGTATCAATGACCAAATATATGTTTTAACTTTAAAATAATTTATTTTATGTTTATTTTATTTATATTATAAATCCATTATGAATCCTCCAAAACATATAATATATTTTAAGATTTTAAAATATTTTCTTTAAGAGTATGACTCACCTCTACATAGGAAAGTGTTTTATTTTATTAAGTTTGGAACTTGGACTTATAAAATAATAAAAATTTAATCAAATTTATTTGAATCCATGGGAAGAAAATGAGATGTTTTTTGGTTTTGGTTATTTTATTATATAGAGTCAAAAACCTGTGTTCAAGAAATAATAAAGAAATCCCCACTCATTTCCTATATAAACCCACAAATGCTCCAATTTTTCTTTACTAAATTTTTTTACCACATAAATAATATGTCATACCCTCTCTAGAGTCCTCCCAAGGTACCCCATGATCTCAAGAAGCTCCTACCAATCATTTGGAGTCACACACTAAAGTAAGAGATCCTTTCCTTCTGTTCTTTATTTAAGTTTATTTATTATCTTATGCCTTATATTTCCAATTATTAATGTTAGTATATATATTTACATGTACATATTACTTCCTATTTATTGTTCAAATTATGAGATACCATTTCACTCTCATCAACCCATTTTATGATTTTTTATGTGACACCGTTATGCTGCCAAAATTTCTTCGTGATTTTTCCATTCCAAAACAATTGTATTATGAATTCCATACCCATTTCCTATCAAGGGTGTTCAACTTTATACAGTTATTACTAATTTACTAATAACTTATATGTAATTATTACACACTTATTTATCATGTAATAAAACATGATGATGAATGAATCCTTGTTGTATGATCTATGTGAAACACTTAAGCATGAGAATGAAATGAAAGTGACGCGTTCGCCTAGAATTATATAGCACTCCAATGAATTGGGTAATGTTTAGTCTAATAATACATAATGTTGGGATATAAAGTGAACTCTATTCCTTTATGATAATTTTTCGATCATGATTTCTTGGTAGTTATCCTTGACCTATGTTTATGATACATTGTTTTATGTTATTTCCACATTTCCGATATTATGATTATCATGATATATCATGCCCTATTATTCATGTCTATGATTCTCACACTTTTTATTCCCCATTGATATGTCTATTGTCTAAAATTTATCAAATTATTACTTTTTTATTCCCTCAATGGGCTTTATATCTCACCCATTATTTATGTATATCCCCAGGTTATCCCGTGCAGTTTTAAAAGACAAGTAATTTTAAAAGGATGTTAAAGAAGATTTCAATAATGTTGCTGTATCCCATTTTCAATATGTTATTCTATATACCTAATTCATAAAGAAACTATAATTATTGGTCTTTCAGGTTGTATTCTGTGTAATTTTATGTAATGAATAAATTATTAATGTGAAATAAAGAGTGGGGTTGTTGTATTTATTGTGTACACTAGAAAAGGTTCCCACATCTTGTCATTAGAGTTTATTGAAACTTCCGTACTTTTCCGCATCACCTTTGGAATTCAATTTGGATACCAAAATCTGACCCTTCCTTCTACCACATTGATTCCTATGAAACATGACTGACTACTATGTACATGAACTTGATAATCATTCTAATAATTTCTACACTAAGACTCTACCAAACTGTATCTTCTGATCTCATCCATTTAGATTCTTTCACTAGACTCACCCTATAATTAACTCCATCTCCATTTCTCATCCATTATTATAACACTGTTATTCTCCTGTTGATCTCTTATTCAATCGATTATTTATCCTTTAGTGAATTAAATATAGTTTCCAAAATATATAAAGCCATGGTGCAGGTGCATTATCTTTATCTAAAAATCCCAAAGTGTTACTTTCATTAAATGAACATTCAGAGCTTCGACACTTAACCCAAAAACAAAATTTCACACCACCCAATAAGTCCCTCTACCCATGGTTATTTACTCAATATATTCCTTAACACGATCACAATCTTAACACCAAATATGTATAATCTATAATTATCTTTTTGAAGGATCCCCATAAAGAAACTAAAATGAATTTTTTCAGACTTCATATGGAATAGTTCAGTATATGAAAAGAAGTTGGTTACTGTTTCATGGAAGGAGTGCATTAAACCCATCAAATTTGGAGTGCTTGGAATTAAAGATAACTAGATCTTAAATGATGGACTTATTGAGAAATTCACTTGAATCCTAATTACCTGTGATGATTCCAAGAAATTTCTATCAAACAGGTTCAAAAGGAGATTCCTAAATGGTTATAAATATACCCTTTTATCCTATATTTGGACTTCCTTATAGAATTCCCTCAACAAAATTATTTGGGACAAAAAATGGATTGTGAGAAGGGGATCCAATATCAAATTTTGGACTAATACTTGGCTGGATAACCCACTAAAGGACACTATTAGAATTCTACCTAAGATTTATCACATATGTATTACTTATTTATTATCAAAAATATATAATTTTGAAAGCTTGATTCCTATTCAAACCAGTCATGAAATTTAGAGGTACGGTTTCATGGATCATGACACCCTCATATGGAAACACAATTAGTTTGGACTCTTTAATTACAAGGAGTTATATACATTGGAATGTGTTGGTCTCACCCGAACACCACAATGGATAATGAAGTTCAAAACCAATTTCATTCAGCCTTACAAATTCCTCATAGTATGGAAAATATGGAAATATTACCTTCCTACTCAGGATCAAATCTAGAGATCTGGATACCAACTTACTCCAGACTGCACTATAGGTCTTGGAGAAGGGGAGGATATGAATCATTTGTTTGTGGAATATGGTTTTGCACATGCTTTATGGGAATACACATGCTCAATTTTTGGCCTAATAATTTTTAGTAATATGTAGTGTCATGGGATCCTCGAGGAAATCTACAATGCTGATTTCCGTGATCAAATATAGAATTTTCTATATGCAACATTTAGGTTTGTTTTTTCATCTATATAGAGTGATCAAAATGATAAACTCTTTGATGGAAAGAGGCCCTCTTTACACATGGTAATGATCACACTTCATAAGGATGTTTATGAGGAATCTATGGTAAAAAAATAGGTAACAATACTATGCATGAACTTAATATTATCATATTATTGGGTGTTGTAGGTTGACTAAGGATGTCTAGAATGATCTAGTTAATTCTACGAATCCCTCCAATCAGCCGATGGATTAAGGTTAAAATTGATGGGGATTCCTTTGGTATGACTAGGATCTCTGGTTGTGGGGGTGTCTTTTGAACACACTATGGATTAGTCAAAGGGTTTTTCTATCATTACACTAGAATTGGGATAGCATATGCAGATGAACTATTGGATATGGTTAATTCAATTGGATATGTTGTCCACTATAATTGGAATTAATTATGTCTTGAATATTACTTTGAATTTATTGTGAAGTCCTTAAAAACAAAAACAAGGGACATGCCTTGGAGGATCTTACCTCAAAGGATTTAATGTCTCAACATTGCTGCTCAACTCAATTTGGTAATCTCGCAAACATACTAGGAGGAAAACTAACTGGAAGATATGTCGTCAAAGAAAGAGGTCATGGAAATGGATATGATATGGTCTTTCAAGATCCTAGAGCACTATGATTCATTAGTGCATGAAGATATGTGTGGTTTGACAAATGCCCATTTTTGTAATAATCACTTGTAACCTTGACTTTTCTTATCTAGATTTTATATATTTTATTTTTAGGACTAGATTTTTCTGGATCCTCAGATTTTTGGGTATAATTAACTTCTTAATACAATATCATAACCTATTACAAGACATATTCAAAGTTTAAGAAAAATAAATCAATTATGATGATTATCATATAACCCCTTAAATATGTGTATGATAATTTACATAATTAGTTTACACATTAAACTATTGAATACATTGATTCATAATAGAACATATATATTCATAAATATAAAGTAGGAAATAATTCTAAATAAATGAAAAATTAATAAATTTATACACGAGAAAAACATTTATAATGAATTCATAAATAAATAAATTAAAATAACTTTATTATTTAGTATAAATAAGATTAGACAATTTATGTTTATAAAATATGAAAATTTCATATTATCTCTTGGAACTAGAATAAAATATGTCCAAGAATGATCAAAACAACAAGGAACTTGTTACAAAAGAATTTCTTGTTTCACAGGCTTCGAATTAACTGGTCATATAGCCTGAATGGAGTTACATATCAAAAGTTAGGGCTGTTTGAAGTCCAATAGGTGAAAATTTCTAGCCATGGGGATTCTAGGGAAAAGTATGGATTTATGCACAACATTCCAAAAAGTGAGCACAAGTCCTTTGTGGTCACAAAAGTGGGTTTCTTGCAGAAGGTGATGAGAATTTCCTTGGATTCCCCTCAGTCCGAAGGTGCTCCCAAGTCGCATGCATGCAAGAAAGAAGATTTGTGTGCAAGAATGGAATATTGATCACAAATCCTTTTTCAAACCCATGATTTTGTGCACTAAAGGTGATTTGAAATAGAGAATTCCTAGACTTATGAAATCTGGCGTCCAAAGGAAAAGGAATTTGTGTGAATCTCTATAAAGTTGCAGATGAGCGCACAAACTTGCGCAACGAAGAGAAACTTATACACCAAAGGAAAAATTTCATGCCACCATGGAGATGCCTATAAGTACAACATCAAACCCACACACCCCCAAAAAATTGTGAATGTACCTCTAGACAAAGATCTTACACAAACAACTTTGATTTTCTCACATCACACAAACCCCCATGTCTGAAATTTTCACACAACTACCTAGGCACAATCCCTAAAATTATTAACTGCTTCTAAGATGTTTGTGCGTAACTGATTCCGCATGGAACACATTTGCCTAAAAAGTACCATATTTCATGCAACCCTCTTCACTCACAAATCCAAATCTTTCACATAGACCGATTTTCATTCAAATACTAATATTACATGCAATAATGTTCAGGAATTCCCCCACTAGTCTATACTATGGGGGATATGCCCCCGTACCCCCACTCGGGATCGGTGTCAGGCTGCGATCCTGGGTTTCCATCCCAAACCCTTCGCTACTATCCCTCACCCAATGAAAAATGGAGAGTCACACCACAATCCTTATAGTCAGGGATGAGGAAATTTTCACTTTCTCCATTATGTGGACCTAACTTACAATATTAAAAGGATACTCCTCCACCCTCCATGAAACACCTTGAGTTGAACTACTCCTCTTGGACCCTTTCCCATGTTATGAGTTGAGATTCTCATCTTGGATTCCTTGAGTACCTTGAGTTGATCCATTCCTCAAGAAAATCCTAAAATCCCATTACCCGAATCCCATACCAGGTCGACTCAGAAGGGTAAACCTTGGCGTAATTCCCACACTAGCCATTGTTGGGAATGTTCTTCCCCAATAGTACTCACTACATGACTTTAAGCTATAACATACCCAATCATTAAAGAATAGTATACCTTATGTGTCAAGCATAAGATGCCTTATGCCATGATCATGAGAAGATATTCTCTAGTCCTCACTACATGACTTTAAACTGTATCATACCCTATCACTAATGAATATGAATCCTTATGCATCAAGCATAATATGCCTCATTCTATGATCATGAGATACATTCCATATTCCTCATGACATGACATTAAAACTTAGCATACACTATCATTAATGAGTAGGATTCCTTATGCATCAAGCATAAGACGCCTCATTCCATGATCATGAGATGATATTCTAGTCCTCACTACATGAATTTAAACTATAGTATACCCTATATGAAAAGCATGTGATGCCTCCTGTGAAACAAATGAGATGCCTTATGCATCATGTATAAGATTCCACATTCTACGATCCTAATAAGACCACCGAACATCCACCATATGCCTCCTCATCAGGTGAAATACCCCAACCATATGTCTCGAACCACTGATGAGTTGAGATTCCATCATGACTCAACATGAGGAAGATAAATGGGTGGACGTAGAGTGTAAGCCCCAATCATATACCTCGACCCACCAGTAAATCTAGATACCCTAATGACTCAACATGAGGAAGGTGAATGAACAAACCTAGAGTAAAGTCCCCACATGAATACTTACTGCTCCCAAGTAGCCCCCATGGGCCACCATATTAGGTGTAGACCCAAAAAATATTCCTCAACCCATTAGAAATTTGAGATGCCCCTGTGACTTAACACGAAGAAGAAATAATGGGAAGCTCATTGCATAAGCCCCACAAACCACGTCCTTTCATATGTCATTAAAATATAATATTACCTCATGCAATGCACATGGGATGCCCTCATGACCTGACATAAGGAATACATGATGGGAAGCCCATTGAATAAGACCCTAACACCATGTCTTTTTACATGATGTTAAACTGTAATCTTACCTCATGAAATGCACATGGGATTTTCTCTTGACTTGACATAAGGATGGTGTATGGGTAGCTCCCATGAATAACCCCCATCCACATAATTGATTCTCCATAGAGGAACCCCAGAATCTTACACATGTAAGCCCAAACCACATCCTCTTTCCCTGGGCCTTCTCTATATATATAATCCCCAAAATTCATTCAAATGAGACTTTTATATAGATATAATCCTGAAACTTCACTCTAATAGGGGAACTTCCATGCGTAAGCCCCAACCACATGTTCCTATGGGCCTCCTTCTAATTTATAAGCCCCAAACCATTCTGAACTTCATGGGATTTGATTTCTAACTAATCCGTATCAGTATGACTTATCCTTGAGGTCCAAATCCAACATCCACATCCATCTTGATTTTCTTTAGGTCACATCCTTGGTATGATCATGCCCCTCACCTAGGAGACTACACCTACCCTAGGTTCCATGAGAAGCTGAATGCTAAGACCCACATAAAGTACAAACAAAAGAAATACTCTTGAAAAGGGGAACATTCATGAATAATCCCAACAATATCCCTCATTGGTTCTCCCTTAAATATATGAGTGTCCTTACCACATGATGATTAACTACATGGAATGGTCTTGTCACACAAACTTAAACTAAAACATTGAAATATGTGGGTTTTGATCCCTATTTCCCAAAAAAGGTACATAAGATGACTCTCTGAGGTTCAATCCCGACCAATGGTAAACCTAGGTGATCCCTCCTAGGGACATACCACATTGATCCACCTCTATGGGAATTCTAACCAACCTATCTAATCTTCCTTGAGGGGAATCCCAGCCAATGGTAAACCTAGGTGATCCCTCCAAGGGACTTACTTCCTTGATCTGCCTCCATGGTATGTTTTGAACAACCAAACATTCTCCATAAGACATTAAACTTGTGATCCCAAGTACATACCTCATGTAAAACATGAGACGCCTGAGGTGAAATCCTTGGAAGATATGTAGCCATTTCATCTGATACCTCATGAAAACCATGATATTCTTGTGGTGAAAGCCTTGGAAGATACATGGATTCAACATTAGATACCTTGTGATCAACAAAATATTCCTTGGTTTCTAAACATAAGATGACTCATAGGATATTCCCCTCAAAGAGGAAGAATTTATAGGTTCCCCATGCACCCAATGCGTAGAGATTCCCTAATATTTAAAACATTACCATATGCCATGATGAATGGTTATTTCAATATCAGATAGAAGAAATGTAATTAACCATTTTCTACAAATAGATGATACTAGGAATGATTTTCACAAACATGACCAAAATCTATCATAGAGACCTGAACTAGGAGATGAGATCAAAGGAGGAATCCATAGAAGGAGGAACTGACATCCCATCATCCCATTTCAATCAAGGAGCCAACGTTACCATCCATGGTGGTGGAGGTCGCCCACATTTGGAATGTGGGAAAGTGGGTAACCAATAGAACATCACTACGACCATGCATGCCTCATCTAAAAAAACTGAAAATAAAAATTAACATTTATATGTATTTAATATAATCTCCTTCATATTAAAATTATGGGATATTTTATAAAATCATCTATTATCGAATAATAAACATATCATATTTTGTATAAATAATTTACAAAAATCACATATAACTTGTTTTAAATTATTTACACCATTGATTAAATCATCCAAAACTTTTTTTTGAATGGTTTAAATAAATTTTATAAATAGACTTAATATCAACATTTTTATATTTACGTTAACGGACAATTCATAAATAAATGTAAACAATTTTATATTTTACCTTATTTTTTTAAGATACAAACCATTTATGGAGATGTATCAAGCTAATTTACAATTACTGTTTTTTCCTTATGTTGAGTACTTTTTGTTTGTAATTTTACCTTAGGGTGTATTTTGGTGAAAGTTGATAATTTTGAAAGTAGGAGGGCATGCACAAAGTTGGAACATAGTTTTCCCAAACTATGCACCCTAAACCATCAAAATATGAAACACCAGACAGAGGGGAATTGTATGGTTGGTTCATGGTTTATCAAACCGTGTAACCCATTAGGATAAGTCGTGCAACCCCTAGAAGCGACACACAATTAAGTCACACGGTTTGGAAAACTGTGTGCCCCTACCTAGAAAACCATGCATGTGGTTTTAATTAATCCTAAAATTTGTTTTTCAAATACCCAAACCCCCATATTGACACCAAATAGACCCATACTCACCCCCTAACGATTCTTATCAATTTTTTAGGCTCTTAAACAAATTACTAGGGCTCTGGACCTATGTTCTTGGTAATTCAATGTCCAGATCAAAGATCCAGACCTTCCCCAGTAAGTGAATCTCATCCAAATTGGCTTTCCAGTCTATTTACCATTCTTACTGTATCTTGAAAGGGTATTTATCTATATTTTATTCTAGATCTATATTTAGTTTTATTAGATCTTGATTCATTTGATTGTGGATCTAGGTTTCATATATAGATTGTTTTCTTCATCACATTCTAGATTATTCAGCTTCAAATTGGGGATTCTTCTTTCAGGTAGCATTTGTCAATAAATTGAAGTAGGTAGTCTATAATTCAAATCAAATATTCTTAATTTCAATTACATGTATATAATTATAGAATTTCTAGGGTTCATTTAGCAATTTAATTTCCTAAATTAAATTGATTAATTTAGTAAATCAATTAATTAAGGGAATGCTAATTTGGAATAATTAATTATTGAATTAATTATTGGGATTTTCAGGATTTTTGATTCCTGATTAATTAATTTTTGAATTAATTAAGAGATTTTGTTGTGTTTATGAAATTTATTGAATTAGATTAATAAATTAGCTAATTAATTAATGGAATGATGTGAGTATGCAATTGTTGTATTTGATTAATTAATTAGTGAAGTAATTAATTGTAACATTGTATTATGTAATAATCATGGTAAAAATGGAATTAAATTATTAAATTATGAATGGTAACAATGGTATTCAGTCATATATTATTAAATATGAATAGTTACAGTGAAATTCTATTATGAAATTATAAATGGTAACAATACAATTTTGTTAAGTATTATGAAATATAAATGGTAACAATGTAATTAAATTATAAAATGATGAATTGTAGTAATGTAATTCAGTCATGTATTATGAAATATGAATTTTAATAATGGAATTCATATATATAATATGGTTAGGGTGTCCTTGGGAACCCATGGGTATTATGTGGTTAAATAAAGAGTAATTGAAAAAATGTAAATTGTTTACCTTATTGCTTGTATTTTATTCTTTATACAACTACATACATTGTTTTGACTAGATATTTTATTAGATTATATTGGTGGTGGAATAATGAGTTATACTCACACTCTACTCAGGATACCTTATCAGTACCCGAATAGACTTCATATTTATAGGACAAGATAAGTACAAAAGCCCTGTGTTAGATGGCTGATTTGGGATGGATCTTGGATGAGGGGAACATACATGGTCCTAAACACAATTGGGACTTTTTATTTTCTTTAATTTTGGATTTTCATTTTTACACTTGGCACGTACTTTAGCATGATATATCTACAGTGAAGTTTTGATATTGTATTTTTAGTTTTGGGTTATCTTGTGATATTGGTATTATTCTTGTCATGATTTTGTCAATTGGTTATTATTATTTATTTCTATTTTTTTTATAATTTGATGGGTATAGTCTCCTCATAATCGATATTGACCCTTACTGCTTGTCGGAATCCTCTGGTGTATAGGGAGGAACGCCTGATGTCACATAGTGAACTAGCTCGAGGAACTAGTGTGTGACATCCAGGTCAGGATGTTACAATGTGGTATTAGATTGTGTTTTTCATTTTCTTTTCTCTTTTATTACTATTTAATAAAGTTAAAAAAAATAATAAGATTCAAGCCTTAGTTATAAGCTCGTGCATGGGAGTAGCTAACCCATGTATGGGGGGAATCCTAGAAACCTAGGGTGGGATTTTATTGTTGGTATTTTTTGTTATAGTTGGATGTTATTTCTCCTTGGGGGACACACTTGTTGTGTGGTGTGATTATTATTTCAATGTTTCTAGGACTTTACTCGTGGACCAGTAAGGCATGAGAGTTGATTAATCATACATCATTTTAGGTACTCATAATTATTGTGACATGCTTCAATTATAGGCATGCACGAGAAAACAAGATATGGTTAAGTTTCTGAACTTTAATTGTTTTTCCTCAGTTGAGAAATTGAATTGAAAATGATGGATAATATTAATTCATAAATGGTAAAGTGGTGTAAGATGTGAATAAATGGTTGTCTAATGTGGATCATGATAATGAGAATGTTTTTTCCCTTATTAACCATGAACTAGATGTAGTATGGTTAAAGGTAGTGATAATGCCTCAGTTTTGAATGTGTGGTGAGGGTTTGGGAAAAAAATACATTCTGTGACTTGTTGTGTTTTCCTCTTATGTAAAAATGATAAAGTGGTGTTATGTGTCCTGAGACATGTGTCTGGAATTTTAGATATACGCATCCATGATGATGCTAGTTTAGAGAATGATAGGAGGACATGGCTAGAGATGCTCCTCTTTTAATTGAACCTGAGGCACTAATAGTGTTGGGTGAGGAAGTTAGAGAGTAGTTCTGAAAGAAATTTTCTTTCTTCATGAAATTAATGGAAAGAGATCCAGGGTGGGTTTTGAAAAGAATGTGTTATCTAGCGAGAGAGTTACAGTTGCAACACCCTACAACTTTTACTGGAGAGGGTGGACTTGAGGCTGATGAGTTACAGATCAAGTCCATCCAAACTATACTTTAAAATATGGAGACTCCTATGGATAAGAGAATCAAATTGGATGATTATATGTTATTTGGTCAAGAAAAGTGTTGGTGGGAAATCTAGACATAAGATGGATTGCTAGAGAACATGGAATGGAAGGACTTTCAGGATAAGTTCTTAGAGAACTTTTATCCTAAGATGCTCAGTTAAGATAGAGAAGTTGAGTTCATGAGGTTAACTCAGGGTAGTATATATGTGATGAACTATGCTGTATGCTTTACATATTTATAGTGATTTTTTCCAATGTTGTTGAGGGATTAGGCTGCTATGGAAAATAGGTTTCAGGATGGGATTAAATGTGTAATTAAGTCCCAAGTGAATATCATTAGGTAGAAGAAGTTTTTAGAAGTGGGGAATCATGATCTCATATCTAAGGGGAAACTGAAGGAGGATTATAGTAGAGAATAAGTGGTTTTTTCTTAATGGTTAGGAGGTATGAATTCTAAGAGAAGGAAGCATCATTATGATAATGTTAGTTAGAATAGTGGAAAGTAGAGTCGCCTGATAGAGGGGTCAATTACGCAGGACCTTGATGGAGTTATCTGTCACCAGTGTGCTAGGACGTGCCACTATCAAAGACAATATACTTTACCACCAGTAGAGTTCTGATCTTGTAGTAGGATGGGTCATCTATAGAGGTTTTGTAGGAAACCATGACAGACAGGTAGTGATGGAGGAGCTAAATAGAATCAGGGTACAAGAAGAGGATCTTCTAAACCATATTAGTCTGGTAGCTAGAGTTCTACTAGCCATGGTGGTAGAGGTAGTAGACGAGATGATTTGGGGGAAGAATGACCATATCATCATATTGGTTTAGATCATGGGACTCAAATTTCATCATAAGTAATAGAGGTAGGATTGTTACATGCAGTTCAACCTACACTGGTGGAGAGCAACGCTAGACCATCAATAATGAGAGGTAGTATTCTTGTAGCTTCTAAATTAGATAGTGACAATATTTGATACTAGTGACTTTCATTACTTTATTTATTCATAACTTTTGAATGTTTTTAGATTTCTGGTGGAGTTCTTGAGTGGTTTGTTAACTATAGATACAACTTTGGGAGTATGATCAAGAGAATTTTGTTTATGCAAGGGGTGTTTTTTTGAGGTTGGGGAGTATCGTTCTCTATTATATCTCTAAATTATAGACATGTCAGGCTTTGACCTAATTTTGGGTATGGAACATTTAGTATCATACCGTTACCACATTGATTGCTACTGGATGAGAGTGAATTTTACGTCTCCTAAGGATGAAAAATATGTTCACCATAGAAAATGGGACATCCAAGTGGGCCATGTGGGGATAGTTCATCATCAATTGGAGGAGCTTACCAACCTAGTTTCTATTCTATTACTAGATGATGAAGGTGTGAAATAGGATGTATTTATACCCATAGTGGAATTGTTTTTGTATGTGTTTCCTGAAGATTTCTCAGGTATTCCGCCTCAGAGAGAAGTGAAATTTACTATTGAGCCCATGCTAGGGGCTGAGCCAGTTTCAATTACACCTTATAGGATGACAACAAAATAGCTTTAAGAGATCATGAATCAGCTGGAGGAGTTGGTGGAAAGGGGTTTATCCACCTGAGTATGTTGCCTTCAGGTTCTCTAGTCTTATTTGCAAAGAAGGCCAATGTGACTCTATTATTATGTGCAGATTACCATAATTTAAACCAGATGACTGTGAAGAAATGGTTTCCACTTTTGCATATCGATGATTTATTTGACTAGTTGAGGGGATATTGTGTGCTATAAAATATTTACTTGAGATTAGTGTATCATAATTTGAGAGTTCAAACTTCTGATATATTGAGGACAACTTTGAAAAGAAGGTACAACCTATATGAGTTCGTCATGATGCCGTTTGGGTTGACGAACACATCAATAATATTTTTGGTCTTTATGAACATAATTTTTCATCTTTACCTAGATCTATTTTTGGTAGTATTTGTGGATGATATCTTGGTGAACTCAAATACTCATGATGATCATGCCCAACATCTTGACATCATCCTAAGTACACTAAGAGAGAATCAACTATATGATAAGCTGTATAAGTGTCAGTTTTGGATGGATCAAGTACACTTTTTGGGTTAAATCATCTCAGAGGAAGGTTTATCAATGTACCTAGATAAAGTTTAGGCAGTTGTTTCTTAGGAGAATACCAAAAATATTGTTGATATCCATATATTTCTAGGATTATCTAGATATTATCAGAGATTCATAAGGGACTTTTCCCAATTGGTAGCCCTGCTTTCATGCTTGACCAAAAATGGATAAAGTTTGAATGGGTAGAAGAATGAAAAAAATGATTTCCAGGAGTTGAAGAAGTGCTTGACATTGATACCTATCTCAATCCTACCCAAACATGGTGAGGAGTATATGATGTTCTATGACTCTTCCGGGATTGGACTTGGAGTAGTTTTGATGTAAGGAGATCGAGTTGTGGTGTATGGTTCTCGATAAATGAGGCCACATGAATGGAACTACCCTAAACATGACCTTGAGTTTGTTGCAATAGTTTATGCTTTGAAGTGTTGGTAGAATTATATATTGGTAAAAAAGTTTAATGTGTATATGGGTCATAAAATCTTAAAGTATATCGTGTCATAATGATATTTGAATTATTGGAAGTAGAGGTGGATTGAGTATATGTAGTCATTTAATTTTGAGATAGAATATATTCATGGAAAGGGAAATAATATTACTGATGATTTAAGTTGGAAGACTTAGACTCAAGAGCTTCAAGATTCTAGTATAGAGTTAAACATTATTACTTTGCTGGTTGAGATTCATGTTGTGGTTAAGGAGAGTCAGGATAAGATGAATATCACATCATTTTTAGTGGAGTCAATTATTTTGAGTTGGGTTAGGGACATATAGAATGAGGATCTAGAATGTTTATCCTTTAAGGAAAGCATTGAATGTGGGGAGACACTTTCAGACTAGATGATAGATGAGGATGAGGTTATCTATGTCATGAATTAGGTTTTTGTTCCTATGAATGTACGATAGGATCTAATATGTGAGTTTTATGCCTCAAATTGGCAGTACATCTAGCTGTGACTAAAATTTACCATGACCTACGATGATAGTTTTGGTGTCTGAGTATGAAAATAAAGATAATAGGGTTCGTGACATGATGATACGCCTTCCAACAAATGAAGGTTGAGCATCAACAACCTGGTGGTTTGTTATAACTATTTCCCATTTTTAGAATTGAAGTAGGATGACGTCACTATGGACTTTTTTGTGGGTCTCCCGAGGATTCCTAGTAATAATGATTCTATTTGGGTGATTGTGGATCGAATAACAAAGGTACAATATTTCTTACTAGTACAATATACTTTCTCAGTAGATTAGTTGTGAGAATTGTATGTTTTGGAGATAGTCCGTCTGCATGGTGTGACACATACTATAGTTTCAGACTGTGAATCATGATTTACTTCAAGATTCTTGAATGAATTATAGACAGAACTTGGTACATAGGTTTTTTTGAGTACAACCTTCCACCTATAAATATATGGTTAGTCAGAATATACTATACATGATTCGAAGGATATGCTATGAGCAGGTGTTCTAGATTTATGAGGATCTTGGGTGAAGAACCTATATTTGGTGGAGTTTTCCTATAATAATAATTATCAAGAAAATTGGATCGTACTTCATAATGGAATATCTACAATTCAGTTTTGATATTGTATTTCAAGTTTTGGGTCATCTTTTGATAATGGTATTATAATGGTTATGGTTATGTCATTTGGTTATTATTATTTATTTATGCAATTATTCTACTTTAATTAGGATGGTATAGTCTTCCACAGATCAAGTTTGACCCTTATTACTAGTCAGAAGCCACTAACATTTAGGGAGGCACACCTGAGGTCATATAGCAAACTGGATTGGGGAACCGTTGCATGGAACCCAAGTCCAGAGGTTACATTTTTTAATTTATAGACACTTTATAAAATATTCACAATATAAGATACACTGTAAACCTAGGTCATATCCACAAAAATAGTTTTGGTTCAGTTTGAATCACCCCTCGGATTCGGTGTGGACCCATAGAGTCTGCGTTGATGAAGGTTTTTGAGAATTTTAACCCAAAAAACATTGAGATTAAATTCAAAAAGGATTTCTCTAAGGCATGGTGGTCCATGGATTTATCTTTCATAATGATAAGTGCTATGAATATTATCCAAAATCCCATACCATTTTGGTTCTATAGTCATAATATAGACTATAATTGCTTTGGAATCTATTTTATATTTAGCTAACATTCTTTGGATTACTAGTTCTCCCATTCTAATATTTGGAGTATCATGTTTTGGGATAATAACATAAATCTTAAAATAACCAGTTGAAATGAAACATACCGTGGTCTACCACCACGGTACCCATGACCATGGTGAAGAAACCTATTGACAATGTCTTAGTAATGTGAATCATGATTATATATTTTTCTTACCTTTCATATGACACCCATAATGGCCATTTTGAAAGAAAATATGTCTTATTATATTGTTAACAAGTACTAAAACCAAATTTTTTCATAATTATTATTCCATGTTCCTTAAATTTTAATAATATAAATGGTAATTTCTCCCTAGGATATACCATGTTGGTTATATAATAATATTTTATAGTTTCTTTATTCATTCAATGATCAATTAATAAAATGGTTGATTTTACTTTGATACCACATATGGGTTTTAAATGGATGATAATCATCATATGTGTAGTACAATAACAACACCAAAACCCAAATTTCCAAGAATATATCTATCAGTTTATAATGAATAATAAAACTAAGAAGATTAATGTACCTTTAACCAGTCGATCTAATCAATACATTCTTGTCATACAATCTTGATCATGATCACTGATGGGAAACTAGTGGGTTCCTCCCTCCTATGGTATCCGAAGGATACATGATGTGGCATCCTAGACCTGACTGCCCCTCAACTAGAGCCCCGAACTTGGTTGGCCGCATGACCCCTGGCTTGTCTCCCCATAGGCCATGGGCTACTGACTAGCAGCGGGGGTGTAATGGTAAATTAGTGGGGAGATTGTACCCCCATGTCAGAGCACACAACAATATAGTAGCAAAGTAATAAAAATAGAAGAAGCACAACCAATGGTAAACAGGAGAAAAAGGGGAACATAAAAACCAAACAACAGAAGTAATAAAACCCTGATAGATATACAAAAGCCACATATGTAGTGTCTAATAAAAAATGGATGTATGGAATGATGATATAGTAGAAATAGCTGGAAATCATTCTATACAGTAATACAAAAAGAGAAAAAAAGTATTCCACGAGCATCCCTAGCTAAGCTCGATCCTCTGCTCTGGATCTCTAGCTAGAACATACATGTATCAAAAACCTGAAGCTTGGCCTTTTCCCCTACTAGTACCTGCAACAGTAAAGTCTACATGGGTGCCAAGAAGGCCGCCCAGGTAGGGTGTGAGACAAGTCTCAGTAGGCTACCACCAATGGGGTCTACGTGTAATCCAAATAGGTGTTCACAAAATAAACAGTGTGTAGTAAACTACAAGTAAGTAAAGAAAAGTAATAAACAACCCTCCCACTCAGGTTCCAGAAGGACACCTGGAGGGTCTACCTGCTTCAACTCATGGCTTGTAATCTGAAAAATCACCAGAGGTAAAAGTACATAGATATAGGTTATCACTGGCATAAGGTAAACATGCCTCTCGTCCATGATTCTCACATACGTATAATCATCACTGGCCCGAGGTATGAGTTCCACTCGTCCACAAGCACTGTAGCTGACATGGGGAAGAATACCTCTCACCCATAAAGGATATATAGGCATGAGGTATGAATTCTTCCTATCATATTACACAAATATTCCATTGTCCCGGGGTAAGAATGCCTCCCGCCCACACACAGAGATTAATCTGGCATAGGGTAAGAATGATTCCCGCACACACATGGAGATTCATCTGGCACGAGGTAAGAATGCCTTCTGCCCATACATGGGTTATCACAAGAATGTCAACATAGTATGAAATAACCATTCACATCACAATATATTAGGCAATCCATCTTATATCATATCACATTAACAAAACATGGCATTTCCGAATCACATTATGAGGAAAACATACATATCAATTCATTAAAGGGTTCATGATATCTCATCCTAGCCAACCTCTAACCCAACCATCTCATTTTCATAACATGGAAAATGCCCTTTCAAGAAATATCATTAAGGTCCAAAGGTAAAAAGGGCCAAATATCAAGGCATATCACCTATAGTTGACTACTCTCAGTACACACCTCATCCAAACACCCTAACAAGGTTAGATTCATCAATCTCATACCACACGGGTCATCTAAACATGAAGAAGTCAATATAAATATGGAGTTTGATGAAAGAAAAACCACGTAACGACGATAATAACTCAAAAGGAAAAAACCCAAAATGGAAACCACGTGACCACCTACCTTAGAGTTGTCGGCATATGCACGCCTGATATCGACCTCCAATTCACAGTAGGTTGGAAGAGATCTGAGTTCCAGTCCAATGCCCTAGAAATAGGTCATATGAGCCTTCATCAAAATAACAAGACAGAAGGAAAGATTTACCGAGGAAAGAGGGTTGCATGAGGTAAGTCTTACCGAGGGTGATCCAACACCTTCAAAGAATCGAAGAACGGTCACCGAATGAAGGAAAAACAAGAGATTGAGAGAGGAGAGGGTTTGGAGCTCAAAAAGGGATCCCCTCTGGTTATGTCCTTTGGAGGAAGAAAGAAAGCCTTTAGGCTTTTAAAACAAAACAAGGTCAAAATGGTAATTTTACCCAGAACAGGGCCACACGGTTTAGGCGCACGGTTTACCCAAACCGTACGTAATCTGTGCACACCTCACTACCTCCAGAACATGGTCGTAGGGTTTAGGCACACGGTTTACCCAAACCGTGTGCAAACTGTGTGCACCTTCCTGCCTCTAGACCAAAGGCCGCACGATTTTTCTGAAACCATGCGCAAGCCGTGCGCAGGCTGTGTGCCACTGTCTGCAAGTCCATTTCTCAAACTCCCGGGCTCCGAACCAACCCCGGACACTCCCCAGACCTTCCTTAGGATGTTACCCACATTACACAAGCTTAAAGAAAAGATTTTAAAGAAAAAATAATGATCCTTACCTTTGCCAAAGAGTCGGGTCATTACACATGAGTCTCACAAAACCCAGGAAGGATCCTCTCTTATCCATGTTATACTAGATCCCTTAATTTAAAGGGTAAGAGTGTGTGATAAAAAGGGTGATCTTTGACTAATGATTTTTTTATTTTAGTGATCAAAATAATATAATGAAAATAAAGTTCCTATTTTTTGTATATGTTCTATTTCTTTTCTATATTTGTCAACAAATTAGAAGGATTTAATTGAGTTCAATATGTTTAAGAGGTTGTAAATAGAATGTTGCATTGATATTTGATAATGATAGTGAAAATGAATAATTATTCTTGTTATATAATAAAATAAGAAGTTCTGAAGTCTTTTTATCTTGGAAAAATATAAGTTGTGTTCTTTCCTTTTCAAGATTTGGGATATATTCATTATGTAAATGAGAAATATTGTTTGCATATTTGATTTACTTATGATGATTGGTGAGATGATATTAATTTCTCAAACATGTACCTTGATGTTTATAGTAGCACATTTGTTTGTAACATAATAAAGTGGAATATACCATGTAAAATTTTTAGATGGAAAGTTACAGAAAAAGTAGTTTGAGTAAAATAGACCGATGTGATCAAATAAAGTCCATCAAATAGAGATGGATGACTATAGGGTAGAACCAATTGTTTTACCAATTTAATTCATAGTTACATTAAATAGAGAATGATTAGAAAAACAATATCAGTTGATGCTTGGTGATGTATTACTCAATGATTAAACATCAAAATGCCTTGTGGATGTGATTCAAAGCTAATTGATGGAATAAAAGAAGTACATATGAAATAGAGGGAAACCAAGATATGGATTTATTTTCTTCAAAAAGCCAAAAATCATTATCATTATAAGTAATTAATAATCCTAGCTAAAGTGGTTTGAAGGAAGAAATTAGTGGAAATTTGGTGGAATTATATTTTCTAAACAGAGGTTTTCAGATAGAGGTTTCTGGAC
Source organism: Viscum album (assembly GCA_963277665.1). Classification (NCBI taxonomy): domain Eukaryota; kingdom Viridiplantae; phylum Streptophyta; class Magnoliopsida; order Santalales; family Viscaceae; genus Viscum; species Viscum album. The sequence goes on from OY728128.1 coordinate 23,334,485, forward strand.
CAAGCTCGCCTGACAGAGAAAAGTTGAGGAGTCCTTGAGACAAAGATAGCCAAATGTACACTTATATGATCATCATAGTGAAAAATGTTTTTAAGTCCAATAGATAGAGGTTTCTAGAAAAATTACATCATACACACCCTTTCATATAGAGTCCAATGGATAAAGGTTATATTGGACATAGAGATGAATGAAGAAAGCCGATTGAACTTTTTTAAGTTCCTTAGATAAAAGAAAGTTTTTGAGTTCACCAGAAAAATTCTTCCAAAAAGAGTACATTGGATGAAGAATTTTTATGAAGTATTAATATAGTGGTTTGTGAATAAATCAAATAGAAGTTTATGAGACTGGATAAAGGTTTTTAAGCCATCAAATATTGCTCTCTAAATTATTAGATAGAGGTTTCCATGTCATCGAAAAGAAAAGAGTTTTACAAAGACACCAGATAGAAGTTTTTGAGAAATGGAATGGAAAAAAGTATCCAAGTAGATTCATCAAATATAGGAAGTAAAGAATACCTCCAAGAGTTCATCAAATAGAAAACACTAGATGAACTTCTATGAGTTCACCAAACAAATAAAACCAAATGAACATTGTAAAACCATATGATGGAGGGAGATTACAAAAGTTTGATGATATTTTCACTCTATAGAGTATTTCTAGACATAGAAGTCCTATTAATAAGTACCAGATGAAGGTTTTAATAAATTTAAAAATTTATTGTAAAGTCATTCATTTGATGATGCTATGTTAAAAGTTTAATTCCTTAACAATCACAAAGTAAATATCATGATTTTAGCTGAGGTTTTGAGGAATTTTTAACAGGTCATTAATACCATGATATAATGAATCCCCTATGAATTTTGATGAATCCTATTTGTGTATATGGTCTATGAAAACCAAAAGAAGAATGATTTTTCTAGGATATTAAAAGTTCTAGTGGAAACTTTGAATTTGAAGTTTTCTCTCCTCCATTGTATTTTAAAAAATTGTACACATATATATTGGAGAAATCTTGATATGAAAGGGTTTCTCAAGTTGTTGATTGAACTTAAAGAGGCGTTATTATCATAATTTAAATGAGGAAGTGTTATCAACGAATCTTGATGGTAGATCTATTTAGTGTTGAAGTATCAGATATAGAGGTTCTTAATGATGAGGTACTAGATAGAGAGGTACCAGATGGACTAAGAGGCACTAGAAAGAGTGTAAGATCCAGATGGAACAATAAATAAACAAATGAAGATGAAAAGATAATAAGAGAATAAGAAGGGTTATGATGAACTAATATCAGATGAACTGGTATCAGATGAAAAATATCATAAGAACTATATCATAGGGACAATGTGAGACAAAGAAGTTTCTAGATGAACATGTTATTGGTGGAATTGAATAAGAATAAGATAGGTAGAATTATTTCAACTAGTGTAAGAAAATAAACATTTCATTTTATTTATATAAATACCAAGATGATTATGTGAATTACGTTTCATATAATATAATAAGAGGAGCGGTTCTTGTATGCTACTGTACAAGTAAGAGAAGATGGAAGATAAGAAAAATTAGTACCATGACATTCAACATAATTCATATTGGTGGAAGACTTTATTTGGGTATAAAATAACTTGATGAAGTTAAACACTATCTAATAGGTAAGGGGATGAAAATTATAAATTGATTTAAAACATCCTCAACACTGATTCACCCCCTCTAAATGTTGAACATATCCTAAAGAAGTCCTTACAATTGGTATCAAAGGTAGGTTAACCTCTTTTGGATTCCCTATATTGGAAATTATTCTGTTTTAATGATTTGAGTATCTTTACTATGTTTACAATGATGTCAATTTTTAGTGAAAATTCCTTTATTAGAGACCATAATTCTATTTCTACCAATACCATGATGAATAATATAAAGAAATAAAAAAAGTTTAATAAGATGAAACTCTTAAGTCAAGATTAAGTACTTTCAGTTTCTCCATGGCATGATAACAAAAAATATAGATCTATTATGGAAATTGAAGAATAGGTGGGTTAAATTACCACAAAGGAAAAGGAAAAAAATCCAACCTCAATAGGATCAAGGTTAAGTTTTCATGATTTATGTGAAAATTCTTAAAACAACTCTCCCTAGCAAGAAGAACCAAACATAAGTGGCGATGATGATATATCTACAATTTCTTAAGAAATATTAGTTATTAGATTAAAATACATTATATTTTATTCCCAAATAATTAATTTCTTTTATTTATGGAGACTTTGAAGGTATTTTGGGGAAAAATCACTTATGTGGAAGAAGAAACAAATACTATAGAGAAGGCTTCATAAGAAAAGGTTTTGGAATGTGTAAAAATCTTAAAGAATATTGGAGCGTTTAAGACCAGGAAGGTGGATCTTGAAATAAGTTCCACAAAATTTAAAAGAAAATGGATCAAATAAGTTGAAGGTAAATATAGATTCAATAAGAATCTTTAATATAATATACATTACTTCAAATAAAAGTTGAAAAATATAATTTATGCCATGTATTTTCAATTGGATGAAAAAAAAGTCAAGATCAAGGAACTTAAATAATTGTTACAAGAAAAGGTTAAGATGCAAGATAAAGAAGTTGATTTAATGAAGAAGGTTTGTGAAGAGAAGGTGGGTATTATTTAAGATCAGAATAATACACAAAATATAAGGTGCATAGAGTTTAAAGTTAAATAAACCGGTATAGAAAAGAAACATATTGAGTCTCCACAAAAGAAAGTGAAACTTATTCCTTTAACACAGTTATCCATAGAGTATTCTAATAATAAAATACATTTAACATATTGTAATAAGATCAAAACCTCATTTGATGATCTACATTAATAAGCTATGAAGAAAGAGGAACCATCCATATCTTGTTATAATAATTTATCTAAATATATTTTCCTGAATAATATAGGTTAGAAAACAAAATATGTACAAGTATATATGAATAAAAGTGATAAAAAACCTACCACCATGTTTATGGAAGATTAAATAATTATTATGGAATTTCATTCCCCATAAAGATCCCAACAAGTTATGAAGACAACCCAAAACAACATACTTTTTTATCGGATATAATAGTTTTAAGAAGATCAATGTTTATGGGCATATTTTGGTGCTTCAATAGATTCAGATATTTTATATTATATTGTTTTGATAATTCTCTAAGTGTTACATAAAAAGGTAACAACATGCCAATAGGGAATATACTATAGATGAAGAATTAACATCTATATATTAAGTAAAATATCTATAATAAAAAAAATTGGAATGATTGAAAATATTTGTGATGTATATAATAATATTGGTCAAAATATTGGTGCGTGTTCATCTCAACATGTATCATAATGGGATAAAAAAAGAATACCATAAAATTTGGGGATGAAGGAAGAAGCAACATTGGAAAGAAATAAATAAAATGTTTCAAATAATAAATCTCCCAAGAAGACATAAAAGGAGAAAAATGAAATGGCCTTGTATCCTAGATCCATGAATTTAATGAAGAATTTTATATGTAAAAGATCTTATATGAATAGATACATTCAAAAGAATCCATGTGGATACTCCAAAAGGATGGAAATGACCCCAAAGATATATTAGTTTTTTAGCCAGAAGATTTGGAGAAATACAGAAAGATGGATAATGTCATAACCTGACCATCCACATGCTAGGAACCTGGTTATCTAACCCCATAGGTCTCCTATAATAACTTGGTTACCTTCCAGAAAAACCATAGTCTATTACCAATTGGGTTAAATTATTTGACTAATGACCATCCTCACAGAACAACACATGTTATTTTAGTATGCCTTTTATTTACACATACATACCTTGGAAAACTTCCCAGGAGGTCACCTATCCCAACCCCTACTTTAATCCATGCACACTTAACTATGGAGTTCTAAAAATTCAGTCTCTCAAAAATAAAAGTTCACCTTGTTAACACGAGTGGTATCATTTAGTATTTTATGTCTCACTTTTACATGGGTGTTACAGTCTCTACCCCATTAAAGCTCAACACCCTCATTGTGGTCCCCAAACATCAAACCCAGGAAGTTCCTAGGAACTTTAGGCAGAGTATTGGAGATAATTCCATTTATCATGACACAACCATCCATGAGCCATGAACCAGGTTATCTAACCCCACAAGTCTCCTATAATACCTTAGATTCCTTCCCATCAGACTACATGCTATTACCCACTAGGGTGAATCATTTAACTAATTATTATCCCCATAGGTGAACACATGCTCTTTAAGTGTGCTTTTTCCTCACTCACACACACCATAGGAAACTTTCTAGGAGGTCACCCATCCTGAACACAACTCCAAGACAAACATGATTAACCGTGGAGTTCTAATCAGGTAGGCTCCCAAAAATAAAGGTTCACCTTGTTGACATAAGTAGTATAATTTAGTCACGTATGTATCACTTTTCAAGGGATATTATAGATGATACACAACCAATGGTTAGTTAAAAATGATAAAAAAGAGTCTTAATGAATAATATCAACTTTCTAAGTGTTTTCCAATGAAAGGCAACCCTTTTTTTAAATAAGTACAATGCGTGAGGTAAAACATGGTTGACCACACTCATAAAGAATTCTATGAAATAATTCTACCAAAATCAGAGTTCTTAAAGAAGATGAATTTTTACTAGGTGATAAAAGTGAATTGAATTTTCTTGATATGATAATGTTTACACACAAAGAAATTAAGAAAGTGATAAGATCCGTGCTACCAAAATCAAAATTGAAGATTCGATGTAGAAGTATGGAGAATGGTGGAAATGAAGAAACTTGGTGTCTAAAAACATCTCAACATTACTATTCACATTAAGAAGTAAAGAAAAACCACCTTATTCCATTAACTTTATAATGTATATGTTTTCTTATTAAATAAGGAATTTATGGTGAAGCATAATCTCAGGGGGGGAACCTGTGGATTTTGGTAGGCTATCAACATTGGACAATGTTCAATAAAGAAGTTATCATTATATAATGATTCATAAATTTGGATGATGAAAAACTTAAGAGGATCATTCTTGATAAAGATGAATTGTTTAATGCCAATACATGATACTACCATGAAGAATATCCCATATTATTTTGACCATACAACTGGAATTAAAAAAGAATATATTGATAAAGATCATCCATGGTGAAGATATGAAAATTATAAAGTCTAGAAAACCATATAAATATGACCTGTTTTTATGTATTATCAACATGTGGATCCTAAATAATATATATTGAAGAGATTCACCATTATGAAGGTTTTGAGAAATTCTTCCTTGAGGTGGAGATAAGTTAAGTACATTGAATAAGTTTCCAGAACTGTTGTTTCAATAAAATATTATTATTCTGAGATATTTTTGAAGAAATATCATTAAAAAGGTATGTATTTATTAATATCTCATGCTTGGTTAATAAAAATAAAAACTCATAACTCAAAGGGGGAGAAATTAAACTAATCAATGTCATACGAAAAGTGGAGGAATGAAAGTGTACTAAGGATGGTTATCCTTTCAACTTGTACTAGAATGTTTTTAACTTATTTATTTAAGTGAGTGTATGAGTTCAAGTTGATTCTGACACCCCATAGGGTGTCGTTAAATTTATATGTGGCTAAAAAACATAAAAAAATACTATAAAATAGAAAAACTAGCTACAAAAATGTGGCAATTAGGATGTATGAGTATCAAATCCCTAAGGCCAAACTATATTCCCAAAATTAATTAAAGGAATTCAAAATGAAATTTCTTAATTGTTTTTAAATCTTGAGAGAATGAATAAAATTTAATGTTTTTAATGGAGGATGAAAGGTTTAGTTAATTTTAGGTTCATGTTCTAAGTATTCAATTGAGTATATGTTCATTCATAATTTGGTTTCCAAATTATGTCTTTAGGGATCCTTGGTCTAGGAACCCTACACTAATATAATAACAAAACTATTAGTATGGTTAACTACTTGGTTTGGGATTGGTATTAGGTGACCCAAAACCCTCTTTAAACATAACCATGATGGATTTCAAATTGATCATATGTTAACCAAGGCAATTAATTAGTTTAATAAAATAACACTATTCAAGTTTCATCACACTGGTCATGTAATTACAAAAATAAAATAATTAGAATTAACAAATAAGGTTACAATAATACAAAAAATAAATAGAAAATATAAATAATACCTAAACATAACTCTTCCTACAGTCATGTCACTTGATATTGAAAGAACTAATCTCTCATGCTAAACTTGATAAGGATGAGTAGCATGGATACCCATAGAAGAATGGTAGTGAAAAATAGTTATTGTAATAGGGCTCCATGGTGGAACAATCATATATAGAAGTCATGATCTATGTATCTATCCCAAATATATTTATGTTTTGTGGTGAAAATAATAAATATATTATATTTCATGAAAAATAACTATCCACATGCGCATAAAAATTATAGAGGATATGAATTTCACGTACTATATTGATTTCAGGAGGTTAAAGGTGAAACTTCCATATGTTATCAGATCAAATACTCATTGAACTAAATTCATAAAGTGATTTTAGAGCATGAGATGGATTTTTTCTTAAAAAAATAAAAACCATGAACTCATTTTCAGTATATGTGGAGGTGAATGAAAATTTTGCATAACACCTTAATGAAATATGTGAAAGTAGAAAAAAAAAGTAGTTGTCTAGAAATATTCATGGCATGAAAAGAGTCAAGCCTTGAAAGTTCATGAACTCCGCTAAAATGGTTCACATCCTAAAATATTATTATGAATTTTATCTAGTACACATCGTAAAATGGGAACATGTCATGAATTTGATTTTTTAAGCACCATAACCTCTAAAATTCCCTAGTTCCTCAGTTTTGATCCTCGAAAGTGTTCCATATGCATCTGCTATCATAGAAATCCTTGTTTTAGTGGATCTCATGGTCATTTACACTTCTTTTACTCATTTCCCAAACATTTTAGTATCCTTCCAAATATAAAAAAACATTAGGCATATAAGCATAAATTAGTTATTTATATATCAAAATTGATTCATCTAGATATAAAAAATATGTCTATAAAATGGACATACCAAATCCCCCACACTTGAATTCAGACTTGTACTCAGGATATAATATCAACATCCTACAAATCACACACACCCTAACATTATTTAAATTCAATGTTGATAAAAAAATTGATCAAATAGGAAATTAAAATACTAAATCATCACATAGTAAAATTTATCAATGCCTCATTCTTTGAATGAAACAAATCAACTATGTATTTTAATTTCCCCCTTTTGAAATTTACAAGACTTTTCATCCATGAATTTTAATTTTTCAATTTAATATTAATATGAATTTCATTTTCAATTTAACTCATCTTGAATTTTCCCACTCATAATCAAGGTACAATTATAAATAGAGTTCAAAACATACCTAAAGAATATGTTGCTTACCATAGGATTGAAAAGAATCTAGCATCTCCACTACATAAAGACAGAAATCATAGTTAATCATGAGAGATTTTAAAAAGGTTAAAATGAATCTAAGGATTTATTTTAGGATTTAAATAGCTTTAAAACAAATAAATATCAAAAAAGAGGTTTGAATCTAAAGCATTGTGCATGATATCAAAATATAATCTCAATAAAAATCAATCTTGACAGACGTAATCTCTCTCTCCCTGCCAAAAATCTCAAAGTGGGTTTATAAAAAAAGTAAACATAATGAATGAATTGTCCTCTATTTCTTATTCCCCTTCTTCCCCCCTAAAAAATGTGTTTAAGAGAAATATCACATTTAACAATTAACCACACATGATCAAAGGATTATTGGTATGAAAAAAATGATTTTAACCCTCCAAAGAGAGAACCCATTTTTTTAGAGAGGTAGTAAATGATACATTGAATCTCCCTAAATCACAAGAAGACCCCTAGTAAAATATCCTCAGTGATTTACATCCCTATCCACCATGGAGAGTCTCTCTACTACACTTTTCTTTTAAATATCATGCAAAATATTTGTAGGTAGTAATTAATGTATAAAATAGGATTGTAACTCGAATCATTTTTTAACTAGGACATTCATGGATTCTATAAGACTAAAAATTGATTAATGTAATGTAGGTAAAAGTGTAAATAGTTGAAAAAAGACGTCGAAATCGTATTAAAAGTGATTCTATTTAGTCATAGTTTTGATAATATGCTTAGAAATTTATAGAAGAGAACATACATGAGTCTGCCAAAAAATATACAATATAAAATGAGTGAGACATATAGGTCCAGAGTATGTATCCATAATGGGAATGATGTGTAATAAAATTCTCATGGAAATTCATTTGAATAATAAAATCAGTTAATGAAAATTTCATAAATTAAAATCATGTAAAAATAAAAGAGGAATTTTCTTTTAAAAGAATCAAGATACTCCATTAAATCACAATTTTATAAATCCAAAACCACATGCTTATCGCAAATAATTATTTTCCCCATTTTTCTCATTCAAATTTTTTGTAGAAAATTTAATTTCATTGAATGGAAAGTATCTTAAACAGTTTATGTCTCCTAGTTTATTTTAGTAATGAAAGAATCAATAAAGATATTCAATTTGGAAGTTAAAAGTTCCAAATAAATTAAATATGGATAATACAATAGAAAATTACAGAACTTGCAAGATTACTCCCCTATTAATGAAGCTTTAAACATGGTTATCCAGGTTCTATCTACAATAAATTTATGACATGAGTAGATTTCATGACTTGTATTTCCTTGAATTCATTACATGAATGGATTTCAAAACATGTGTCAGTTCTGTAGCTTCTTGTCATACTGCATGTTACTTGGTCTTGATGGTCCTTAAAAATAAAAATGAGAAGGAAAAAGTACAAACCATTTTCAATGAATTTTGACATATTTGGGGGAGTGTTCATCTGTGAATCTATAAATATAAAATAAATAAATAAAATTACTAAAAACTCAGGTCTCCTCCTGGAAGTGATTTTGTTTAAAGTTGTTTTCTTGAACTTACCTTATTTAACACAAACTATGGATGGTAGGAATTATTTTACCTAGTTGGGTCCAGAAAATGGAAAATCTATGACTAGTCCATGTAGGTTAGAATCTTTCCTTCTTCTAAAAACAGCTTTACTTTTCCTATAGGAAGAACTTTATTAATTTCAATTAGGATGATCCTAAATTTATTTTTTAAACCATAAAATACTAGCTTCAGTTCATGAACTATCCAAACCTATAGTTTTTCTTCAAATTTGGCCGATTCAGTCACTTTTCTAGCATTAATGGTATATCCCCTTATCTTCCCTATCTAATTTTCAGTATTTTTAATTTGAATTTTCTCTTATAAAATAACTAAAACCTCAAGAAATTCTTCAAATTCAGTGGAATTTTAAACTTTCATTTTACTTTCTTCTCCCAGATAATTTTCTTATATCACATCATAACTCTTCATTTCCTGGTGGATATTGAAATATAATTTCTCACTACCCACTCTTAAACACAACTCACAACTTTTCACGTTGAGCAGTTCTCTTCTTGATGATAAAAAAGGTCTTCCAAGAATAAGAGGTGTAATATCCTATACAATATCAAGCACTAAGAAGTCCATTGAAAATATAAACTTGTCAAATTTGATCAAAATGTCTTCAATTAGTCCTATTTTTAATTTCACTATTAAATATTCTAATTGAACTAAAACTCTTGTGGTCTTCATACCCTCTATTCCTAGGATCTTTTAGGTGGTGTATGACATGATATCAATGGTTGCCCCTAAATCACATAAATATAATCCAAATTTATTAGAACCAATAAAGATATTGATTTAAAAACTACCCAGATATTTTTTCTTCTTGGGTAGGTCCTTTGATACCATAATAGAGAATTCTCTCGAGAGTGAAATGGTTCTGATATATTATAGCCTGATTTTCTTTTTCATGATCTATTTCATGAACTTTGTGCACATTTTCATATTTGAAAGGGATTCTATAAATGGATTATTAATTTTATTTTTTAAAATCTTTCAAAAAATTTACCTCTTTTTAAATCTATATTTTCTCGCTTCATCATATCTGGATATGATAAATACAGTTTTCATAGTGGTGATTCTTCTATTAATTGTTCTTATTAAGAATTTTCATTTTCCTTATTTTCCATCTTGTAAAATTTTTTCTTAGCCTACTATTCTTGCTATATTTAACTTAGTTCAAGGTTTCCCTTAGTGACATTTCCACTTCTTAGAGTTATTATTTTCAAATTTTCCCAGGGGTTCACTTATGGATTTGATGATAAAACTCATCTTATCCTATATATAAGAAGATTTGTGATATGATCAACTTACAACTCTAAATTCTGCAACACATCCTTTTGGTTCATTGATTCTTCCATTATTTCTTTGAGTATAGCCTTGGTGGCCGTCATGAACATGGCCAACATTTCCTACAAGGTATGGATCTATCTTGAAAGTGAGGTACCCTGTGGTGTTTGTTTATGAAATACCAATGGCCTTTGTTGATACCCTTTAACATGTGATTGTTTCTTATTACACCAAAAAAATTGGTTTTATTGATTACATTAAATATAATTCTCATTTTTAATATACACACATTTTGGATTATTCAAATACATCATCCTATTTATCTTCCTGGGCATATAATCTATTTGATCAGCCATCCAACTATTATCCCCCATGTTCAGACCTCACCTTTGGGTGGCTTATATCTTCCATTGAAATATATTATTTTCCATCTCATCTAAGAGATTGTATCTATAATGGATTGAGATATTATGAAATAATTCTATATTTTTATCAAATAAATTTAATTTCATTTATATCATGTGTTACACATAACACCGAGTTTTAGTGAATTATAATATAATGTAAATATTATTATTTAAATATAACTATTATAAACTAGCCCTTAAATTAGTGGGTATAAATAGGACTAAATAAATTAATGAAATTTTATGGTTTAAACTTGAATAAAATAAATCCATTTTTATCAATTGATTGTAAAAGAAATTAAAAATCATTTGAACGTAAAATAAATTTTTTTATGAAAAAAGATTTTATGTGTATAAATTATTTTATCTAAATAAATTAAATTATAATTTTGTGATGAATTATTTTAAAGAAATTTAAATATTATATATTTTATGTAATTTTTTACCATTCATCTAAATTTTTTTCTAAGCATGTGACAGTGAAATATCCGGTTTTATGTTTAAACAATTTTTTTTTCTAAAAGTCGGTTTCATCGCGTTCTCCATACTTATTGTAATAATAATTTTTGAAATTTTTTGAAAATTTATTTAGAAAAATGAATTTAATTTTTAAAATCTTCATTTAAAAATTATATATGAGTTATTGTTTTAGAATTTTCTAAAAATATTAATTTTTTCCAGAATTGTGAAAAATAATAGTTTTTATTTAAAACAAAGTTTTCGTTTAAAGAATTTATAAGGTTCAATTTTATTTCAAAATGGTTTTAAAAGTAAAATTAGATAAAATAAATTAGAATTAATAAAATTTAGTTCATTTTAATATAATTAATGTTATCTTTTGATATTAAAACTTTCTATGCTTATGAATATTTTCCCTACCGAAAACATCTTTTTCATCACATTAGTAGATTTAATTTTAAATTATAATTTTCCACTTATTTGGTTGAAATTTGAAAAAATAGATTCAATATTTATAATTATAATAATTAATATTATATAATATGGTAAAATTAATTTTTTCATAAAATTAATAGTAAAAATAGTAAAAATTAATTACCATGGATAAGGTAAAACGAGTTTAATGGGGGGGGGGGGGGGGTTAAACTAAAAAAATAAGGGTTAAAAATAACTCAAAACTTTTATATTTACTATTGGATGGTTATATTTCAACCTTAAATATTCTATGTTTTGATAATGATCTATTTTGGATCCTTTTTCATGTGAAAAACATGGGTGCACATTTTTCTTTTCAAAAAGCCCAAGTGTGTCATTTCCCCTACTTATAAAAGGGAAACCACTATAATCTCTTCTTAACACTTCCAAAACACTTTGGTTCAGACAATAAATAACAAAATATATTCCTTAATTCCCTAAAAATATCATATATAGCTTTTATTGATCAGTAAACCCTCTTAATAATCCATTAGTTGTAAACCTAAAGGGGTTCCCCAAAGAAGAGGTATAGTCTTTAACTACGCGTTTTAATTTTATTTCTTCTTATAACACATTAAAATATTATTTAACTATGATGATATAATAAAATAAGTATATATCATATAATTATATGTTATTATTTTAATCTAATGACCTACATCTATCTCCTATTACATCAATTAGGAAATGAAACCGTTGATCATGTGTATGTTAGACCACCGTCTCAGGAACTGATGTTGTTTATTTTCCATCACCACCTTCCACACATGAATATAAGGATGGATTTAACAAAATTATATGATATTTATGAAATAAATATACTTTTTGATTTATAATATCACATATACCTTCTTACATTATATTAAGTGGGAATAGAATAGCGCCACTTGTGTGTACGGCAGTTTACTGCCTCATGAAGTGATGTGATTCACGTTTCACTTACACTTTACATGGAATGTAATAAGGATATATTTAATCAATATATGTGATATATATTACATAATAATGAATCTATAAATGTGATACACTATTTATCTGCCTTTCTTTCTATCCGTTGAGTAAATTGTAACAACGTTCATGCGTAGTACAACCTACCGTCTCCATGAATAGTGTAATTCATTTTCTATATCTAATTTTTAGGGATTACTATAAATAAATATATAATTAAAATATATATGTTATTTATAAAACATTTAACATCCTAGATATTATGTAACCATTATCAAAGTAAAATGATTAAAAATACCAAACCAAAACATATATGAAAAATGAAGTAGTTATTAACCGAAATGTGATTTTAACATGGAATTTTTTGATAAAGGGGTAATTGAAAGTTGTTAGTAAATCATATATGGTATAATATACAAGATTATGGTTATATAATAATTTTAAAATATACCTATATTTATTATAATGGTGGTTTTAATGTGTATTAAGGAAGTCGAGACTTAAGGTAATAGATTTCTGTCTCGAATTGTCTTCTTTGGGACAAATGATATGTTATGAACCTATATTATTTTATGAGGTTTATATAAAAACCGTTTGAAATTTTATATCATGAGTTTTTTTAACCTCATGATATTTAAAGTTTCATTTAAATTTATTCTTTCAATGGGATTATGATTCAAAAGTTTCTAAAGCATGTAAGGGGTTTTGGTCTCACTTTTATTTTTGTGGGACACATGCATTATACAACACTTCTTCCTTTTGAGTGGTGTATATACTTAACATGAATGTATTTTATGATTTTTCTCTTTAAAATTATGGTATATACATATATATAATTTTTCTTCTATCACAAGGCTTACAATTCAAAAGATAACAAATTAGTAATGACTTTATGTTACAATCTATTTGTTTATCATGATTAATTATGATTAACCTTTCAATGATAAGATCTTATGATATAATCTCAAAGAATGAATGAATTTTATTCTCATATGGTTATTTCATGAAAATAATTGTTTTCATTTCATTTTCCTCTCTATATGTACTCAAGATTTAAAAAGATTTTTTTATGGAAAAATGACTTAATTTCTCTCTTCGGTTAAAAATAAATTTTATTATATTTCTATGTTTTATAAAAATGTTTTAAATAAAAAGTTTATTAATCATCTCCAATTGTTGATTAAATAAATTTTTACCCATGTTTTCCTTTTTTCAAAATTATTTAGAAGTAATTTTATTATAATTTTTTGAATGAGGTACTTTTTGAATTTTTACAGAAAATGTGAAAGGAATATTTGTTTTAACATGTATGAAATGATTTTTATTTTACACTTTCATAATAATTAAATGTTTTAAATGTTAATTTACAAGTTTTATATATTATTTTCAAATAAAAATATTTTCAAAATGTTTTGTTAAATTTTAGTTTTTAAAATTTTATTTTCAAAGTGGAAAGGTTATTTTCCTCAAGAAATTTTCCTTGTGATCCTCCAAATAATTTTCCATATATGATGACGTCCTTCAATGTTACTTAATATTTACTGGGAAAATAATTGTAATGTCCCAACTCGGCTCACCTCTAAGATGGTGACCAGTCCGGTGGGTCACATGACCTCTAGTGCATCTCCCTGAATGCTAGAGGATGTCGACTAGTGCTGAGTGAATTTTTAATATGTCAGTGGGGGAGACTATGACCTCATAGGTAATAGGTAATACACATTGGAAGAAACAACAATTTATAACCAAATAGTGAAATCATATGAATAATAAAACTACATTATAAGAAAATAAATAACCCAACCAAATAAATAATAAGTGCGTAAGATGATTAATAAACTAGATACAAAATGATGTCATGATATGATAAATGTGCTAAATTAGAAGTATGGAATATATGAATACAATCATGCAATCAAAGATGTAATGAAAATTACATAAACTGCAATAACTAAATCTTGAGAAAAGGATCGGTCCTCTTCCCCCAAGCTCCATCCCAAGAAGCAAACAACACTCAAGAATCGGAAGTGCCATGCTTTTCCTTATCCATACCTGTGAGCATAAAGTCTACTCGGTTACTAAATGGTGCCTGAGCTAGGAGTGGGATAAAATCCTAGTAAGCTGACACCCATGGTTTCTAAACCTTTCCATTTTGTGTTTAAAAAAAAATTAGTGTTCTAACATATGATAAAAGTATGCATTCAAATAAACACACACACACACACACAAACATATATATATATATATATCTTGGTACGGGTTCTCAATGGAACCTATCCCATATCACATACTTCAGCCTAAGTTGAGAACCATAATAAGGTATGTGTAACAAGTAGGATGCATAAGTATATAAATATATTTATATATATATATGTATATATATAAAATGCTAGAAAAAAAGAAGGCAGACAAAAGGATTACACCCCAAGCTTGTGCTTCAGCTTGGGTCTAATTTATGTATCAATAAAGTGTGCTTCAAAGAACCAGAAGATATCAAAATTCACAAAAAACTCAAGAAGTGTCAATAATAATCTCTCAATAATTATAATTATTATTATGTTTAAGTTGAGAGTTGGAGTTCAATCCCATCCTGAAGGAATCACTACAACACATCCTTCAATTTATTCAATACCACCAAGACCGTCCAAGTAAATCTTTTAAAATACCATGTATCGCTACGACATGGATTTATCATGAGTTCATCTTGGTATAACACATAAGGGGTCAAGTATCACTTGAGGCATGGTGTTCCTACTTTTCTAATAAGTCTGTCCTTGAATGTCCCTTTGGGAACCAGTATCACTCATGTGTATTTAGAAACCCATGGAAACCCTAATATGGAAAATCCTATGATACCGTCTTCCTAGTGTAATTTATAACCAGTCAGGAATGGAGAGTCCTTGTGTAGTCCTTAATACGATACCCACATTGACTTACTACCCCAAATTTTATTAGATTTCAATTAATAAAATATCACAATGTTCTCATTTATATTTGAAACAAAAAAATATAAGCAACTCAAGCCACATACTAATGATCATTCTAGTAATGAAGTTACAACCAAATCAATTTATCAGTGAAAGAAAAAAACATGCATATCACTTTATAATGGCATTATAGGATAATAATTTAAGAAGGAAGAAAATAATTAGGCATAGATAACTGAAAAAGCTCAAGGTTCATAGTACAAAATAATAACAAATAATTTATTTAATTTAAAGCTCAACCTAAAGGGGTCACACAACAAATTCCATTGAATAATTTAATTATTCGAGGCTAATGGAAAATGAGACCAAGAATATTGGCACACCCAAAGGGGTATCCAGTGATGTTGCAAAAATTTTAAAAAACTAATTTATCTCAAATAAGGGTGAAATAGTTAAGACAAAGAATTTAATTAAATTAGGATATGTAAAATTGAACATTGTCGGTAGGCACCGAAAAGTGGCACAACATTCATTTTAAAATATGCAACGAAATAAGGGGAAAGAGAGTAGATTCAATACCTTATACTCATAGAGGATCCTATGTTCCACAACGATATTTGATTTTACTTACAAAAATAAATTACATTATTTTAGAAAAACCCAAATTTAGAGTAAAATCCTTCGACAGAAAATTGTGCGACAGATTGAGAATGAGGTCACATGATTCTTGGTGCATGAGGTTAGCCTTACCAAGAGCTTTATTTTCCACCAAATGATGTTGAAATCGAAGGAGGAATGAGACTACAATGGGATTGCGATGGAGAGAGGAGGTGGTGCGCACCACCTAGTAGGGTGAATCACGACACACAAATAAAGGGGGGAGAGGAGGAGAGAATAGAAATAAAAAGAAAAGAAATAATAAAAAATAAAGTACAAAAAATAAAAAGGAAATAAATTAATAAATTAAAAAAAATAAAATAGTGGATGAAATGAAAAAATTAATTAAAATGGGTTTACCCAATTTTAATTATTTTTAATTTCATTCCAAGTGTTTCTATTTTATTATTTATTTTTATCCCTCTTTAAATTCCATTAATTTTATTTAAATTTTTTTTTCCTTTTTAAGCTATTTTAATTATTATTTGCCCGAACGCAGTGCTAGAGAGAAATGTAAATTTATTACATAAATCCCAAACAATTATTTAATTAATTTCAATAGCTACTTAGGACCCGGAACAGGGTGAGAAGGCATGCACCTTGAGTCGTTTTAATAATTTTAGGCTAAAAAATTAAATGGTCCGAACCTTGGTTTAAGCCGAGATGTTACAAGCCTTTATGTGGGAAAATAATAATGTTTTATCTAACCCAAAAATAAATATCCACATATATATATATATGTTATTTATATATAAACATCTGTATATTCATATATATACACCCGCACATGTATATATAACTACATAAATATTTAATCCCCATATATATAGATTCTAATAATAAATATAATTAGAATTGTTATTATTTAATATAACCCATCAATGACACCATTAGTATTTTAATGAAAAAAACCATTTAAAAACAGATGAAACCTAATAAATTAATATTGATTACACATTTTCATTTACGTTTCACAATTAATAATATCACAATTATTAGATTGTCCACTTATTATTTACACCACAACAAAATTTATTAATTATGGAAGTATATTTTAATTTATTGTCTTCAACACAAATAATAATATTAATAATAAAACTATTATTATTATTTCTAACTTCCCAACAAAAATATTTATAATCCAATTAAATTATCTTTGGGTGCGATTTGACAAAACGTCTGACGCTCGCAAAATTTATACCCTGCCTAGGGTAAACACCACATCCTAGAACTATAAATGGTCTAGAATTTCACAAATGATGCACCGTTTGTGAGAAAATAATTATTTATTATATAAAAAATAGAATAATAAATTAATTAAAAATAAAGAGGGTCCAAATGAGAGGTTTCCAAACACCCGTTACACATCAAAGTTATACCCTTCCTAGGGTAAACCTAACATTACAAAATTAACGGTTGTCTCTGATTTCTCATAAAATTCACCGTTTGAGAGTTATTTCAATTTTTTTGAAAAAAACGCACAAGTTTATGAATAAAATAAATTTAATATTTTTATTCTATCAATGTTGAGGGTATAAAGACCTCAAAACCCTGCACTGACTCAATATCTAACTCTGAAATTTTTTCGTTAAATATTTCAAAGTGGAAAAGAAGGTTTTTACCCTTCATTTAATTTATTTCCATATTAAATTTTAATCTAATTAATTTAATTCAATATCTTTAAATGAAACATATGAATGCCAACTATCAGAAAGAAAAAGGTTCTGACACTCGTTTTTATAACCGAGCTTCCAAGATAATGAAAAATTTTAATTTCATTCTCATTTTAATTCGGTTCAAAACATTGGATGTTACAACCTTCTCACCTTAGATCTTATCATCCCCAAAAAGCCTTGGGGAACAACGTAACTCTCACCCGATACACAGGGTCATGAAGTTTCATACAAAAGGTCACATTGTGTATCCAAATTCCCAACGCATGTTCAAACATTGGTTATGAAATAGACACCTAAGACATTAAGATCTGATCCAATTATCATTTTCCAACTGAAACACCGAGATTGTATTTATCCAAACTCGTTTAGATAGAGACATGACCGTGTCATCCCCTCATTAAACCTCTAGTCAAAGTTACTTCCCACTTTAGGCTTTAATGTTATAAAGAGGGAAATTTCTAAGTCACGACAACTTCCAATGTTGGGATTGTCTATAATACATGACCTTAAGCATTCTAGTGACTCTTCTCGCATGATTTCTGAAACGAATAAAACGGTCGATTCCCATTGAACTAAAAGCCGAAGTCAAGAGAGATTTTAAAGAAAAGCTCCAGTGGACCCAAATAGAACTCCTCTCACCTGACAATGTTCTAGAAAAAGTTTCTTAACTAACTATTTCATTGAATAAGAGAGAGAATTTGTCGAGCCACTTCAGCTGACAATTTCAAAAGACGTCCATCTTAGACTTTCAACATTTTACAAACTGAACTATGATGTTTTCATCAAAGGTATCTCACATTTACCATGAACACATCCATTGAAGTTCATACCGGACTTCCCGGGACATTCCTTGATTTAGGCATCACCATGCCTGACAACAAGTCTAGGGTAACCTCATATTGGAACAACAGGAGTGAAAGTAACTAACTCAAGGTAGTCCATACTCCATGTTTATTAGTGAGACATTGGTATAAAGAAAAGATACCCATATTAGAACATTGACTGAGCCCAGAGTGTCATTGGCCTGGCGGTCATATTAGATGAAATGATTTGTGTTCAGGAGTTCATCCAAGGAATTCCTACATGGGAATCCAAGGGTCACTCAAGACAACCAAGCTTTGATAATAATCTCACGTTTAGCGTGCAACACTGGGAGACTACTAAATCCTCCTAATAACTTTTAATGATTTAGAATGGTCTAATACTGACACTCTCTTAGTGAATCAAGGACCAAGGAAAGATAAAGGACATTCTCATCAATTAAGGGAGAGTACACTAAAAGGATTAGAATATTTCTAGAAAGAAAATGTTAAAACAAATAGCATGAAAACCAAACCAAACTGACTGGTGTGTAAAACACCTGAGTCTATGGAATTCATCCCAAGCATTGGAATGAACTTGATTTCTTTAACACAAAATTCACTTTCACTCTATTATAGAGATGACCCAAAATGTATTTAACACTTTAAGGCTTGGTGATTACATTGAAGTTGTCCAGTTTGTAATAATGTTAAGCACTTGACGGGAACCGCGTACATGAATACATACTACCCTAATGTGATACAAAATCAAGATGACTTTTAACATAGATAAAGATGTACTGAGTTATCCATAACTATAGAGAAGAGAGAGTTGAATGAATTATGAAGTATCTAAACATTCCCATGTAATTTCTAACCTGCTGAAAATGAGCATTACCCAATGCTCATTACTGAAACAATATTCTGGGAAAAAATGACCACCCATCCAAAAAAGGGAGTCATTTTAAGCAAGGGGGTCTGACAAGAGACAACAGAACATGGAACCAAAATGGTAGAAAACTCATGGAATTAGAAATTGTTTTAAGTTATAAGGGTGAGACCTACCACAGTATTTCCCCTAAAGAAGAACAAGCATCGACCCTAACATTGGGTCATGGTAGAAGAAGTCAGTCGATTCAAAATTCAGTCATCTAAGTCATTTCTAAAAGAAGGACCACCTACGACAAATGCTCTCACTTCCATTCCAAGGAAGCTCAAAGAATCTTTTATCTACCCTTAAATGAGGGTCTTAAATAGATAACACCACTACATGTTCCCTTTCCAAGCCCTTTACAATTAAGGCCATTTTATAGTCCAACATGAACATGTTCAATAATCTAGTCATATGGGCAGCCATCTACCAATAACTAAAGCTCCCATACACATTACAGGTGGAATTTGGATCCCATTTAATTGTAATAAATAAATATTATCAAAATAAACCAGTTATATATCAAAAAAGCTAGCATGTCACTACAATTAGCTAATAGAGATAATCATGATGAAATCCTAGAAGCATGACATTTTAATCAGAGAGACATGTTGATAAAAATAGAGTAATGATACAAGGTACATATTCTATTAAAAAGATAGCATGGAAACATACTATCATGCTAAATATATCATCGAATCATGGTATCTAAACATGCATGATTAATGAATACAAGACATGACATGGACATCAAAGCACTCAATCATATCATCAAGCAACCTATGGATGCAGCTACATGGCATGACATATGCATGAAATGTGAATATTTATGTGCCTATTATGATGAATTTAATTATTCATTCTTGCCTTAACATGCCATGGGAAAAATACCATAAACCCCACAAATCCCTAAGTAGTGGAAATTACACCAATCACTAAAGGTGAAATCATATCAACTATAATATTGAAAATCATGAACATCAATTCCCATCCCTGGACACTTGGTTATTTTCCATACATGGGGTGATCAGTCCCAAGAATAACTATTAACCTAGAACCAACACATTCCTAGTCTCCTTTCCACCAACCTAAAACTATACGAAAAAGGAAAATAACCTGCCTATGATACCACTTTGTAACGTCCCGACCCGACTCAACTCTAAGACGGTGGCCATACCGGTGGGTCACATAACCTTAAGAGTATCTCCCTAAATTCAAGGGGATGACAAATAGAAGAAAGATCATTTTTAATGTTTTCATGGGGGAGATTATGAACTCATAGGTAATAAGTAATACACAATGGAATAAATAAAAATTTATAACAAATAGCTAAAGGATATAAATAATCAAACTGCAACAGAAGAAAATAAATAACCCCAAATAAAAAAATAATAAGTGTGGAAGCTGATAAATAAAACAGATACACAATGATGTCACAGTGTGATGTATGTGCTAAATTAAGAGTAAAAAAACAGAAATAAAAACATGTAATAAAATTTGTAATGAAAATGACACAAAGTCAAAAAATTGCATCTCGAAAAAAGGCTCGGTCCTTTTATCCCAAGCTCTATTCTAAGCAGAAAAAAACACTCAAGCATCGGAAGCAACATGATTCTCCTTATCCATACCTGTGATAAAAAAGTATACTTGGGTACCAAATGATGCCTGAGTAGTGAGTGAGATAAAATACCAGTAGGCTGAAACCCACTATGTCTAAACCTTTCCATTTCATGCTATAAAAAAAGCAATGTGCCGACATATGATAAAAGAAAGCATTAAAATAAAAATAAATAAATATATATATCTTAGTCCGGGTTCTCAACGACACCAGCCCTATATCACCTGCTTCGATCTAAGCTGGGAATTTTTATATGGTACCTATAATAGGAAGGATAAAAATACATATATATATGGATAGAAAATAGAAGGCCAACAAAAATAACACACCACATTATTGTACTTTTGCTTGGATCTAATTTATGTGTCAACAGAGTGTGCTTTAAAGAATTGGAAGATATCAAAATTCACATAGAACTCAAGTAGTATGAATTATAACCTTTCGAGTATTATCATTATTATTATTTTCAAGTTGAGAGTTGGAGTCTGAGCCTGTCCCGAAGGTATTTATAGGGTACATCCTTCAATAAATCTAATACCACTGAGGCCATCCAATGAAATATTTTGAAAGACCAAGTATCGCTCGTGGCATGGATTTATCATGAGTCCATCCCAGTATCACACATATGGGGTCAAGTATCACCTGAGGCATGACATAGCCACTTTTCCAACAAGTCCATCCTTGAATATCCCTTTGAGAACTAATATCTCCCATGAGTATTTAGAAACATAGGGAAACCCGAGTCTAGACATGCCTTATACATCGCCTCCCAGGTGTAATGTGCAACCTTTCAGGAAGGGAGAGTCGTTGTGTAGTCTTTAATATGGAACCCACATTGTCTCACCATCCTGAATTTAATTATATTTCAAGGAAGTAGATATCACAGGGTATGAATTTATAATTGGATCAAGATAATAAAAGAAACTCAATCCACATACTAATTATCATTCTAGTCAGGAATTTAGAACCAAAATAATTTATCAGTGAAAGAAAAAAAATTCACATATCACTTTATAATGACATGAAAGGATAATAATTTAACAAGGGAGAAAATCATTAGGCATAAATAACCAAAAAATCTCATGGTTCATGGTTCACAATAATCCTAAAAAATTTATTTAATTTGAAGCTAAACATAAAGGGGTCACACAACACAAGAAATTGAATAATTTAATTATTTGGGGTAATGGAAAATGAGACCAAGAATGTTATCACACCCAAAGGGGTATCCAACGATGTTGAAATAATTTAGACAACCTAATTTATTTCAAACAAGGGTGTAATAGTTAATCAAAACAATTTAATTAAATTAGGGTATGTAAAATTGAACATCGTTGATAGGAACCAATGAATGACATAACATGAATTTTAAAATACACAATTAAATGAAGGGAAAGAGAGTAGATGACCTACCTTGTACTCATTGAGGATCTTAGGCTCCGTGGTGATCTATTATTTGATCTAAAATGGAATAAATCAAACAATTCAAAAAAAAAACTCCAATTTTGGGTAAAATCCTTCCACAAAAATTCACGCAACAGATTGAGAACAATATTTCATGATTATTGGCGCGTGAGGTTATTCTTTCTGATAGATTTATTACACACCCAATGGTGGTGAAATCGAAGAAGAAATGAGGATTTAGTGGGCTTCCAAAGGAGAGGGGATGTGGTACGTACCACCTAGGAGGGGGAGGCATGACACCCCAAGAGAGGGGGGAGAGTAAGAGAAAAAATGAAATAAAAGGAAAATAAATAATGAAAAAGAAAGAAGAAAAAATAAAAAGGAATTAAATTAATAAATTAATAAAAATAAAATGGTGGATGAAATGAAATAATTAATTAAAATGGGTTTACCCCATTTTAATTATTTTTAATTTCTCTCCAACTATTTCTATTTTATTATTTCTTTTTATCACTCTTTAAATTCCATTAATTTTCTTTAAATTATGTTTATTACTTTTTAACCCATTTAAATTATTTTTATCCTTAATGCAGTGCTAGAGAGCGATGTAAATTTTTTACATAAGGCCCAAAAAATTATTTAATTATTTTAAATAGTATTCCAGGACACACAATAGGGTGCACATGCATGCGCCCTATGTCTCTTTAAGAATTTGGGCTAAAAAGTTAAACGTTCTACACCTTGGTTTAAGCAATGTCGTTACAAGCATTTTTGTGTGCAATTAATAATGTTTTATCTAACCCAAAAAATAAATATCCACCCATATATATACATGTTATATATATATAAACATTTTTATTTTCATATATATACACCCACATATGTATATATAACTACATATAAATTTAATCTCCATATATATAGAGATATCTCATATATATATACATCAATGTTTTTGTCCCAATATAATAATAATAACTATAATTAAAAGTATTATTATTAAATAAAACCCATCAAAGAAACCATTAATATTTTAATGACAAAAAATATTTAAAAACCAATAAAACCTAATAAATTAATATTTATTTCACATTTGAATTTAATTTTCAAAATTAATAATATCACAATTATTACATTGTCCAATTATTATTTATTCCACAACACAATTTATTAATTGCAGAAGTATATTTTTGTTTTTTGTCTTCAAAACAAATAATAATATTAATAATAAAATTATTATTATTATTTCTAACTGCCCAACAAAAATATTTACAACCCTATTAAATTATTTTCAAGTGAGATAGAAAAAAACATCTGATGATCAGAAAAGTCATACCCTACCTAGGGTAAAAACCATATCCCAGAACTATCGGTGGTCTCAAATTTCTCATATGAAGCACCTTTTGTGAGAAAATAATTATTTATTATATAAAAAATTGAATACTAAAATAATTAAAAATAACAAGGGTATTATCAAATGCGAGGTTGGAAAACACTTGACGCTCATTAAAGTTATACCCTTATTTGGGTAAAACTGGCGTTCCAAAACTAACAGTGGTCTCAAATTTCTCATACGACACACCTTTTGAGTGTTATTTGATTTTTTTGAAAAAAACACATACGTATGAATAAAATAAATATAATATTTTTATTATATCAATGTTGAGGGTCTACGGACCTCAAAACCTCACACTAACTTAGCGTCTAACTCTGAAAATATTTTTTAAAATATATCAAAATGGAAAATAATGTTTTTACCCGTAATTTAATTTACTTCCATTTTAAATTTTAATCTAATTAATTTAATTTAATTTATTTAAAAGACACATCTCAGTTCTAACTGTCAGAAAGAAAAAGGTTCTGATGCTTGGTTTTAAAAATGGCCTGCCTCAGCTAATATAAAATTTTAATTTTCTTTACCTTTTAATTTGGTTGAAAACATTGGATGTTATAATAATCCAATGATACAATCCTTATTCATTATTTTTATGGTTTGTTTTTATGATGATAATATTTTTCTGAAACTCTTTCTTTTCCATGGGTTATGTTATAATGAAATGTTTGTGAAACCCATTTATTTTCATAGGTTATGATATGATGAATGTTTTATGATCATGCAGAACACTTATGTATGGTTTTCATTATTAGATAGTGGTTATGTTATAACCAAGGATGTTGGTTATGTTATATCCAATAATGGGTGGGACTTATATCCCCCTCAAGTTAATTTGGTAAATTTTTATATCTTATGAGATAATAATGGGAAATAAGTTGATGTGATTAATCATCTATGGGAAATAGGCTGATGTACATGATCTACTATGGGAAACAAGTGGTGATGCCGGATTCATTATGAAATTGGATAAATGTGATGATCACTGATCCATTATAAAATGGGGAACATATTATGATTCCTAATCTATTATAATTTGATGGTATTAGTTGTTAAATTTTATATATGGAATAGTTTAAATAATTATGATACTGAAATATTTATATGACATGAGTTTATCTTTCAAGATTGAATTATGATTATTTATCACTCTTAGTGTTCACGTATTTTGAAATGATAATGTTTTATACCAAGGATCTTGTTTACAATATATGATATATTGGGTATGAGAATTATAATTTGTATACATAATTTCACAGAATTATTATTTTCTTATACTTTCATATGAACATTGATTGATATATCCCACGTTTATCCTTACTGACTATCTATGATCACCCTTTATTATGTTTCTTTTACCCTAGTTATGAAGACAGGTTTAAGTAGGGTATGCTTATGAAGAGTAATAAATGGGAAGATCTTTAAGGGATATGTTGAAGATATTTCATGAAATAAGAGGATTATGTACCTTTTCTCTAAATATGATAAATCATTATGATCCTTAGATTTTTATTTGCTAAATGTATTGAATATTCATCTAAAAATATGTGATATTTATTTATGAAAATACATGGTCATTATAGTGGGTATTAGAGAAAACGTTTTAATTAACCTTATAAAACTAATATGATAATACTTTGATGAGATACCTAAGGATATGTCTAGTGAAATGTCTAAGGATAATTATAAAGATAATTCAAAGTATATGAACATTTCCTGGAATTTTGGTGAAGGATAGATCTAGTGTTTTCCAATAAATTACATCATGGTATAAATACTAAAAGTGGTTGTATCTTTAGAACAATTGTACCTAGAGGTAATAACTTTAAAAAGGTCACATTGAGTAGGACTTTATTATTACCTGATGCATGATAGTGGTCCTTTCTACACACTGGGTTTGATACTCTCATAGGATATTCTTTAGAAACTCCCAAACTCCTTGCAAGCCATCATCAAGTATTTGAATATATGATGATCATGGATTACCATGGTTAAACCTATGGTTTCATAGATTGAAAATAATTTTTCTTTATTTAGAAATATTATAAATAATGTTTTATGATTATGTGGTTTCCCACTATGAATATATTTGCTCACACTATTATCTTTGGTATTCGTCAATAGAGGGAACTATAAGGAACATGGTTAATGTTTAATGTGATAGAAAATGTGTTGATGAGAAAACAAAAAGGACGATAACTAGAGTAAAAGATTTGGTGATTATGATAATCAGTTATCATGACATATGATTAAAAACATGATCCTTAACCAACTATTAGACTCACCAAAAAAGTAAAGGATAACGTTTTTTGAGAGTGCAAGTTGTGGGGATTATAGAGGAAAGAAGATTTAGTTGTCTATATGTAGAATATGTGGGAAGAAGAACTCAACGTAATGCCTCAATGGAATAAGAAGATGTTTTATGTGTGGAGAAGAAGGGAATAGAGTAAATAATTTGCAATAGAAAATTAATATTACATTTAACATTATGTATGAGAATAATGGTTTCCCTAAGGCATTATCAATGGTAAAATTTTTTAAATATGAAAATAATGGCCATTATTAAAATTGATGTTATAGGGGGAAAGCCCAAGAATAGGATAAAAAAAGTTGTATGGTTAAATATTTTTACATAGATGATGAAGAGACTAAAAACTACATATTAAAGGAAGATGGTATTATTGAATATGATAATGAAGTGTAGTTAGTGGTTTAATAATGAAGTGGGATGATTAAAGTGTTTATGTATTGAAATTCAAGAATTAATTTTTATGAATCATGAAATATATATATGGATTGTTTTATAGATGTTTTGTGTTAAGGATTTACAAGAATAAGTTAAATGGTTCTGATGAACTTGAAAATTGATTTAATATCAATGTGATATTTTCTAGAGAACACATGATTATGATAAAGATAACTCTTAATATGTTCCTGATATTGAGATAATGGTGTATAGTTGGGATAAAAAATTACTGATATAGATAAATTAAATTAGATTGTATTTATTACCTTATAATTGATTAATTATTTTATGAAAAAATGATTTTTTTTATCATTTATAGGGTTTACATAATTTTTTGGATTTATGGAATATATTCAATAATATGTTGTTTTATTTAAAGACTAAGGAAGCATGTAAATTTTCATTAAGGTTTTATGGTAATTCTGGTTATTACCATGTTTGTGGAGAATATGTGACCAAGGTATTCAGATATTTGGAAAGTGATAATTAAGAGCTAATTTATGATATTTTTGGGACTAATGTTAAGTTGATTTTTGAAATTTAGTGACATTATTTTTAAATTTTTGAATTTTTGAAGGCCATTAATGTTAATCATTTATGAAATGGTTTTATTTGAAATTTGGATTTGGTTTTAGAGATTGATGAATTATTTAATCATATAAATATTTATTCATGTTGGATCACTTGTGATAATTGTTTTTGTTTTGATGATAATTAGAGATAAAAGGAATTAATCATCAATATTTTATGGATCTTGTGATCTGTTAGTGCTTCCGGCATAAAAAATTCATCTTGAATACTCACCATTTAGAGGAAAGGATGTTATTGAAGGGAATATTTATTAAAGGATAAAATTAAATTTTTTAAGTAATTATGTTCCCCTATGTTCTTAAAATTTATGGTAAAATAATCCCCCGGCACTAGGAAAGGGATCTTGAAGTGAAAATGTTATTTATTTTTGATAAATCGATGGTCTCTCAACTCTTAAACAAAAAATAGTATAACATTCTATCCTAAATGGATCTTCTTTCCAAATACTTAGTTTCATTTCCCAATAAATTTATCAAATTTGTAATCCTAATTTCGTGTTATTTCAATATAAACTTTTTTTTACATTTATCTCTTTTAAATAGTATGTTTTATCAACACTTTTATGATGTTGGTTTTCTACAAAGGAATTTTCATATTTCAAACCCTTTATTACCAAGATCAACATGAAATTGAAAGGATAAAATTTATTTAAGGGGGGTAAAATGAAACATCCTTATATTTTATTAAATATTTTTGGTTTTTTCAAATAAATTTAATTTCATTAATATATTTCATTACACAAGACACCGAGTTTTAGTGAAAAAAATATACTATTAAAATTATTTTTTAAAACTAACCGTAATAAAATGACCATCAAATTGATGGTTATGAATAATACTAACTAAAATGTGAAAATTATATGATCTAAAAATAAATTAAATAAATTCATTTGTTATCAATTGATTTTAAATGGAAAAAAATCGTTTGAAAGTAAAATAAATGTTCTTTTGGAAAACTTGTTCTATGTGCATGAAGGTTTTTCTCTAAATAGATTTAATTAGAATCTATTAGTGAATAATTTTAAATAAATTTATGTATTATATATTCAATTAAATTATTTATCATTCATATAATATTTTTTCTAATCATGAGATAATAACAAATCCCAACTTATGTTTGAAAAATGTATATTTTTCCTAAAAAGTGGTTTCATTGAATTATACATACTCATTCTTAAAATATTTTTTTTCAATTATGTGACTTGAATTTTTAAAATTGGATAAATATTTTGATCCATCATAATTAATATTATATAATAATTTAAAATTAATTTTTTTTATCAAAATCAAATGTAAAATTGTAAAAATTAATTACCACAGTGACGGTAAAAAATGAGTTTTCCGAGGGGTTAAAATAAAATGATAAGGGTAAAAAATGAAAAAAATTATATAATTCATATTGGCTGAATATATATAGATATTATATATTATAAGGTTCAATAATTACCCATTTTTTATCCTTTTTGTGTGTGAAAAATTTGGGTACACTTTTTTCTTTTTCAAAGATTTCAAGTGTGTCCATCCCCCCACTTATAAATGGGAACCCCCTATACTATCCTCTTCACACTTACAAAACCATTTTTTTTATACAATAAAAAAACAATATATTAATTAATTACCACTTCACATTATAGAGGCCATATTTTTATTATAAAACCCTCCTAATAATTCTTTATGTGTAAACCTAAAGGGGTTCTTCGAAGAAGGGGTATGGTCCTTAACTATGCGTTTTTATTTTATTTATTCCTATAAACCCATAAAATATTATTTAACCATGATGATATAATGAAATATGTATCTACCATGTACTAATATTTTTTTAAGTTAATTAAATTATCTACATATATCACATCTTCCATCAAGTGGGAAATGAAACCGTCGATTGTGTGTACAATGAACTACTGCCTTGTGAACCGATGTAGTTTATTTTCCATCACTGCCTCTCATGGATGGGTATAATGATGGATTTTAAATATTTATATGATATTTATTAAATAATAGTACTTATATAATTATAATATCACATATACCTTGTTACTTTCCATTCCATAGTAAGGTGATATCGTCGCTTGTGTGTACAACAAACTACCACCTCATAAAGCGATGTGATTCAATTTTCAATTATAATTTACATGGATGATGATAATAATAAATTTAATGAATATATTTTTTATATACTAAATTATAATTACTATTTAATGATGTTATATTATTTATCTTCCCTTCGTTATATCTGTCGATAAAATGGAAACAATGTTCTTGTGTATATAGGATATACCGTCTCCATGAATAGTGTAATTCATTTTATATCTATAAAATTTATTGGTTAATTTGAATAAATATATAATAAATATATATTATATTAATATAATTTTTAAAATTATATAAATGATTTAACCACTACCAAAGTAAAAGGAACTAAAATACCAACCAAAACATACATTGAAAATAATGTAGTTATTACACAAAATGTGATTTTAACAAGAAATTGTTAACAAATGGGTAATATTTGGTTGTATGTAAATCATATATGGTATGATATATATGATTATAATTCTGTAATATATTTATAATAAATCCATATTTATTATATAGGAGGTTCGAACATGTATGAAGGAAGTTAATACTTAAGGTAATCGATTTCTGTATGAAGCTGTCTTCTTTGGAAAATATTTTATATTATGAACCTATATTATTTTATGAGGTGTATATTAAACCCCTTTAAGATGTTATATCATGAATTTATTTATTATAATTCTATTTATGGTTTCATTTAACGTTATACTTTTAATGGGATTACGATTCAAAAGTTACCAAGGCATGTAAGGGATTTTCATCTCACTTTTATTTTTGTGAGACACATGACTTATACACCACTTGTTTCTTTTTTATACTATATATAATAAAAATTAATATATTTTATGATGATTATTATTAAAATTATGGGATATTACTATTGATATAACTTTTTTTCTTTCAATTGGATTATAATTCAGAAGATATCAAAGTGGTAATGATTTTTATTATAATCTCTTTATTTATGAGGATTGTTTATGATTATAATTTAATGATGAGATCTTATGATCTATCTATGAATAAATAAATGAATTTTATTATACTGTTTATATTTCATTAAAATACATGTTTTCGTTTCATTTTCCTCTATTTACTCAAGAGTCCAAAATAATGTTTTGAATGAAAACCGACTTTATTTATCTCTTCGGTTGAAAATACTTTTTCTTCCATATCTATGTTTTCTAAAAATGTTTTACTGAATGATTTCAATAATATATAATGATTTTTTAATGATATTTTTAAAAAAATTAATTTTTTGAAAATGGTTTAAAATGAATTTTTATGTTGTTTTTGAGGTACTTTTTGACTTTTTACCGAAAATTTGAAAGGAATCTTTTTTCCACATATATGACATGAAATGTATTTTGTACCATCCTAAACACTCAATGTTTTAAATATTATATTATAAGTTTCAAATATTATTTTCAAAGAAAATTATTTTTCACAATTTTATGTGAAATTCTAGTTTTTAAAAGGTTATTTTCAAAGTAGAATTGTTATATTCCTTAATAAATATTCCTAATGATCTTTCAAAATCATTTTCTATATAAGATAAAATAATTTAATGTCACCTAAGATTTAATGGGGGTGTAATCCAATGATACCTTCCTTATTATTTCTATGTATGGTTTATGTTTATGATGACATGATTTTTATGAAACCCATTCATTTCCTATGGGTTATGTTATAATGAAATGTTTACGAAACCCATTTCTTTTCATGGGTTCTGATATGATGATTTTTTATGATAATTTGACACAATTATGTATGGTTTTAATTAAGTGATAGTGGTTATGTTATAATGAAGGATGTTGTTTATGTTATAAATAATGATGGGTGGGACCTATATATCCCTCAAATGCATGGTAAATATTTATATATCAAGAGTTAATGATAAGAAACAAGTTGATGTGATTGATCCACTATGGGAAATAGGCTTATGTGCTTTATCTACTAGGATAAATTGGTGATGATTCCTAATCCTTTATGAAATGGGAAATAGTAGATGATGCCTGATCTATTTTGAAATGGGAAATAAGTGATGAAGCCTAATCCATTATGATTTTATGTTCTTAGTTGTTAACATTGAAATATGAAATGGTTTCTATACTTATGATGATGACACAAATATATGACATGAACTTATGGATCATGATCAATTTATTTTTATTTATCAATCTCATAGTTCATGTATTCTGAAATGATAATGTTGTATACCATGTATAATATTTACAAACCATGATAGATTGGGTAAGAATTTTTTAATTTGTATTCATAATCTCATACCCTTATGGTTTCATAATGCTTTATTTTTATTATCGATTGATATATCCCATGTTTACCCTTATCGAGAATCTAAACCCACCCTTTTTTTTCCACTGCACTTAATGAAGAAAGGTTTAAGTATGGACTGTTATAAAATAGTACTAAATGGTCAGATCTTTGTGAGATATGATAATGATCTTTCATGAAATAATAGGACCACACACCTATTTTACAAAGATGCCAAATATTTATAATCCTTAGGCAAGTATTTTTGAAATGTATTGAATATTAATATAAAAATATATAATTTTTATATATTAAAAATCTAGATCATTATCGTATCTCTCCTTATGTGACACCCTCATTAGTGATCCTCTAGATGTTGCATCAATAATCAACGTATTTTCCTATGATAGAGATTTATAAAATGTTTTAATTGACAACTATATTTCAATACAATGATGGGTAATTTACAATTTATATATTTAAAACTTTCCAAATTACTATAAGGGGACTCATCTTAGAATTGATTAAAATTTAAAATTTCTACCATAATTTTCATTGACATAAATATGAGGGAAATTGTGAAAAAAATTTCTCACCAACTCAACCTAGTGATGGAATGATAAGGGAGGATTTGAATGAATTCCATTAATTTTTATTTCAATTATAAACTGAACAATTGAATCCTAACTACATAATTTTATAAATTATTAAACTAAAATGTATCATATAGTTCAATAAAACTCCCAATATGTATGTTAGTATCCTCATGTAGCAACCCATCAAATTGGATTGAGTTTGAAATATTTTGGATAATTTTTGGATTAAATTTGAAATTCAATTTGATTATTATAAGAACTGTAATTATGGGGTGAATACCCATCCTTGAGGGTATTCCATAATCTATAAGTGTGAACTTATACCTTGGTGTTCTTGGTACTTCTCCATCCATGATGTAGTATTCTTGTTTAGCCTCTTTTTGCTCTTTTTATAGGATTTTTAATGTTCTATATATCTCTAGATCAAATGAAAGATCATCGATTTTTTCCTTCCCATTAGTGGAGTAGTCGTTCAATGGATTATTACCTAAAACTATATCACAACAAGACAAAGAGTGAAATAATGAATTAGAATAAAAAAATAGTCACAATACCTAATGAACTGAAGCATAACATCAAATTTCACTGAAAAATGTGCTAAATTTTTTAAAACCTATAGGATGTATTTAAATTACTATATGGTTACAAAAATTTAATAAAAATTAAAACTTATACAACCTAACTACAAAAATATGGTACTTGGAAAGTATGAGTGTTGAACACAGAAGGATGGTCCGTATGCGCAAAATTAATTAAATGAATTTAAAAGTAAAAGGTTAGATCATTTGGAGAGATGAATGAATAATAACATATTGGGATTTTATTTACATTCATGGATCATTCTACGTTCCATGATTTTTATGTTTGTGTGATATATATTCAGTTGAGTAGATGTTTATTCATAATTCGGTGTCATAATTGGGGTTTTAGGGATCCTTAATGGAGGAACCCAACACTAATACAATAACTTGACCATTGGTATGGTCAAATACTTGGTTCATTTTTGGGATTTGGTGACTGAAAAATATCTTTAAAAATAACCATACTGGATTTTTAATGATCATACATGAACTGGGGTAATTTATTGGGGTAATAAAGTAACACTCTTCAAGTCGCTTCACAATGGTCATGAAATTGATAACAGAAAATAATTGGAATTAATAAATAGGGTTATATAAATCCAAATCCTGAATAGATAATATAAATAATCCTAAAAAACACTCCCCCTATAGTCATATAACCTAACATATAAATAACTAATTTCTCATGTTAAAAATGATAATGATGAGTTATATGGATACCCGAAGAAGAATGACTATAAATAATGACCATGACAGTAGGGATCTATAGGGGAACACTTGTATTTAACATTCATTGTCCACATATATCTCCATAGTATATTTCTTTTGTGTGACCAAAATAATGAATATATAGGCTTCCACAAAATGAACTCTCCACATGCGCATAAAAATTCTATCAGATGTGAAGTTCACATCCTGTATTGATTTCAGGACATAAAGGGTGTGACTACCATAGGTCTGCAGATTAAATACTCATTGGACGCATTCCATGAAATGATTTTGAAGCATGATATTCCTTTTTTATTTCAAAAATACTAGCTTTGAAATAATTTTCATAGTACAAGGAGGAAACAAAAAATTTAGTGTAACTCCATGATGAAAGACAGCAAAGTAGAAAAAACTAGAACAGTTTGGAATATTTCATAGTGTAAAAGAAGGTTTCCTGCCATAAAAGTCCACAATATCCCCTAAAATGGTTCATATCATAAAATATTCTCATTCCTTGTATCTAGTACACGTCCTAAAATACATACACATCATGAATTGTATTTTTCTAGCACAAGAACCTCCCAAATGCCCTGGTTCTTTTGTTTTAATCCCTGAATGTGTTCTATATATATCAGTCATCATGGGAAGGAATATTTTAGTAGATATCTTGGTAATTTTCAATTCTTTTTTCTAATTTCTCATATATTGTTTTATACTTCCCAATATTAACATATTATGAGGCATACATGAATGAATTTATCATTTATATATCAAAAGTGATGCATTTAGATATAAAACATTTGTGAAAAAATGGATGTATCATGATTATTCTAAATTTTTTCTATATCACAATTAGTATTTTTATAGTATAATATAAGTGGAAAACCCTTGAAGAAAATATTGACTGTTCTCATCTCATATGGTATTAAGTTCAATTAGAAATGGGAAACTTTGTTACCTACATCAAATCCCCTTATTTTTTTATGAGTATGTTTTATTTTTATTTCAATATTTATAAATAAATTATAAGAATTTCATTGATGTCAAAATGTTAAAGTGTTTTTAAAAAATATGTTTCTTGGATATTGAATGGAGATGGTGATGATAGAGAATCCATGATTATTAAACAATAAAAGAAGAAATTTCAATGTCTTGTAATCTTGGAAGAAGATAAGTGGTGTTATTTCCTTTAGATGATTTGGGATATATTCATTACATAAAGGTGAATAATTGTTTGAAGATTTTATTTACTTATGATGATTGGTGAGAAGATCTTCATGAATCAAATATGTTCCTTGATGTTTAGAGAAAGAAATTTGGTTGTAATATAAAGAAGTGAAATCCACTATGTAAATTTTATAGATGGAAATTTAAAGATAAAGATGTGTGATTCCGAAGGACTAATGTGACCATATGAAGTCCAATAGACAGTGAAGAACAAAAGAAATAGTGGAACTGAATATTTTACCAATTATATTCATAGTTACATCAAACAGAGAATGATCAAAAAAAATATCATTTTAATCTTGGTGATGCATCCCTAAATAATTAAACATCACAATGAATTGAGGATGTGATTCAAAGATGAATTTTGGAAAAAGAAAAATCCATGTGAAATGGAGGGAAATAAGGTGATTCTTTAATATTATTTAGAGTACCAAATACCATTATCATTATCATTATACATAATTCATTATCCTAACTAAAGTTGGATGAAGGAAGAAGTTGTTAGAACCCTACTGTAGCAACATTTTTCAGGTAGTGGTTTTTGGATAGAGGTTTCTTGAAAAATTTTATGAAATTTAGAGAAATTGATGATTACATCAGATATAGACATCTATAAATAAATTTATAATATAATTAAACTAAATAATGGTTGTAAGTTTAAAAGTAAAAGTTTTCTTGGTGAATTATATCAGAAATATCCGTGTATATAGAGTCCAATAGATAAAGGTTGTATTAAATAGAGATATTTATTAAGAAATATGATAAAAATTTTATAAGTTCATCCAATAGAAGAATGTTTGTGATTCCATAAGAAAGTGTCTTCTAGATAGAGTCCTCCATATAAAGAATTAAAATTAAGTATTTGGAATACGGTTTTTGAATGAATTGAATAGAAGTTATAAAAAGATCAGATATAGGTTTTTGAGCCATTGAGAATATGCATTCAGATGAACATATATATGTTTCAAATTAATTGGATAAAAAAGAGTTCTACAAAGACAATAGACTAAGGTTTTTAAGAAAAGGAATCAGGAAGAAGTATTTGAGTTTAGAAATTAGATACAGGAAGTATAACATATATTTGAGAGTGAATTAGAGAGAGAACAACAGATAAAAATATTTGAGTTCACCAAAAAAATAAAATTATATGAACATTATGAAATTATCTGATAGAGAGATCTTTAAAATGGTTTAAGATTTTTTCATTATATATATTATTATTGAATAGAGAAGTTTCTATAAAGAAGTATTGGAAAAAGTATGAAGATCTTTTAAATGTTTTTGTAAAGTTATTCATTGTGATGCTTCTAAGATGGATTATCAATAATTTAATAATCATGAAAGAAATATCATGATTCAAGCTGAGGTTTCAGGAATTTTGATGTGATTATTGCTTCTGTGATATAAGGAAGTCCCTAAATTTTATACTGAATTCTACTTATATTAAATTTTTATGGTGGTCAAACGAAGATTTATTTGAGTGGTATTTTCAAAGTTCAATCGAGAATAATGAATTTGAGTTTCACAATTCTCCCTTACTTTTTAGAGAAACAATGCCTTTATAATTGGGATTAGGTGCATAATAAAAAAGTTTTCTTGGGTTTCCGATTGATCTTGAAGAGGATATATTATCATAAGTTCATTTTGTAAGTTCTAACTATTAATCTTTAGAGTAATTATATTTTTGGTTGAAGTAGAATATGAAGAGGTTCTAGATGGTGAGGTACCAAATTGAGTTTTACCAAACAGAGCAGGAGGTACCAGATAGAGAAGAATCACTATAAGGAGTAGTAAATCACCATACAAAGAATCAAAGGTACTGGGATAAGAATAATGGATCAAAATAACTAATATCATATGAACTTGTATTGGAAGAATAATATAAGATGAAAATTATCAAAAATGAATTCTCGGATAAAGAAGTTTTTTGGGCGAATAGGTTCTGGATGAATGTTAAGAATAGAGGAGAAATAATACTTACAAATAGTGTAAGAAAAGTAATATTCTAGTTTGTTTTTATGAAGATAAAATAGTTTTTTTGCACTAATTTTCTTATAAGATAATAATAATAAGAGTTGCTTGTATGCTATTGGATAAGTAAGATAATAAGGAAGTGAATAACAATGAATCACTCTGACCTTAAATAGAATTAAATTTGGTTAAAGACTTTCTTGGTGTCACAAATAACTTAAATATATTGAAGTATGACTACACAAATTGTATACATATACATAAATTCACTATAGTTGGACTAGGAATTCACTAGTATGTGTATTTTGGATTGTTTTCTATCCCCATATAAAGTTTAGGGAACCACACTTGGGAACTTGGTTATTTCTAGACCAAAACCTTGTATTTTTTATCTCATTATAGTGGAGGATCCATGTAATGGAAATCACCATACATGGAAATAACTAGATACTCTTACTAAGTAGTGAAACTTATAAAAATATCATATTCTATACTTCAATTTCATTTATATACTTGAATTATAAAATGAAGAGAGAACTGGAGATCCAAGATCCTAGCAGCTATAAGAGGCAAAGGGATACAAATTATTAATTGGTTTAAAAATTCCTCAACACTGATTCACCCACCCTATTAGTATAGAAAATATACCAAATCATTCCATATAGAAAACCCATCACAAACAATGAGCCTCATTATATAATCAATCTAAGGATTCTCCTTAGAAGATCAACGTTCGACTACCAAAGGAGAAACACTTCCTGAGTTAAAATAGTTGTAACTCATGAATATTAATTTTTATATAGATTATTTTACATTTAAACAATAAAATGTAATGTTTTAAAATACTTATATTATCATCATATGATAACCAAATCGATAATGATATATTTGGAGTATGACAATATGACTGAACTACATATTATCACATAATAAAATAGTACTATGTATAACACTATGGTGAGATGATACTCACCATGTTGTGGTATATTTTAGAGTAATACATGATGTGATCTAAACTACCATGTACTGGTGGTCCTTTTAGTGAATAGTTCCATAACTTATATATATATATATATATAAATGTGTGTGTGTGTGTTGGGGGGGATATGACATGCCTATATTATCCATGATGTTCCCTACTATCGATTCATATGAAATGGTTTTATTTGGGATGATCCTTGGCATGCACCAATCATACTTTATAAAACCTATTATTCATTGGGGATAATATATCCCATTTTGGAGAAGTAACATAAGTTTATAAGTACTAATGGATGTACCATTGTTTCTCCTATTTTGGATTCTGTGATTTGCTTAAGGTAGGTTTGAATATTTCTAGTGGTATGGGAGTTATCTATTAATATAATATGATATTTGTTTTATATAAATTTTTTATACTCTTTATTTATATGTATGTTTAACTATTTATATATATGCATGTAAATTTTGTAAAAAAGTTACCTGTATATACATGTTTATTAATTGTATGAGAAAATATATTTGGTAGTGTATACTTGATTCTTGTATTCACATCTAGCATGTACACTTTGATGGGATTTACTTACATAATTTTATGTATAATAGGTATATTGACCATTGGTGGGATATTTATTGTTTTTTATGTTGATGTCATGTTACATGGTATATACTTCATTAGGGGTTGAATAACAAGATATTATCTTTTTCTAGAGGAGTCTTTGGCCTATCATCATAATAATTTTTTATTGGTTAGAGTCTTCCAATTTATGTATCATGTTATTTCTTTGGTATGAAATATGGCTCTTTAGCTAATTTTTTATTCATGTTTCTATAAATATATTGATTAAGATTTATTTTTATATCTATACATACATACTATATACTTCCAATTCACATGTTAATTCCATGTAATATAAAACATATATTAAATTTTTGAAAAGTTTGATATATAGGCGAGTTATGCCATATTTTTAGTAGAATATAACATTGAGTTATGTTATTAATTCAAGATAGTAAATCATCCCAAAATAAAAAAAATGAGAAATTATGTACTATTCTAAATCCTCAGGACAGTAAGGAGGGATCTTGGAGTTAGATATGATTATGTTGGGGTTGGAAGAAGATACATACTAGGTTGTTTCCAGTGGTATTAGATCAGTGTTTGGGTTTTCTGAAATATTCTAGAAAATAAGATATCAAAACATAGGGGTTAAACCATATGAATGTTTGGATAACATGTCCATGGTTTAAAACTATGTTATTAGGTCTCTATGGGTGTTTAACATAGGAACTATAAGTATGAGTGAGTTATTTATTTGAACAACATGAGTAAAAATGAGTAAAACCTATAGAAGAATAATAGGAATTATCTAGGGTCCAATTTTTGAATATGTTCATGCATAATGTAGTTAGAGGAACATAGAGTATATGCAATCTATTTATTATCATTAATATATGTGTATGATATTAATTAATTATAAGAAACTAATTAAGTAATTAGTATTTTTCTAAATACCTTGTTAGAGGTGATGTTATTAATTAAAATCATCCACATATGTGATTATATATGTACTGATGTTATGTTCTATAATTATGAATGTATTGTTATTATGTTTCATAGTTTTCATCTCTAATATATTATGGTACTTTTTTATATTTATTGAGTAAATAAAATATTATCATATCAATGTGTTTTAAGAAAAATATAGGCTATTGAAAGGTGATTGTATTTTTTCAAAATGGATTTTACTTTTTGAATGATTTGAGAATTAATTTTTGTAAGATAATTTTAAATTTAATTTCCTTTTTAAAAACATTGTTCCATTTTAAATAAAATTAAGAAATTTTATTAACAGAATGGGTTGGGATATTAATGTAATGAGTAGTGGTTTGTGTAGAATAGATTTGTTTGGTTATTGTGTGGGTGTATTTATTTTTTTAAACAGATCTAGTTAGTTTTATTTTAATTAATTTATATCATAGTATTAGTAAAATTAAAGGTTTTTGGAAATGAAAATTAACTTCCAGTGAAACTATAGTAATAAATAAACATATTTGATATGTTGGAAATCTATTTGAGGAACTGAAAATCGAAAACCTTTAGTTGTTTTTATGGTGGGGAGCACTATAATGCTGAGAATAGGTTTATTATTAGTATTCTAAGAGTAATAGGGATGTAAAAATATCTTATGAGTATTAAAAATTTAGGTATTAGGGTTGTTCCTTAATTTTATGAGTTATTAATTGTAAATGTGGTGAGAATTTTGGAATATATTCTAGAGTATAGATTGTGAATTGGTGGTTAGTAGATGAATAAAATTTTGAATGAGAGTTTGGTTGGGATTTTTGGGGGATAAAACCATTATGGTGGGGAGTCTTGTAATGATTTTTGATATATTAAATCAATTAAATGTGAAATTAGATTTAACTCTTTGGATTTTTGATGATGAAAATGTTCTCTTGTTAATTTTTTTAGATTTAGGATAAGAGAATGCTAATTCAAAGTGTTATTAGAAAGCCTAAAATAAATATTTGATGAAGGTAATGTGTTTAAGGATATTTTTTGAGTAAGAAATTAATTTTTTTGGTGGAAAAAAATTTAAAGGGAGATGTAATAGTAGGACATTAGGCTCTCAATAATGGGCCAATGGGAATATGTTGGGACAATTAGTGGGGGTATTATGACTGGACATCCATTAGAAGCCTGGTGAGCTTCCACTATAATTCTAGTAGCCCCAGTTCCATATTTTTTTAAATTGGGGGGGGGGTAGTTTCATCTTTTCCACTCAATAATATTTGACACCTTGGGGGGCAGGGGTTCACTCAATCCTCATTCCTTCAAGATACCATCTAAAATGGGGAGATAATCCCTTGGCATTTATTCTTTTTCTCTTATTATTTCTCAAATTCACGGTGTTCATGAAGGATTTTCTTCAACAAATTGAGGTATTTCCCTCTATATGATCTCTTATTACCTCTTTCTCACTTATTTATGTTTTCCATCAAGGGTACTAGGGATTTAGGTTTTTTATTTCACCAAAGTATGGTGAAATCACTCTATAGATTAGGGATTATTTGTTTCCTATTAAAAAGAAGATGATGTGGGTTGTTTATTTTCCGGTGATGATTACTTTGATATATGGTACTGACTTAATCAATTTTTCTAGGAATTTCATGAACCTGGAAAGATATTTAGAATTGATTAGGAGATAAAAATTTTTATTTAGTTTTTTTGGTGACTTGGTCCTTTCTTGTGTTATCTGTGATTGTTTACCTTAGGATTAAGTATCTTTAATTATAGATATTGTTTATTAAGTTTCATTTGTTTAATGAAAATTTATTTTATGTTATTTAATGGTTATTTATTGATTTTTTGAGTATGTGGGCCATGAAAATGGATGGTTATTTTAGGATCTCACAACTCTTCATGTGATTATTTGGGGATATCTAGTAATGTGACTACCACATGGTTTCTAAATTTATTATAAAGGATTAAAAGTTAATTTTTGAAGAATAAATTAGGACTTTTTTTAAACTACTATTTTTATATTAAACTTTTTTTAATTTGTATGGAAAGGAAATGAATGTGCAAATTATTATTAATCAGTTCATTTACTTCTTTGATGATTAGTTCATGTCAATATAATTTTGATTAATTGATAAACATATATGATTATGATTATGTATATAATTACATGTGAAAAGTTTAATTATTTACTTTATATTGAAAAGAGTAATGGTTAATAATTTTCTTGATTTTATCACCATGTTAATTCTCATATGAGTTATGATTGATTCTAAATTGAGGTTTTTTTATTGATTTAAATATATTTCTTTAATATAAATATTTTTCTTGATCTCTATATCATGATAAATATTGCGATTCATTCCTTTTTAT
The DNA here is from genome assembly GCA_963277665.1 of Viscum album. NCBI lineage: Eukaryota > Viridiplantae > Streptophyta > Magnoliopsida > Santalales > Viscaceae > Viscum > Viscum album. Next base: position 23,376,155 of record OY728128.1, read on the forward strand.
ATATAACCCAAATGAATCAAAAGTAAATAAATAAAACATAAACTTCTTTTAAAATGTTACATCAGGGGAAATGTGATGGATAAGTTTATTGAATTTTAAATGAATTCATTTTTACCTTAAGGTTAAAAGTTTCTCTATTAAATTATTATTAATTTAAATGGAAATGTTTTTACATAAAAACTCTATGTTATTGGAATAATCTCATGTGTATGATAGCTTGTTTTAAAATGTTACTTTTCTCCATCTTAAATACCTAGTGGAGCTACCATTCCCAAATGTAATATTTAACACCTTCTTGATTCCAATTGAGTTATCTTGGATTAAATAGTTTGGTTATGTTCCACTTCATTTTTATTTTTCCTCCTTTAATATTTTGAGTTTTCAATTATATCATTGGGACTCCTTAAAATTATTATTTATTATGTTGATGTATTTAGGTAAATTTGGGAATTATCTCCATGTTTTTACTATAATTTTGGTCTGATGATTTGGTGTAATAAATGGGTTCCATTTTGGTTTCTATTTTAAATGCATAGATGTAAGTGCTATCTTGTACGATGTTTGGGGTTCCCTTTTCATTATTTATTAAGCCCCTTATTAAGGTTTTAGGTTTACATGATTGATTTACTTATTATCTATGACAGGAATGATATTTATGTGAGTGTAAATTGGAATGTTGTTTGTGTGAATGAACCAAAAATCCTATAATGTGAGTGGTGTAAGGAATAGTGTAACATCCTAACCCGAGACACTTGAATGGTATCTAGGATTGTAGTGTGAAATTACCTCAAGAATTCCTCCCCATATGATAGAGGATACTGATTAGATTTTAGGGTTAATTTACAATGAGTGGGGATGCTATACCCTTTGTCATAGATAATAATAAACATAGCGGAAGAAATAATAATAACAAGAGACACAATAAGAAACATATGTGGATATTAAATATATAGGCCAACTATGGATAATTAATAAACACATGCTATAACAAAATGATATGTATAATATTTTCACACAAGAATACATCAATAATAAGGTTTCCTATAATTCAATCATGTACAAGCTATCTCAATAGTATAAATAATATGGAGACCACTTCAAAACATTCCCTTGTCTCCCACTGCAACTATACGTCTCATCTATAAATTATTGGACCCTTTCCCTTGCCTACGATTAGGATCATGAAATATTTTAAGGCACATATATTCCTATATAGGGTGTGAGTATTACTCAATAATTCACCAAAAAAGATGTCCTTAAAAAATATATAAAATAAAAGTTCATACTAGGTATGAAATAGTAGTAATAAAGTAAATAAATAACCCATCACATTATAGAATGATTAG